>BNCR01000003.1:9881560-10481560 GCA_014656515.1 Oryzias celebensis
ATTAAAATGCAACTTTCTTGAAAAACACAGTTTGAGGTTATACGAGGTTTAAAAAAAAAGTTAAAAAACAAAAAAAAAAGGGTCAAAGGTCACTGTTTTGTTTTGGGGTTTTTTTTTGGAATCATTTGGACTCACTGAAGCAGAAAGACAAATGGGGCAAAGTGAAAGCACACAAAAGACAGAAGCTGGAGTAAAAATGAAGGTCATACCATTTAGTGTTTCTTCCCCGGGAGCTCTACTAAGAGAAAGAAAAACACATGTGAGACAAAGAGGACTTTCAATGTTCAATCCTACGTGACAGTAGAAGAGATGCAACATTAACACCACATCAAGCTGAAACGCTTTCTCCTAAAGCCATGCTTGATCATTCATGAACACCTGCCTTTTGTGCAGCAGCAGAAAAACATTTTATTCACTTGATCACATAAAAACAACACCCGTTTGCTTACCCAGAGGTCAACCTTTCTCTATTTAAATAAAAAAAAGAATCACAGGTGCTTTTGGTTTGATAATGATTTGGGGTTCACAGCCTTCACAACTTTGAAAGTTTTGTTAAAGTTCTCCAGAAAAGTGGAGACAAAAGAAAAGGACATAAAATCATCCAATTTCTCATAGCAGTAATTCAGTAGAAATTTGCCTTCAAGTGGGTGAGACTGTTGGTGCAGAGCACTTGATTAATCGTGGCCTGCGATATGTTCTTTTTCCACTGGCATTTTTTTGTCTGCTCCTGATTCACAGTTTGAATAAAGAAATACACAGAAATGCAATTTTAAGTGTTAAAAACAAGACTTTCATCTGAGTGGCTCTATAAGAAACACCAACAGTTCCAGTGCGGATCAGTCCAGATTATGAGCCAACAGCTTCAGACTGAAATATCTTTGTGATGCAGAGAGTTTATGGATGTGTTGAAGTAACACTTACAGATTGGTGGCTTGAGCTGATTTGACCTGAACTCGTTCCTGGTAAAGAGGAAAAGAAAAAAGTTGACCCTTTTTTTCCCTTTAAATTGATGTAAATCCAAAAACAGCATCAGTTTCACCAACAGTTCTTACAAGTACTGCTGTTCTTGGGTCTTCATGGATGAGGATGTCTTCAGCGGAAACTCTACTCCTGTCCTTCTTGGTTAGAGCTGCAGAAACAACCTTTCAATCAGAACTGGGTTCAAACACAAAAACAGGTGACGTTTGGGCTCCTAAAGATCTGTAATGGTGAAGTTTCATTTTGCCGCTTACTTGAATCAGGATGAAGAAAGGCTGGTTTTCTGTCAAACTCAGTGAAGCCAGCGTACGAGTTAACGGCTCTCATTTGACCGCGACCCTCTGGTTGAGCCTGTAACTACACATACACAAACACAAATGAGAAGATGCATTAATCACATATTTATCTTGTAAGTATTTGGTTGCACACCATGAAGAGAATAAAACCAGAGCAGAACTGTAAAAATCAGATCTATATTGAACTTGAATCCAGCGTAAAAACGTAAAAACAATCTTGTTCCACATCTGCTAGTTTTGTAGCTAACCCCGCATCAGTAATCGCTGATTAGCTGGATTGAGTGAGCTAGTTTGTGATTGACTGCACACACTTGATCCAGGTGACCAGTAACTACTGAAGCAGGGTTTGCTGCAACACAAGCAGGGTAGCAGCTCACGACGAACAGGGTTGAAGACCAGTGCCGTACAGTATGTAAACGGTCAAATTTATAATGAAACATCGTACCCTCTTTCTAGAACCACACCCTAATAATCCCATGTTTCCTTTTTCAAAAGGGTTTGATGAAGGACAGAATCAACAGAACTAAAGAAAGTTTTTCTTTGATTTGTAAAAAAGTGTTGATTCCAATTTGAGTCTGGCTTTACACACCACATCAGTCAGAGGCTGCTGATGTTCAACAGCATAATTATAGCAAATCAAGCAGGATTAGAACTCAGCCTGTAATTAATAAATATTTATAAATCTACGCTGCTTTTCTTCATCAGTCTAAACAAGTTTAAAATGAATTTCTTCTAAGATTTAATGCTTTGCATCTTTCAAGCAAATGCTTCATAAATAATTAACTGACATTGTTTGCTTCAACGTGACTGTATTTTAACTCCCTCCAAACTTGAATGTCCTTAAACTTGAGAAAATTCAGCTGACTCACTGAAATGTAAAAACAGTCTCAGTTCAGTTAAACACATTCTAATTTTGACTCCTAGAAATAAATGAAGAGGTGATTCTTACAGTAAACAGATTTTAAAGTAAAAGAGTTATATGGAAGTCGTATGAGCAGACCTTACACCTCACCGCACTGTTTTTGGGGTAAAGGTGATGCTGCTAAATGGTGGTACATCTTTTCTTCACCACACGTCTCTGGAGAGTTGATAAGATAAGTATGGTGTGAATGATGGGGGCAGAGTGCAGCAGCATTTAACTTTGACGAGGTTATGGTGACCCTGGTGCTTCCACACGTTTGCTTTGAGTATAGAGTTTAGCAGCTCAGGGTTAGCTGTGTTTGGTCTATAAGAAGACTTAAAAAAAAAGTTGACATTTAGCAAGGATTGTCTTTCCTTTTTGTTGAGATTTCTTGTTCTATGAAAAGAACAATTAATTTGACCACGAACTGCTCCACTCCCAAGTATGTAAGATTCAAATGTGATAAAATTGTCTTCCAGTCAAAGCAACGATCCAGAGAACAACGGAAGAACTGCCTTAAAATAAAGAAGAAGAAAAATGCCCCTAACTAATTTCCACAAGCATCAGTGAAGTGTGAGCAAGCAGGCCGCTTGGCAATGAGGCTATTTTTGTCAATTACTGATAAATTGTAGGCCGTCACATGCTGTCAGTCCATTTCTCTTGTTTTACATTTACCCAAGTTAAAAGCTAAAAGAAAAAGGGGCTTATTTTTAAATCCTAATCTAACATCTAATAATTAAATGCATTTTTTAACTTTTGTAAAAACTATTTCAGAAATGAATGTTCATCAGAAAAGATCACCTTTGTGCATCTATTTAAGAGCTGCATGATAAATGGTTTGGAGCAGGATGTTTGCCGTGTACCTCTGCTGAGGTCAAACAGTTTGTAGAGTCGATTTACTTTAAGATTATAAAAGGTCTTCATGCAAATAAATCAACTGTGGCAGAATGATTTAATAACATACAGAAAAAAATGAATAATGTAAAAGCAAAAAAAAAAAAAAAAACCAAAGCGTGCTTAAACACACCCACCTGTGATTTTGTCTGAGTGGCTGGACTTTGCCGTCTGCTTGAAGTCTCTATTGGCGTTGGCTGCTGAAGGTCCAAATTGTCTTTATGTCCTGAGACAAAATATACATTTGAAGCATTCACTAAAGTGTTCCAAACAGAACACAAACACACTGGTTAGAACACACACACACACACATCACCCTTTAGATGAAATAATCACAGTGAGCTTTTTAGTCTTTTGACATCTGGAAGTGCCTCTCAACTGTAACTCACATAAAACTTCTAATACAAAACTCTATCATTCGAATTAGAAAACATAGCAGATGTATCACTGGCATACAGAAAGTATTCTCAGTAACATAATAAGGAAGGCAACAATTGGAAAAAGAGCTGAATGTCTCAGATAAATGTTGAACCCTGATCTGATGATGCTCCAACACTCAGAAGGAAATGCAAGTCTGGTCCAGAATTGTTTTCATAAACTTGACGCTCCAGAAGCACATGGGAGGAACTATTTTCACAAGTTTTAACGGCCGCCACATCGCTACATGGAAGCATTGACTGTATATCTCATTTACAATGCATGGAAGACATACATGATGTTGAAAGATCAGGTTTATTGATACGATCCGTCTTCTTTACCAAAGTTCAGATTTTTAAACTCAGGACACATCACATGACCAAAACGTGCTGCTGTTAGACCACCACACCACGCCAGTCTCAAAACGCACCGCAGGACCTCTGAGGGCATCTGTACATAGACTAAACATTGAAACTGGACGCCCCTTGATGCGCAAATTATGATTGTTGTGAACGCAGCTTTAGAGCTGTGATCCGGTAGAGGTCATTCTTCTGGAGCTAGTTTGTGTGATCACTCTACTCCATGCCCCAAACTGTCCTTAATCATTACAGAACTCTTTGTTTACAAACCCTCCCGGATTTGTAACCTTCCCATGTGTCCCACCTCTCCATTTAATCTACTTCCTCAAGTTCCACATTGAAAGCAAGCAAGCAGAGAGACTGAGCAGAGCTGGAAACTTCAGCACCAACAACAGGGTCTCAACAACAGATCTCTTTTTCAGACTTACCCACAAACGCCCCAAACTCTACAGAGCTGCTGTCTCGCTGGAGGGGTTGCTGGTGAAGTCCAGCCAAAGAAAGTTCCGGATGGCTGGAGCCACTGGGCTGGGAAGGGGTGCTGGAGATGTGGAACTGGGCACCTTGGGATGGCACGTTGGGCAGGCTGGATGGCGACTCGGAGAGATGCAGTTCTTGTGGACGGGTCAGTTTACTCTGAGTGAGAGAATGACCTCTCATACGCAACTCTGGAGGGGAAACAGCCCCAGTACTGTGGACAAAGGCACCGGACCTGGCACTGCCCGAGGAGCCAGCCTCTGCAGCGAGGTACTCAAGCCCAAACAAGGCCTTCTTCTCTGGGCTCAAAGGCAGGTTTGTTGTGGGGTCCAGCCCCTGTTCTTCTCCAAAACTGGGTGCTACTCTCCTGCGGCTTTCTGTAGCAGGCCCCAATTCTGCACCAATCCCAAAAAGAGAATCTGCAATGTTGGCTCCCGTCTGGGGAAAAGAGGACCCGAAGTAGGCCCCCACGCTCTGTTTGACTATAGCAGAGGACTTAGAGTCTGTTGACACAGGAGCAATGCTGGGGACCACGTTCTTGGACAGACTGAGCTCTCGGGTGATCTGAGTGTGGACCTTGGTGGCCTCTGATGCTCTCTGAGCGGCCAGAGTCTTCAGAGTGTCCACAGTCAGAGCGGAAAGATCTTGCAGGTGACCAATCTGTGAGTCCAGTGTGTGCAAGGAGCGCTTTATGAAGTTCACTTTGTTCCCAACTTCCTTCAGCTGTAAAGACATGGTCTCAACCCTAAAAAATACACAAAAGCCTTAATTAATAGAAACCTAATTTATCTTAACATTTGCAGGCATCTCTCATACTGAGCAACAGGATCAATGAGAAATAATTTAGGTTTGTATTTTAAAACTTTAAATCTCTCTGTCTGAGTCTTCTTTGGTTCCATTTCATATAGCTATAATTATTCAGAATTAGGGGTGCAACGGGTCACGGCTGAGCTGTGATCTGTATCGATCAGTAGACTCATCGGAGAACATGGTTCTCAGGGTCTGTACCGGGTCCCACCTTTGTGAGGTTAGCCGTATGCGCTCCTCACTTCCAGAGTGAAACTGATCATCCTTTTCATGGAAGTACGTCTCCACACACTGCTCCTCAAAATCGTGAAGCTTCTTTTGGTCTTCTTCAGTCAGAAAAAGCTCTGAAAAAAACAGAAAACAGCATCTGGTCATCAGAAGTAACGCCATTCCCATTCTGTGTCATTTGATTCTGATTCCCACATTTGTTATCCCGTTTCCTTTCTCAGTACTTGTATTCTGTTAATTTATATTTTTAAAGGTCTTAAATGTGTATTGGCTCAATTTGAAATGTCATTTACCTTTTTTCCTATTATTTATTGCAAATTTTTTTCTTCACTTGTATTTTTTCCCCCCGTTTGGTTGCTGTTTATTTGTCTGTGAAGCACTATTTCGGGAAGGGACTAACTAAAAGTGGATAAAAGAACACACTTACTTGGTCCGTAGGTGCTCTCCTTTTTCCTCTTCCTGCACATGCAGAAGAGGGAGTAGACATGGCACAGGAGGATGAAAGGGGGAGGGAGGACAGGCTTCTCGTGGTAAGCCATAATGAAATGGTAACGCTGAAACTTCCACACCAGATTGGAGATGGACTTCACTTGCATATAAACATTGCTGGAGAACAGAGAACAGCATGAAGCCTTGAAGACTTTCAGGCGTTTCTGGGGTAGTTACAGCATCAGAACAATACAAGGTAAAGCCACGTTGGTAGAGGCGACTTTATCACTCACTTGAAGAAGGCAATTAGAAGGTTGACCATGAGAATGTACTGGACAAAGAGGTAGACTGCTTGGAGGAAAGGAGTGAGCCACACTCCTCCTGCAGCACATAGTGGCCTCACAGATTCTTCAGTGTTGTTGGCACAAACTGGAAAAAGGAGAAGTTGTGCAGGGGGGAAAAAAAATCAATATGTAACGTAAAAAATTGCAATGCACAGCCTTTCATTGTAGTTGATAAAAGATAGGACATCATGGCTTCAGCAGAGATAAACTCCAGATACATGTGGGTAGAAATAATCAAAGAATGATCTACTGTAAAATCCATAGCTTATCCAGGCAATAAAATAATTTAGTAGTTTAGTCTTCCACATAAAAAGCTGTGATAAACTCTGGATACATTTTAGAGGTCTGTGAAACCTCATGAACTTTTGAGAAAAAATGGACGACGGACAATAAAATAAAAAAATTCATCCAGCTCGACTGTAGATGAGGCGAGGCTGGAAAGCTGAAAGCGCTGGCATCCTGACAGAGCTGTAAAACCCGATCAGGTTGCAGGTCTTTGATCCTGATTGTTTTGAGCCACATTAATCCATGAAGACTCAAAGCAAAAACAACCCTGATCTCATAATCTGCCCACTTCTTACGTGCACCTTTCTTACCATCGATTTCATAGGCATACACTTCCCCGTACATCATCCAGTACGGCTGAAACACCACGTCTTTGGCCAGAGTCCAGCTGGGCTCCTCGTTTGGATATAAAATGGCTTTCCTTGGCACTCCATAACTCAGCAGGACTATAATCATTATCACCACTATATAAAACATGTTAGCCACCTGTAAAAATAGATAGATAAATAATTGAAATCATCATAAGACAGAGCAAAACCAATCTGAATTAAATTCAAAACTAAACTTTTCAAAGATCTACAAAGGTTCTTAGTTCAACTCCAGGGATTGAAACACAAACATTCGTGCCTAAAAAGGTAGGATTGTTTTATTTATTTATTTATTTTAATTCAATTTCTTTAAGATGATCTGGTGTTTAAAGAAAACATCAAAACTGCTCACGAAATTTGTGATCATCACAATCCCCAGAACTGACAGGCTAATACTGCTGATGATGTTACTGATGTTTAGGACAGATCAGTACACAGTAGAATGACACATCTACTATATTTATATTAAATCTAGGTTGGCTGGGAGGGAGAATTTGGGGAATTAGGATTATTTGCTTTCTTGCCAGGATAAGTTCTGCTGCCTCCCAAAACCTCCAGATAGAAAGTTTAAAAACTTGTGTGCTTTCAAGAATTGCTGCACTTAGAAATACATTTAAATGGTTTCAATTCTGATGAAAACAATTATTTAACTTAATTTATACAAATTTAAGGGGGGTGGGAAAAAAGCTTAATCTGATTAAGAGTTAAACCAATTGGACTAAAAAGAAGGATAGGAAACAAAAGATAGATTTATTCTAACTCAGACAAGTGTGTAGATCGTTCATGTCGAGCTAAAATCTCAGCAAGAAAGCAAACAAGTGATTGTAGGATGATAAAATGGAATGCAAAACTTTAATGAATATTCCTTAAAAAGTATGGAAACACTTGTGAAATTACTTATGTGGTGAAAAAAAACATGTTGGGGCCTTTTAAAGTTGTGGTACAATACCTGATAAATGCAGATGAATACTGCTCTTTAAGTGTTAACAGTAAAAAGAGGATTTATTTGTGGTAAAAAGAAATGTGCAGAAAAACAGGCACAAATGATTAAAGAAAATATATTAAATGAAAGAGTCATTAGAGCATCTTTTTTCTGCAAAACAAAAATGTAGAAAACATGACGAAGTAAGTTTTTGTAATGTACTGTAACGTAATGTTAACTTGGTTTGAAATAGTCAGACTTAATTTTTAAAAACTTGAATATCAAACAAACCCTGTTCTAGTTTGAACAGAATAATTCCATTGGTAACAAAAGTTGGCAGAACGTCAACAGAAATTAGTCCAAAACTCGCTGACAGAAAAAATACAAGTGGATACTTCAGGAAAAAAGTTCTCACCATCTTAGCAATCATCATGACGTATGGCCCAGCTTGCTGGTTAACAGCCAGTATATCCAGGAGGCGCACATACCAAAAGATGATGTTGAGACAATAAACTATCCTCCCAGGAACGAAGGCTTGGCCTCCGCCTAGCCTCAAGCCGAAGCCGATAAAGAACGTCACGATAGCCAGAAAGTCGGACACATTGAAATAGTCGCTGAACCACACTTTTAACTTCTGGCTTATTTTCCCTGCTTCTGACATGAACATCTAGAGAGGATGAAGAGGAAAAACACAGAAGTCAACAGCCTGTTAAGTTTCAAAACAAAACATTTGAATGAAATTGTCTCTTTAAGTCTGTACCTCTCGAATTTTTTCAATGGCAGAAGTGAAGATGTAGACGATTACCACCCACTCTTGAGTTGAAGGAGTTTCAATCATTTTCACCAGCACAACGTATGTGTACAACATCAAGAAGCCCAAGTAGAAAAGCTACATGGGTTACAAATGAAAATAAGGAAAAAGTTAAAATAACTACAAAAAGGACGGCCATAGTATTTTTTTAAACAAACTGTTTTTGAAGTGTTTGGCTAAAAACACTTTTTCTTTCTGAATTCAGAAGTTCAGACATGGTTCTTCTCATGCCTCAGTCTATTCAAGACCCACTCCAACTATAATTATTAATTGTAAAATCATTACCAGAGGTCTTTTAATAATCATTATGAAGCTTTTAGTCAAAATCAAAAAGTCTACCATTTTTAAGACATTTTCTCCAGAGCAGAAAAGCATGTGTAAGGGATAGCTTTTTATAAATTATTTCATTTAACCAGGCAAGACAGATTAAGAACAATATTCTTATTTTAAATTGTGGCCTGGCAAAAGGCAAGATCTTTTAAATAGTGTATACACATCAAGGGTTTTCCTTGTTTTCAAACTAAAATTTCTGAGTTTGCTTTTCAATAAACGTCCATATAAGCGATCAATCATGAGGAACTCCATCCGCAAGTTGTTTTTGTAAATATCATGTAATGAAATTAATTTTTATGTTGGTGAAAAGTTACAATAATATTCTAAGCAGCAAATATTAGATCACAACTGTGGTAGATTTAGTGTCAATTACAGCTCTTGTAACAACTGGAGGGATTGAAGCAGACACTGGTAGATGATTAGAGTAGATAATCATCATTGCAGCACGTTAACTTAAATTTAGCTTTAACAGGAACATTTGAGACAGAAAGATTTCTCATATGGAAATGCTGCATTACTGAAAAAGGTTAATGACACATAAGATTGTGGGAAAAGAACGGAACTCCAACACATCCATTCTCTTGGTTCAATTTTGATCGGTTCTGCAGTTTTCACAGTAGCTGAACCTTGACATGTGAGTTGTGAACTGATGGAAAAATCTGCCCGCCACTCTCAAAGCTGATGCAAAAGTCAATGGTGCAGAATAATACTGATGTCCTGAAGCAGGTAGGACAGATATAGATAAGCTTGATCAGAGGCAATATATGCAGACAAGCTGTTTCTGTGATGCTATCAGAACCTCAGGGTCTCAAACAGCCACAAAAATAAGCCTTTGTCTGCAAATGAATCCAACTTATGCGACTCTCAGGCTCCTGTGACCCAGCCTCAGGCTTAGGAACAGAGAAAAGGTGTGGATGTGCATGTCCACAAAAGTATACAAAAAACACACACTTTCGTTGTGCTGCAATCACCTGTGTCTGTTTAGCAATGCACAAGAAGTACAACGGACACAAATGGATAATACTGATCCACATTTCACCTTCATTCACTTATTTGTGTGAAAAAAACGTGGGTTTATGCTATGTAATCAAACAAACTGGTGTTTTATCATGTCAACAATTAAAAAAGATTTTTTTAAATACTTTTTTGGGTTAAATTCTATATATTAGCTTTCTTTGTTGATTGCAAAACTGATAAATAAAAGGAAAAACGTGACTAGTGAATGACAGAAACCTGCACAGGTCTCGGAGAGTTATCCTAGATTTGACACACCGTGTTAGACCAGAACTTGACAATGGGAGCATGGTAGAAGGCGTAGATTTTCCTGGTCAGGGGCAGTTTTCGGGACCGAACTTGGGTTTCCATGTCATGTTTCGCCTCCACATGGTCATGGGACCTGGCCTCTTTAAAAACATCCTGCAGATAAGATGCACATTTTCAACACATGGTCTTCTGGTTCTTGATGTACTGATAGAAGAATACCAAGAAGGTGTAAATACATCAACTAAATCATATAACTAAGTGCCAGAGGTTTAAACTCAGTTTTAAAGAATGCATTGCATTGCTGCAGAACCAACATGCAACAAATGAAAAAAAGAGAATGAATCACTCTTGCCATTTGGATGTCTTCGTGAAGGTTCTGGAAGTTGTGCTCACTGTCCTCCATTGTCATTTGGTGGTCATCTTGACTTTGAGGGATGTGAGCCATCTCAGCCTTGGATTTGTACTCCAAAAGCAGGATGGCAGGAGGCACCAAGATACTCAGAATCACCTGGAGACACATGGATGCACACTCATGTGGGTAGCTGCTGCTAAATTTGTTGAGACAGCCTTTAAATTACACAATTTTCTAAAATCAAATTTGACTGTTGTAGTGGAAGTATAGATGTTTTTGCAGTCATTTCATGGCTTTTCTGTTTTTTTTTGTTAAAGAATACATTTTGAAAAACTTTGAAATCTATTAAAAATCAAAAGTAAAGTCTAGATGGAGCATGAACCTTGTACCAGGAGTTCTTGCGCATGTTCAGGCGCCCCATCCACATGTCAGATAGCAGCATCTGAGTGCAGGTATGAGCAACAAAAGGACGCAGGTGGGAGGACACAGCCAACTTCAAACAGGTAGAGTTACTCCAGTTCTTCAGCTCGTAGGTTAGAAGCTTCATGGCCATCGTTTCATCCTGCCGAAACGATTGCTCCAGAAGGTCCACCGCCAGCGTTCCAAAATCACTAGTGCATATTAGCAATGTTAGTTCATGACTTTTCTTTTTAATAAAAAGGCTCTAAATGCCTCTGAAGGTGACCTACTTTGAGTAATCCTTGAGCTCATCTGAGGTGTCATCCACCACGTCGCTCTTCTTTGCCTCATAGCCCATGGAGCGGCAGAGTTTGCAGGCCACCAAAGCCTTTGCCATATTCTCTTCTCCATGCTGCCAGAAGAATAGAGACATTTTCTGCCTCTTCATCAACACTGCCCACACGAGGAGTTCATTGAAAGGGTAGGGGAAACGCCGAGTCTCAGGGTCATCAATGTCCACAATCTCCTCTTTGCTTCTCTTTTTGTTTTGCTCAGCAGAGGAGTCCAACTGAAAAGCAAAGGAACAATGACAAGATGGCAGAGAATCCTACTCTCCCCCATTACAGCTCTATGCTTTTCATTTGGATCCTTTCTCATGCCACAAGACTACCTTGGGTTTGTATGGCTGTGCGGTTTTGATAAAGTGGTTGTGCCGCGTTTTCTCCTTCTTGTCAGCCTGCATGCTGAAAGCCTCGTGATTTTTCCTGAAATGAGAACCGGGACCCGCTGCGTGGCGCCCAGACCTCTGCAAAAAACACAAAAAATAACCGTAAAATGTTTATGACTAATTCCACTTAATTCATTAAAAACTAGATGTATAGCAAAAACTAACTTAGCCATAATTTAACTTTATGATTAAAATGTTTTTTTTTGTTATTTTTAACGGAAACAAAATCTTTCGCTCAACCTCATTTAACAAAAAACCAAAGACCTACAAAAACCTAAAGCAAAAGGTATGTATTTTTCCTTACTCTATTGTTGCCATGGAGATTGTTGTAAATTATTCGAAAGCGTTTTCTGGTGTAGTTGCACCTGTAAGTCCCGCCCATCAAATATTCAATTACCAGGCCAACATCAATCAAAGTGATTTTGTAGTTGGGAGGCAGATTACTCTGTAAAAGACACAAAAATACAAAACATCAGATTTTGTTTGGTCAATTTTTATAGATTTCATAAAGGGACTACATTTTGTTTATTTACCTGTTTAACATCTCTAACCAGATGGAGGAGAGTTGGGTTGTTTGGAGATTGTTTCTGGAATAGAAGGGCGTTCAAAGACATTCAGTTACACAGCGCACACATTTACGCTTTGCTCGGTTCTTGTCGTTTATAGTTACCGTGTTGTAGAGCTCCTCCAGTCGATTGATTGTTAGGAAACGGTGCATGCTCACACCGTTTTCTATCAGCAGCTTGACAAAGTCCACTCTGTCCATCACCAGTGCATCCAGCATGGCTTGCTCCAAAGAACTCACCTAAAACACACAAGCAAAGGAGAAACACAAGCAGTTATGAACAACAGCTTCTACATCAAATTGTTTCTTTACACAAACCAAGGGAGAAGGGCTAAAATATACCCAGATTAAACTCAAAGTACACAGTATTCAAATAAACATCCAACCTCTCATTCACCCAAAAGCCTCCCCTACTCTGGTTGTGAAAATAAACATGAGCACCAAGGATCTGCTTATGAAGACAACAGCAGTAGGGTTTATGTTGCAGAAAAGACGAGCAGTTTATGGAAACCTGCCCGTGCCCGGTTCCCTGGCTCATTAGATCCCAAACTGAAGCAAAGAGAGACTCTGGCTCCAGTAGGGGTGACTGCAAACTGCTCAACAATGTAAACATCCCCTGAGAGTCTTTGCTCACACTCACTAATGTGTCAACATACCAATAGCTGCTGTCCATACACAAACACGTGGTTTTTGGCAATGTCTACACGGTCCCAGGCCAGAGTCAGGACCAGCTGATCGAAGGGGGATAAGTTTGTACCTGCAATAAAAAAAGGGGAAGATTCAACTATAAACACAAACACGATTCTACAATTAGATTAATTACAGTTTAGATAAACTTTTATTAATAGACAACAACATACTAATTATAAGCAAAAAAAGCAGTTTTAATCTCTTTTCAGCAGTTTAATCTAGAGTTAATGTTACAACATTTACTCCTAACAAATAAAATGCATCAATTAGTCATCTGAAAACAATCTAAGGGAAAAAATTGAGAGCTTCTGTACCGTAGGATCTTTATGAGGTAGTGCTATTATAATTTTAGTTAAAAGGGAACATCTTAACAACAGAATTACACACCGTGACTATATTTGTCTTAGCAAGCAGAACACCCATAACTTTTAAATTCCTGAAGATTGTTTGTGCTTCAGCAGCAAAGGTGAACGTTCATGTTTTTTTTATTTTAAACTTAATATTTATTATAGTAATTTAAAAAAAGAGAGTGAGCTGCAATAACTCAATGGAAGCCTGATCTGAAACCTAAGAAGGAATAAAAATAAAACCCATGAGATGAGGGCTCAGTGACTGACAGTGTTGGGATAAAGAGTTCATGTGAATATTAGGATCATGACCTCCTCTGGAGTAGAGGAGGGCACAAGCAGGGAGGAGTGGGGGATTTGTGTGCTTAAAACATATCTATATCAGAAGAAAAACACAGAAAAGTCTTGAGATCTTGACTTTTAAAAGTTAACCTGGACTACACACAGACTTTCACTTTCAGTTTGTTCATTCTGGAGGTTAGGGGTCATCAAACCTTTGAGAAGGAGTCTTACACACCTTGGAGCAAAGCCTTTAGGATGGCTACATCGATGTCCTGTTGTTCCTCTGAGCTGATGTCAAACACAGTGATCTGTTTAAATAGAAAAGAGAGAGCACAACATCAAGTTCCCGCAGATGTTGCCCAGATGTTTGCAGTTGGTTTGTTATGGCAGCAACAGTTAAAGTGGGTGTGGTGTATGAACATCAACAATTACAGAGAGTTGTGAATTTTTGTGCCACTTCTTTTTTGTAACCAGCAACAACGTGCATTTTTTGTTCTAGTTGAAGTGCTGGCTCTTTAGTTACAGCGAGTTTCAAATAGATGTATTCATTTTACTTCTTTAATTACAGACAAATGAGAGTGTTATTTTTTTAATCGAGTTTTTCTCTTTTTTAATCTTTTATTTTGTCATTTTCTTAAATATTAAAAAAAAGGGTCCAACTGTTACCTTTTATGAATGTTTCATTTGAACTCTACTAAAAGCGTTTCTTACATCAATCTCCGCAAGAGACACTCTTGGCAAGTGTCTCTCACACCGCTGCTGTGATGTAGTCAATGTGCGACTTTATGGTTCTTAACAGAACTAACCCAAAACAAAGCCACAGCGCCACAGCTATTATCTATTATGCAAGGGATAAAGCTTGACGAGGTGTTCGCTATAAATTAATGGGGTACGTGGAGGGCTGATTGACTGAGACGTAAACTGTGGAATAAGATGTTTTGTTCTTTTTTCTTTCTTAATTGTTTGAGATTGAAAAGAATTCCCCTTGGTAGTGTAAAGTAAAGGTTCAAAGTCTGTTATAATGAGAAAACTTTATAAAACCACTTTTTTAAGTTGTATTTTGATCTTTTACTGCACTACAATGTCACTAATTTAAATGAAAATACCTAAAAATGAGGCTTCTCCCAGCAACTAATAGGTTTGATTAAAAATAGATGAGTTTATTGATTAATTACAGGTCATGATTAATTAATTGCACAAAAAAATAATCACATGGCAGCACTAGTTACAGCACCTTCAAACGTATCCTTTAATGCATCTTTTGTGGTTTTTTGCAGCAGGAAAAGTAATGCAAACATGAGGATGCATGGGGAGCTCAGTCAAATATACTACAGTCGGACCTGATAGGTAAAAAGGCAAAAGACACCACAATTAATGTTGTATATTTGCCTCTCAATACCCTAGGTTTTTAAATTTTAGCCTAGTATACTAAAAACTCTCTGAACGTAGATTTGCTGCCCTGACCAGGCAATTTAAGCAGTCAACCTGTATTTAAGATAAACAGTTCGGCTATCAGGTTTACCTTGAACAGAACCTGCTTCATGCTTCAGTTCAGGAGGCAGACAGTCTTTTTTTAAGGTTACATTTTTTCAAACAAAGCTAACGCACAGCGAGCCTTTGGGTGCGCTGCCACACAGTTGAGCTGCTGTTAACTTGTAATTAACTTGCCTTCTCCGAGAAGAAAATCTTTCATTATATTGTGTACATTTGACACGTCTTCCAACTCAAACCAGTTCAGGATTTTTTTTTTCCTGATAGAGGGGAGTCATTCCACTCCATTGTTATCTCACGCAGCTTCAGTGTGGTGAACTGCATTGCAGTGGTTGTTGGGATAAAACTGTAACTGTGACCTAAATTTGACTGTATTACAAAAGCCTGTGCTGTCGATTTTTGCTGTAAACTCACTTGAAATGGGTAAGCGGTGTTGAAGTAAAATTACTAAACATTATAAAACAGATAAAATGTGACCAATTTCTACTCATTTCAGTCACAGGAGCTTTTTTAAAATTCCACATTTTGATTTAGCTCAAAGTTTGTTATCTTTTGACATATTTACTAACCATTTCTACTTTTATCCCCCAGTTTTAAACTTTAACAAAAGGTTACTAAATACAAGTCAATGTGTTTCTTGCTTTAACAGTCCAACCAAAGTAGTAACTTGGTAATTTAAATGTTTTTCAACATCAGGACTTAAATATTTACATATTACAAATATTTTCAAGAATAAATATGTCTAAATGGTCTTTTTATTCTCTCTAAAATGTAGTTTTTAACAGGGTTCACAATAAAAGCTAGCATAAGAGTTTATAGTTCTTTTCATATCATTCTGTAAAACACATGCTTAACTATGCTGTACTGGCTCATTTTCTAAGAAATTACGTATTTAGACACTTTACACATTATTTCTATTTTCTATATCAATGTATTTAATGGAAACCTTCAATTCAGTTCAGGTATGGAGATGGAGCACTTAGGACGTGATAAGTTTTCAAATTTTACAGTCACAGAAATCAGAGGGATTTTAGATTTTAAACTACCTCATTACAGGTAAAAACCTGCTGATTTTAACCCTTAATTTCTGTAATTCTTAGTGCCCATGAAGGAAGTTAATCTATATTTTTCCTGTGTTGTTCCCCAAGGAGGCAGTCTTTATAGACAGCATTTACAGCCAACTATCAGTGCAGTCTTCATTCTCCTAAACTTTGAGAGCAACTCTGCGTGACCTCTGCTTTCCACAAATGTTTTGTTCGATTATAAAAGATTAAAAATAATTTATCTTCCAAATAAGTCTAAATAATAACAAAAAAACACTTAACAAAATGATGAGCATGCTTTGAAAGAGAATGTTTTAGTTTAGAACAAGGACTTACCAGTTCTTTGCTCTTCATGCACTCCATTAGCATCTGGAAGAGATGGATGGCATCGCTGTGGCTGAAGTTGAAGGTCTTTTTGATGGTTGCTATGATATCTGTTTCAACTCCATCAGGGAGACCCCTGGAAGCAATGATACAAGAACATTGTTATAAAAATAAGTTTTAACACACAAAGTTAGGGTGGACAATTTCACAACAGCCTAATCAACCAGTCTAATTTTAGACAACCTAAGAGATCTAAAATCTAAACAATAGTACACAATGTCTAACATGTGTCTTTACATCCATTATATCAAAAAAACCCACAAAGACCAACTAACTTATACGAATGTGACCTCAGGTCTCTAATTTATTATTGACCGCTTGTGGTAAAGCAAAAACCAATAGTTCATTACCACAAGAAATGTCAGTTTATTGAAACTTTAAAGCTAACAATAGCTTAGTTATGATGCTTTATCAGTCAGGTCTTCTTAAAAGAACCACAAATTAATCTTTCATGAACTGTAGGCAGGCCGCTATAAAAAACACAAGATTACTGATAAATTAGCTCTGTGGATAAACCATACATAATCTAACTTTCCAGTTAATTCAGCCATCATAATGATTTACTTTGTACTTTCAAAGCCATTTTTTTACATGCAATATCTACAATAAATAACATTGTATAATAAAACAAATATATAATTATATAATATTATACAATATAAAATATTGCAATATTTGAAAAAAATTTAACTAGCAACAACCTAAAAACAGGGAGCATGCAAAGAAACAAAGGCAGTTGATCTAAGTTCCATAACGCGCACTAGAAAACACACTAAAATAAATGAATCCTCACCAAGACTAGTGTATGCAGTTCATAAAAAACAAAAAAGAAGCGAAATCTTTATTGATTCAAAGGGAGAAACATCACTTTGTGAACCTGCCTTTATTTGTCTGAAGCAAGTAAAGACTTGATCAGACAACCCGCTTTCAGCGAAGGATTCCTCTTGGGCTTCAACAACAACCCCGTGTTCAGCTTTGTTCTCAGAACATACTGAACTTCTGAACAGCCCACCCTCAGTTTTGCAGCCATTTCATGCAGACTGGATCAGATTTTCTTCCTGCAGTTCTACCACGAGCTACAGCCTAAAATAGTCAAAAAAGCAGTTTTTCTTTTTAAAAAGAGCAGCTGTTCACATTTTTTGTCAATGTAAATTGAGAAATTGTTGGTTTAAACAAAAACAGCAGGAAAAAAAATCCAGCGAGGAGACATGCAAACCTGAACATACTTCACTAATTTGTAAAGAATTGAACAGAATGAGTTAGTGTTGTTAAGGAATAAATTAGATGGCCTCTTTTGAGCATTAGATTTTCCAAAAGTTGTGATTATTGTCTAAAAACGTAAGACTTCCTTTGTAAACCTTGGATGATACTTCGAGCTATTTTTTTAAGTTACACTGCCACAAAACAGACTTAAATATAAGAATAACTATATTCAAATTAATTAATGAGCACGTATAAATTAATGTTTATACACACATAAGCATTAAACAACGTGGGAGAAAGCTCAGACTTTGCATACATTTCTTAACTTTGCCGCTCTGCTTTCATGCTGGATTGGTTAATCCTTTTTTAATTTTACCTGTAAAGTTATTCCTTAAACAATGATTATTTGGGTTTTAGCCCTAAGTGCCCCTCAGCAGAAAACAACAGTCTCAGGTCGTGTCAAACCCACCCCCCCTCTTCAGTCTGCTTGTGGACGTAGGCCAGTATGTCGGCAGCGCGACCCGTCCCCTCGCACACCACCACGGGGACAGGGGGGGTTTCCTGAAGGTACTCCAGAACAGTCAGGATGACGTTGGGACCGCCCTCAAAGATCAGCGCCACAACGGGAACACCCTGACCAATTCCTGCAAAAAAAACAAAACGGCAACTGAAATGCTTTCTTCTGCACTTTTCTGGCCTTCTAGCCCCAAACAGTTATTTTAACAACAGCCCACAGTTTTTAACATCCAACAGCAGGCTTCAATTACACAACAGATGCAATTATATACCTGCGGTGAAGATGAACTTCAATGAAAGCGTGTGAGAGGTTGAGGTGATATCAGGCATTTATTACCGCTATCACATATTTTCTATTTATGGCAAACTGTCAGATAAAAGAAAATTAATTGCTCGTCCTATAAAAAACCC
The DNA here is from genome assembly GCA_014656515.1 of Oryzias celebensis. Classification (NCBI taxonomy): domain Eukaryota; kingdom Metazoa; phylum Chordata; class Actinopteri; order Beloniformes; family Adrianichthyidae; genus Oryzias; species Oryzias celebensis. The sequence continues at coordinate 9,900,080 of BNCR01000003.1, forward strand.
TCACATCCATTTGACCCGACCAGTTTTATTTTTATACCTTACACAACTTAGGTGACTATTTAAAGGTGTAACACTAAATGAATAAAGATAAGATGACATAGATTTAAAGGCTTGTGTTGATTCTATCAGAGGAGGACACCCAATAACGAGTCTGGATTTGTGTGTCACTACAGATGTACCGACTTGTTATTTTTAAGGCAACTTTGATCAGAAAAAAAAAACAAAAAAACCAAAAAAAGTTAGACCCTCTGCTGAAAGACAGTGTTCCCTCATTTGTCGCAGGAGAAAAGTTCCACAAATGACACATAAAAGGGGCACAGGGGGAGATTACTGCCTGGGGTCAACGGCGCTTTAGGGGCCCTGAGCTGAAGACAATATTTCTAAAATAATTTTCATGCCCATCATTATTTGACTCTGTCATAATAGTAATAAAAAAATTAATTGAGATGTAAGACTGCTCGTGAAAGTGTTTCATCCTCCTCTGTAGATTCGCAGCAATGGAATCTTCAGTCTACAGCAAGTTAGCTAGCAGAGAGACTCTTTCAAGAGTTTGAAAAGAAAAAAGCAGTAATCAATCAGGTGTGAAAAAAGGAAAAAGCAAAAAAATGTGATGTCATGCTTCCAGAAAAGAGAAGAACAGAATCAAAAGAACTATTTAAAAAAAAAAAAAGGCAGGAATGACCAAGGAAGAAAGGAAAGGCAAAAGGTGGGGAAGAAAATCATCCTTTTGAGAATCTAAATTTTTTTTGGTCACAATATAGGGTATTGTTTTGTTCAAGCATTCCTAGAAAAATAAGTCCAGTTTTATAGAAAGAAAAAGATCTGATTTTGTGACAGAAAATGAACGCATACTAAAGAGGACACAAGACACGGAGGAGAATGAACGACAATGCCAACAGCCAATCAGGACGCAGAACACAGTGTGTAGAAAAAAAAAAAACATGCAAAAATGCGCTGAGAAGAAAAAATCTACAAACAGCGAAAGGCGATCCATGATTTAGCGAGGTAACACTTAATACATACGTTAGTTACAAATTTAACACAGACACTGTTAAATGTGCAATGTCCGTGTCTCTTACGTGCGTGTATTCTTTGCAGGTTGATGTGCTTCTCCAGATCCCGGCGGAGTTTCACTTCGGCGCCGTACTTTCCCACTGTCCCATCATCCACAAGCAGGAAATGGGAATGCAGATTGTTGAGAACGTTTAGTTTGCTCAGAGGGTTCAGCAGGGTCTGATATGGAGCTATTATCTACAAAGAAGGAATATGTTAAATGAACTGGAAATCTAATCAAAGAATGTCAGATGAATCATGATCAGATCATAGAAGTTGTTGCTTACATCTTTACCAATAAGATCGTTCCTGTTTTCAATGACTCCCCACGGTGCAATCCCAATAGTGCAAATTTTCTTGGCTGATCTTGAACAGTGTTCTTTGAGAGCATCTCCCACATGCTTTGCCACACCTTTGGGAAGAATGCATTAAACACATTAAACACCCTAGTTTTTTAGAATTCATTCTCTGAATTCAAATTTTTCTGCAAAAGTTAGAAAAGGTGCAGTTTAGCATAAAACCGCTACCAGATGAGAGCATAGAGCAATTATAAACTGAACAAGTCCATAACAAGTGCATTAGGCTCAGTCTTTTTTCTTTTTTTGTGAAGAACCACAGTACCTAGCCGATGGATCTCATGGATTCAGCAATAACATGTGAGCCAGGAGACATACCCAGTTTGCCGTGGTGCCAATGAGGCATTAAAGTAATCACTGGTCTGAGTAATTGACCCTGTGAGTAATGACTTAAACACCATCATCAGACCACAGCATCTTAACGGCATGCTGTGGCTGCAAACACACCTCAGCCACGACTCACGATCAAATGACACGCTTGGAGGCCAGCATTACAACTTCTGCTACATCAGCATGTCAGCTTTACGCTGTATTTGTGTAACTTTGCATTAGTCAGTAACATTTAACACCAAATTTTGGCAGATTCCTGTAAACAAACTTGTAGAAGCTAACACTTTTTTGCTAAAGTGCTGAGAAACAGTAGCACAAAGCACGAGTGAACTTTCGTTTCAACAGCATGTCAAAGATAACGTTCTTCTCATCAGACCACATGCCTGTGTTGACCCCTCCAGTCAGAATCCAGGCCCCGGTGGTGACTGCAGCTTTGATGAGGCCCTTGCCCACCACCTGCTTGATACGAGGGTGCAGCTCAAAGTTCTGAACTCCTCCGTGGACAGAAATGAGGATCTTGGGGAGCTCCATGTGCCATTCTTTCAGCATGAGCCGCAGGACGCTCTCAGGCCGCGAGTCATAGGACAAACGCACATACTGTCCACATTCACAAGACAAAGAAAAGATGCTTACTAGGAAATCGCAGATCACTATACATTTTCAGTTACAGAACAAGATACAGAGTTAGGAAAGATGCTGTGGATTCAAAATAATCAAAGCCTACCTTGGCTCTGTAGGAGTGAGAACCTCCCTGGAAGTTGATGACGCCATAAGCGTCAGTGGGGCTCGATTCTGTGTGCTTTTCTACTGACCACTCCTCCAGCTCAGGCAAAGGCGGGTTGGGATTTTCACCCAACTTCACATCGGAGTACTTTGTGGCCAAGCTGGCAGTGAAGCCAGCGTGCTGCCGCACCAGCCGACCACAACAGCACCTTCAGATTGGAAAATAAACCATTTTAAAATTGAAACCCTCGACTATGTTAGCAGTCATTAAAGAAAAACATGGTGATTATATGATAAACAATTTTAAAAAGGCTTGACAGAAACAGGAACACGTGCACACATTTAACAGACAGCCCTATAAAAAGACAATACGAGAAAATATAAATTTGCATTTATTGTGGTCCCTGACTGTTCATTCACCTTTTGCAGTCTCACTGTTTTAAGGATTCTTTCTTGCAATTAAGCATTCTTTATTTTATTTGATTTTTTTACAGTGCATTGTGTTCTGTGTCCTGATTGGCTATTGACTTTGTCAATCAATCTCTTCCTTGCTGTGTCGCCTGTTCAGAATGCACTCAGTCAAATTGACATAACTCTTCAATCACGAGCAGAATTGTGTTTTCATTTTATAAAATTGGACTTATTTTTCTACAAAGGTTTCAACTTTGAAATGTTAAACCAGAGATAAAAGTTTAACAAAATATTAATTTCTGTCTGAGAAAAGTGTACAAAGACTGTACTGAGGTTTTTCACAGTCTTAAAACATCTATGATTACTGTCAAGATAAAGATGACTACTTCGCATGACTATTTAGCTGATTTCAACTCTTGGGTTAATTTTAAAATGAAAGTCCAGCAGTAAATAAGAGACGACTGTTAACGGTTTGATGGTAAAGCATTCAATCCCCATGTACAAATGTTTCCACAGCCTTTCATTCAGCCAAGTTCCTTTAAAAGCAATAGATAGACTGTTTAATTGTTAGATATTACAGGCTGACCTAACATACCTGGCGGAACTTTTTCCACACACATTATAAATAGATAATTATTAAAGTGAGATCATCTGGTTTTCCTTAAAATCTGCTTCAGCACCACCCAACCTCCACAAATATTCAGAGAATTAGAAAAATGCAAAAAATGTCATTTAAAACACGACTGAATCTTATTTAGGTAAAGAAATAACTGAAACCAAATTCTATTGAGGGTTAAAAGTTCAAAGATGAGGCTGTGTCACTAAACAGAGTTTTTGATGAATCGGTGGTGAAGTTGCTCACAGTTCCTCTCACTTGCAGACAGGAGCATCACAAACACAAGATTAAAAAAGTCGAGTACACTAAAACATTAGCAAAAGTTCACGTGAACAAAAAATAACAAAAGCTCATAGTAAGATTTCCTCATCAACTATGTCAGGCATAAAAGAGCCTTTGGAAAACTAAATCCTTCAATGATTCATTAAGTAATGATTACATGTTTATTTTTTCACTTACTTTCTACAGCAGCTTCTGGAAAGAATGTGAACAGGACGCTCACAAAACCTGGAAGCTAATTGTTTCCTGAGAAAGTTTTGTTCCTTAGTGGAATTGCAATTTCAAAGAATTAACCAGAATCTTTCCATGTTAGCCTGGCATGATGAACTTCAAGAAATAAATAGGAAAAAAAAAAGAATGACAGACACTACACTCACCTCACAAGCTGTTGGCAAATCTGACATCCTGGAAGGCATCTGGAGAATAATTACAAAAAAAAAAAAAGATCAATGCACAATACTGTAAGTGAATCAAAGTAAATCTGAACTGCACTCAAATTTTTATTATTACTATTACTCGACTTGGTCTAGAATCTGTTAGACTTACTATTGACTAAGAAAGGTAAAAGCTCTAAAGAAACTCTAATTTCACTAACCAATATGTGCAAACTTTTGACCAAATGTACAACAGGTGGATATTCAACAATACGTCAAAACCATTTCAACACAACGGCACCTATGTCTGAACAAAAGTCAGTGGGAAATAATTGATGCAAAAGAAAACGCAGCAAGGCGTCACCAAGCATGACAGCGAGCCAACATGGAGAGAGAGAAAGACATCCAGCTTCTTGGAAAAATAACTAAAAGTTCACAGTCAAAGAAGGTGGTTAAACAGTAATTACTTGCAGCTGAGAGACATGATAAAAAGGAAAAAAAACTGTCAAACTTTCTGTAATCAGATGATAATCTTCATGCTTTTATAGCTGTACTTGTACCTTAGCTACTTTACGAGTGCTTCTCTTAAAGGCAGTGTACACTATCGAGAATTTCTCATCATAAACCAGGCAGAGTGAGCAGACATGCTACTATAACGTTGATTTGTAAGATTCCAGTGAGTTTATGGAAACTTCTGAAATGCACCGAGTCTCCACTGATGCACTGAACATACAGGAAATTCTTTGGCTCCTAAATAACAACTACATCATAAAGATTTTTCAAAGTTTTAAATGAACAAAAAAGTTAATTATAATTATTGTAACCAAATTAATTCATTTTCCTCTCAAGAATGCAATTAACAAGGCAAGTTACCACTCAGAGAGCAGTGGTCAAGGTTTGGGCTTAATTAAACACGCAGTATGTGATTGCCTCGTTTCCATGGCTACAACATTTGGACATATAAGACTGTGTCCAGGCACATACCTGTGGGGGTCCTTTGACACTGGAAGTATGTACACACATTCCCTCTTGGTGAAAGTGACTTCTATCCAGGGTTTCTGGGACTGTGAACAAAGAGAAAAAGCTGTGAGCACCATAACGTTCCTCATCTGAAAATGTTTAGGAACATTTAATGTAAAAGAGCACCACATCTCTTTAAGTTATATGAACAGTTCTTGATATTTACAAATTAGATGTAAAGGTAAGAAAAAAAAATAAGATTTAAAAAGGCAGAATGTATCAGAATTCTCTTCATTTGGAATTGAAATGTAGAAAAGACCATTGTTAACTTAAAAAGAAATGAACTTAAAAGTTTTACAATTCAGAAATAAATGTTTAATGCTGCAAAAACAAACTCATACTCTATTTTCTAGCATTGTTTTGAATAATTCAGTGTTACAGGAATTTAATTAATGCTTCATTCTTTCAGTTCTTTCAGCACAGCTTAGAGAAGCCCAGGGGCGATTAATACTATAAATCTGTCCCAGCATTGAGGGAAAGTCTGAAAACACAAATTCAAAGCTTTTTAACCATTCCTGAAACATCAAAGCATATTAAAATAATGTCTACTTTTGTCGTCTGTATTCTTGTTGCAGATTTCTTAATAAAAAAACAATAAACTAAAGTTAATTCTCATTGCATAACATGACCATGCAAATCATTCCCACTCGAACTTTGGAGTTTTATGTTCTAATCACTCAAGCAAATATGAATTCCACTAAAACAGTAACACCAACGATTTCACTCTTCACCTGAAAAGAGACAGAGTCAATATGTACCTGAATGTCCTCTTCATCTCTGTGTTTAAGGGCTTTGTACAGGAACATACCAAGGATCCTTCATGCATCTCCTGAACAAACCACTATCACCACAGCTTCTCCTGCGTCCAGGATCATCAGCAACACCACACTAGATGCCTGGTCTCTGAGGGTTTCCTCCCCGTGAAGTCTACAGAGCAACGGTTACCATACAGAGCCTAGCGGAGTTAAAAGCTGAGCCAACAGTGTGAGGTTGCTGCCCTCCAAACCCCTTCCACTGTTAATCTGTAAAGAAGCCACCAAAGGGGCAGATGAATGTGTCTGAGACTAACTAGATATTATACTAAGACTGGGAAGACATGAGCGAGGAGGGGGTGTGGGAGAAGATTAGCGGATGAGCAGAGGCCTCATGATATATACCTAGTTGTCTCCTGATGACACACCACCAACTGTGATTCATGCGAGAACACACACACAAAAAACACCCAACAGCACAGACCTTTCATACATTCTTTCATTTAAACTTAAAAAACAAAATTTCTATTTTCAATTTGAAAGTTCTAAGGCTGTTTGAACATTTTTCAAATTTTACGGCCGAAAGCAGTTTCAAATTAGGAATAAATAATGCCACAGATAAAAAGGATTGAATACCAACAATTACAATATTTTTCTACATTTTTAAAAACCTTGAACTTTAAATACATTTTGAAATCTGGTGAAACATTTCCTGGGTTAATTAAAAATCCTACAAACCTCTCTAAACATAAAGCCACTGTTAGAAATGAGGTAACAGCCATCTTGGGGAAAATACTTTAAATATCTCAGTAAAAATTTTACTGCTGCTGGTAAATAAACTACATTTAACCAAAAACTTTTTTTTTTTGGTCTTAGAGAAAATAAAGGAACTTTTTTAAGCAACCAACATTTAATCAATTCAAACGAATTAAAAGCAGGAGGGGCTGCAGTGATATAGTCACCAATTACTACAGCGCTGCAGTTAAACCGGTAGTTATAATTTTCCTCAGAGAGAGAAATTACTGACACTATACAGAGTTTAGTCAGGCCCTGTGTTTTCCAAGTTGAAAGCTGAAGCAAAACCTTTTCAAGTTGTTGCTTTGAATGTAGCTGGTTGATTACTTTATGATGAATATGCATGTGAATCCATTGATTTTTATACATCTATGAATTTTTTTTTTTACCATAATAGCTTAAAGACTCACTCCAATTTAAATTGTATTTTGGGTGTTTTTAAAGAATGTTCTTGAAGGATTTTCTCATGATGGAGGTCACACACAAAGAAAAGTATGTATTTAATCAAATCCTGGTAAATCGAGAAAAAAATGCCGTTTGAAATAGCTTGTACAGTTGTTCCGCACAAACTACAATTGGCAGGCCGCTCCAGTCAGATGCATCCACTTGCAAACAACTTGATCCATGTACATCTTGTTTACTTCTTCTAAACTGGCGATTGACTCGAACTGAGCGACTAAGTAGCTCCGTAATTGCTTGACATTTTTGGCGCACTGCTAATGCTAGATTGGTGTTGTGAGGTGCTGTAAGCTAGCAAGACAGAATGTAAACAAAAGGATCATGGAAAATCGGCGCAGGCTTAATCCGTGCCCTACCCACAACTAAGAGGCACATTTCTAATAAACTTTCTGCAGAAACTATATCCTAGAAAATGACACGTTTTTTCTTTTTTTTTTTTTTTTTTAATTTGGACAAAAAAACAGCATCATCATAATTAAAAGACCACCGAGGACAATTTTACAACAGGTCAAAAGATGATTGGACTGGGACTTAATAAAGAAAAGAACTCTCACTGGATGTAATTACAAGATCTTTTTGGTGGTGGATCATCTTTAAATACTTTACAACTTTACAATATACGATTAAAAACTCAAAACATACTTCAAGCAATTACAAACAACGTGATGTTTTAGTACTCAAATCAAGACTATCCACCAACATAGAAGATGAATAGGAACCAGAAGAACAGATACTAAATATTTAATTCATAAACTTTTATACACTCAGGAATTTACGTACCTGCTGAACTAGTGACAAATATAACGCATAAAATGAGCTGAATGAGGTCTTTCAGTGTCACCATGATAAGATGAACACACAAAACAGCTTCAAGAACCAGTGCTAAAAAAAAAAAAGGTGAGTGCAAATGAGGCTGATAAAGCACGAGTGTTCGTTGCAAAGCTGTAACTGAGATACCTGAGAATGTCGTGCCACAAAAGACTTCAGAGGCCCTGCCAAAAAACACATTACACTCTCACTCACTTTCCCCCCTCACTCCCTCTTCCTCTTTGGCTTCTCTCTTCGCATTTGTTAATTCTCAATTTGTTAAAAACAGCAGCATTTTATGGCCCATTACAATGTAAGATGCAGAAGGTGGCGTTTCGCTGGAGCTAAGTGTATCTGTGGGAATCTGTTTGTTTACACAGAAACACACAGATATAAAGCATTTCCACAGTGATCAAATAACATAGACCTATGGCCCTTCCTGCTGTACCACCGGGTAAAAACATTTGCCCTCCGAGTTCCACTAACCTTTAGAATGACTGCTGGCAATGGAATCAGCACTTTAGATATCACTTGTGCACGCCTGAAAGCAAGGACTGTGAACTTGAGCATTTTCCACAACCAACTATAGCTTTTGTCTTTGCAAATGTACTGATTAAATATGACCGAGCAAACCTAATTAAAAAGAAAAGTTTATTAGCATGATGATGAAAATTTTGAACTATTGTCACAAGTGATCAAATAATCAGGTTATACAAAAAGGAGGTTGTGCAAAAACTGCAGCCGTAAAATTTTAAAATGTATTTCTAAAGGGGATCAAGTCTGATTAATTTATATATATATATATATATATATATATATATATATATATGTTAATAGGCTTTTTATTTTTTTACACTGATTTCTCTCTATATCGTTATAACAAACATAAAAACAACAATGGCCATGTCTGGTTGATCGTCCATGGTGCTGCACTGATACATAACCCTAAAAATGTTCAATAGGTGGGAAAACAATTTTTAAAAAATGCCCTGACAAAATTACACTCTTCATATGAATACCTTTCAAGCCCTACAGGGGCTGAGCTAAAACAATGATTGAGAATGAATTAAACCACCAACCCCTTTTCTGGTATTTCACAAAGACCAGACAGCAAGTAAGGCAAATGCTGTCAGCAGATGACTGCAGAATCATTGGCGAGAAGTGTCTGTGCCATCACACTGGCCAAATGTTGTCAACTTTTGGTGAATTTCCATGCTCTTGAGTAGGGCTGGGCTATTGTGATTTTTTTTAATATCACAATATTGTTTTTTCATGTCAAGCAATAACAATATATATCACAATTTAGACCAAATAACTTTAGTCAAATTTGAAAGATCTGTGGTTACTTAGAGAAATGTGTGATACTCAGCAGGTTGTTCAGATTTAAATATGTATTTCCTATTCATTTATTTCCTATTTAAACATAATAGATGAACTGAAGAAGCATGATGCAAAAGTTTCATTTCCAGAAAACTAATAAACGCATAAATAATACAAACTAAACTGAAAATTAAAGCAAAAACTTTCACGTTTCAAGAGAACATAAATAAAACAGAACACTAAACTGCTTGATGAGTTCCATTTAAAAACAAAGCATTAGTTCTACAAAGAAATTATAATGTTTCCAAGTTTTACAGAACAAACATAAAATTGACAAGCATTTTTTTCAACATCATATGACTAAGCTAGGAACTAAAGCAAATTCTCTGAATTTCTTTTAGTAGTTCAGACTGTTGCTACAGCGAAGAGAATTATCGTTTACTTCAGTCCGAGATCGAGTGTGCTTGGTTACACTGTTTCATGTGATTAAAAAAAAGGTTGGTGGCATTTCCAGTTTTAGAAGGAACACTCCTCCAGGATTTTCAGTGCACATTACTGTTTTTTCCCTCCGGATTTTAAATAACTAAAATACCTTCAACATGAGCCAAAATTTCATTTTTTGAGACACCGGCAAAGTTTGCTGGTTGATAAAAAAAGAAAAATCTACCGGCCAAGCCAATTCTACCACCCAAATTCTAACACTATTTTACGCAGAAATACCCTAGGCATTTTAGTTTTTTTTTAATGATTTTTTTGAGGAAAATTAAATTGCATAAAAGTAATTCATAAATGGTATGAAAACGTTTTTTACTGTCATCTAACTGTAAACTTAGATACAAAGATGCTAAGGAAAAAAAGGACAGATTTCCTAATTCTGCCTCCAGGTGATTACATTTTATATTAAATCATAACAAAAAAAGTAAAATGTTTTGGATTATTGCCATTATTTATTATTATGGAAATTAAAGCTGCAGCTTTAAGAAGGCGGGAGGATTGAGCACAACCTCTTGACAGGTCACAGTTCAGTGGAACAGACTCTGTTATGATACAGAGACGCTGCTAAAACAGTGGATTCAATTCTGTTATTCAGAAAATACTGTTTTTAAGAATGTTCTAAGAATTAATCGTGTGGTATTTATTCGCCGCGTCTTAAAGGCCGGTCAGTGAAAATACCGTCCAACTTTAAATCAGTCCGTGATCTCACAGGACACACAGAAGAGCTAGTTAGCAGGATAGCAATTAGCGGCTAACAAGCTAGCATCCTAGTATTAGTGTCCAACAACAGCGATGTCTCCAAATTAACACATTTTATTAATCCGTCTGTTGCTGCTTTAAGTGAAGCAGCTTTTTCCTCCAGTTCTGAGTGGATCCTGTGATAAACCACCACATGTGGTGATGGTGGACTCACCATGTGGTCATTAACCCTTTAACTTTTTCTTGCCAAACAGGAGAAATAAAAGTCTATCGCGATAGGCTCATTTTACTATCGAGAAAAAGTACTTTTGGGATATTGAGCTCTAATTAATCTATAACATTCTTACATTGAAAACAAACTGAAAGCAGGTTTTGGTCAAAAAGGGAAAAGAAATTAAATAGAAAACTGATGTATGGATTGATATGTTTTTCTATTCCAAAAAGATCAATTCAAAGTAGAGCTGGGCGATATGGCCAAAAAACTAAAGTCTGACTTCTTCACACCAAACTCGATTTTAATTAACTTTTTTTCCCCTCCTTTAATAGATTTTTTAAATGGCATATGACAGAATGTATTTAAAGAAAAAACATTTTTATATCTCCTTTAGAAATATGCTCCAACGCAAAGTTCAACTAAATACAAGCTGTAAAATTGTTTGTAAATCAATGCGACAGATGTTTTGTGAGCTACCGCTAGCTTACGCATCTTATAGAGAGATGGGTTGAAGGGTTTTATTTTCTATCACTAATGAGTTATTTCTTCTCTTGACTTCTGTAGAAAATGACTTTTTTAATAAAATCAAATAGCATAAATGTAATTAATAAATTGTATGGAAACATATTAATTGTAATCTAACTGTAAACTAAAATTAAAACATGCTGAGAAAACAAGGACAGATTTACTAGAGGACTGAAGATTGACAGAAAATGCATTTTTTCCTAATTCTGCCTCTAGGTGATTCATTTTTATATGAAATCCTAAACATTATGTTTTAGATTCTTGCTATTGTGTCTTGTCAGTTAAGATGCAGCGCTCTCATGAGGAGGAGGGATTTCAGTTCAACACTGGCTTTGTAATGTTAGATACTGCTGATAAAGTTTCATTCAAAGTGGATTCACATCCGTTATTGTATTTAGAAAATACTATTATTATGAATGTCCCATTAATTAAGTTTGTTGTATTTATCCGCCATGCATAAAAAACAATTGTCTGACTTGACTTGAAACCAGTTTGTGGTTGCAAACTGGCAGCAAGCGGCACAGCTCATTAGCATAGCATAAAATCAGACACTGTGTAACAACAGTTCAACACTTTTTATTAAACTCCCCGTTGCTGCTGTGAGACCAGCCAGTTTGCTTCGTGGAAGAAGCTCCTCTGCTTGCTGCCGCTTTCATGTCTGCACGTTGGGAGTGACAGCGGGCGATACGGGCGAGCTGACTTTACTCCGAACAACAGAAGTCCAAGAAAGCAGAGGGCTAGGAAAGTAAAATCTTGATTTTCCCAAAAATAAAATAGTCTAAAACAACAAATTCGAGTTAATCGACTAAACCGATGAATTGCCCAGCCTTAATTCAAAATAAAACATTTTTTAACCATAAAGTTATAACAAAAAAAAAATCTCAGCAAATGGATGTACTTCACCTCACAACAGGAAACAATACAAAATCAGACCCAGTTTGTTGATGCATTACTAGACTACATTTAAGTAGTGTAGTTTTACTAAGTGAGAAATTCCTTCACAGCACAGACTTGCAACATGGACCCATGTCACAACAAGCCCAGCCGCAAATATGGTCAATCTCTTGCGCTTACATGCTGACAGCTTAAATAAACCAATTTTATAAAGATTTTAGGATTGTTTTAAGAAGGTACCTCAAATTGAGTTAAGGTGGTATTCTCTAAAGTTATTTTAGAAAAATAAAGTGTATCATAAAGTGCTTTTGTAGACTAAGAAATGCATTTTAGTTCCATATAGAGGGTAACTACACAGGTCAGGAAATGCAAGTAGATTCTGCTTTCAAACTTGCATTGAAACTAATGATAAAGAAAATGTGAATTTAGATAACTTTGTGTGATGAAGGTCACATAAGTTAGATGCCACTTGTGTTAAACTGAAAGCCACAAACAGAATTGCTTTAAATCATAGCATACTTAACCTTTTTTTTTTCCCTCATAGGTCACCTGTCTTAATGTTGTCTGTACTTAAACAAATGAACACCAGGCCCCAACATCTGAGACGGAGAAGTAGACTCCATTAAAAAAAAGGGGGGAGTTAATAAATCATCAAGACTTTAGGAAAAGAGTTTTACAACATATATTTTTCTGTTGGGTTAAAATATAAATTAATTGTCAAAAACCTGCTGAGTTTCTAAAGAACAACAACGACTGAAGAATATCAACTCACTCACATAGCTTTTCCTTAAAGCACTTGCTTTAGCATCAAATGACATATTCAACATTCAAATACTTTTCTGCAACTGTAAAGCATGAAGGAAATAGCGGCTCATCAGAAACTGATAAGACATGGCTCAATTCCGAGTTTGAGTTTTACAACTCTTAAAACTCACAACAGAAAAAATGTTGTTTCAATTTCCATTACAAAGTAATACATCAAAATATTACATATTTTATGATGGCACACACGAGAAACCAAATCTTTACATTTAACTAATAAAAAAGGGAAAACTTTAACATTACATAACATTTTAACAGTGACAGTCATCAATTTGCACTTCTTGCAACATCTTAATTGCTCTGAGATCTAAGCAAATAAAGAATGTTAGTTGGAGGGGAATCGAGTTCATTATAGCCTTCAGATAAGATTCCTGGAAAGCTGCACACAGAATTCCATGGTCATGAGACCTACGGGTGCTTTTACACTTGTGCTCCCAGGGCAAAGCTCTGGAAGACGGCACAGCATGTGCTCGTAAAATTCTGACAAACTGGCTTTAAGTCTGTCTTCAGGAACTGTAAGGTCAAAATATGCAAAGCAGGCATTGCTCTCCTAAACATATGATCCAAGAGGTCATCTGAGACTATGCAAACTCAGCTTAAGCAGTCCCCAGGGACAGAGAGCAGTCATTGGTTTCAATTATCCACTACTAAAAAGACTCTATAAAAGCATTTCTGTGTATAAACACACTTTATTTGAGCGTCAACATTATTAAACATGACAATTTCCTGTAGCGCTCCTTGGGAATTTCTTTAGTAAACAATAAGCAGCTGTGATTGATGAAGATCTACAGCTGATATGGCACAACAAAGAGGAACTGCATTCATAAAATCCATCAAATGTTAATATTAACCTTACTTTGTCCAGGTCTACAGGTTCATTTTGTTCAAAAAGGTTCCTTTTGTTTGTTGTTTGACCATTTGGGAAAGCAGAGGTCAGACAGATTGCAGTCACTCAGAAGGCTCATACGAGTAACCACTAAGATACAAACAAACGTATAGCCAGAATCTATTGTGGGACACAACAAAAGTTTTGAAACATCACATTTTGCAAGACCATTATCACAACTTAGTGAAGGCAAAATACACATAATTCAATGATAGATGGTTCAAAATCACCAGCTCAGTCTGGTGACACAGACATAAACCATGAAAACTTTTCCTCCTAGTTATAGTCAGCATATCTCCCATCTACAAGGTAAGCTGGGGCATGTGACGAGCTCATGATGCCACACTGGGAATTAAGAGCAAAAGCAGACTGCAGATTCTCCCAGATCTAACTGAAGCAGGTTTTTCAGACTAAAAAAGTCCATTGGTCCAGACCAAGTCCTCTTAAATTGGCCCAGATCAAGTCCTGAACCTTGCGTTTGGTCTGTACTCAGACTGGTGTCTGCCAGACTTTTCTGTTTTGAACTAAAGCCTGTCAACAAAACCATGTGACTAAAGACATCTTGAGCCATTGGCCAGGAATTACAAGGGCGGGGCAAGAGAAAGACTAACAGAAGTCCTGCACTTTGCAGTCCTTGTCGTGATAGTTCATGTACTCAAACTTTTTATTTCACTGACCAGTTCTGAACATCTGTATCAGGTACAATACTTGCAACATCAGTACAGCGGAGGCATGCTGCAAGGAGATGTCAGCTATGAAGGTACACTGTTAATTGTTTATGAAAGATAGTTGGTAGAACAGAAGCAACGTGTATCACGTTAAAAGTTGCTGCAGTCATCCAACCACATTTTAACGAGTTGCTGTTCCATTGCTGCTCTGTTTCTCCGAGGTTTTCTGTTTACATCCCGCAATGTCCAGCTACGGTGGCCATTTTGGTCCAGTTGTTCCACTCCGAGCATGGAGGCTATTCACACTGAGGAAACTCAGAGCGAACCGGAGCTCATTCCAGTTGGAAACAAACCAAGACCACCACGAAACACAGATCCGAGAGCGGTTCCTGGTTCCTGACCATGGTCCGCTTGAGTGTATTCAGACTAAAAATGTGTTTCAGATTATCGGGAGAAACGAACTCTGATTTACTTCAAAAGGGCCAAATGATCAGTCTGAATACATCCTAAAAAGAAAAAAAAACTGATAACTCAAACTGTTTAATTTAAAAGAAAGCTCATAGAAAATGACAATTGAATTTTTATTCTCTTGTTAAGGGGTAAAGATGCTGAATGTAGGAATGCTTCTATGAAGAGAGTTCAAAAGTTGTGCATCAATCTTGTGAGGAACATCTTTTGATTAAAAACCATAACTTAAATTAAGACCATGATTATATGATATGTAGTAGAAAGGACATCTTTTCCCCTCATGATTCACGAGCTTCTCGTTTTGCCAGACGGGAAAAGAAAATACAGGAAGTTCTTGGGAAGAAAAGGGAGGCCATGATGATTGTAGTGAAAAAGAGGGAAAATAACGATTAAAAAAAAAAAAAGAAAACACTTGGTATAGAGAGACAGTCAGAACAAACGACCACCTCCGGATTGATACCTTTAATTCATGCCCCCCACAGCTAAATATAATCCAGTTGTATCGAAGCACTAATTAAATGCGGGGGTTTGATTGTTTCAACGCCCAAGATTCTGCACGCCGGAAGAATAAAAGAGGCTCTCAGTTTAAAGAGGCTTGGCAGTCACTCAAAGCTTGCATTGACTTGTTACTGGCAATGACAGCGTGTCTTGTCGGCCATCCGACACGGCTGGAAAAGTCAAGTGCCATCTGCTCGGAACTGCACTCAGTTACCAGTTTTTGTGAGCACTAAAGTCGGGCTCTAACATCGCCAACATCACAGCTATCTCAGCTGCTGTAGCTAGTTAGCTTCGGTGCTAGCGAGCTAGCTTGTTTAGCGCGCTAACATTACGCTCGCGTGGGATTTTTTTTTTTTTTTTTTTTTTTCCCTAACCGACACCCAAAGATGAATATCTAAACGTGGCGGCGTTAAGCGGAAACAAACCCATAGTTAGAACAAAAACAGAAATAGAATAGCGTTATCCGGCGTAATTCCCCCAAAGCACAAGACAGCATGCATACCTGGCTCTCAAAACCCCGGGATCGGTCACGACGACCCTCCTAACAAATGTAACCAGGCTAGTAAACAGGGCGCAGCTGAACGTACCATTCTCTTCACCGTTCAGATTCAGGAAGAGCTCCGTCGTGGCTTCTATCCATCTATCGCCGGTGCTCTCGGTTAGCCTTGGAATGAAAGCCAGTTGGACGTTGGAGAGATCCGCTTTGGCTGCAGCTCCAACGGAAGGTTGCTTTTTCATAATTGAGCGACTCCAGACTGACGCTGCGTAACGAGCCGGCTGACTCAGCCTGCTCACTGTCAAGTGGCCGGCGGGGGGCGGAGCCTGAGACCACATGCGCGCCTTGTTGTAGTTTCTAAGAAATACAACCACGGAAAATGTCACATCATTGTCCGTTCTAATGAAACATATATAATAAATCTAATCATAACTTTATCAAAGTGTTATTTACACACATGTAAATGGTTAGGAACGGTCCACTTATTAAACTGTTTTAAAGAAACACTTAAAAAGATGTATATGGCCTATATAGAAAAATTAAAAACATATAATCGGAAGTTTTTGCAAAAATTCAAATGTTTAAATGTATGACTACTGATTAGCAGACTATGTTATTTTCATGTCATTGTTTTATTTTTATTCTGTTAAAAGATTGCTTTAAACTGATGTATATTTTGAGTTGTGTGAGGAAATTGTTCTGGCATGTTTGTATGTTACATTTACTGTTCCAACATTTTTTAATTAAATTTTTTTATTAAAGAAAATCAAGAGTCAGAGTTATTTAACTTATTTACCAAGTTATTCAACTCTGTGCTACTTCAACATTTTATCAAAAATAAAAAGAACAATAGTAAAGATTTTCATTATTTCCTAAAATATATATCCCCTCTCTATGTATGTATGTGTGTATAAACTTGCATAATTTTAGTTTGCCGTTTCTGTTGAAAAATGTGATATTTCCATCATAATTTCTGATGAACTTTACTCATACAGATACAGGAAAGCACAATCATCATTTTTGGTGTCAGTGGTTGAAGCAATGTTTTATGTGTACAGTGTAAAAGTGCAAATATGTTAAAAAGATAGCATAATTTTTCCTTTTGAATACATTTATGAATCTGAACAGATTTTATACATATGTATATTTTTAATGCATTTTTTCTTTGTTTTGTCGCTTAAATTGCTTGAAACTAAACTCGCCTATCTAAATTAAACGTGAACAAAAGTTTAAAAAAAAGGTGACACAAAGATTAAAACAAAGTTCTGTTTTTATTATAAGGCAATGAAAGAAGTCACATCGTACAAACCGGTTACACAGACACAAAACTGTATCAAAATGTGACATACTGTAAGTGCCAGTAATTTAAATCCCACACGGCCTCTAATGAAACAAGTCTAAAGCAGAATATTATTAAGTGCACTCTTATTTTGATCAACAAATATTTCTGGAGTTTTATGAAAATTGCCTTTATAGACATATCAGGCACTAAAAATGTTTCAGTTATGAATAAACCTCCTGTCAATAGCAGAACTAATTTATTTGAAAGCAAAACAGAAGATTTTCTTTATTTGCATCAAGTACATCAGAATTTTTTCTAAACACAGTCAGAAAGTTTGTCAACAAAATGTGTTCCCTTTGCTTCTTCAATGTAAAATTTAAGGGAGGAAAAAAGTATGGGTGGGAGGCTCCATTTTCAGCTGTAAGTCAGCAGTTTTCACCTTCTACACACTGTCCAGTTCTTCTCTCTGAAGAAAAGAATAGAAAAATATTCAGAATTTAAGTTGATTACATGAAAACTAGACAAAGTCACTCAGATGGGATTGTACTGCAAATACAACAGTGGACAAGCAAACTACAGAGATACCACGATACCAAAAATCCATGCCACAGCTCTCCCACATTAACTGCAAGCAACAGCATGCGGAGGGCAAAAACAAATGAACATGTGGAGCATTAATTCCTGTTGATTTGAACAGAAGGATGAGTAAAGAAAGACAGAAAACACTAAAGGAAATAAAAGAGATTAGGTTGGTGGTGTTCCAGGGTAGCAGCTTTAAGGTTACTCAATCATTGGAGCTGCAAAATTTTTCAGATTAATTTTTAGTGAACTTGAGACACCTGGTGGTCAGTAAATGTGTAAAATTCGGATTTCCTTCACATAAGGGGTTTTTGACGGTTTTTGTTTTTGAGTATCACACAGACCCTGGAAATGAAGAGTAAAACAATGAAAAAGGACAGAAATCAAAGAAAACTGGCACGAGATGACAGGACACTGAAACAAGCAGAACTAATGACAAACAAACTGCATGGGAAAAAGGTGGGTCGGCTGAAGCACACCTGGCAGCAAAGGTTCCCTGGATGAATCCAAAACCTGGCAAAAATTAAGCAAAGTCAAAATCAACTCTTCTTTTCCCTCATTCTTCCTATCTGAAATTTTTATATTTCAAGATTAAAGTATTTTGTAATTATTTGGAACGGAGAAAAGATTGCTGCCATCCTAACGGAATCTGAAGCTGCGTTCACACCAAACGCGATTCGTGCAGTGAATTCGCGATGGCCGCCTCTCTTTTGTACTCAGGGGGCGTGGCCAAAAATTTGTTCCTAAAGCTCACCACCCCTGGCCACGTGTGGGAGGAGCTACCAGCTAATGCTTTCAGCCTAATAGCTACTTGGAGCAGTGTCTGGGTTTGTCTCATTTACAATGCATGGAAGACGGGGATGATGTTTAGATATCAGGTTTATTTATTTTGAAGAGCTCCTCAAAAACATCGGTGATCGCATCTCCATGTTTGGGTTCATGAGATCATTTAGAACAGGGGTGCTCACGTGATGTTAGATCGCGGACCATCAAAAATCAATAAATGCATAAAACCATCTACTTACAAAAGAGAAAGAGAAAAATTCAGTTACTAAATAGCAAATACTCCTTCAAAGTAATCTCTCTCGTGGCAACTGCGGTTTGTTTAGTGCTGGTAAGCCGATGATACCTGCGGTAACAGAGTTTGAATCCTGCATCGACTGTAGCTAGTTTTAAATGCCTTTACATTTCATTAAGCATAGCGAATACTAGATTTTGATTTTTAAATTCAAGCTTTTTTAAAACAACAAAAATATTAAACCAAGGGTTTCATAAACTCCATTTATTTGTGTCAACTATGTATTAAAAAATTTGCATTTGCATCTTTGACTTTACATTAAAACTGGCCACCTCAGCAACGCAAATCACGTTTGGTGTGAACGCAGCTTAAGAATGGGTTTTTATATTTATTTAATAAAAGTAATGGGAAGTGGAGGCGGGCTTACTCTGCACTAACGGGCCCACCTAAAACTCAGAGGCAAATTTCTAATGAACTCCTGTCTCTCTGCAGAAACTACGTCCTAGAAAATGACATGCTTTTTTAAAAATTTAGACTAAAAACAGCATAATTATAAAAGATCACTGGGTAAAATTTTACAATAGATTAAAAGAGTAAGTGTGTGTTTTAATGATCCATTTCGGAAAAGAATTCAATTTTAGTCTCCAGGACGATGTATTTAAAACTGGATTCATAAACATGCAAATTACTTTTTGTAAAAATAGAATGACTGTATCAAATAATAAAGATAAATTAGCAATTTGGCAAGTTTGAGGAAAAAAGAAAAATAAGTACTTCACATAGTTTTTTTGGAACGGTTCACCTTTTTGAAATTTCACAAGTCTAGCACTACATTTTTGTGGAATTCTCAGTCAAAACCATTGTCTGGTTTGCATTTTTGACTCCTGACGAAGAGATTTCTTCTAAGAATACCTCACACACCTGAGAGGTTTAGAATTTCATCTGCATGTGGGCAACTCATTATGAAGTGTGAGCTACACCATGTCTGCGGCAAGCAGGCCACAGACAGCAGCATTTACCAAGCCTGGTATTACGAACATGAGAATCTATACTTTATTCATCTGCCTCAAACCACTGTGACTCACTGTAAGGCTTCTCCAGAACTGGTTGGCTAATATGAAGACCCAGGTAACATGACTGTAAATAGTGATCTATCACTGTGTTGGTAACATGTTTAGATTTTTATTTTTACAAACAAGTATCTGGACATTTTTTCCTACTCACCCCTTTTTTTGGGAAACTCTTAAGCAAACTTAGCTGTTGTAAAGATGACTGTAGAAGATTTTAACTCCTCTTATTAAAGAAGCGACATTTACATGCTCTAAAACTCCAGGATGGAACAAAGTAAAGTGTGTTTATGAGTGCTTGTGTGATAAGGAGACAACAATAACCTCTGAAATAATATGTCTGATAGAAAGGAGTATTTGCAACTATGTTTTTGTCACACTTGCAACAAAAAAACATCCTTTAATGACTTGTAAAAAGGCACAGAAAAAGCTTTGAAATAAAAAAAACGTTGTCTAGCCAGTATTATGAGGACAAAAAAATACAGTTTGACTTTTATTTAAGCCTCAACATTTCAAGGGAAATTAAAATAAAAGCACTGACTGCAGTGAAGCAGCTCTAAGAGATCCTTTTAGGCTTTTTTAAGAGTAGAGATGGGAGCACAAGAGCAGGAGGAAGCAGTTTACTGTAAGGTGGTTATTTTCTCATTAGACAACATTAGTTTGTAACCACATACAACTTTGCACAAAAGCGTTTCCTAATTGTATGGTCTCAAAAAATGGCTTGTTTTTCACAAGAGAAAAGACATCCTTGACAAATACAATGAAGGGATTGACAGACACGACCACACCTTACTAATGACTGTATGATCCACACGGACCGCTCTCAGCTCATTTTACCTCATAGGGGGTTCCTGTCCAGAATTGCTTCATCTCCTTCCTGCATCCTGCCACTATAGCAGAGGTTATCAGGGTAAAAGGCACTAAGTAGAGGAGAGCAGGCTGGCCCATCCCTGACAGAAGCATCACGGCAAACGTAAGGAGCAATCCCAGCAGGTAGGCTGCAGGGAGACAAAGAAAAAGGACATGATTTTTTTCAGCAAACAGGGACTCCTAGTGGTCACCCGAGAGAATGATAGTATAAAAAAAAAATTCTAGAATGACAAAATAACCAGAAATTCTAATAATTCTGAGCAAAAAGACTAAAGCTGAAGAAAATAATTGTCACAAAAAGCTAGCATCTATCTTACACTAGGTTAGGATACAACAAAAGTATAACTACTGAGGTACCTATGCAGCTACTGATGAAGTAGATCTTTTTGCTGCTGCCGACCCAAACATCAAACCTGCTGCAGTAAGCCACCAGGAGACCTGTTGGTTCAATAACAAGCCAGTTATAACCAGCAAAACAAAAGCTGCCAGAATCCATCTAGTCGTAGATGCGACAGGAAAAACAATGTCTACATTTAGAATAAATCCCTGCAGAGCAGGACTCATCAACAGTTGGATCTCACCTGGGACAATGATGTCTCCATAACCAAGAATGGAGAACTGCATCCAGCACAGATTTTGAGCCCAAGCTGAGAACCATGGGACACGCATCACCACTGGAAGCTAAGAAAAGAATCAACATGTGAAAACTGAGGTTACATCAAATGGAGTCAAATTCTGGGTACTGTTTTTTAGTTATACATGCAGTTTAGCATTTTTCTTATATTACATTATATTATGAGTGGTTACTCATAATCTGTTCAGTGGTTTAAGATGAGAAAATGTACACATGAATGTACACATACCTGAAAAACCACAAATGTGTCAGTAAGTTTACTTGTTTTTGTCTACATCGCATTAGCAAACATAAAAAGCATATTGCATTTCTGAGTATTAAAGAACATAATGTATGAAAAGCTGTTAAGTGAATATGGTTAAAATGAAATTCTCATAACTGTCGTGAACAGTTGTGCAGACATTGGTGTGTCCCTGAAGGCATTTCTCTGCAATGTTAGAAAAATGTTGAAAAACCTCAAAACTGAGGCGTGAATAAAATATGAATTTGTCAAGTTTGAAACGGGGGCACAGAATGGATCCACTTACAATTGTTACAAAATATGAAATTCAAGAATATTAAACAATAATTAACTCCTGGCATACTAACAAAGCTTCATGAGCAGATGTAAAAGCATTAAAAGCCTGATAAAAATGTAAAAAGTAACATCAACGTCAGTCTGCAGAAGACACTGAACAGTCTTTGAAATTCAACTTAACCATCAATAAACTACTGAAATGTATCATGTAAAAAAAATATTTATCTGTCAAATAAAAAAACAGCCATTTGCGAATAGAGCTAACATATCGAGCATTATGCATCAGTACAAATGCACCTTTTTAAAAATGTATCGTTTTTTCTGTTTTTCCTATTTATCCTTTTTTATCTATAAAAAATACTTGGTATTATGGTAATGAAGTGGTTTAGAAACATAAGGGATCTAAAAAAAAACAAAAAAAAAAAAACACAGCAACATCATTTATGAAAACAAAAACAGTTCTCAGATAAACTTTTTTAATTCCAGGTATCCAAACTGAATTTAAAGGGTGAAGCTAAAATAAGTCAAGACAAAAAAAAAAAAAGTTAGGTGTTACTTTCTCAGAAGGAGCCTGGGGTTCAGCAGGGATCTCCACTCCATTACTGTGAGCCTATAACAGAGCCAACCCAAAGTTAGTCCATCAATCTGTTGTTGCCAACAGAGCATCAACTTACATGGTGTAAGTACATAATACTTACACCATTTTTGGTTCTACAATCACTTAAAAGGGGTTTTTGTGTCTTCAAATGGGAAACATTTAGAACAAGTTCTGACAATAGCAAGACATTTGACAGGATCCTGAAACTGATTTAAGAATAATCATCACCAAGTTACTAAAAGACAATTTAAAGTGTGTAGTCATCACTTTTCTTTTTAATTCTATGTACAGTTTCAGATGAGAGATTTCTCTAAAACCATGTAGCTAAATTACTATTTTGATAACTGAATTGCAAAAGTGCAAAAGATCTAAATGTTTCCTGTTTGTGTTACAATAAAAAAAACCAAGTCACCAAAATAAAGTAGAATTTACAAATTCAAAAAAAATTGTAAATTATTTCCATTACATTCTGCAAAAACCATCAGACGTTTCACTTTGTCTGTCCATTTTAAATCATAAAAGAACAGAAAATATTAGTATTATAGAATAAATACTGAGTCTACAGGGAAAATAAAGACTGCTACTCTTTACCCATCTAAAATATTAGATAACGCAGGAATAAGCCAAAATTAAGTTTACGTTAAAGTTTAAAACAATGAAGATGGTTTACCTTTCCCCCAGATGCATCCGGACCTAATGCCACCTGCACCATTATGCTAACTCCATTCTGTTGAGAAACATAAAAAAAAACACCATTGGGTCACAGACTAGGTTAGAAATATACTAACAAGCTAAGCAGCAAAAACATCAGTGACACTTGGTGCCAGGATTTATTTCTGTGAACTGTTTTCTCTGGAAAAACTATTGGTTCATCACTGTTCAGTAAACCCATTTTTGAGACCAGATGTTTAGGCAGTGTTTTTAAAAAAAAAATATGTGTATTTATAAATCTACATCATATATGTATAAAGAAGAAAAAAGCTTGAATAGCTGATAACAAAAAAGAAAAAAAAAACAATTGACAAGTGTCAAACAAACCTTAGTAAAAAATGGAGTGATGAAAACAAAGAAGACGTCATACACCAGCAGCAGACTCAGCAGAATCACACAGATCTGTTGAATAACAATACAACCATTTAAATACATTTTTGTAAGAGATTTTTTTTTTAATTGAATACAGAATTTTACTCCTTTATTAGAATAAAAATAAACTTTTACTTAAAAGTCAAAGTTGAAATATTAATGTCAAAGTGTCTTTTATTATGATCTGCAATATGAAATATTTATCATCCATTATTGTTAAATTAGGCTGCTTCTTTTTAGAAACCTCTTTAATGAGTATGCTTAATAAATATTCTATGAATATTTCAACTCTATAAAATGTAACATATTACACAATTGAACAGGATTCATTAGAGTGCGTTAAGTAAAAGCCTTTTTCTACTTTTTCTTTAATTCAAGGCTGAATTAATGAATGTATAAAGGTCTGGAAATTTAAAAGAGTTCCAGCATTCAAAAGATGCTTTATAAATTATAAATCACGCTGCTGCATCAAATGAGAGCAAATCCTTGTCATTTCCATCCCCACACACAGAAAAACCTGAATACATGGACAGCAGTTTGACTGTAGATAGAAATCACAGCTCTACCTTGAAATTTGACAGTGAAATGGTTTTCAAAAAGTTGAGGCAGAAAGCAATTCCAAGAATGTCCTGCAGGATCCAGATCCATCTGAAGGGCAAATGCAGAGCAAAAACAGGATGAAGACATGTGGGAAAACTATAATATCAGCAGACTAACTCTGCTGTAGAAGAAACACATGAAACTTACCATATCCTTTACCAGAAAAAAAATGGGTCCAGTCAAATTGTGTTTAAATCCACCAAAAACTACGATTCCCAGAGCCCCACTTCTTCACATTTGGTATCACTGAAAAACCCCAAATGTCCTCTATAGATGTCAGGTTTGTCTACTTTTAAATTTACCATTTTACTTTCAATTTGAAAAAGGTATCATTCTTAGAACGTTTTTAGCAAATTTTCAGCAAATCCTCACCTAAATGGGACTAGTTTTATTTGTCATGTTTTGAATTTACACACTAAACATAAAATCATACAAAAACAGAACATTCAGCCGGGAAAAAAGTGATTAATTTTGATGTACAATGAACTGTTTTTACAACAAAGAATGCATGAAAGTTTTAGGTGGAAATTCTATAAAAACAAAAACATATATGTTTTCAACAAACTAATTTACATGTTTTTGAATAAAAGTACATGAAATAATTCCAGGAAAAATTCACAGGTTTCCTTTGCCACAAAGATCCACTTTGTGTTCAACTGAACACAAATAAAAAAAAAAAGAATCCCAGGCCTCAGACTTCTATGCTGTTACCTTTCTGATGTTGTCATACAGGCAGAGAAGGCCTGTGTGGCTTCAGCTTCCAGGCAGCCTAATATCTTTGAATCTGTCTTCTGGGTGCACTGCTGTCCATTAGACATTTTTCCTGGAATTCTGTTTTATTTCAGCTTTTTTAATTTTATTATTTTCATACATTTTCCTTGTTTTGTCAGTGGAAAAGGAAAAAAGATAAATGTTTTTAGGAGTAGGCTATAATTTGGACCGGCTGGAGTTCAGGTGTTCTCCTCAGCTGGTATCTGCTCAAAAGTAAGAGTAAGAGTAAGAGAGTGTGAGTGTGAGTGTGAGTGTGAGTGTGAGTGTGTGTGTGTGTGTGTGTGCGTGTGTGCTTCCTCCTTCTCTGTACTTAAAAGGGTGAACTCCTTGCCTCCTGCAACAGTGGCAGGCAGGACTTTCAAAGTGAACCACAGTGTTTCCACAGTGTTTAGCCAGCATTGGTGCTCTTTGTCCTAGAAAATTTGTGTCGGTCCCCAATCCCAAAGTAAAAAAATGATTGGTTTGCTTGTCTTCTGATCGACGTTCATCTTCTGAATTATTTATTAAAACAAAAGATTGCTTTTTTTCCAAAAAAAAAAAAAACTACAATAAACTACAAATTGCCATATTCTCTCTTTCATTCAATCATTTCATTTATATCTCAATCACAGAGTATTAAAATAAGTTGAATAAGTTTTAGTTTTGTTACGGTGATCTCACAGCCACTCGGCAGGATGCCCTTCACCAAAGGGTTAAAATAGAACATAAACTGATATCTGACCCAAAAATAATTGCAAATCTTCATATAAATCAAAGATTAGAAGAGAAAGAATAAACTTGTAAGTAGCTTAGCTTTAAGGATTTAACTGAACATTGGTAAAGTTTGGTTTTATACCCAAAACTGAACACAAAATTATAAACTGAGGAGCTTTGGAAGTTTTTAATTTTTCAAACAGCATCAGAATGTATAACCTACAATCATGAAAAAGAGAGCACTCAGTGTGATGGTTTGTTCTAATGAAACAAAAGTAATTGGCAAAACAGAGAAAAAACGATCGATTGAAACTTGGAACAGTACAACCCAAAAGTGAGTGAAGTTTCAAATGAAACAAAAGCTTTTTTGCTCACAGCGTGTGTGTGGTTTGGGTGTATAGTTTGTGTGAGGTCACCTTACCTTTCTTCATTTCTGTACACTCCCCAAATCACAGCAATGGTAATGCAAACAGCAGCCAGGAGAATTGAACGCACTGAGAAGCTCCTATCTCTGACAGTGAAGCTAAAAAAGAAGACAGACATGGAAAACTCAACACGGATAAGACTTTCCTGTCCAAATGTAATTAGAAGACAATCATGTTTGGAGAAGGCAACAATTAGAAAACAATGCAAACAGAAAGCAGAGATGCTCGTACTTGAAGGTCCCACAGCCGATCTTGTCCAGCACTGCATCAAAACAGCTGAACAGTGCAGAGGCTGATGCCAGGCAGAAGATGGCAATAATGATGTAAACTGGAGGAAATCAAAACAGAATGCATTAAATAAGCAGCAAAACTCACAGCAAAACTGTTTTGGTTCCACTTACCGAGCACGTTGTAGAAAAAGTACATGAGGACCAACATCCCACACATCAGGGCAACGAAAATCAGCACTTTGATAGGAGAGTATAGGGCGAGCTCCCCGCTATCAGCCTTGCTTTCACCCCCACCTCCTCCTCCTCTTAATACACTGTTATTTAGGCGGTCCCTTTAATAGAAAAAAAAAAAAAAAAAAAAAAAAAAGAGTTTCTTAACAGGTTTTTGGGGGCTTTTTATGCCTGTTTTTTGATAAATGAGAGTTATTGACATGCAGAAACAAGTGGCAGGGTTAAGTTACATACAAATATGATATTTGTAGAAAATATGCTGTGTCTTTCTTTTTTAACTTTTCTAATCATATAGCAACCTGCTCTTTTATAGTTTTAGGGGATTACTGCTGTAAAACACTGACTGTATAAGAGAGCTAGACTGAGGGACCCCGCCCCTCTTGCATACCAAAAAGGAAGTATCTCCTTGCTCCAAGGAGCCAGAATCCTAGACCTCTATTGAGAAATAAACAGCTCTTACTCGCATATTACATTTGTCAGAATAACCATACTTGCTATGCTACCTTTTCTTTAACATGCTCTTCATAATCCTATTTTTTTTTCATATTTTTTCTGTTTGCCAATTTATAAACTGGTCAATCAGATGTTCAATAAAGGTTGCGGTGTCAGGTTGAACGTTTGACAGATTCTCCAGACCCCCCTGTCAAGTGGCAGCGGTGTGGAATTCCAACAACCTCACTCCTAATTCGTGAGACTGGTTACCAAAGAAATATAGAGTCAGAATGACTCTGACCAGTCACTGTTTGCTGACGTGTTGCAGAAAAAAAAGCGACTGCATTAACTTCACTGCTTTGGAGCTTAAAGTAAGCCATTTTCAGTTTTGATCCAGTTCTCATATGCAGTCAATTTTGCAAACACATTCACATGTTAAGACTTTAGCTTAACAAAGCTAGTACAAACTCACCGCTCACACGCCCCACTCCAGTAACCACCTAAGATCACTGTTATAACAGCTATCAGTAGGATGACTATGATGCTTGGATCAATCCTTGAATAAGGTGGAGAATACAGCTTTGCCTCCATCCCTTCTTTAAAAACCTAAAGAAAAAGAAAGACTTGAAAGGTTAAGACATTCAAAACAGCTTGTCTCTTCTCTTAAACTTGTGGCATTTCAAAGAAAAACATGAAAAAGAAATGAACTAAATGTACATTTTGTAGTGATATTGATATTTTCCTAGTTTGTATATATGCAATGCTTTAAACTAAAACTGCCACGTACAAAAAAGATTCAAACATGTATTAATGACATGAACTTTTCAGCTTTTGATCAAATTTCTATAAACAATAAGCAATCAAAGCGAAAAGAACACAACTGCAAGACAGCACACTTTGCTGGCTGGGTCAAAAGCAATTATAAAACAACTTATTTTAAACATTCACAAATGCAAGTGAAAGTGTCATGGAACCATATACAAAAACACACTGGCTAGCTTAAGCCAGGTCTGTCCATGAAACAGAGAGAAGACGCCGCAGTTGTTTGAGGGAAATTCCTTCAAGGCTAAAGATAAATAACGAAATCACAGTTAGATTACCAAACCATAGCTCTGATTCAGAAGAGAACGTTTGTCTGAATGCCCAATAACATTTAATGAGACATGGTTAGCTCAGTGCATGAAATAATATAGTATGAAATTTATAGTTGAAAAAATATTAAACATGCTTTTATGTTAAAAATATTTCATTGTGGTCTAATTGTTTTTTTTATATATCACTTCAACCCACATCCTATTTTAACCTCTTAAGACCCGAGCTAACCCTCCACACATGTAGTCACAGGGACCCAGTTAAGCTGAATTAACTATTGTGGTGGGATGCTCGGAACTCTTGGGTGGTGGCCAGCGGCTTGTCTGGGGCGGGGGGCTCTCTGCTCGAGGCTAGGGCTTGCACTCTCAGTGCAGCCGGGCCTCACTGCTCTCAGGAGTTGGGAGCCCACGTGGAGGTCCTGCAGGCCCTGGTCTGGGTGCTTGGCCGGTTCGCCCGGCAGACGGATTTCCTCCATCAGCCCAACAATACGTGTATAGGATGGGGGTCCTGGCCGCTGCTTTGACGGGGGTCTTTGCGTGGGGATGGCCAGGAACTCTCCCTCCTTTCCATCAGCAACCTCAGCAAAATATAAACACTCACCTTTGCACAAATAGTACGCGTGACAGAATGAAATGCTTTATATGTGTGGGTTTGTATGCATAAGTGTGTGTGAACAGTAGCTGCACTGTGTTCATGTTGACAAGATTGTTTGTGAAGACTCTTGGAGTCAACAGGTGTGTTTGTAATATCTGAGTTTGACGACAGGCCCCGCCCATGTTATACTACTATTCACACTTGACTGTAATGTTAAACTTCCAGCATCTTGTTGTCTGTTGTTTTATCCCCTGTCATCATCCTCCAATTTCTTTAACCCACCCTTGTCCTCTGTCTTTTGTGCCATTACACCTTCTACCTTCCCTCTCTATTCTTCTTTTCTGGATACAAACAAAATCGATATAAATAAAGTTTAGCCTAAATTAAAAAAAGGGGTTTATACAAATATACACCTTGTGTGTCAGAAGATAGATAATCCCCGATTATAACAGTGAAATCTGTCCAACACAAGAGGCTCTCAGCTCATATGTTTTTGCTCAGCTGTTGGACAGGACAAGTTTAAAAAAAAAAAAAAAAAAAAAACGTTCTGACCTTCCGCGCTTCTAGGATGTCCCTCTGTTTCATGAGAGCCAGGGGAATTTTGACTTTTGCATACATTGAATCGTTGGCTGATGGTGTGACCTAAGAGCACAGTAAAAAAAAAAAAAAAATGAGTACAGAGAATGTTGTTAAAAGAAAACATATAATATGTAAAATGTTGGTATTTATATGGTAATTCACAGTATTACTGTATACATTTTAAAACTAAGTAAGTTTATGAGTATTTACAATTTTTTTTAACACTTATTGGGATTAGATACAATTTTTAAAGTTAATCTATGAACAAAACAAATCTCTGTTTTGGTGGTCCTACCAGCGACGTATTGCTGGCAATAAGCAAGGCTTTAGCTCCAAGTTTCATAGCAGTGATGGCTTTTTGGCTGAAATCACAGTCCCCCCTCATTACAACCACTGCTCTGTCCTTGACTGCATCAGGGCTGACACCTGAGTCGTTACACAGCAGAAAGGAGGTCAAATCCACCAGCGGATACGGTGTCTGACAGAAAAAAAGGAAAGACAGGTTTGAAATCTGGACTTAATCATTCTTTTAATATTCAAAAATCACATGATTGTGAACACAGCACGCTCATTTCTAGTCAATGACAAGAAGCAAGTCTGACAAACTGAGTTCACAATGTTGCATCAAATAAGCCTATTGAGGATAGAGAAGGATAGCATTACTGTTGATGAACACTTACTGCATCATCGAGTTTCTGTGAAAGAGGAGTCCAGGAGTGGTTGTGAACAATGCAGTACTCCCTATATTCTGCTCCACTGGAAACATGCAAGATGGCCTCTTGACAATTTATCTGTTTGTAGAAAATAATAATCATCAGAGTCAGACATCCAGCTCCACTGTGTCCGATTCATGAAAATGAACATATTTACACATAAGGAGAGCTTATTGCAAGTCGTGCCAACAATACTATTGCCAACTTTTATTGCCAGCTTCCTTTACAGGGCTGGAGTTCACTGCAAATGTTTTGACCAACATGCTGACAGATTAATTTGTTCTCAGATTGAAAGGATTTTAAAAAACGTTTACCTTATAAAGTCACATTTCTATTCTAAACTACATTCCCTTAAAATAAAACTATATAAAGTAAAAAAGTGATTAACTTTAATGAATACAAGGATGAAATCCTACATTAAAAACTGAGAAAATATTATAATAAATATAATATAAATATTACATTAGTGAAACTGTTTAATTTTTTGAGGAGACATTATTTTTTTCAATTCAACTGTGAATTAAATTGTCAGTTTTCCATTAAAAGTATTTTTTGACGACTTCAATTGAACACGTGAAACTCACAAGATAGAAAAGACAAGAATTTGAACTATTGCATTAAAAATATAAAAGGCTGTTTTTTTTATTCCAAGATGTGACTTTAAATTATGAATTAACGCTTTCATGAATCAATAGTGTTTAGTGAGGATTATTTCATTTCAATGAACAATTTAAAAACACTCTCATATCTTTTGTTAAAACAAACATTTGGTATAAATGATTAAGTGTTTTGACATACAATACAAATGTGTTTCACGTAAAGAAGGCCAGAAACAGAAACTTTTTTCACATTCATATTTCCCCAGTTACTGCTGATCATATCCAAAAGTGAAGCATCCCACCAATGAGAAGCAACAAGTGCTCTACACTGAAGCAGAAGTGAAACTAAACACAGCAGACTCAGAAACCTAGCCAGAGGTCCTCTCATGAAACAAAGTGAAAATTACAAGTGAGCACTCAAAAATAAGAACCGCCAATCAACTTTTTAATGGAAATCAAGCTCACCTGAAATGAGTATTGAATGACCAGATAGAAGCAAATGGCCCAAAAAAAATGATTTTGGCCCAATCAAAACCCCCATAAAAAATGAAATTCTGCATTTTACTGTAGCACGTGGTTAAACATTAATGGCAGCCACATAAAAACGTAACATAGGATAAATGGAGAAACAGAAAATATTTCAGGAGTTTACTAATTGGTGGCACTGCAAGAAAGATTGCTGTCATTCTTACAGACTGGAATAACTCGCAGTTCTTTTAATTCAAGTGACGACATAAACGTTTTAAGTTTCAACACACATGTCAATTATGTTGAGGGAACTCAAAAACATTTAAAAAAGACTTTGCAAAGTAATACATGAAGTACAAAGTTTCGCTTTCAAATACCACCTCTATTCTAGTGTAAATACTTGATTCTAAAGATAAAACGTCGGTGTTTCTAACCAAGCTGTGAAACGTCAGCCGTGGTGAGTTTTGGGGGAATTCACGGTCTCATTTTCGTTTACATCACAAAATAGCCTTTGAAATGTGTAACGGCGTCGTAGTTCGGCCACATTTGTGTGATCATTTCATTTAAGATAAAAATAAATCACCAATTTAACACCTGAACATTCGTGTTAAGTAAGAAACACGGTTGACTGAATTCTAATCAGGATAACTTTTATATAGGCCTAAGAACTAATTCTACATGAACTTACCCGGGATGCGAAAAAGCAGCACGAGAACAATACAAATGTGACAATTCGATCCATCTTTCAAAGGTTCGGAGACAGTGCTCTATTTGGAATTGAACAGAGTTTGTCCCAGAACCATTGTTTTCTCGCTCTGTCGCCGCTCTTTAAAAGCTGTTGTTTTGCTAGCTAGTGACGGTACTTCCTGCTTTAGCTTGTGTCACGTGACGTGCTGACGCGGTGGTTTCCTTTATTTTAATTAAATATCAATTTGTTATTCTTCTGCTGAAGATATTTTCAAAATTGTGATAGGGGAAAAACATGCTTAAAATTTAAGATTTAATAGAGGATGTTGCCAAGCATTTTAATAGGGTTGAATAGGAAATAGAAGTAAATTGTTCTCTGCCTCCTGTGGTCATTTGAGGAATTTGAGGAACCAGGAGATATAGAGACTAAAAGATCAGTTTGTGTTTTCTTCCAACGTGCTATAATAAGGTCTTGGTAATACTGTCCTCCATCCTTATAGAACTGTGGAGACTCACTATAAGAAGGTTTTTCCTGTTGGGGATGGTTTAACATATTAAGATTCATAGCTGAGTGGAACTGATTTTCTTATTACTCTCTACTTGTGAAATAATATTAACCAAGGCTTTCATGATTCACTCATCAAAGGGTTAATATTTACTCTGGGGCAACAGGTCCCAGAGGGGAAAAATGCATCAATTAATAAAGAAGAATAAAATAGTTAAAAATAAAAAATAGTTAAATAAAATAAATTGGGAGTGTCCATGCATTCTGCCCAAAAGAAACAACAATTTTTGAGCAGTTTCTTAAGTAAAAATATATTTTTAATTATGCTGTTAAACTGTTAATCAAAACAGTTTTAGGAATGTAACTCAATACTTTTGCTAAATACATTTCACCAATGGAAGTTTTTCTTTTAACAGCTAATGCCACCAACATCTCTTTTCACATTTGTAAATTTGCCATAGATTACTTTACATGGCTCATGTTTTCCAATTTTGAACCAAGGGGTCGTTATGTTATGTTGTTTCAAAATATAGCTGGTTTGTATGGAGTCCTAAACATGAAATTTCAAAGGAAAAACAAATGTTCAATTTGAGCAATTTATAATTGTTTTTTTTTTATTTTTATGTCATGTCCTGGGTTCTATAGGTTCAGGGCAAGTCGCCCAGCGTGTTCAAACTGTTACAAGTAGAATTTGTGACTGTGTGTTTTTACAGGCAAAACCAGTAGAGGGAGCCCAAGACAAAGTCCAGGACAAGACTATCTACTGAAGAAAACAGCATTAAGACCATTAAGGCACCTGCAAAGGGGCATTGATGTCCTGCCTTTGGATTTGTTGATACAGATGTTGAAAAATTATTTTTCTGTTCTACACTCTAACTACCAGGAGAACCCAGGAAGACACATTTACAAGAAAAGCTTTGTGACAATAAGCCTGTGAAGTGTTTAGCAAGCTTGCCATGACTCTCCTTTGTCCAGTCTCTATTTGTTTCTGCTTTCATTGTTGTGTGCCTGTCATGCTTTAGAATACTTTTAGTGACAGTTAACTCTCTCTTTTGTGTTTTGTTTGTTTCCATTAACTGTTATTTGGTTCAAGATCAGCATCACACGTGACAGGTCCACGAGATCACAAACAGCACCACCTAAACTCATGTTCTTGAGCAAACTAACAGTTTCAGAAATTATGAATCCCCATATTTTGTAGCAAAGACTGACGTTGAGCCATATTTTTAGAAAACAACACTGGCACAGGATGTACAGAACATGCTTGTTTGAATTAATGTTTTGGTTTCCTCTGCCTTGAATTGACTACTTCTAAATTATTTAAGTACTCTTTAAAAATAAACAATATATATTGATCTATAATATTACATTTAATATTCTTCCAATGTTGTCTAGTATGGAGCTTCAAAGTGTTCATAATTAAATAAATACAAATGATCTTGTGCAATCAGATATTCAACCAATAAATATCTCATAAATTTATTAAAAGATAATTAAATTGTGAAAAACCTGCACATGTATATTACATTAGCCATAATATTATTAAATATATTTTATACAGCTTTAAAAAAACAAAAAAACATATTTTTTACTCATGTTGAATATTACTATAATTATATGGCATATTACATTTTTCAGAAACTCGGATTTGAAAATCAACATTTTTCAAAGTAGTATTTTTTTCAAATTCACATTGATATTTTTCAGAATTACTTTATTTTATAATGAGAAATTTTCAGCAGGATCAGTCTGTCTGTCAATCAGTGAAAGTGGGCGGGATCTAAACGCTGATTGGATGATCCTTTGTAATTGACTCACATTCCTGGAGAGCCGCTCTACTGTGTACCAGTTAGAAAGACGACATATTTTTGCGGCATTCGTGCAGGTTTACTGACGGTAGCTGATCAAATACAGACAATCTGTCAGCAGATGCTATTTTGAGTCGTTTGGATTATATTTTTGAAATGCTCGGCTTGATAATTGCCGCAGAAGATGCTAACACCCACTACTCCATTTGTGAATATCTTTCAAACTTTACTGCACTGAGCCATTGAGAAGCAGGTTCGTGTAACTGAGCCACACAGGGCACTATAGTTCGAGCTCGATAACTCTTCTGATAAACATTCAAATGTGACAGCAAGTATCTCAATCATTTTGGATTAACACAGAGAGTGACCTACAAATGCATTCGAAAAAGAGTGGTTTCTTTGCCTATTAATGAGAAGTGTTTCGAGTTGCAGATGGAGACCCGGCTGCTATAAGGGAACGTCTACAAAGTGCAAGCTTCAAGAAAAAAAAAAACATTCTGTTGAAATCAATATTCTCTCAAAAAAAAACAAACAAACAAAAAAAAAAAACTATAAATGTCTACATGTATATGAGCCAGTAATAAAGACTTGTTACCATATTCATGTTAAAGTAAATAATTTGTGACAAAGTCATTCTTCATTGTGTTTTATTTATTTTTTATGATCATTTTTAACAAAACTATAAATCATAATAAAGATGCCCCCTAGCTTTGAATATACATGTTACATTCATCAAACCTCCTCCCATGGTTATACATGATCATACGTTTCTACTACAAGAAAGGAATTGAAAGTTAGTCACTTTTTATTATTACTTTTTTTAAATTTAAAGATATTAATCATAAATAATAAATAAATTCTTATTAGCTCTGAAAATCCTCTAGTCAAAGTGACCAAACATTCAGAAAAGATTCATCTTAGTCATGCCATCGTATTGCAACAAAGATCTTTTGGAAAAAGTCACTTTCTTTCTTTTATTACGATTTTTTTTCATTACAAATGTGGATCATATTTGATTTAAAAAAATGCTCAATAGCTCTGAGGATATTGAATCTACAGTCACCAAATTTGATAAAAGTCAGTAAATAACGTTTGGGGTTTGTAGATTCAATGTCTTCAGAGCTATTGAGCATTTTGATCAAATGTAATCCACATTTATAATAAAACATCCTTAAAATTAAACAAAGTGAATTTCTGCTGTAATATTTGTTGACGTAGGACAAAAAGGTCATGATTGTCTGCATAAAATAATTTGTAATTCTATGTGTTGTGAAGTATGCATTGTGCCGCCACGTTAACTGGAGCAACTTGGATTGATGTAGTTAAGAATGCAGAAATTTATTATGAAATAAATAAGTTATTCTGAAAAACAGCAATTTAAAAAAAAAAAAAAGCTACTTTAAAAACACTGACAGTTTCTGAAAAAAAGCCATATATTTATAGTAATATTCAAGATGATTAAAAAATGCTTTTGTGAAATAATGAGCAGGTTTTAAAGCCGAATGAATTATATTTGATAATATTATGGCTAATTTAATATCTGCGTGCAGGTTTTTCCACAATTTAATTATCTTTAAATATATTTATGAGATATTTATTAGTTGAATGTCTGATGGCATATGATCATATTTATTTATTCAATTATGAACAGTTTGGGTCTCCATAGAGGGTATTGTGCTTGTGTAAAAGGAACAGATTGCAAGAATATTTTTTCTCTTACTGCTCCAGTTGTTTTACTTGTCCAAATGAAGGGTCAATGACAATGTTTTTATTTCTAAAACTGGCAGAAACAAACAAATAAGCTTTTCATGACTGTACTAGTATGTCTTGGCCTGGTCTTTTTCAAAACAGAAAACATCTCAC
The DNA here is from genome assembly GCA_014656515.1 of Oryzias celebensis. Lineage (NCBI taxonomy): Eukaryota > Metazoa > Chordata > Actinopteri > Beloniformes > Adrianichthyidae > Oryzias > Oryzias celebensis. The sequence goes on from BNCR01000003.1 coordinate 9,935,978, forward strand.
GAGAAAGGTTAAAAAAAGAGTTATAAAAATTATATTTAAAAAAGAAATGAATGAACTTGGAACACAATGCTATAGCACAGCATGAAGCCCACTCACCCCCTGCAGTGTTTGTTCTGAAGAAGCTAAGTTGACCTCATTAGCAACAACTGAGGTCTGTTTCTGTCAGCCTTTTTTATTACCTGTCAGGCAAATGAAGGTGTGTTAGCTGGCAGATGATCAGGAATGGGCTTCAGGTTGCAGACCTTTACAGAGCAGAAGACTTGTTCTGAAAGGCTTACATGACATTGTTGAATGTCAAGAATATGGACGCATCAACAAAGCTGTTTGAGAGACGTGAAGCCCAGCATCACAGAACCCCTTAACAGGAAATCCTAAATATATTCAGGCGAGGGGGGCACTATGAGAGGCAACCACAAAAAAATCCCCACCACCACCACCTGCCTTATCCCTGAGTCAAAATGAGCATAATTATTGACAAAGATAAAAAGAAAACACCAATATTAGCTTCTTTAGCCACCACAAAAATAACAATTTCAAAAGAAATCATGAGCCCCTCAAATGATCTGCTACTGTATGACCCTGTGGTGTGTATGCCAGCCGATCCAGACATCTGAACATCAAATCGGACATCAGTCTGAACATCAAATTAAAATGCTCAGCATAGTTTCTGTGATCGTTTAGTTACATTTAAGTTGACAAGACAAACAACTCAGACAGCATGTTTATGTTGGTTCCACTTGTGTGAACAGGTGGGAAAAAAAGAGGTAAACTCAGTGAATTTCAGCTAATTTTAGTTTTAGCTCCTTCATTTATCAGCCATCAAATCTATCAGCCATTCACCAGAATGTTTACTCACTGATTACTGTTGATCTTTTAAAGTCAACTCCTCTTGTCATTTAGCTAATAGCTCGCATTCAGAGGATCAACATGATATGTCATCTTCACCTGCCAGTTCCACAGGAAGCTTGAAATGTTAAGAAAATATAAACATTACCACTGCAGGAGGTGGATTAGCAGAAGTCCAGACCATTTTGATTATTAGTTGGAGTGCTGTGACCTTTGGTTTCAAATGATCGTTTAGAAAACGCACTCAGGAAATGCAGCAAATGAATTAAAATGTAACAAAATGACCCAAATTAAAGCATCTATCTTGTCAGGAAAATGGAGCATTGAATACAGTAAGACATGCAAATTTCAATTTATGAACGTGTTTTTTTTTTTTGTTTCTAAAAGTTAGTTTGAAATCTTCTGCTTATTTCATGTCGAGAACATGACAATGTCATGGATTAATCTGAAGAAGCCATCCATCCCAGTGATGCTCTGGATGACCATGTGATCACTAAAACTTCATGGCTCCGCTCCGGAGCACAGGCTTTTATTATGAGTGAATAACCTTCTTGTTCCCCTCTGTCCTTGTCCCAGAGTGGCAGTTAAAATCAAGTCTTCCCGTGGATGGTGTCACTCGTAAGCCTTTTTCTCTCACATGCTTTCTGCTCCTAATTGCCTATTTCATCACTGCTTTCTGGCAAGCTTTGCTGTTTGTAAATTAAGTTTCAATAAATAAAAGTAAAGCGATCAAAGCAGAGACAATTTATTGGATTAATTTAAGTGCAAATTTGACTTTCCATGCTGTCTGTATATGCATGGGGTTCTATAAAAATCCATTATGATTAAAACCAGTTGTTATCTCAAAAGTTTTTATTGACTTTTTTCCTTGTCAAAATTGGATGTCTGCGTGCGCAAAAACATCCGGACTGTATTTAGTTCTTTATAATTGCGTTGACATCAATATTCCAGGGACATGTTGTGATGCATCAAAGATGAATCCATTGCTTTTTGTGCTTAGTTTATAAATTGAGCAGTTTGCCAATCAAAGTCTACTTGAAAGTTGAAAGTCAAGTAGCAGAGGTGAATCCCTGCCCGCTGCAGCCTCATTATGACTCCATAAGGCATGGGCTTCACTACTAGGCAACACATTTGGAGCCTGAAATATTTAAACCCGATGGGCAGATTGATCAAATAAAGTTACACTTCATTACAGAGAAGAAATATTTTCAATCTATCTTTCAAGGTGACTTATAGTGACTGGATGTCTCAATGCAGCTGCTTTCTGAAGTATTTAAATTAATTTCACTTTATTTTAGGGCTAGGTCATGTCAGAGATAAATAGAATCATAAATATAAGAGGAGGCAAAAAATGTACCATCAAAACAATACGATGAACTTTATTATTCTGCAAGAGAATTTGTGTAAAAAGCAGCTGCTCCATCACTACGCAACAACAAGTATTCAATAGGTAGAAACCCTAAAGGAGACTGATAAATAAACAACAAGAAGAAATACAATAATTAAACAGCAAGTCCGTATGTTTAAAAAAAATAAAAATAAATACCAGTACACATTCCGTCATCATCAGTTTACTCTAAAGGGAAAATGGTGTTCATTTTATCATCTACTATAATATGACCCTTTGTCATAAATCTAATTAAGCTCGGTTATAGCTACATTTTTGTAGACAGAACCAACAAAAGAGAAGCATTCCAGTCCCTACAGGCTCTGGTTAGCATGTAAAATGTTACAGAATTTAGTAGACATTTGGAAAAAGGCTATTTAGGATTGCTATAGTATGGCTTTAAAGAACCACAATAGCACAGTTTTAAAGTTAAAGTCTCATTAGGTGTCACACATCTACGTGTGAAATTTGCTCTCTGCATTTGCCCCACCTCCTTGGGGAGCAGTGGGCTGCAGACACATCTGCGCTCAGGAACTATTTGGTGGTTTAACCCGCCAATCCAACCCCTGTATGTTGAGTGTCAAGCAGGGAGGCCATGGGTCCCATTCCTGGATTCTTTGTTACGACTCTGCCATGACCCCTGAGCTGGTTTCTGCAGGTCTTAACAGGCATTTAAGAAATCCAAATGATTTGGAAAGACTCTGACCTTTCGAAGTGTTTTGGTCTTTTTGCTTTGCTCTAGCCTCACCATATTGTTGTGATTTTTGTCAATTGTTTTGACTTCTGCATTGGCAGTGCGCATTGATTTTGTGTCTTATTCAGTTTACCACAACAGAGATTGCGAATGCTTTCAACACATCCTGCCCATTCAACAGTAAAGGGTGTACATGAACATAATGTGGAGATCTGGCTATTCACTTTGACTAAAAAATATATACATTTTACTGTCAACTGTTTCAACATTTCAGTAAAAAACAACAGAATCCTTAGAATTTGGAGAAGATGTTTACTTCCCTTTAAAATGCACACCCGGTTCCTGCATCTGCTTCATCTCCTGTTCAAGGTCACAGGAGCGCTGCAGCTTGTCCCAGCTGTCACCTGGTGAGAGGAAAGGTACACGGACAAGTAAGACCGTTGCCCAATTCTTGGACTGTTGCAGAAAACCAGAGTCTCTGGAGAAAACTGTCACCTGAGAGAACAAAAAAAATCTACATGCAGGAAGATCTCAGATTAAACAAATCCTAAGTCATTCTTACTGAGAAAACAAAATTACTTTTTAATTTCCTTTATTTAACATTAGGATGCTTCTTGAAGATGAGCACGATTAAGAGGATTAAATAAAAAAAAAGAGCTTTTGATGAATGAAGCTGGAAGAGTTAGCCCAAACAGCAACACAACATTTGGGTCTAAATGTCCTTTTCCTTCCTGGCTGCAGTTTGGACTACATTTAAAAAAAATGTTTCGGCATAACAAAATAAAAAAAGACAAATCTCTTCTTTAAGAATTATTCACAACGTATCAATAAGATATAAAAATTTGTTTTTTCCCTGTCCTACAACAAAAGTACAATTGACATTTGAAAAGTTTTTGCTGGTGTCAACTGGGAGTCAACAGGGAATGTCACCCTATTGAATAGTGATTGCATTTCCATTGTGCAAAAGGACCTAATTATTCAGAACAATTAACTCATCTCCTTGCTTCCTCTGCTTGAGAGCCCAGATGCCAAAAGCATCAGATAACAATTGACCGCAGACAAAAAGCTTGTTCCACCAGTTAGAAGCTGGGCTGTGATAAAGCGTCTTTTGATGCAAATAGCATCAAACCACTTTGACTCCAAAATTCTTTTAATTTAGCTTCTACTTGAAAGCAAAAGCTTTAGTGATTTTTTTCACAGCTGGAAGTAAATTCAGGCATGAAGAGGGTTAAACTTGGCCTTTTGCCTTCTTCCCAATAGACACTGACACATCTATTAGATATCTAAATCATGGATATTTCAAAGCTCACAGCTATAGATATGTGTCATGCATCCGATTCATCGATCTATTGCACATCACGGCTTAGAGCTTTAATGACTTTCCCACAGCTAATTGTGTTGCAGTCCCATCATGCTTTGCGTTGTCAACATGCCGTTTGGGTAGTTTCTTCCTACCGGACACACAAGTCATTTAATAGACATTTACAATAGATGTCTATTAGATAACTAATATGCATCTACAGTAGATGTAGATTAGTTATCTAATGATGTCTATTGATTATTGAATAGACTTAAACTGTACATTTTTTTTAAATACTCTAATAGACATCTATAAACATCCCTATATCATCCAGATGCAGATTTTTTTGCATGATTGCTTTAGACAAAGGCTTTATAGTAAATGAATGGGAAAAGAGCAACCTGTAGGTTTACACGTAGTTTGCTGTAGAAAAAAAATCAACAACAGTTAAAAAAGGGTTCTGAAACTAACTTTTAAATTAAAAAAAAAAAAAAACAGAAAACACAAAAGTTTTTTTTTAATACCCCAGAAGTTTTCTTTCAAGAACTTTGAGAAAAACCTAATAAAATAATTTGCTAAAATGTCAAACGATACCAAACGGAAGTTATGTTGAGTAAGACAGTCAGCAGTGCAAAACGTAGTGATTATTTAAATGATTTATTTTAAGTTTGCAGACCACATCTTATCTCAAATAAATCAATGGAAAATCTGAAGTACAGACATAATCATGCTGCACAGAACATGTATAATAAATACAGCAATATGCTCAACCATTACTAATTCCAAGTAAGATGTTTGTTTGCAAGTACATATGGCAAGTAAATTTTATCTTGTAAGCATGCAATGATGCCTCCTTAAGCTAAGTTGGAGGTGTTTAGTTAACTAATTAGTACCTAATATTGCTGATTCGCTGCGTACTATTAAATGCAGGAATTCACTGAATTTAACATCACCTTAAACGGCAAAAACACTAAAAGGACATTTTTTTTATATGAGATTAGGTCAGGCAGGAAGGGTTTAAAGAGGTCAGAATTTCACATCATCCCTACTGTAAAAGAGCTACCGTCAAACGTTTTTTGGCTGTTTACTGCAGGAGATGGTTTGATGGAATAGAAAAATGTGCACAAGTGCTGATACAATTTTTAAAACCATCAGTCAAAAAATGTGCACGAGTCTTCCAGAAAAAATAAGCCTGTAATAAGCCAAAGAAAACTTTAAACTAGACTCAGTCTCAGCAGCACCAAAAAAAGCAAACAAGATGGTCTACAAGTCTGACTGAAGTGTTTGTTCCAGTAGGTAAAAGAGCCCAATATCCGTGTAATTTTTAATTCAAAAGTATGACTTTTGTTTCATTGTAGTGACACGAATACTATACTAGAGTCGCTGCAAGAGTTGTGAAATGTTAATAATTGAAAGCAAAACTCCATGTACATCTGTGACTCTAAAAAACACAATAAAAATAATTTCACAAAAGAAAAACTCTTCATTTGATGATATCGTAATCTCAGGTGGGCATTTCTTTGAAACATCAAAATGCTGAAAATAAAAACTTCATATTAATTTATCCCAACATATTTTCTTGGAGTGAAGAGAGAGTTTGTCAATGCTTTATCCGGAGATTAGAGAGAATAAGAGCAGTTCAGTTCTTGTTGAGGAATGTGTGGAGATGACACACTACCTTAATGAATCCCTGTCACATCCCCACTTTTCCATCTATGAGACATCGCCATGGAAACAGAAGCCATTAGTTAGAGCTTCAGACAAATTTATTAACCATGTATCACTGCACTCTGCTGTATCACACATAGTTAAAGTCAATGCAAAATAATGGATGTATAGATGCAAGAGTGGCAGGGCAGATAGAAAATAGACGTTAAAGATCTTTGCTGAAAAGTAAAATACAAAAAAAGATTGGTTCCATTAAAAAAAAATGACATTTCAGCTGTTGTCTTAATCATTCTGAATAAGTACATGAAACCTGTCCTTCATTTTGCATACTATAGTGCAAAACTGCAATGAAAAGTGTTTTATATATATTTTTTCTCAAAACTACACTTACCAATCAGCTATTTCTACAAATTAAAGAAAGAAAGAAGCATATTGTGGAAAAACGGCGTAATGAGAAACACACAGCTTTTTCTGTGTACTCTGGACTTGTTTCCTCCTTGACCAGAACATGGCAGTACAGGAAAACCTATAGTTCAGCCTATTGCTAAAGGATAAATTGTACTGTATAATCACCGGACGAAGCGAATGTGACGTCACCCTTAGATAACGCCTTTCTTTCGGCTCCAGCAGAATTAAGTCAGTTCAATTACCATTTTACCACGATGATGTTATAGAATGGTTATAATGACTGAGTAAAAACTGTTTGTTTCTCCATTGAAGTCTATAGGATTTGACTTCTTGGAGCCAGAAGGCACTTCCTATAATACAATTCTCGAATACATTCCATTTGTCCCAAAAAAGCCATGTCTTTGGTCCACTGTCCATGTCCATCTCTTTGTCTACGTCCATGTCTATGTCTACTTTGCTGCCCGTATGTTGCTGCTCTTGTTGTCAGATCATTCCCACATAGACAGACTGGTTGACACACCCTGTCTATGGCGTTCCATTTGTGCCAAAAAAGCAATGAATTTGGTCTACTCTCCATTTCCATGTCTTTGATCCTTGTCCACGTCTACGCAAAAACACTTAAGCATATTTTTGGCACAAATGGAACAAACTATACTGCTTGGCATTTTGTTGCACCACTAATATGAGGGGCTGTAAGCAAGAGTGTCAACAAAAGGATGATGGGATATCAGTGAAGGGTTACTTCTGCGCTAACAGTCCTGCTCACAACTTTCTGTTTCTGATGAATTCCTCCCGCTCTGTAGAAAATATGTCTTAAAAAAAACGACACAGGCTTTTTTTGTGCTAGAAATAGCTAAATCATAATTAAAAGACCACTGGGAACGCTTTTACAATAGAAAAAAATGTAGTCGGAGTGGGACTGACGTCAGAATGGCTTAAAATTGGAAATATTGAAGATGGGAATCATTTAAGTTTGGAAACATGATAAACATTTCAATCAAAACAGACAAAAAAAAGTCCTCAAAGTGAAGGAAGTTTGTAGATTTTACTTTGATCAACAGTTTTTTTTACATTCATTTGCTCTAAAGGAGCTGAGCATTTTGGAGATTTGTTCAAATATCGATTCAAAATTCTCAGTTAGGTTGAATAATTGCCATTCGATTTTTTAAAAAGAAATGTTCACATCTTGCTTAAGAAAGCCTATCTTCTCCAGGACGATTGTGACCTGGAAAAACAGGAGAGCAGGGGAAACAGTTCCTTGAGCTCGAGCAGAGGTCGCTTCTTTTCTCCTGAAAAGTCAGCCTTTTAGGATTTCCTCTCCGGATTTGCGTGATAGCATCGCGGCGCGCGCCGTGCGTCCTTGACTGCGCGCTGGAGTTGGGAGTTGAGGTCAGACTCCTCCCCGGAGGAGCGCGCGGAGAAAAGGCGGAGACCACCGCAACCTGCAGCCACGCAAAGTCACCGCAGATGAAATCCACAGACTCTCATATATCCTTCTTTCTTCGATTCGTCTTCATCTTTTTAAGCCTCATTCACCTGCGAACGTAAGTTTTTTTTTTTTTATCGTTACTAAACTTTCAATTAAATGAATGCAATTAAAAGGCTGCTTAATTAACAAAAGAATATGTTGAATAGTGTTGTTCAAAACTGATTGTGAATTGTCATATTTAAAGAAGTTATTAATTTCTTTTTGGTTAAGGGGGGAAATGGGCGAAACATATTTATGTTCAAGCCACGCACATCATTTGCATGAATGTAACTGAAAGTTGCATTTAGTCTCTATAATTACAGACGTGCGGCTCGTGCACACGGTGCACGCGGCTTGCAAAGCTGTGGCGTCATATGAGGCAAATGTTTCTCAATTTCTAGACACTTCCAACTCACCATGCAAGATTGCACATGGCTCTAAATGTCAGTTTCATCTCTGAAAATCAAATAATTGTCAAAAATTACAACAAAAATATAAACCTCAGACTTAATGATATTTTAACTATAAATAACGACCTAACATTTAATGCTTTATTTCATTATTGTGCTGTAAATACCAACTCTTAAAATAATTTCGTTATACATTTGAGGTTAACTTTGTATCTGTAGTTAATGAGGTTAAACACTGATAGAACAGGAGCACTTTTGTTTTATAACATCTTATTAAAAAGCTTCAAATATTCATGTATATCTTATTTCAGGACACTAAGTGCAACAATAAAAATATGTCACAAAGTAAGACATATCAATCATACTATGTGCTATAATGCATTATGATCACAGCATACCTTTTTCTCTGCTATTTGTCATTTATTTCTTAGTTATTTAATTCAAATTTTTTCTCTGTTAAATTCTTTCAATCAGCACATAGAAGAAAATATGTGTATTACTGATTGTTAATTTATTTTTTACCCTATTTCATTGTTACTAACTGAAGACATTTTTACACTTATTTTATTCAAATAATAATTTATTTTATTCAAATAAATATTTTTGTTGCTCCAGCTAAGAGCTCAAGATCTTTCGTTTTTACTTGCAACTTAATTCAGTTTCATAACATTCCAGAGGTTTCGCACAATCTCAACTCAATGCTCTGGAAGCAACTTCAGCATCAGTGATACCCAGACATGCCAGCTGCTCTAACGTGCCCAGACGGCTCAGACGGCTGTCTCTCCAACTGTATACTGATGATAAGCCAGATGTTTCCACTGATCTTCTGCCTGCAAGGATGAAGCCTCGACAAAGACCTACTTCTGATTATGAGCCCAGTTTTTCACCTTGTTTCTTTTTTATCTTTGACTCAAAGAAAGCAACAGATGATTTCCTCATTTTTTTTCTCTTTTTTTTACTGGCATTTGAAATTCTATTTGTCGATGTGCTGATGAAATGTGTTCACTGATAAAAGTATCAAAGGATTTAAAGCCCACGCAGTTTTCTTCATGAAATAAAACATGGCCTTCACTCAAAGAAAATACGTGATCCTCGTGTCCTTCAGAGGTGTTTAATGTTGATCTAACTCTTGTATAGTCTAAATATTTTTTTTTCTATCTTTCATTTGTGTTTTCAATTCTGCACAGTTTTTTTTCATAAACTCAAGCCGGTCACATATTTTTTAATCATTTAAAAAACGCTTATTGGTTAAGTGAATTTGGCATTTGTACATTTTTTAAAATTTAATTAAAATCATTACTTTTTGTTTCTTATGTCTTGAAAAGTTAAAACAAGCTGACACCCTCAAACTTCTGGATTTAGACATGGTCAAAATTGATTTGAACTTTTTTCAGAATTGTCCTTTAATTGACAGCTCAGAAACAAGTTCTCAGTTGTAGAACAGATTTTAACCCAACAGTAATGGGAACAGCAATATGGTTTGTTTGTTGTTTGGTCATTTAAAAAAAATCCAGGGTTCATTAAAGACCCCCTCCAATGGAAATGATGTTTTTTGGTGTTTTTGACACGTGTATCAGGAGCAGACAAAAAAAAAAAAAGAAAGAAGTTTGAAAAGAGCGTTTTTGCTGTGTAGATAGTACTCTGGTCGGAAACAGGGGGTGGGGCTTGCTCTGCGCCGATGATCCTGCCGATAACTCAGACACATTTCTAATGTACTGCTGCTCTACAGAAACTATGCCCTAGAAAACAACACAAGCTTTTTGATTGAATAACCACTGGGAATGCTTTTACAATTGATCAAAAGCTGATGGGAGCCGGTCTTTAATGCCATTCAGGTCAAGATGCTGACCGGTGGCCAAAAACGTTCTCAATTATCCCAGTTCAATCCATTGGGTGACACATCACAGTTCCTGTCTTTTATTCCATTTTTATACGTAAATGTTTTCTTCTTGATGTAGAACAGAATGAATCAGTCCTAAACAGTTTGCATTCTTCTTCCTGACCATTGTTCTCAGATCTACAGCTCTTGATGTCTTTTGACTCATCCATTTTGTCTCTATCTGGTTGTTTTTGTCTTTTCTCCAGTTCTGACATTTGTGGTGAATGAAGAGAATGGTCCTCCTCTGGCAGACTGCAGAAAATGAACGCCTCCTTTTATGAATCTACTCTAAGCATGTATCACCTGCTGGAGGACGGGCAAGCCAACATCAGCTGTAACTTCACTTCCTATAACTGGACCAGCTGCAATGTCCTGCAGCTCCCAACGTTCTCCACAGCAGCCAAAGTCAGGGTGATCATCACCTTCATTCTTTGCAGCTTTTCTGCCTTTTTTAACCTGGCCGTGCTGTGGGCAGTGCAGAGTGACGGGAAACGAAAGTCCCACGTCAAGGTGCTGATCATCAACCTGACAGTGGCAGATCTGCTGGTGACCTTCATCGTGATGCCTCTGGATGCTGTGTGGAACATCACGGTTCAGTGGCTGGCTGGGGATTTTGCCTGCAGGTTATTAATGTTTCTGAAGCTTCAGGCGATGTACTCCTGCGCATTTGTCACCGTGGTGATCAGTCTGGACCGACAGTCAGCCATCCTCAACCCTCTGGCTATCAATAAAGCCAGAATGAGGAACAGAGTCATGCTGATAGCGGCGTGGGCGATGAGTGTGATCCTCTCAGTCCCTCAGGTAAAATCACTTACTGCATTTGAAAGTGGATATGGACAAAAATCAGGAATAACTTTAGACTATTTCAACTTTTAATTTGCATTTATTTAAAATCAATGTAAATGTGCTAAAATCTACATTACAAGAAATTATTCAAACCCAAAATTTGTCCTCATACATTTGTATGTTAGAGGAACTCTAACAACCAAATCTCTTCCCACATATTTCCTCTGTAGCTCATCTGGATTTGGATTTTATCTTTGAGGTTTTTAGCTGATCCCTCTTGGTTACCCCTTCCCACCTGGTGTTTATTTGAGTAGATCCTGAATATTTTTGCAGCATAGCATTGAAACAGAAAGACCTTGAGAACTTTTAAAGCTGATGGGGGGCTAAGCTGTCTTGCCAGGTGGGGGGTGATGACTTTGAGTTCTGACATAGAATCATAAGCAGGCCCACTTATGGGTCCAGAAATAAAAGGGAAATGTAATTCTTTAAAATAACTTAAACTTAAGCTTGAAGTAATTTTTTAACAACATAAAAAAACAATAGATAATATTTTTATTTGTCTTTTTATTGTCAAATTTGAATAAGCAGGGATGAAAGGCTTATATAAGCTACAGCTTATTTTATCATTCTTAAGTTCTGTCAAATAAAGACTCTTGAATAACTGATTATAGTTTTTTGCCAGTGTAAACGTTTATTTAAAGTTGTTTTTATAATATTTTTGAAACACATGTACTAAAATAAAAACAAACAAAATAATGTAAATTATTTTACTTTCTTTGCTTTGGCGTTGTTAGTTTTGTTTATTACCACTATCAACAGGATATGACATTTATTTTTCTTTTTTTCCTTTGAGCTGCTCGCCAAAAACATCATCCATCTCCATCTAATTCTATCCATTCACATTAATGTTTTGGAAATGATGTCAGAGAAGCAAGAAAAGATAGTTTGAAGGACCCTGAGGTCAACTGCCTGGCAGAAGGCCTGACAATCAGATAATATTTATGGATGTAGTGAAAGAGGACATGAAGATAGATGTCAGGGAAGAGGATGCAGAGGACATGGTCAGGTAGAGACAGATGAAACACTCCAGTGACCCTTGAAGGAAGCAGCAGAAAATAAGATTTTATTCACAACTGTGCACATTATTTTATTCTTTTTCTATTTAAAAAACTTCAAAGACGCACTCCAATGAAAATCATGTTTTTGAAAGCATGTTTTTGCAGCGTGTTTGTTCATGATGGACGGCGTATAATTTAAGAGTAAAACTGCATTTCTGAGTATTTCTGTATTCTTATCACGGTGGATCAGGAACAGATGATATTCCACAGTTTGAAAAATCTGGGGTTTGTGACGCAGCAACAGCCATGGACGGGCCAAAGTTTCCCTTCTCTGCTACAATTTTAAATCCTCCACTTGCAAACAAATAGGTCTTAATTTTTTCTGATCTGAGCTGCCGTCTTCCTTAAAACTGTACAGCTTGATAGCTCTAATATTGTTTAACTTTTTTTTTTTGGCTATCCTAATGTTAGTTTGGGCTTGTGAAATGTTATAAGCTAGCAGAAGAGGGTGTAAACAAAGGGCTACTGGGAAATTAGCTGTGGCTAGCTTCCGTGCTAACAGTCCCGCTTTAATCTTTTAATTAAAAAATCCTGAATTTAAAAGCTAAAAATGTTTCACAATAACAATATTCCACTTTTCGATGCAAAATAATTTTCCAGAATTTCTGGAGAAATCTCTGAGCACAAAGGAGAAACCTGAAAATGGATATTGACTGCTTGTAATCATTGCTTCCCTCTCCCCTATCAAAACAGGCAGGAAAGCACTCAATAGACTTCTGAAATCAATGGCCAAGAGCACAGTTTTCTATCCGCTAATTCATTTGAATGCACAGTCATGCACAAAAAGGCCATATGTGAGCATGCCCAGATGACACAGATGTCTTCACTTGGCCTCATCTTTTTACAACTGAATTGAGGCAAAAAGGAAAACTACATTGCAAAAAAGCTTTTGTAAACCCCAAAACTGTTACCTTTCAAACAAAGACAAGACCTGGCTTGTCATCAGTGATCTGCTAAAAATAAACTAAAACCTTTAAGGTACGGTGCTCCAACTATGGAAAAACCAGCTGACACATTTTAAAGAAAGTATTAAATCATATTTTTCTTGGTATTTCATATCTTTGAACAAGACAAAGCTAAAACAGGCTGCATCCAATCCAAAAGCATAATCAAAGCATTAAGCATTATCAAAAGAGACGTGTGCTGCATGATAAAAACAGAGTATTCTGATAAAACTAAGTCTCGGACAGAATCCTCCAGAATGAGCCCTCTTTATACAATTGTTTTTCTTTTTTTTCCTCATGAGGGATTTGCTATCTTATTACTCCATGTGGGCCTGTTTACGCAGATAAAGTAACTCACACTCACCTAGAAACTGCTCAGAACAAACAAGTTCAGTGATTTCTGCTCAATTGTTCAGTGGAGGTGAGACACTTTTGTCACGTTTCCCACGAACAGATACTCTGAAAAGAAAAACAACAGCTAATGACAAATCCCTTCAAATGTCACCCATTGTTCTCAGTCTACATTCAAAGGTTGGAGTGGGGAAATGAGCAATTCTTGTTGAAAAAAAAGCTCTGAGAAATATAATAAAAACGAATATTCAAAAGAAAAAACTTTTAATCAATGAATTTTATGCAATATGAAGAAGATGATGCATTTTGAGGTTTCTACAGTCTACTTTCTGTTACTACTCCAATTTTTGCTTTTCCTCACAGATTTTCCTCTTCCACAATGTGACCATCATCTATCCTGAGGAATTCACTCAATGTGCCACTCGGGGAAGTTTTGTCAGTCACAGGCATGAAACAGCCTACAACATGTTCACATTTGCCTGTCTGTTCCTGCTTCCGCTGGTCATCATGATCACCTGTTACACCAGGATCTTCTGTGAGATCTCCAAACGACTAAAAAGAGACAAGTGTGAGTTGGAACTGAGGCCAAAGTTTAGGGCAGGGATCTGCAATCTTTCACACGAAAAGAAACATTTGAAAAGAAGCACATGTGGCTCCAGAACCTCAGGTTGCAGAACCCTGGTTTTCACTTTGGTGTCCCCACCAAAATCCATGTTTTGTTATTTCAGAATGTGCCACTGGAATGTTCCCACAGCTTTTTTATAACATTTTAATAACATTTATTTCTGCAGCAAATGCAGAACTATCTGCATATTTGAAAGTTTTTATTCCTGCATTTTTCCTTTGTTCAAATATCCCAAGGAATATACATTATTCTTTACAAGTAAAAATTGAGTATTAAGGATTCTAAGAAGTTAGTATTTGTTAGCATAAACACATGCTATTTAGCATATCACTATTCAGACTGTCTTCCAGGGTAAAAATATCAAAATGAAGAATTAATTTTCAGGATGAAAGTTGAGCAATTGTCACAAAGTCCTGTTGGACCATGTTTCCTTTTAGAAATTTGACTTACAGTAAGATGTTAAGTTAAAATAAAATACTAAAACGTATTTAGTTTAAAAAGTATTTTTCCAGGAGTCTTGTCTGAATGAAGGATCTGCCATCTGAAAACAGCCAGAGGTTTGGTCCTAATTTAATTATGTATTTGTAGCTATGACCTTTGATACATATAGACCTCATTGAGTTATTGTGTTTTGAAAGGTCTATGATGTAAAATCTCTGAAAACAACATTGTTTTGGTCTGGACATATTGATTAAATCAGCTGGAAATCCCTGATACCACAAGAGATTGTAGATTCTTTTGTACCAACACATCTTCCTGCCTCCCTGTGGATAAACAGGTAGCTGAAATCCTTTCATTTTTAAAACTGTCCGCCCCTCCCAAAGTAAGACTGATGAGCTTCATTTTGTAGGTGTAATGAAAGACTCAAGGAGGTGAAGGAGCCAATTAGAGTTCCCTATTTGAACAGGTGTGCTCTGCCTGGCATTTGAAACAGTTTAACTACTCTGTGCTTTACATTATTGAGAGTTCTGTGCATTTCTGAAGCTGTCATTTTATACTGTGTTGCATGGATGAAAAAAGTTATGAATTTGAAGGATTTTGAGTTAAAACCGGAATAAATACACAGAAAAGCAAAGAAATAAGCTTGCCAATTGAAATCAAAGTTATGCAGGACACCTCACTCACCCAATCTTTGGCTCATTCTGTACAAGAGTGTCAGGACTTGAAAACGTTTGATCAGATTTTGGCCACACTTCAGTGAAGTGTGTGGTACTGAAAAAAACTCTTATTTCCTGGCACAAGAAACTGACTTTGATGGGTCAAGGAGTACAGCAGTGCCAGATCAATATTTGCTGTAATGAGTGAATGATGCCAAATCTCTCAGCTGAGTCCTTCTGAACTGCTGTAAAGGATGAAAAATATTTACAATTGTTCAGCTTTAATCTGTCCTCTTCTTTGTTTTTTCCTGGTCTGTTCCCAGTGCCCTCCAGTGAGCTGCACTTGCGCTGCTCCAAGAACAACATCCCTAAAGCCCGGATGAGAACTTTAAAAATGAGTATTGTGATCGTCTCGTCTTTCATAATCTGCTGGACTCCGTACTACCTGCTGGGCTTGTGGTACTGGTTCTCTCCTGAAGACCTTGAGGGAAAAGTGTCCCACTCCTTGACCCACATTTTGTTCATCTTCGGGCTGCTCAATGCCTGCCTCGACCCCGTGATCTATGGCTTGTTCACCATTCACTTTCGAAAGAAGTTCCGGCGTTTTTATGGGAACGCTGCAGAGGCAACAGATGCAGATATCAACACCGTTGTGACTGGATCCTTTACTTGTGCTGCAAGTTCTCTGTCCCTAAAAAGAGAGTTCTGTCATCGAAGTCAGGAGAGACTTGTACTGCACAGAGACAACCACAGTAAAGCAGACTTACCATCACCCAAAGGGAATCTTCTGTTAGCTGACAGCAGGGCAGCAAAATCTTTCAACCAGTCCAGCTGTGAAAGCATCTTATGAGAGGTGAAGGAGGCTTTTGATACGGAGATCTTAACTTTGTTAAATGGTGACTGAGTCGGACGTTTAAGTCTAAAAACAACATAAAGCATTTTCATACCTATGTACAAAGCACAGAGCAGAGCAGCGGCAGACTTAGCAGTTTGGGGACCCAAGTTGAAAAACAACATGGCACCCTCTTCAGAGATTATATTCATCATTTTGGTCAGATTTTACTGAAGAGGGTAAAAGGAAGAAAATAACTTAAAACGATGAAACAAAACAGTTCACTAGTGAAAAGAAAAATGATCAAAATGAAAGTTTTCTACACCCCCCATTGCCTTTTCTCTCCCCAGCCTTCTGAAGGAGTAATAAGGCAACCATGAAAGAAAACATAAATACACAAGAATAAAGTTGTAAAATTAAATGAAAAAGGTCATCAATTAATAAGAGTAGAATCATACATTTATGACTTAAAAAGCTGTTTTTTACTTGGATTATTCTTTACTCTTGTTGTTCTTGTTCAAATTTTGACTCTTTTCTCATTTTATTTTGTGAAATTTGGACTTTTTTCTCATAATTTTACAACTTTATTATTATGACATCTTGACTCTTCTGATAATTCTGTTATATTTTTGTTTTCTTCTTGCTCTTTAGGAAGTTCTGTAACAAATTTCTTACTTTTTGAGGTCTAATACAATTTCCATGTAGGATACTTATGTATGGATGACGTGCAGCAAGGAAACCGATGAGATGATCCTTTAGATCAGTCAAAATTCATGGATTCTGAAAAAAAGTCAGTTTTCATGCAGATGTAGTAACAAACTGAACTGCTGCAAACTTTATTCCTTTCAGAATCATCTACATCTATGAATTGTAAATGTAAAAGGAGAAATAAAACATAAAATAACTGTACTATTCTGTGTATATGAACATTTTGTTTGGATTGTACTGTTTCAAGTAAAATAATGCGTTATTTTTATTATCCACCCTTATTCATTATTTTCACAAACAATAAAGATACTGTTATTATCCTAAAACTGCTGTTCAATTTGTTCTGTTTTATTATTCTCTGTTTCCCTGGTTCTCCTGAAATGAACAAACAGGTTGGCTGTTAGTAAGTTTTTGAAAATAAAACTTTCCTCAGGTTTTCTCTGACAAAAAAAAATCCCTCTTGAAATAGTCAGAGAAAATAAATCAGGAAACAGTTAAAAATTCTAACACCAATAACTTTAACTAGCATCTAATGGATTTTATCATAGCATAAAAAGAAAAAGTAATTTGTAAGTTGCTTCTACAAATACATGCACTTATTTGCGGGCAGGGCTTTCACATCAAGTTTTGCTGCAAGAACATTAATCAAATACAAGGAAAAAAAGAGATGGGTCAGCTATTTCCTCAGTACACCCAAATGATTAAACATGCAGACATAAAAACTTTTTAGTTAAGCCTTTCCATCACCACCTCCACACACATTCATATACCTTCTACCCTTTATTGCAAAAACGATAAATGTAGTATTAAAAAAGTAAACGTATTCACACGTTTTTTCCCATCCCTCAAAGTGCTTTCTTGCCTTTTATTAAAGGCCTGCTGAGTAACAGTGTCCTTCTTGACAAATCCATACTGCAGCGAAATCATTTGCATAGTGCTCACGCTGCAGAACTATGCAAAGTGTGAAGAGCTCTGTGTATTCTGCTCTTTTTGCTTAAACAGCTGGTCAAAATGTATGTGCTTTGAAAAAAAAAAGAGGAAGACATTTTTAAAGAATTCAAAGATGTAAGAAAACAGCAATACATGAAGCTGAGTAACTGGCAAATAATTTTGATATGCAAAACATATCAAAATTGTCATTTTTTCTTCTTCTTCAGTTTGTTCTGCTGTCTTTGTTCAATCATCAGTTGTGCAGTTTTGTGCAGCCGCTCAAACGTCTGTTCCAGAGCCTTATTCCTTTCATCTAGAGACAGCAGTCTTCCAAAAAAAAAAAAACAGAAAAAACACACTACTTTAACATTTACATTTGATCCATTTTAAGACTTCCATATTTAACACTATCAGGTCATAGAAACCTTTGCTGCAGATAGAGATTGCAGACTTCCTCTGGAGTTCCATGGCTTTCTGTGTTGTGTCTTTGTAAAGAGGCTGGGAGTGAAGCTATTCGCTCCTTAATGATGCAGCATCGTCCAAACCGGAAAACAAAGAGGCGACTCTGGATAGCCTCTTTCAGAGAATGGCTGCTGTTGGTTTCCAGGTCACCTGAGTAACTCACAAATTGTGGCATTTACTAAACGGAACGCTTTTTCCCCAACACGACCAATTAACCTTATCCTGTGACTTTTTTTTCAGGAAACTGATAAAGAGTGGATGTGTCTGGGTTTACCGTGGATGAACAAAGCTTGCTGTTGGGGATCCAGTACAAACACAGGATTGCAAGGAGAAGAAAACTGATATGGAGTTGGAGGAGTCAAGAAGCACACTGTGGTTGTGTTGATGACATCTTGAAGGAACATTTTTCCATTTCTTTGCATTATGAGCAACTGTTTAGAAAGAACATCAAAACATTTTATCTTACATAATAGAGTTTAAAATATTACATTATAAAATTCATAAAAGATCATTCTTTTTTAATGTATCAATCAGAGTTCTCTCACCATGTTTGGCAGGAACGGCACTGAGATGATAACTGATGCTAGATCTGTTCTATCCTTTGGTCTAAATTAACAAAAGACATTTAAATTAATGGAACTCAGATGGACAAAAGAGTGGCAAAAAATCAAAGTGAAAAGAGGATTTAAAAACTCAATGTGAACAGATTAAAAATCTATAAATGCAGATATGAAACCAGTGTAACCTCTCACACAGCTGTGTGCTGCAGGACTGGATTCCTCGTCCTGCTGTGACCATGTAGAGTTCTCCACTTTTACTCATTACCAAAAGATGGACCACTTCTGCAGCTGGAGTCTGCAGATCAGGCCAGCAATCTAAATACTCCATACTGAGGAGGGAGCTGTCTTTTGGCATAGAAACAATGGAGAGTGGTGCACCTGAGGACAGGAAAAGACAACTGTTAGTCTGAGAAGAAAAGCCTGTTATCACTTCAGCAAATCACAGAAACTTTCAGTCTGAGGGACATGCCTGGCGCTCTTTGTGGCATATTGTTGTCAGAATGTTAACAGAATTCAGTTAATACTTTTTTTCCTCTTAGACAAGTTAATTAAATCTGGACTTCTTCTATTAGACTGCTTCAATTGATTGCTCTAAATTCAAAGTTATGTGGTCATGCAGTCAATGTTGGGGGTAACTAATTACTGCAATCTAATTACTTTTGTCAGTAACAGAGTAACGTAGCAAAATACAGTTCAAATTCAGTAATTACATTACAGTTACTAAACTACTATTACTCAGATTTTGGTGCAGTGAAACCATAGGCGACTAATAAAACAAATTAATTTGTATCAACAGTTGGCTCTAATATTAACTCTTAGTTAAATGAAACAAAACAGATAATTAAAAATTGGAGTTACTGATGCATATGCACTAATGCAGAGTTGGAGTTAGATCGAAGTAAGATAAAGAGAGATAAATATAGATATAAATATGGACACGGATGAATTCATCAGGTCATTTGGCATCTGGAGATATTCAAATTATTTCCAATTTGCTGAAAACAAATGCAAAAACATTTCAGCCAAGTGCAAGTCTGTCCTGGAAATGAACTGCTTTCCACTGTGTCAATGAGCAACCACACACTATGTACGGTCCTGTACAATATACATTTTCTAATGTTCGTAGCCGCCATGATCATGTTCATTTATTATTCTCCTTTTGTCATGTGATGAGTAGAGACGTCATTATGCGCACGGTCACCTGGGGTTTTTTTTGTTTGATTCAGAGAGGCTGCACAGCGCCTGGTATTTTTTGTTGACCACTTTATTCGCATTTGATGATGTTTGCTTTTGATCGTTTGTATATTATGTGCCATCTGTGTCAGTAATGAAGTGCAATAAACTAAGACACAGCCAGTGGAGTTTTTTTGGCATATTTTTATTTTTTGAGCGCATTGCAGGCAAGGTCCTGCCGCTGCCTCTCTAGTAGCTCATAAACCCCACAGCCGCTACGCTGTTTTTAATTTTGGTTTGGTAAGGTTTTATTAATATTTTTTACTTTAATGACCCTTCAGAGGCTCTGTACTTTAGTGATCCAACAACCCTACTTAGAACACAGGAACATGTTTACTGTTTTGTTGGCTCACCGGTTCTCCTGTCCCAGACACACACCAAAGCATCATCCAGGCCCAGAGCAATGTAACGGGTGCATCTGCTCACAGCCGAGCAGAGGATTTCATTTGCATTTGGCCACAAAGAATCCGGCATGGGACCTGCATCTGTTTCAGGCATTAGAATTTAATCAAACCCAAAACTTTTTCATGGTTCAGAATATTTTAAATAAAAATAAATCCTGCCTGTTTTTTTAATTGGAATTTTTTGAAGTGAATATTGAAGGAGATTATGGCTTCCTCTCCACCACACAGCAATAGCAACAGGCAGCTCTGCAGAAAAGGGACGAGTTAGTGAGTGTAGCTTTTTCAGGCTATCACAGAATGAATGTTCCCCGTCCTTGTAAATTAAAACATGTGCATTGACTTTATTAAGTTTTTGGTACATTGTCTTATTTGATAAAAAGTTGATAACAAAAGACCCATCTACCCAGAGAAAAAAAAAGCAAAGTAGTACCCACCTGACTGCAAATGTTGGCCAGAAAACAGATCACAACTGAAAAGAAAGTGATGAGTACACTGCCTGAAAGAGATCGCATTCACCCAAAAGGACAAAGGTTGGAAACGTTAATATTTTAGTTCATGTTTTGCAGTAAATATTGAACTTCAAACACAGATTAAGATATTTTATCATCTTAGCATTGAACACAATACATCGGAAACTGAAGTTATTATTTACTGAAAGTATTTGCACCTTGGACTTTTAGGGGTGTTGGTTGTTTTTCCTGTATCTGCATCTAGAGATATCCTCTGATTTCTGCTACTTCTAACTTCATCCACAACCAAGCAGTGTTGAAAGAAGTCCGTCCCCAGGGCGCCACCTTGTGATTGTCCTGCTAAACAGCAAAAACCCTGAGTAGCATCTTCAGCTTTCTGAATTTGATTTCTTATCTAAACTTGCAGATGCCTTAACTTTTGCATTCAGCATGTAAGTCAAAAAACTGTTTCTTTTTTTAAAAAGTGATTTAGATGCTTAACATACAAATTATGCCAAAAGACAAATGTATGCCTGATACCTGTTGAAAGCTGGAGTGGAGTGATATGAAGTATCACCTCAACTGACGACCATTTCACATCAACACTTTCAGTTACGCTTGGTTTCTAAAGGTTGATAAAAAAAATTCGAAGTCAATTTTACATGCGTCTATGCAACCATCCTAAAGAATATGCCAGCATGCCTCCAAGACAAGTCTTGGAATTAAAGTAAAAGTCAGAAACGTTAATGAAAGAATTGAAGTGCTGAGGGCGGACTGAATCAAAGTTTCTCACCTGTTCTCGTGCTGATGACATCTCCAGTTCTGCCACCCACACTGCCAGAGGTAATTGATAGACCTCAAGCCAAGATGCACCATTGCCTTCCAAATATTTAGAGTTACATGTGTCAAATGTAATTTATTAAACTCAAATACATGCAGGCAAGCTTCTCTTACAGCTGATAGATGCTGCTCCAAAATGGCCACCCCCACACAGAGCAAATGTTGAACAAATACTTCTTTTGTTAATATCCTCCTGACAATGATATTTATTAGTAAATAGTCACAAAAATGCAGAGTTCAAACACAAATGTGACAAGACATACCATGGCATTAATAACACTGAGAAGATGAATGTCATCACAGTGAAATGCGAAGAGTCTGGCAACACCTACAATGTGAATGACAGTAGTACAACACTAATGAAAGGCTTTGGTGAGCACAACATTTCATTTTTATATATACATATAGTTTCTACCAACCCATATCATCAACAGAGCCGAGCAGATAGGTCATCTTAGCCATTCTGGTCATCTGCAGAAAGGTTATTTCAAGTCGATCTTGCAGCCATTCGGCAATTTGGACAAATGATGAGGCACACCACACAGACAAACCCCTGGAATGGCCCAGAGAGAGGTACCTGCCGTCCTCTGTACATGCTATGCAGTTGGTGCTCTCTGGAGACTGTCCAAAAAAACACTTAGGTCACATTCTCCCATGCATTTCACGTTTTGATTCAATTAAATTGTTATTAAAAAAAACATTTGCTCTCTAAAACTGTAAAACCTTTTGGACATGTCAAAACAATCACTTGAGAAAGAATTTGCACACAAAAATTCAAAATCTTTCATTTATTTTATGCACTACCTGTGTGACACTTTCCAGTTCCAAAGTAGGTATTGTGTAGTCTTCTGGCTTCCAAGCTGCTGTCATTTCTCTGGTTTTTCTCCAGCTGTCCTGTAATATTGCATTTCAGGAAATTCAAATATGTTTATAGAAAACAGCAAATATAAGTTGTGCAAGGCAGTGAACCATACAGCTGTACAAGGGGTCAGTCAGGGGCCAGCTGATTGTGTACATGCTGGAGCAACTTAACTTCCAACCTGCCGTTTGTAACACATACATTGTAATACATGTTTTTTTTATTTGTGTGTCTGTCAGATTAAGATGCATTTTGCAATTCAAAGAAGCCTTATAGGGTGACAATTAAACTTTGAAATAAAGAGGTCAGGGTTTTTTTGATACTCTTGATGCAGATGTCATACATGCCATTATCCAACAGCAGGTAGTGTAAACATCAAAAACACAAGATTTTGACTATTTTTGAAGAAAAACTATGCTGCATGTTCACAATACCCACCAATACTCCATGGGGAGTCTTGCCCATGGACACATCAATAGTTGACTGGGGGGGAGTGGGGTTAGAGCCACCGACCCTTCAATTATTGGCTGACCTGGTAAACCACCTGAGCCACTGTCGCTTCATCAAGGTGATGCTAAATTAACTGTAGCCGTGGATTAAATGGTGCCTTGTGAATTAGCAACATTCAGTGTAAAGGGGTTAATGGGAAAAAAATGCGACCTAGTGCCTCCTGGCTTCACACTCAACACTAAGGGCTTGGATTGGGTGTTAAACCCATAGCCTGTATGTTATCACGTGTTATCATAGTATTCTATGTCAATGGTTAAACTACCAAATGGTTCCTGAGTGCAGCTGTGTCTGCAACTCACCACTCCCACAGGGGTTTGGTCAAATGTGGATAGCACAACGAATGGGACTTTAATTTAAACAAAAATATAAATTCCACATTGTAGATCTTAATTTCTTCAAAGCCATAGTATTTATTTAAATACTGTCAGGATGTCAGGAAACAACATTGTAGGTTTTGAAATACAGGAGACCGAGCAGGAACTTAAGGATATGAATCAAACTAACATGAAATCATTTGTGAAGCAAGAATAACACCAAAAAGTGTGACAAAATAAACGACCTGAAAACAACGAATTTACAACAAGACACTTCAATACACTGAGGATAAAAAACCTCAATGACGACGCCTGTGGAAATGTCCACTTGAACCAGATGAGACTGTGACAAGAGAAACACACAAAACACGACAAAAGCCAACAAAACTTCCCTAAAATTGAGCATTGTAAACAAAAAGGTACAATACTCACGAATACAAACCTCACAATGGCGAACTCACTGAAATATCCTAGTGCTCAAAGTTTCAATGACCATTAAAAGTAAAGAAAAAATTAATTAGCATGAAAAATAACTTATTTTATTTAGAAAATACTATTTACAGAATTAAGCAGTTAAGAGTTTTAAGCAGCGGAAGGTTTAACGTGTTTTTTAATCGTCTACGAGCTGAGAGGCGATTCAGAGTTGTGATCGTCATGACAACAGTCGCACGCAACGTAGTGACGTCACCGCGCTGGGGTTACCCACACTCACTCTGAAATGTTCTCAGATGATTCCGATCAGAGAAAACAGAATAAGAAATAAGTAAAATGAATGAAGGAAATAGATTTTCAGAATAAATAATTCTCCTAAAAATCAATTTAGAAAATGTAATGCAAACATTATCAAACTCAAAAAACAGACATTGCCTGTTTTGTGCCTACATAGGTGCAAATAAAAAAAAAGATTCTATACTTGTGTGCTGATAAAGCATTGTTGAAAAAAATCCTTACAGTATAATAAATTAAAACAGAGCAAATATGATTTTAATGTATTTTTAATTGGCTTTTCACAACAGCACAAGAGAAAAATGCACATTTTTGAATCGCAGCTTACTATGCACTGTCTCCTTACTTACATTTAGCACGTGTGAAGTGATGCATTGTAAATGTTTAACACTAGCCAAATATAGAGATTAAAAAAACTAATAAATAGAACCCAAACACCTTTAAAAGCAGTTTACAGAGCTTAAAGAGATGAATAATAATTTAAAAAAAAACCTCAAACAGGTGAAAAATATTCTGTCTTCAGGGCTTTTAATACTTTTGAGACATAACAGTGGTCATTATTAAATTCAATCAAAAACAACTCAAGCTCTTAGAATGTATTATCGTTTAACTTTCACCCTCCTATTATCAGTAAAACAGAAAACATTTGTACATGAAAAGATGCGGAAAGCACCAAAAAACAAAATGTGTCACATTCTGAGGAGGCCAACAAGAACAATAGCAGCAGCAAAAACATCATAAACCCTTTTTATCTTCCTTAAAAAGTACCAGTGGTTTCAGGAATATGACTGATGGGTCTGTTATAAAGAAATTGTGCTAAAACTGCATTTTAAAATCTGGAAAGCCACCTGTGGTATCCACTGAAAGAGTTCAGAAAGAAATGGTTATGAAATAAGGCCGGATGATGTGCAGAAAGTGACCTCTTCTTGCTATATCCGCATTTTGAAGACAGTCACCTATAAAAGGGTTATTTTTAAGGCTTCTTTCTGACAATATTCAATAAAAATAAGAACATGTTACAACTGGAATGGGCACTAATTAATTGGAAAACCAAGGCTAAATAAATCAGATTGATTTTGAAATCAACAACATACATAGAGCAACAAAAATAGCGTGTCACTTAAAATACTAGGATAGTGTCTGATACTGTAACAATCCCTCTTCAGGAGGTACAAAAGTTTCAAACCTAACTCAGGTTTCAGGCTAATTGAATGATCTCTGGTTTCCTGTTGTATTATTCAATTCAAATGACAGGGGGTTCCTTAGAGACGTTGACCCACATATTCACATAAAAACAAAGCTTGGCAAAACCTGATTCCTCCCGTTTGATATCTGACTTTGCTTTAATACAAACACAAGCTGAGGAGGAAATGTCACAAGAGAGAAAAATAAGTACATCAGTTTTTAAAAAGTTCATTTTTTGCACAATTTTAGTTCATTTACAAATAGACAGGAAACATGTTTGGAAAATACTTGCATGTGTACTCTCAAGCATGCACTTTTTTACTAAACCCTTCTTCTGCAGTTTAGGCTCTACTGCCAAATATCCCCAAAACAATTGTCCTTTTATTTTCGAATGGATCAAATCTTTGAAACAGAAATGTCATTTAAAAATATAAATGCAGGAAGTGCTTTAAACTCAAATGATCTCAGAAACCTCCAGGAGACAAATATATTATTTTGTTCTGTGTAATATGATAGACATCTAAGAAGACATACAAAATAAAGGATGTTAAAACTTCTTAAAGTATTTCAGACAAAAGCCACATCTCAAATGGAATGGAGCAGGGTTCAACAAAGCTCACGAAAGCAGTAAAAGCCAGCAGCCGACAAAGATCTAACAGGTGTCAAAAATGTGGATGAGCTCATCAGTGAACCCCACCAAAACAGCTTTTACAGCGTGCTCACTTTTTCAGCCCTTTTTTTTCCTGTTCACAAAAATAACCAGAACTTTTTGAATCTCTGATTTAAAAACAAAAATACAAAAATGAATCAGTGCTCACAGCAGTTATTGTCCTCTCAGTTTGTGATTCCAGCTCTCACGCATTGTTTAGTGAGATGCATCAACACCCAACCGAATGCTGCAAAGAAGCTTTTGAAAGGTCATAATCCACGATGAGCTGTTTGATGTAGGACAGTTTTTCATGAAGATACTCGCAGTGCTTCTTTTCTTCCCTGTAGCCTGGAAACTTCTGTAAAAAGAGGAAATGGTTTGTCATTGAAGAACTGTTTGTACCTTATATAGTGTGTCAACTCCTATCTTTTCAGATAACTATTCTCAAGTATGGGAGTGTATTGTATGGAAGCGTATTGCATTCAATTAAAAAAAGAATAAAAATAGAGCGGGGGATCTCTGTTCTAATACTTTTGTGTTCAAATAGTAGAAGCCACAATGTGTCCGTACATGTTACCAAAAAATCTCAAAAAACTAAAATTATATTAAAAAAATCATTAAAAAAAAGGACTGCAAGCCACAAAGTTGAACACACCCACAATGTGAGCATCCAACAGGTCACCCATAGACTTCACTGCTTTGTGTCATTGGAATTGTCTCACAAAGAAAAATAAACAGTTCATACTGGTCCATTTTTCATATTTTCCCAACTTTTTGTTCTGTAATGTTTGTTGCTAAAGTAAGTAGGAAGAACAAAATAGATTGCCGATATTGAGATGAACGCATAAACAAAACGGACACGGACACACTGTGGCTTTCAAATGTTTAATTGCAGGTTTTTCATGAGCAGATGAGGTTAGTGTCCAGCCTGTTTGTAGTTCTGTGCTTTTGCAGTTCTTAAAAAGATTAGAATGAAAAACAGAAAAAAATTAGAACTAAAAAAAAAACAACCTAATTTTTAATTGAACGGAATACACTTTCATACTTAAGGTAACGAGATTTTAAAAACAAAGTTTGAGAGAAATCATCTAAAAATTGCAAGGTATTGAAAGGCAAAACGTTCGTGATAAATACTGTTCTGATGTGCACATTTTGGAAAAAATTTGTCTAAAGTACTGATAACTACAAGTTGCAGTAAACATTTAAATGTAAGACACTTGATATTCAAACGTTACCTTTCTGAATTTGTTGTATTTTTCTAGTATTTGGTCTTCCATTATCTAAAAAAGACAAAAACATGTTGTAAAATTTAAGATGAACACAGAAACAAAACAGCTGTGTTCATCTGTTTCTTATTGTGCGAGTTTAGTTGTGGAAAGCACCTTATATTCTTGCGTTCCAGGCGACAAACTTTTGATCTTGGAACCCAGATGAACAAACATATGAGTTATGGTGGCGATACGAGAATGGAGATCTTTGTACTCGTCGTATTCTGCACAGAAATCCTCCTCGTACTTCTGACGCTGCTCCAAACTCGTTATAGGACCATATTTTCTACAGGATACCAAAAAAAGCTGTTAGTTTGCTTTTTATCTATGATGATATACATTATGAGCTCCCCTCCTTTTTTTATTTATAACTTAGAAGTTGTTTTTCATCTTTTTGACAGTAGATGGCAGCACAGGGTCAGAAATACTTGCTACAAACGTTTAGTTCAAGAAAAACAGTTTTCACTGGTTTTTGCCTTAAATCAACAAAAAAAGGCAGATTCCTGAATGACAAATCATAAACCATCTTCTTTAAATCATGATTCCACTCACAGAACATAATCTGGTTTTTCTTCAGAGTCCACAGCTTTTGTGACATCAGGATCTAGAGCAAAAACAAAAAAATATAACAACAAAAACTTTAAATTGACTTTACAATGGTGCATATCATCTCATGGTGATCGAGTGGGTATAACATGTTTTTATGAAAACCACACTTTGTATGTGTGGGATCCAGTGTGCAGGCTGGCTAAAAGCTTGTGGGCGTCAGGGGACCTTTCAGCTTAAGGACTCACTGCACCGCTTGAGCTGTTGTTGAGAAAGTCAGCCACATGAGACCAAGTGGACTCAACAGGTTAAGCTTAAGGGAGACAAACAGCCAAGCTTGTGAGATAATGTTATACAAATGCACCTGTGGGCCTTCAGATGCCCTAAGCATGTGTGCTTAAACTGCTACTTTACATTGCAGTGGTTGAGGGAAAACAACAGCTTAGACCAGGGGTCTGCAACCAACACTTGAACAGCCACTTACTTACTTACTTAAAAGATACTTTTTAAAATGAAAAATATTTTTTTTCAATAACCAGACAGCCACAATGTAGGGGTAAAAGAGCCACACACAGCTCCACAGCCTCAGGTTGCAGACCCCTGACAAAATCACAAAACAGACTGTGGGATGTATGGCTGCTGAAATGAATAACTTATTTGATACTAATAAAGACCACAGCAAGGGAAAAAAGGGGGGAGATATAAATAAATTCCTTAACTTAGCCAGAAAATATGAGACATGCATCAGTCAGATGAAAAAACTGAATAAAAATGTTCCCTTACTCTGAAGTTGGTCTGGATTCTTATTCAAAGTAGGACTCATCTTTAGTCTTTCAGTTCCTTTATCTTCCTTGAACCTCTCCCGCTGCTTGTCTTTGTGCTTCTTAGATTTTTTCTTTTTGTGCTGGCTGCTGGTGCTGCTGAGCTGCTGCTGAATGAAGTCCAAGTCCAGCTGGGGTACCTGGAGACAGTTCATTTGGGGCTCCTGGCCTCTGCTTTCTGTAACAGGTTCATTACAAGGGCCGAACAGTTTGTGCTCCAAAGGAAAGCAGTCGTGGCTCTGCAGTGGGCCATTTCGGTTATCTCTATGGTTACTTGTCCTTTGAGTCTCAGTCCTTGCGTGGCAACTGGGTTTGGGGGTCAGACTTGCATTATTGTGCGCTCCCTTCCTGTTTAGGGCTCCGTTTACTGTGGATTGGGGTTTTGGATCTGTGAGTTTTTGCCTCTTAACTTCCAGGTTTTCCAGTGAGTCAGAAGCAATGAGGCGTTTCTGCAAACAGAAGGAACACAAATCCGCTCTGAAACATTTTTAAACAGAAAAACCTTCAGTTCAGGCCAGTATTTAGCACTACATACTTTAAAAAAACAACAAATCACCCACTATAGGGCAGCTGTGTTATGACAACATTTTTATACATGCACTGAAATATGCATACCATGTTAAAGCTATATAAAATAATCAGCTTTGTATAAAAAGTGACAGACTAAAACATTTACCACAGCAGGATTTTTGGCCACACTTTGGTCCTCTGAGTTCTTCGGTGTTAAAGAGTTAGTTTGGAGGCTTCTCGTTTGGTTATGGACAAGTGGCTGTACCTTTCTGTTCAAAACAGATTGAGAGCACCGTGCAAAACAATTAATAACAACTAACTGCAACTAATTTTAAGTTTTATAAAACATAAAAGAACCATACAGAGGAACAAGAGAAAATGAAAACAAATTTTCTGAATGGAGATTGCAGTGCCAGTTGGCGCCAGTTCAGTTACCTGGCCAGAAGCTTGCTGATCAGCTGCTTTTCCTCCTCACTGTAGCCCGGCCAGTCCCTCTGAACATACTTGTAGTAGTCATCCCTCAACAGGTAGCTGCTGTCTTTCAGGTTCACCTTAGCCACCTGAAACAACAGCAAATGTGCTTAAAAAAAACTTTCAAACGTACGTGAGGCGGTTTATGAATTATGTCTCGTACGGCCTCTCATACAAACAATACATTTGCTGGTCAAACAAGTAAAAAAAAAAAGAAAACAATTTCTCACAAGGAAAGGATTTAAAAAAAATAATAATTTCAAAATATATACTTTGATAATGTTAAATATAGTTATAAAAATATTATTTAAAAAAAACGAAAGGATTTCAATAGTAGAAAAGTAAGATAATTTTTTAATGTTTCTGAAAAATGCAAAAAACTTTCAATTACATACAAAGGCTTAACTTTATCCTTGTATTTAATGCATTAATATCTTAATTTAAACCATAAACATGTACACCGTCAACTATTCTTTTTAGTGAATCACTTTAAAAAGTTGTGGAAGTCTTGTTTTATAATATTTTCCATTTTATTTAAACACACACAATTATTTTGTTTCATTTCACATTTTCTTTTTGCACAAAATATTTTACCATAGTTTTGTTCGTATAATTACTCTGTTATGTCTCATGTGTATAAGGCTACAATTTTTGGGAATAAAATGATCCTCATAAACACAAAAAATGAATATTAAGAGAATAAAAGCTCAAATATTGGTTGCTTTTTTTAAACCAAAAAACTGGAAAGATACATTCACAAGTTTAATGAATTTTATAGATGTTAAATGTTAAATAATCTTTTTTTAATACATTTGTTATATTTATAATAAGTCATTGTCTTGCTATTGTTACACCCCTTTGCCCAGATAAAAACGACTGTATTTCTAACTGTTGACTGAAATGGGTTCAAAGTGGCACCTTGGAATTCAGTGAACCTTTTCACTGCACTCCTGTTGATCTGATAGACTTTCTTTGTCGCTGCAATCTCAGCCTCTCATCTGACTGC
Source organism: Oryzias celebensis (assembly GCA_014656515.1). NCBI lineage: Eukaryota > Metazoa > Chordata > Actinopteri > Beloniformes > Adrianichthyidae > Oryzias > Oryzias celebensis. Next base: position 9,966,242 of record BNCR01000003.1, read on the forward strand.
CTTTCTTAGAGGAAATCTATCATTGAGGGGGCCTCCTGACAGAGCGGTCCACCCAGCAGTAAACACGATCTCTCAGCAGACAATTACGGCAGCGGTGACCCAATTACTTGCACGCACCGACACAAAAAGAGCATACATGCAGACATGAAGGGGAAGATGGGAAACAGGCAAACACTCCTGCTGCTTCCTCATAAAGCTATTCTTTAGAAGTGTATGCAGGAAAGATGAAAGGTTTTCTAAAAACAATCAAAACTTCACTGCATTTTACCACGTCTTTTGTTTGCTTGCAGAAATATTTGGTCATCAAATTAATGCATCATAAAAATAGGAATTCAAGGATCATTTTTAATCAGTAACGCTTTCACTGGAACTGTCAGAGTAAAGTGGTGAGCTGAGTCGTGTGGGACCTGCACAGACAAGTTAAATGTTTAAACAAAACACAAGGGCAGCATGAACCGTGTTTGTTTTGTTGACATTAGAGTGTTTACAGGATAAATGGGGAAATCTCTTCCTGTAACCACTAATGCAACAGGTGGGCATGTGTGCACGCAGCCGGCTTTTTTCATTACCTCCTCCAGGACGGCTCCCAGCTCGGCCTTGTCCTTGGGTGCACTTCGCTCCCGTTCCAGCCAAAGGAGCAGCTCAGGTTTCCTGTACGGTTTGAGGGCCAGCAGGTGGAGGATGCGGTCCTTCAGGGGCTTCTGGGACGAGGCGTTTGAACCGCCATTCCTCCTGTTGTTGGCTTGCTGCTTCTGGAGGTTACCATCTGAGACGGGCAGAGGGGCTGGCCTCTTTTGGTACTTGATGCATTTACCTGAACACACAATAGGGATTTGTCAGTAAGGCACAAACAAAAAAAAAACCTAAATTGAATACACTTTTTTGTAAAATGTTTCAAATTTAAAGCAGGTTTCAAACCTCACTTAACTCAAATAAAGCAAAACACCACTTAGACATTCCATATGCTGTAGGATTTTCAACCTGAAATATGAAAATGTGCGAGTGATCATAGCTTGTGCTGCAGACAGACGGGGCATATTAGAACAGTGAAAGCCATCTCTTTGTACATAATCCCATTACTGGTTAATCTGAGCTTTGAAGGTCAGAGTGGGGGGAATCTGTTCAACACTGTAAAGTGTGTCCTACACAAACATAAAACACTATTATATAACATGAAAAAAGCACACAATAGCAGTTTGAAACATTTCTTTTATTACATTTTTTTTCTCCTTATACGAAAAAAAGCAAAACATGACTGATAGTTGGTTAATAATCAGCTAACTAGCTCAATGAAAGACTGTACGACCTGAGACTGCAAGGTTGTGAGTTCAAATTCAGCCTGAATCATGCCATGGCTCTCTGCTTGACACTCAGCATTAAGGGGTTAACGCTCCCCCAGGGGACGGGACAAATAAATACGGAGTACACTTAGGAGCATCATAACTGATGGGACTTTAACTGTAATTTGCCACTTTTAGAGTAATCAGTCCTATTGTGATAGCTGTAAATATAAACAGCTATTTTGCGGTGAAAATAAAACATTATAAATCATAAGCTTGAGTCGGAGCAGAATTGAATGAAAGAGCATTCCTGGGACACGATGGCTCAGAAAAGGTGTTTTTTTGGTGTTTTTTTTTTTTTTTACCAGAAGTTGTGCAACAGTTGACCTGAACTAACTTCAAACAGGGACAGTAATGTGAACCGAGGATGAAAAATGTGCATGCAGAATGCAACATTTCTGAAAGGACAATTGATTTAACTAAAGTTCAGGCTTTACTACGGAAGTTGAGAACGGCCTAGCATACTTTTTTGTCATTTTTCTCATTATAACATCTATAATCTTGTTATAATGAGATAGATGTTATTATCACAAAATTACAAATTTTGTTATGTTGTGCTAACTAGACAATAGAGAATATTTTCGCGTTGAGACGTAATCCGTTCTAGGTCTCTTTATTTTGTAGTTATTAAAGGGCGTAACTAGAACGAACAGATTACATTAACAACTCTAAAGTAGTTAAGAACGTTCCCCAGACGTCTTTCTTCTCTAAAAATGCACCAGCCCTCTACACCATTTCCCTCCTTAGCCAATAACTGAACCCCATCAGTCCAAACCCCCGACAGCAGGTTGAATAACAGAAGCCAGGGCAGAGAAACTTCTCCGCCTGGCGAGCTGTAGGCATTACTGGAACACCACCAAGCCACCCAGTCCACTACAAATATTCAAGTCACTAAACGACGTCCAAATCGTGATTTGAGGAAAAGGTTGGCGTGGCTACAGCTGCGCAGGCGACTGCAGTTCAACAATCCTACTGTTGTCATTTTATTCAATGACCAGATGAAGAGACCACGTCGTCTACATGATAAGAGAATGATGCATGAGAGATGCAGCATGGAAGGACTGAGCGTCCCTCAAGACTTAATCTGTTATCACAAAAATAAACTTGTTTTCTCGTGATAATGAGATAGTAGATGTCGTTATCACAAGAAATTGTGGGCGGGAAAAAAAAAAAAAGTTAGTGCATTCTCAGACTTTGTACTACTGTGACTGACTGACTCTCCTTTTTTAAAAATTAGTTGCCAAAGTTGATTTGATAGTATTTGTATTTATAACCGAGTCTGCACACTTAGAAGAAGTACAGGGGAAAATCAAACAATCTACTTTTTGCAACATATTTTTCACCAAAAATTATAACTTTGACCCAGAAATATCCTGAAAGGAAGTAAATACAAGCATTTATGGCTCATGCCATTTTATCTTCTCAACACAAATACGAGAGGTTTGTAATAAAACAGCATTTACTCATCCTGAAATCCACACATCTACATATAGATATGCATGAATATCACATGAATAAAACGTACTATTAAAACTTAAAGCGTTTCTGATTTTAAAATCAACTAGATTTGCTGGGTTATCATGAATTATTTAAATTTTAGTTTTGAGAAGTACCCTTTAGAATAAATAACACCTACCATTAACATTCAAGTTGAGATAACTCAACAAGATTATGTGAGAGTAAATGTAACTTTGTCACCATAACCTCTACAAATCTAACTTCACCTTGATCCTCATGTTACAGCAACATAAATAAATAATGTTGCACCAACATAATTACATTCAGATCTCATGACACAAATGTTTTTTTGCTATATTAACACATGATTTAGATCGAAATACATTCAGAATTTTCTTATGTTCACCCAACAAAGGATTTTTTGAGTATTATATATTCCAATTAACCACTAATTATATGTTTTATACCTCTGTTATTTATTTTATTAAATGTATTGGTCCAAATTTAAAATTCACATGACATCAAAAAGGGGTAAATATGATGATGTCAAATTGATATTAAGGTTTTGACGTCAGTTTGATTTGCACATTAAACTTGTTTTGACCTCAGTTTGATGTCGAGCTTTGATGTTGATTTGACGCCATTTCAACATCAATTGTCCACTGAGTATTTCTAGACTTACTGCAGCGACTGCTGGGATGTGCAGCAGCGTTGAATAATAGGGTCCATTCTCATTCAGTTTGGATTGAAAAGAAAACATGAAATATCATTTTAAGACACATGCTGAGATGTAATTAAGCATGAATTAATTTAATTAAGCCTCCAGAAACAGAAGAAGCATGGAAGTCAATTTGACATTAAATTGAAGTTTAACATGTAGCCATTGAATTGATATCAAATGAACGTCAACTGTCTTATAAAGCATTCTTAATTTTGTTTTTTCACGTGAGATTGAATTTCTACTGTTCATATATTTCCCACACTAAAACAATGGCATGAAAACAAAAGTTAAAATACATTGTCCACTAATTGGATCAAATATCAACTCAATTTTGTCATCAAGCCGACATCAAGGTGCCTGCTGGGTGCAAGTGCAGTAGCAAAGCCATTATCATGTGTTGAAATAAAATTGCCTGATCCCTACTTTTAAAGCTTGCTGCCCCAATTGAAGGCAGCCACAACTGGGGCAGCTACATAACATACATTTTGAACCATTTAGGTTTCACTGGCACACTTTCTTACACGTGAAAGGTAGCTTATGCAAGGTCTTTGTACCAATAAGGAGGCACGTCTGACACCACAAAATAAATATTTAAATGATTTAAAGGAAGAAGATTGGCGTTACTTGTTTACTGAAAGCTGCTTTTTTATTTTAATAGAAAATCTGACATATTTTAAGGTATAAACATGACTTTTTCCTCAGGAGGGGTAAAGTGTGGAACAATTTTACTTTAAAGTGAACAAGATGGGGCAAACTGCTTGTTACAGAAGCCAAAGTTTATTTAACATTAATGAATAGCAGGGGATCAAAACATGTAGAACAAGAATTTAATGTGTTGACTAGTTTAAGCCAAGGCAAAAAACTACCTTTAAACTATAACAAAGTAAAAAGTAACCCTATCTTTCTGTTTTACTTTTTATTTGGGTTTAGATTTCTTTCCAATAATTTTAAGTTAGGCTAACAACTAAGCTTTTTGGGGCTAATTCAGCATATAAACGTTTTTTGGGCTAATTTGGACGTTATTGTGCACTTTGAGTTTTTTAGCAACTTTAGCTTCATGCAAGTGGCTTTAGCATTTTCAGCGACCTCATTCAGCAATTAACATTCACACTAGCATTATTGCAGGTAAAGCAACTTTTCTAGTTTCTGTTTGTGACTACTTACACATGTAATTTGTCTTTGTGCTGTACACTGGGTTGTGTTTCTTTTTGTGTGTGGTTGTGATTAGTTTTTCTAATGTGCTAAAACCCCACCATCAGCATGTAGGTTCTGGGGTTTCTTCATCATTTATGGTCTGCGTTTATCCCAAGCATACAGGACGTATTTGACCTGGAGCCTAACCACTAAAGATGATGGACTTCTTTCCTCACTGTAACTAAATATTTACTCTCATTCCTCTCTCCTTATTAAAGTCTATTTTCAATAAAAAAAAAGGTTATCTCAGGTAAACATGCCGTCCTTCCTCTCATTATAACTCATCCTCTTCTGCATTCTATACGTTTTCACATGTCTGAACACAAACCTCTTACGCACTGAAGTTTCTATAATTGGTCAAAACCTCTATCACTAAATTGCTGCAGATGTGGGAAAATAGAAACAACAGGAATCAGTGCTTATTTGTAAGGAGGTATTTCCTTACTTGTAAGAAGGTACAAGTTGATGGACTTTACTAACCATAAATCAGTAATAACTTCTCTGTAGGAGTGGAGAAGAAGATGATAAAAGTAGCCACTATCACAGCATAAAAGGCCATTTTTTTTATTTTAGGTCATACTTCTGCTTTTAAATGAGACATTTTTCATGACTTCAAGACAGACCATACTTTGATCTGACTACTTTGTAACTTTTTGTTCAAATAAAAAAAGAAATTTAGGTTAAAAAGGAAACGTTAAGGCATTTAGAAAGGAGGAACCATTGGAAGTCCTTTTGTTATAGTAAAAAACCCAAAGTCACTTTTTATTAGACAATGAAATAAGAATATTATTTATTTATAAAAATAGCTTATAAATAAAGCCAATATTCTCATCTAATTAAGATGCTAATAAACTTCGTTTTTTTTAGTTTATTTGTAGCATCACTGTGTTCACATCTGCTGTTCGGCCTGAAGCATAAGAGGCCATGACCTTTTCCAGGAAACATCTCGGCATGCATCATTGCCCATTACATGTTTTTTCCAAACACGCAGGCCTCCGGCCTAATCTTACTTGGATGTGTGGCTCCGGGTTTTATCTCAATGGCGGAGCGGCTCCAGCTATCCTTTTCCACCTGAGACATCCTCTCGCGGGTCATCTGGTAGGAGTCATCAGTGGCGCAAACGGTGATCTTATCCTGGATGCTGCCTTGACCCTCCAGCTGCTCACGGCCATCACTGGAGAAATAAAAGAAACAGCTTTTTGCCAGCCTTACGGCAGAGTTTTGCAAAGTAGATTCCTTTAAGTTTTGTTGGAGTTGTGTATCGTCGGCGTGTGGCTTCGCGGTAAAAGCTGGCTAGGACTGATCTATGCTTACTCCATGTTATGTCACAGGATATATATATAGGCTGCTGGATCAAAACAGGACAGAGTCTTAGCAGAAACACCAGGATTACCTTGGCTCCTTCCTGCATCTTTGCAAAACAGGGATAATCATGGACAAAAGGAAATAGTTTGGTACATGAGCCGTGCATGAAGGCTGTAACAGGGATTTACTGTGCTCTCAGATTTGTGTCCTTAAAGATGATCCTTTTCACAACACAATTACATGTGTGACCTCCATCCACTTCTCCTCTTCATCCTCTAAATAAGCAAATAAATGTGGGGCTCAGTGGGCACAATCTCGCACTCAAGCCACTGCCGTGTTTGTTCTGGCTGAAGCTACAGAACCAAAACCAGCAAAGTTTGTCCACAACTAGTTATCTGGCTTTCAGGGCATAAACATTGCTCAACTTCCAAACATATTCCCTCCATAAATACAGCATAATGGCTCTCGGTAATGAAAGGCTGATTCCTGAAATATAAAGGAAATTACAGCCGTCTCATGCTGTGTACAGCAAGCTGCAAGCTTTATGCCCCTCTTATTCATGAGCATACAAGTGCTGAGTAATCACTTTTGAAAAATGTGGTGGACCATAAAGAAGAGAAAAAGCTTCCATCTGGGGTGAGATGTGCCACGACCGTTGGAGCAGGCAGAAAATACACAAACATGTAAAAAAGTGAAGGTCTTTGCTGATTTATGAGACAAAAAGGCTTAAGAACAGAAAACGTAAGAAGAACATGGGTGAGAGAAGATCAATGTGACTTTTGTTAAAACAAACAAACTAAACTCTGTACCTTAAGACATACTGATGGATGCAGTCAAAACTGGCTTGTGGCTGGTCTTTGCCGTCGCTGGACAAGTAGAAGGCAAAGACACGAAGATCAGAAGACGACTCAGGAGTGGGAGCGGGGATCTTAATGTACTGTGATGGAAATGGTAAAGAAAGACAATGTATTACAGTTTAGTGTAAATAGTAACAAAAGTAAACACAATATATAGAACAGAAAAGCTGCAAGTAAAACACACTGCCTAAAAGACACAATCAAATCAATATATTTATTCATTAGCGCATCAAAATAAGCAATGAACTCCAGTCTATAAAAGGTCAAGCTTTCTTTAACCTTTAACCCTTTTTTGAATGAGTTTGCATCAATCCCCAATATAAGGGTAATTTTGCTTTTTTGGGGCAACAACGAGAAACAAACTACAAAAATTGTTTGTTTTTTTTTTAGATATTTTTTATTTGGAATTTTAGTCTTTTATGATGCGTTTAGAATTTGGTTCATTTTCCATCGAAAAGTTTTTTTTTTGTTTTTTTTTCCAAAAAAACGTATCAAAAAGGACTATGCAAAGCATTTCTATTTTATTTAGTAAATGTTTTTGTTCAAACAGAATTATGGGTATTATTATAACTGATTGAAATTCAGGGTTGGGTTTTTTGCACGAAGACATAACTCTCAAGCTTGGAAATTGAAATGATCAGTTGACTAGCAGACAGTTACCAAACCAATGGAGCTACAGCCTCAAATAAAATAACGTAAGACAAATTAACTTAAGACACAAATAAGAGTAAGATAAAAAAGAAAAAAAAGAAACAATTGTATTTCCCAAGCAGGGAAAAGTATGTCCAGTTCACAACATTTCAGCAAATCATCAACAAAAACAGTAAACTTAATACAATACAACATAGACTAGGGTAACCTAGAATTACAATCACAATCAGTTACACTGAAAGCAAATTTAAGCTCAGCAAACTGAGCTAAAACTCAAGTTTAACTAGGAAAGAACTAAGAAATGTGTGAGCTACGATAAAATAACCTCAAATTGATTAAACTAACACAAAATAAGCCAAGAAAAGACATTAAACTAAGACAAAATTTTAAGTAAAATTGAGGATAAACTAAATAAAAACAAAAGCCAGGATGGATTACAGTCAAATCTACTCTGTGTGTTATTACTCTGGCTCTTTTAAGCCGTGAAGTTTTACAAATTCATTTCAAACTTCATGAAGAGGTTTTTAAATGTTTTTAGAAGAGGAGAATGATAAACAACTATGCAATGCTTCATTTGGTATCGACAACAGAAAAGTGTTAAGTTCTGGGAAAGAATGACAGAAACATAAACTAGAAAGTCATTACAAGCCTCACTGTTGGATTCTCAGAAGGATTTTTACTTACAAAAAGACAAGAAATGATTAAAAAACAGATTATCTTAGCTTCATTAACCACATAAACACAAAAAAAAAACTTTTTAACACGTGGTAATGTTTTGCAACATTGTGGAATTAGGTTTTTCTAAATCTTTCAAATAGTCACATTTTTGCAAGGAGAAGCAATCAGTCTGCTCAGAATAAATTAAAACTACATATTCGGCAAATTCAAGACAAAAATATGGTCATACATAACATAAATCAAAGACTATTTTTATAACCAACCAACCTTTTAGAAATGATTAACCGTAAAAAAAGTAACCCAGAGTAAAGGACTTCTAGGAGTTGTCATCTAGACACTATTACTATGCATTTAGTGGAACTAACAGTAATTGATTAATTTATTTTTAATTGGTGCATTGAGATGTAAACACAGCTAGATCAATACTTTGGAAGCATGTGTGCATGTTTTTTTTCCAGGCACAAAGCAAGAAGCTGCAGGTTTCATTAATTTGGAGAACTTTTATTAAAGTGAATGTTCACGTTACAGGCCGACAGCTTTACGTTTAAAAGTTCAGCAGATACACAGGACAATTACATTGCCAAAAAGTTTCTAATTTTTAAATAATGTTTTTTAGGTTCCTAATAAACCAAGTGACCATTTAAACTTTCAGTAGGTCAAGAATTATATACAAAATAATTCATCTTACATCAAAATTCAGAAATTGGCATTAAAAGTAATAAAAATTCCAATAAATGAGATTGCAAAGTTGTTTTTTTTTAAATGAGGAAGTACTGATTTCACTGATTTTATAAACGAGGAAGATTTGCATTAACCATAGTCAGAAAATGTCTTCAGTTTCAACCTAAACAATGAGATAAAAATACTTTTTAATGTTTAATCAGTTTGTTTTTATAGTAAGTCAGTATTGCCATGCATGTGGAATTATAATGCAGAGCACACAGAGGATTAGGACTCAGACCTTGGAGCGCTCAGAAACTGTAAATAAATCTCTTCTGGTAGGCAGTGTTTTTAAGTCTGCTCCACCGAGGCGTCTTCGAGATCCTGGCAGACACAGAGGAGCACATAGAGCCAAGGCTGTAACCTCCAGGGCGGGCCAGTACACACACAACACATTTAATAACAGACCCTACGGCAGGAAACATGGCTCTGATTTGGTCAGTAAAGTTCTAAGTTGGAGGCCCGTGAGAGCAGGGTTCTGGAATAATCACAGATTTTCTCACATGCGCAAGAAACGGAACAGGAGAAACTCCAGTCAAGAGGCATGCCTGTTAAACGTAGTGCATGTTTCAGCAAGTAACAAGTTATTCAACAGCCACCGACGAAGCCAGTGGTTACTGAGTACTTAAACATTCAGAAGACACATCCTGTGTTGTAAAAAAAAAGGCATTTATGATCAGACTGCAAACATGACAATGAAGGAGAATGACTAAAAAAAATAAAAATAAAAAATACTACAGGAGGGAAGAGAGCCGTCTAACTCATGAATAAAACTTCAACGGAGAGTGATGGGAATTTTTCTTTTGAGCTGGAACTGGGCTGTTGAAACCTTGGTAATTAATTAAACATGCGCCAAGATTATTCAAGTGTTTTGGGACTTAAGCAACCGATGGCAAGGAACAGGAAACGTTTCTTTTGGACAGTTTGGGTGTTTCAGTGGGAATGCTTTTTGCTGAGGGTTAACTTTTATTAAATATAAGTGAAGGACGTCAAAACACAAAAGATCCTGGTTAGAATTAGTGCAATCGGATATGTAAACACAAGCAGATCTTTTAACAAAGCAAAAAAGCTACAATTATTCTTTCCCCCAATTTTTGCCAGGATACAGCTACTTTAGCAGCTCAAATGTTAATGATAATTTTTGCTTTTAGTACATTTCTTTACTGTATATGGAAAGCAGGGAGCAGCTTTTTGCTCATAAGTTTGATTTGATTTGTTTTATTTCAAGCATCAATTATGAAAAAATACTATTAAAAATGACAAAACAAAGATGCTATAAAAAACCCATTTCAGATATTAACTACATTGATCAGAAAAGCTTAAAGACCCACTTTAATTTTAAAAAATCGTGTTTTTTGTGTTTCTAACACGTTCTTGGGGCATTTTTTCTCATGATGGAGGACGTGTAAAAGAATCTAAGACTAAAACTAAAATGTTTTGGATGAGGAGCAGGGGAAAAACGTTTGAAAAGGCTGAGTTGTGATGCAGCAAGTGAAATGGGCGTGCCAAAATCACCCTGCTTCGCTCCAATTCTGATGCAGACAAAGAAATCCAATAATGTTGAAATTTTCATCATCTGAGCTGGCATCTGGCTCAAAACTGTACGGTTGGATACCTTTGCTTTTTTTTTAAGCCATTTTTTTGCACTAGTAATGTTAGGTTGGGTTGTGAGGCTAGTGGATGAGAGAGTAACCAAAGGGATGATGGGATATCAGTGGAGGGTAACTTTTACGCCAACATTCCTGCCCACAATTTAAAGGTTAATTTCAGATGAACTGCTGCCGCTCTGCAGACAAAAAAACATAACACAGACTTTTTTGAGTTTATGAATCATAATTAAAGACCACTGGGAATGATTTGACCAAAAATAAAAATAAGTGGGACTTCAAATTCAGAAAAAACAATTCTTTGCTACTTCTTTGTTTTTGTCTATAGGAACCAAAAAAAAAACAAACAAACAAACTCCTGACTTAAGTGAGTAACGGAGCAACACTGACTTTGACTTTTATTTTTTTTTATCAGTCTGCTGTGCGTTAGTCTATAGGCAGGCTGTTACCACCAGATTGTAAACTCTTGACACCAGATAGGAGCTTGCTCCCAGGCGCTCAGGTGGCTCCTGGCTGTTTATACAACTTGTGTTTTCATGAATCCTGCTTGCGTTGTGCAATCTTTGCCTGTGGAAATCTACCCAGTGTGAACTCAAAGAGCCCAAATCCTGGGACAGGAGTCATAGTGTTTATCAGTAACAGTCATAAGTAAACATGTCAAATGTTCAGCATGGACTAGTAAATGGATAAGTTCACATAAACACGAGACATTTTTGTGAACACTTTGCAAAGTTATGTATGTAGGTTATTATATTTTACCACCCATTAATCTCACTAATGAAATTAAATGACCTATAATTAGTTCTTCCCACCACTACTTCGATGACCTAAATTAATATACCGTCACCCCCTATTTTAGATATAGTAGCTTCCTCCTTCTCAGAAGGCTTTCAGCTTGCTCATATATGTTCAGGAGCTCATATTAAATAGGAAGAGCAGGGGCCTCATTTATAGAAAGTCACAGAAACCAGTTGGGAATGTCTATGTGCAAATTCTAACGCAAACATCTGTATTTTTTAAGTAAGTGTGAGGGGAAATTGGTAGCTTTTTGCACACATTCTAACCCCATCAACAACCACGCATGAAGTTCCGCAAGGTTATATTTGATTGAAAAACAATGAAAAGAATTACGTAACTTTAAGAGACATGACTGCATAAACCAATACACATTTGCGCACTGATGTGTTCATTTTCATCACCAGTTAATTAGAAAGTCAACAGACACAGATTATCTAATAATATGTAAGATTGTAATCAACTGGTCTAAGAGGTTCAACAGCTACAAATGTGCTAAAGGACAGCAGGAGGACGCAGAGAAGGAGCAATCCGTAAACGAGGAGCACGGTGCGAACCTCTGGTGCTCGGTTTCTGATTCAGAAGGATGTTGCCGCTCTATTTTTAACATGTCCGAATCCCCTCCCTAATCTCTAAATACTAAAAAAAAAAAAAAGTGGTGTGGGACTATCTGTTGTCCTGGATTTTAAAAACACCATGTGCAATACCTTTTATTTTTTTAAACGGCAAATATGAGGTCACTAATTTCCAGAAGTAAAAATCTATAAAATACAAACACGTTATGAAAACTATCTAGGAATCCACAGTGTTCTGAGGATGGAAAAGTTAATGGTTTGCCAAAAAAAAAGCATTTAATTACATTTACTTCATTAAAATTGTTCCAATGCAATGCATTGGGGTCTATACTCAACAATCTAGTGAGCATCGATGCACACCGGTTTTTGGCAAAGACTTCTGGGAAATTTCTAGCGCACTCGATTTTGAAATTGTCGATTCGGACAGCGCTACAAAATGGCAAACGCGCCATATGATGCACTAAGTAGTAAGTAGTGAAGGAATTCGACACAACCTATGACTATGAGACTATGTCACATGATCAGAGGGTGAATCTGATTTGTTTGTTCACCTGCAGGTTGGGTCTTTTGCGGTGGTTTGTGTATAGAGAGGGTGGGCAGGAACTGCTATTTGTTGTTGACTGCTACATTCAACACATTCACCTGCAAGGATTTTGAAAATTAGCTTTTTTGTTACATATTTATATGCTTTAGGATAAATACAAGAACTTTGTTGGACAAGGAGTATTTTGTTTACTTTGTGCGTCTGTTCAAGCAATAAACGTTGCTACATCTTTATTTGTCAGGCATGTGCGGCACAATGTTTTGATCTCTCTTATTTCTGGCAGGCCTCACATCTGTCAAAGAAGGATCAGCTCTTCCAAACATTTTTTTTTCTGTGTTCCACCTTGATCAGCAGAGCCTCAACCTCAAAATCCACAAGCCTGGCTTTCTTTCCCACTGACAGTAACATTCCTGATTTCCTGTTTGGTTAGTCAAAGCTCATGATGACTATTATTTTGATATTCATTTGATAATGATATGGACCTTATGGAGGCCTTAATGAGGGTGGAGTGTGGGAGGAGAACAACACGTCCATTCACGCACAGCTGACAGCAGGTTGGTATTTATAAAGAGAAGACGGCGTCAAAGCATGTGCCACGTGGTCGGATAAATCTGTAGATATTCCTGTAAACCAGATTTGAGTGTAGGTCATGTTTTATGCAAAAATCTAATAACAGTTTTTATGAAAAACGCTTCAAATACACAATCTCTGCTCTACTTGATCTCATCGTGTTTTGAGCTATTTTAAAGCATTCCCAGTTGTCTTTCAATTGGGATTTTGTTGTTTTCAGCCAAAATCAAAAAACAAGTTATTTTCTAGGACATTGCAGTTCATTAGAAATTTACATCAGAGTCATGGGTTAGGCTCCAGCATCCCTGTGACCCCGAAAGGGACAAAAGAGGTATAGAAAATGAATGAAAAACAATTCAACCAACCATTAACTAGGTTTAAATGAGCAACGATTCCCCAAAAGCATTATAACTGGATTTTCTTCTGTGAATTACTTGAACAGCCTGGACAACTTAGGACATCTACATCAGCTAATCGTTTTAAGAGCTGCTTGATGAGCAACCAGGCAAAACCAAAAAATAAAAGAAAACTCACCTATTACAGAGAGTAAATCTAAAAAAAAAGATTATTTTATGTGTTTCTGGTTTTATACAATGCCACTTTTCATTTATTATCTAGAAAGGATCCAGTTTTCAAAGCTGTCTCACTGCTGTTTTGGTGAATCATGGTTTGGAAAATTAAAGTTAGGCACAATTAGAGCAACAAGTGTTCTTTTATAAGTTAAAAATAAAACATTAAGGAGATCAATAAACGGAAATAACAAACGTGTTTGGCTTTATAAATCTCTGCAAATGAGGACCACATGGTATTACTCACCTGCAGAGATGACAATGGATAAAAATGAATCATATCCACTCCTAGAATGAAACTACAAGTAGTAATGAGGTCATTAAACGCCTCTCAGCGCAGTAATTTACAACTGAGACACTCTTCTCTTGATTTCGCTTAGATTCACAATCGTTTTCCAGCTGCTGCAGCTCTACTGGCATGAAGTGCACATGTGCTGGTTCTTGCAAACTCCACTAACAGATTTTTAAAATCCTGCAGGACATTTTACAGCAGGCACTTTACTCCTGTGACACACATGGTTCAGTTTGTGTCAATGTCAAAGAGCAACAATATGTCTTAGCAAGAGTGTTTTTTTTCTTGGAAAAGAGCATTAAAGTTGTCTGGGAGTGACTTATGACCCCTGTTATGAATAGTGACCTTTCTCTGAGGTCAAAAGGCAAAGTGTTGAAGCAAGAAAAGCTTCAACATAACAAGTGTTTCAACATATTTTACTAATACAATCCTCCCTTAGGCTTGTCTGACTGCTCTACCTTTTCATTAACCCTTCATCTGTCAAAGCTTAGACCTTTCCCAATTCTTGTTCATGGTGAAATGTCCTATCGTGTACCTCCAGCATATATCATTATCAACCTTAGGGATATTATTCTTGGGAAAAGCTCTTTGTCCATCTGTTTCTTCATTTGTTTGAGCTTTAGCCTTTTCATATTATCTTTCGTTTCTCAATGTAAGCTTGTGGAGAAAAGCAAACCTGCAACTGGAAAAGCACAAAAAGGTCACACAAACGTAATCCAAGAAATTCTATTTTAGAGTCATAAGCAAGGATCCATGTCACATAATTAAGAAAGGAGTCACATGCAGCCATATCATCAATTCTGACAGTCGCACTCTTCGTTTGCAGGTTTACCAAGAGTGCACTGTGACAATTCTGAAACAGGAACACTAGTTGTTTTTTAGAGAAAAGAGATGCTGAATATTAGGACTCCTAACAGATCATGTCACAGTAACCTTGAGCCTGAAGTGCTCACTGAATACCTGATATTTGGCTAGACTTTCTGCTGCCCCCACGTCAATGTTTCAGAGGTGGCAGACACTCAGGTATATGCATGCAGAACAAAAAAGATAATCTTATTGTTTTATGTCCCCGTCCATTAAAAAAAAGTCATTATTTCACATCAGCTGCATTTTTTGTCAAAATTATTCATACATACGTCAATTTTTAGGTGTGCAGCTTATTTTTAAAGGACCAACTCAGATGAAAATTTGTTTTTTTATGTTTTTAACATGTTCTTGCAGCATTTTTTTCATGACAGATGACAAACGTAAAGAAATTTAGGCTTAAGATTGCATTTCTGAGAATTTCTTTATTCAAATCGTGAATCAGGGGAAGACAAAATCTTGCTGTTGGAAAAAGCTTGTAAATGTAACGTAGAACGAACAACAGCAAGCCACAAACTCCCTGCTCTGCTCCATTCTGATGCAACCACATGTGGACTAGATCCATGCACGTTTTCCTCGTCTGATTTGGCATCTAGCTCAAAATTGTAGAGCTAGACAGCTCCAATGTTGCTAATGTTAAGTTGTAAGCTAGCAGGAGAGAGTGTAAACTAATGGATTACGGAGGTAGCGGCGAGCTCCCTCTGTACTATCAGTCCCGCCCACAACTCAGAGGCAAATTTCTAATGAACTACTGTTGCTCTGCAGAAACTATGTCCTAGAAAATGACCGTTTTTTTTTTGTTTTGTTTTTTTATGTTGGCTAAAAACGGCAAAATCATAAGTAAAAGACCACTGAGAACGCTTTTAAAATAGATTAAAAACTTATTGGAGTGAGACTTTAATAACATATTTTCTTTTATTTGACACACTGTAACAAATGCCATCATTTTATCTGAGGGTCTATTATTTATCCCCATGAAAAGATTTGGCAGCATAAGTGTGAATATGTTTCTACTTTTGCAGTGCCAGCTCATGTGAGGAAACACCGCAGCGGTTTAACATTCAGCGAGTCACACGTTGCATTTTCCTGGACTCCTGGGACCTTTCAGCTGAAATGATACCTTTGTGCAAAAGCAAAGACTGTAAGCAGAAAAGTATACAGACTGTAGTGCCATTAACCGTGACCTACAAGAAAGCATGCAGCAGAAAACGTCTTTAAAACACGAATGCCATAAAAATGTTTCACACTGACAGAAAGTCTTATCACACATAAAAATTATGTTGTTAGTTTCTTCTTAAAGCCCCACTCAAATGAAAATCATGCTTTTGGTGTTTTTAACATGTTCTTGTGGCATTTTTCTCATGATGGAGAACAAAGATAAAGAAAATCAAGCTTAAAATTGCATTGCTGAGCATCTGAGTTGTGAATCAGGAGCAAACAAAATGCTGCAGCGGTGACGTAGAAGCTTCAATTCTGATGCACCTTCTTTTAGATGACTAAATCCATGTACGTCATCGTCTTCCTCGTCTGAGGACCGGTAATGTTAGGTTGTGGGTGTGAAGGGCTATAAGCTAGATGGGGGTGTGTAAACAGATAGGTGACGGGAAAGGTGGATGGGCTTGCTCTGCATCAGGGGTCCCACCAATAACTCAGACAAATTTTTAAAGAACTCTTGCCACTCTGCAGAAATGATGTCCTCGAAAACAACACAGGGTTTTTGAATTTTAGCTAAATTTGGCATAATCACAATTAAAAGACAATTCTAAAATGGCTAAAAAGATGTTCGGACTTGATCTTTAAGAAAGGACAAAGTAGTCAATTACCGTTCCCAAATAATATTTACACTATACAGCAGTGGATGCAGTTTATTTTTCCCCTAGACTGAAATGCACCTGCGGGGATCCTTTTGTTTGCCCCTCATAACAGCTTTATGAACAAAACTCAAGTTGAAGCTAAAGTTGCTGTCTGGTTTATGTTCAAATCAGGGAGTGTTTTAGTGAGCAAAGATCTACTGACAAAAACAGTCTGCATGTGTCACACCTATGTTTGTGACAATCAGTGTGTGCAAGGTTTCTTGTGTAACGACAGTGTGGCGTAGAGGGTAAGTCGCTTTGATTTACTGTTCTAAATTTGTTTTAGACTCAAGATAAACATATAGCTTCATAGGAATGCATTACATAAAAAGAACTGTGACGACATGTGACGACTTTAGATAGTTGACAAAGAATGCTTTCATAAAAGTATGTAACTAATCAATGACCAAAAAAAAAGAAATCTAAATGGTCTTAGTAAATATAAGATAAATAAATATAAATAACTGTTTGTATGCTATGTAAAAGGACAACAGAACTTCTTTTAATTGAATGTTGACAGAACTTTACCACAGTAGTCAGTTGTTGCGTAAAACTCTAAACAGCTGGGAATAACTTCTAAATCAGTGCTATTTCTCCATACCAGTCGTACTGAGCTCTCAAACTCTCATAACAAGTGATAGATCATAGGACTTATGACTAATCGAGTCTATTGTGGGGATCCTGAGCTTATAAAAACTCCTTTGCAACAAAGCACTTTATTTCTGTCTACTGATCAGAAGTCAGTGTTGGTTAAAACGATGGCAGGCTAAGCTCATCAGAGAAGAGAAAGCAGGCAGAACCAATATATTAAGGCAAAGTTGGAGCTATGGAAAAAAAAATGAAGACACTGAGATGACAGAGAAGTGAGGGCGTTTAAGAGGAACCAAATTGCTTAAAATATGTATGCATTATGTAACGGTCGAAGAACAAAACTGTTCTTTTGGGACTTTCAGGTGTCTTTTAATGGTGAGGTCAACGGGCTGCCTCTCTGGACTGAAGCAAGTCCTCACAGTGGACTAGTTTGTTGGCACAGAGTAAGCCTGCACTCACTTCCCATCATCTCTTCGTTTACACTCTCTCCTGCTTGCTTACAACTCCTCACACAGCCAACCTAACATTACCGGTGCAACAAAAGTGGTGAAAAATATTGGAGCTATCCAGCTGTACAGTTTTGAGCCAGATACTAGCTCAGATGAGGAAAACAAAGAGGTACATAGATCTAATTGTCTACAAATGAATGCATCAGAATGGAGCAGAGCAGGAAGCTTGTGGCTTGCTGTTGTAGGTTTGAGGTCACAGCTTCAAGCTATGAGCTTTTCGTCTGCTCATGAGTCACAATGATTTAAATAAATACTCAAATACCAGTTTTAATCTTAATTTTAACATGTCCTACATCATCTGCTGAAAGCTACAAGAAAATGTTAAAAACACAATTTTCATCTAGGTGGGTTTTCAAGCCATTTCAGTCTATGATGCAGGAAATAAATATGCAGCGGCAAAAAGTTCACCAATACTTTGTTTTAGAAGCATTTTCATGTGTAATGGTTAACTTCAAATTGTTATTTTGCTCTTTTACTTGCACTATCAGTTCTGAGATGTCCTCATTTCAATTCACATAAAAGTTGAACTTTTATGCACTTTAGTCACTGAATGATTAAACTCAACTGATTCTGGTTTGAAAAAGCTCAGGAAAATACCAAAACTTTACTGAAATAAAGTACAGTTGAGTTTTCGGTGTCACATTCACAAAAACATCTGATTTTCCCATCACAATTTTAAGTAAACTTTAATGCAAATGAAGTGTTTGCAAGAAAAAAAAAAAAATCCAAAATGCTTATACATTCCTTTTTCCATTAAAATTTATCATCTGAGTTGTTGCTATCTGGGCTGAGATTAAATCATAAATCACAGACATCCCTGGAAAAAACAGGTTTTTTTTCTTTTTCAAAAAGAAAGCAAAAATATCCTCTAAGAGTTTTGATGCCTTAAATTTAAATAAAAAATTTCCCATCAACCGTCATGAGACCAATATCTTCACCTATTGGAGCTGCAGAGAAGTAAATGCTTTTCAGGCCTTATCAAAGCCTAAACTCATTACAACTTTTGAACAAAAACAGAGAGAATGCTGTTGGTGGACAGGGTTTATGTTTCCTGCAAAGCTTTGGGTAGAATGTGGGGTCTGGGTGTAGATCTCATGCAGACCATTGTTTCCACATCCTCTGCAGCCTGAGTAATAGTCCTCTAAAAAACAGGCCGTCTTTTGTCCCGGCCCCCACAGCTCCACGGCGAGATGCCATGGCACTGCCTCCCCTTTCTGGTAAGATGGGAGGAAGGACATGCAGCTAGAGGAGGAGGAGGAGGAGGAGGAATCAAAACATTAGCAGAAGGTAAGTCACTCTGGTCTGTCTGCTTATGAAAACAGTGCAACAGCTTGGAAAGGCTCTAGTTTCTTCACATTACTACCACGTGTATAAATGAAGGGAGAGTGAAAGAAGTTTACTGATCAACCAAACGTCTCTGCCGCAGGCTTAGAAACGTGTACACACACACAAAGAAAGGCTCAGAGAGCCAGGCAGTAGTCTCATCCTCACCACACTTCAGTAAACACTACTTCTCATCATCTCGCTGCAAACAAAAGATGCAAATTGTTCCCAGGACCACAAGTTGACACATGCCATTGAAGACAAGTCGCCCCTTCAATAGAGGGCACAGACACACAAAACACAATGTGTTTGTGTGTCTGCATGGGAGACAGAGAAAGATGACGGTCGCAGAGAAGGAAACAAACCAGGATTGGAGGGTGTTTTCAGTTTAAGTTTCTATTTAGGATCCACAGTTCATTTCTGCAGGAACTTCTCCTTTGCTTAGTTCCACAAGTCAAAACTGGGTGATATATGTAGCTGCCTGATGTGGGAGAAAGTGCATGTAATCAAGCAACTGCCTGTTATCACCTTTCAGTTTTTTACAGATTCACACAGGAGCAGAGGAAAGAGCTCCAAAATAGGAGGACGTCCGATGGGTGTACACTGGCACAAGCTTCCGTTGAGGTTTATCCCCCCTCTGCCAGGAATGATGGGCTCCAGGAAATGCTCAAGCGCCAAAATGTCAACTTCAACAAAATGGGGTTCACTGTGAATGACAAATGCTGAGCAGATGCCATCGCAGAACACCATACTCCCAACTTGTGCTGTGTACGTTTTTATTATTAAACAGGACTCCTCCTTCAGCAAGTCAAGACCTGCTCTATTTCTTCAAGCAGTTTATTCCCACAGAAAACCCACTTTTATGCTGGGATGCTTGTTTTTGTTTTGGATCCACTCTTTCTAGAACAGGTTGAGTTATGTGGCTTTAAAAACAACAATAATGATAATATTTTGTCCTTTTTGCACTCAACGACATCATGCAAGACAAATAACATAAATCAAACAAAGCAAAATCAGACGGAGCAAAAATCTGACAGATTAAAATGAGACACTAATGTTTGTAAATTTAAGCAGTTTTGAGCAAAGATGCATAAAATGTGAAAGAAGTGAGCTCTAGAGCCATGGAGTAGACACCTCATGTTGGTGGGGCGAGCATGCCATTTGACTCAATTGAAAAGAGCAAGATGATTGAAGAGGAGTGGAGATGTAAGGAAGATCCAGGAAATATGTAGAAGTAAGGTGAATGGGTTTGAAAGGAGGGGATTTTAAATTAGACTGGGAACTAAACTAGGAGCCAGTAGAGCTGCTGGAGAAATGGAGCGTGATAATGTGATGTGAATTTTTTGATGCTAAGCAGTCAATGAGCAAAGACTGGGGAAAGTTGGAGGTGGATAGTGAGGTAGAGCTGAGTGTCATCTGCATAAAAAAAGTCTAGTGTACGTTATATTTATGGAAAATATTGCAGAAAAGGCTAATAAAAGTTTAACAATGACCTGCCCCCTCTGCTGTCTCAGTACTGTAAAGTGTTGCATACCAGCACATGGCTGCTTTTCTCTGCCTCAGAATCTGCTGGAATAATTGCCTAAACAATTGAAGAGCAGTCAAAAGAACGTCAGCTGGAGCTCAAGGTCTGGTGTTAAAGGGTTAATTAAGAATTAAACCCTAGTACATGAATTATGAATATTAATCTAATCTCAAGGGGGTATGATGGTTTTAAAACAAACGTGAATTATTTTGTATTATCAATTTTGGAAGCGTTATTGTTTGAGTCAAAGTAATTCGACCTTCTTGTACAAGTCACCAAGTGTCTACCTGGTGAACTGACCTGGCTGCAGTTCATTTTTCCCCCCTTTTCAAACCTGCCTTAAGAAGAAAGTATTTGAGTTTTTTCACCTCAGGACCCTTGGACTGGATTGGTGACACTTTGTCACGTTAAAAACTTTATGACTTTTTGGCCAGGACAGGAAGAGAGTTGGCACGCGGCATGTTTCATTGTTACTTGAATAACAGGAGGGAAGCAAATCAGGGAGAACGCTCTGACCCCTCTGAACTGGCAGGAAACCACTAAAAAGTGGCAGTGAAACAGAAACTAATGGGAGGCCAAAACTCACTCAACCCGGCAGTAAAACCCCACAAACACACGGCTCTCCGAGGACCACAGGAGGATCTAGGATGGTCAACCAAAAACTGCAGTACAACAATTTGATCTGATTTACTACAATTTGAATAAAATACTCAGAAATGCTATTTTAATCTTAATTTTCTACATATATTGTGAGAAAAATGCGAGATGTCAAAAACACCATTTTCATTGGAGTGGGTCTTTAAGCACGTTCTCTATTCCAAATTGCTTTCATGAATAAAAGGCTGCTGAATTCTACAGGAATCCTTGACTTTCGACTTTTAACTGATCCACCTAACTGTTACTTTTACATGCATCCAAATGAAACCAAGAGAAACATGGCTGTGAACTAAAGAGGTGAGGAGCAGATCAACTGAAAACAAATGTTTTAGCAAACTGGAACCAATAGTTAAGAAGATGAGGAAGCTTCAGCTTTTATTTTACTCATCTTTCAAGGACAAAGGACCATCCCTGTTCCATGAAGCATCAGGTTTTTGGTTTACCAGCACTGGGACTGACATCGCTGTTTATGTCTTCAAGAGAGTTACATAACCCATCTTCACCGTCTTTCTTATTGAAGGAAATTTTAGGAAGCGAGAGCCTCCCTCTTCCCTGCAAGACTGTATCATTTTACTTTCAAACATAAAAGAAGACCCAGTTTTAAAACTAGCAGGTGCATGCTGTGGAATAGTCAGATGAGACGGGCCGCGCCATCATGATGCTGGGAAAGGTTTATTTAGTGCATTATTGCCATGATGTTTTTCTTAATAGCAAAAGCTTTAAAGTGTTATGTTTTGACAAACAGAAGTGACTCTTCACGGGATAAATAACTGCAGCGGTGGGATTTTAAGAGAGACGGATGATGCCATAAAGTTAAGTATTTTAGTCCCGAAAAGGGCTTTATGGGATGTCTGAGTCAGGCAGACAGCAAAAGCTAATGCAAACTGTCGTCATGATGCTTCACTCTGCAATCAAGAGCATCAGAGTTCCTGTAATTACCTCTAAACATTAATTTGGCTAATAGCTTTTAGCTTTCTGTGCCATATTCTGGGAAGTGTGAACAACCAGGACACATCAGATGCCGTCAAAGAAACTGCCAAGAGGATAAAACGACAGCTAAAACATTTAAAGGTTGTTTTTGTTGGTTGTTTCTCACATGAGCCCTCATGTCCATGCTTTAAAAAGAAAGTTGAGTTATTGAAATAGCGCCCTTTTAAATATATCTGATAATGAAATCTGATTTTAGGATTAACTGCAACTAGTTATCACCGTAGAGTTATTTAAAATGTGACCGCCACAAACTGGTAATCTTGTGAGCACTCGCAACTAAAGCTGCAAACGAAAGACGAGAAGCTGAAGATGATTTGCAAAACTTTGGAGTTGCTTTGAAAAGTTTTCAAAAATAAACACATAAATAGCAGCATTACACAATTTGATCAGACAGGTTTAACCTAAGGGTGTTTTATAGCATTTTTTTTCTACTTCACAAGAGGGAATGCTTGATTTTCATCTTTTAGTAGCTCTATTTTTAAACAGTTATTTTTCATTATATTACACAATAATTTCACAATAAACCTGAAACTGTTAAAAAAAACTCAATTACGAGTAGCAAATATTCTCCGCTTTTAAAAATATGTAGAAACAAAACATAAAAGCATTCATTCAAAACCAAAGCAGAGACAGGGTCCAAAGATGAAAATGTCTAAAAAATTAACTTTTTTTTTTTTTTTTTTAAATGCTCACAGTAAACTTAAAATCCCGTGAACAGGAAATAAGACAAATAGTGATCAAATGTGGTTTTGATCACAGAAACAAATCTGTCCATTTCGTTTACAGTTTCGAAATGAGCTAGAAAGCGTCACTTTCTTGATCTCATGACAGGAACCTGCAGGCTGCTAGAAATTTGAATGAGGGGCCTTGAATCCTAGTCTGATATTCACACAGGCGCTGCTTCTAAAGTCACCAGCGCTCATCTCATCTAGTCCTGATGGGAAGGGGGTTGGAAAGTCTTTCCAACCAGCTTGTACAATTAGCTTAGACTGAAAAGTAAGTATTCCACAGAGACACAGCTCCCCCCTGACAGAAGTCAAAACACACATCGTTCCGACTGTCATATCACACTAAATAAAATATTTAGAGCAGCTCATACAAGGTCAGGATGATACCAGGAATGCATTCAACATGATAACTGCCCGTCTCCTGTTGACTGACTCTGACAGCGTCTGTGCAACCTTCTCCTTTCCCTCCCTCCTTGCCTCCTTGCCTCCTTGCCTCATTCCTTTTCCAGCACCGCCTGCTGATCTGACAAAGCCTGCGCGCAGTCACCAGCCTGACCCAGTAACCTGCATGCCTCCTGCCTGCTGGAGAAAACCTGCCACAGGCTCCTTTTTTATCCCAATGCTGTCAGGGTGGCAAAGCATTAACCAGAAATAACAGAAGGAATACGCTTTTCTTAAGAAACAAATCTCAGGTGAATAACTGCACGTTCAACTCCTCAGGCTCGATCCATTTATGCAAATCTAAAGCTGTGTGGTATGCAGATGACAACCTACTGTGTAAGGAAGGAGTTTGACAGGTGATTTATTCAGCTGCCTTTTGTTTTAAGGACACACTTCTGGAAAAAGAAAAAAGACAAGAAAAGTGAAACCTACCCCTTGGTTTTCTTTGAAACAGATTTTTGGTTGACTTTGCAAAGCTCCCTAAAGAGAAGAGGAAAGAAAAAGGCATTTGTTGCAAATTGACCTAAATTGGGCACGTAAATGCAATTGTGTTGTAATCTGTTTAAATGTAAGTTGAAGTTACACAATCAATAATGCACTGTCAATGGTCTTAACTGGAGCTCTGACAAAGCAAAAACTCTCCCGCTTGTCATTTATTTTGCTGACTTAACTCCAGAGCTTTTGGAGCTGTAGGTTTCTGCGCGTTTCAGCTGACAGATTCTTCTAAAACGAGTAAAGGTGGCAACGCAAAACTCAAAGCTCAAACTTCATAAGGTGCAAATAATATCTACAAATTCAAAGGAGGAGACGCTTGATACCTTAAGGTTCTGGAAAGCCTCCAGCGCCCTGATGGCCGTGTCCGTCAGCTTGACGTGGTAGAGCGTAGTGTTGGCTCTGCTTTTGTTGTTTTCTCCACAGGAGAGGCCGTAGCGGCGCAGCTCCCTGAGTGAAGCCATCGCTGGCTCTCCTCACTCTGCTACGATTAAAGCCGCTTTTCTCCGGCAGCTCAGCGCTCTCCCCGTGACGTCACATGGTGGGCGGGGCCTGTCCATGTGAAGCCAACAGCATTTGATTGATTTTTTACTGTAAATTTAGGCACGTTTGCTCTTTAAGTCTGTTTTTATAATTTTGAACAAAAAAAAGGACAAGCAATTAATTGTAGAAATGCATTTTTTTAAGTCTTGTTTTTGTGCCACTAAAATGACAACAAAGGTTACAGTTCTAAAATAATAATAATGATAAAAAAAAGTCTATTCTCAGGGGCGGAGCTACAGGGGGCAAAGGGGGATAACTGCCCCCAACAGCAAAAAACTTTGACCCACACCTGCCCCACCCCCATTTTTAAGTCAGTAAAAGTATAGCTATTTACACAGATGAGGAAATCATGCGAATAACAAAAGCAATATTTCTAAACAAACAAAAAAACAATAATAAAACTGTTAGAAATGCGTTTTTTTATATTTGTATTAGTAATATCCTTCCACTATGGTGTTTTGCCACCCTTCAACATTTTTCTGCCTGCCCACCCCCCAAATAAAATGTTAAAGCTCCACTCCTGTCTACTCTTCAAGCAAAATGTACAGACTGTTTAACTTTCTAAGTTTTAAATGAAAACATTGAGGTTCAAAACTTCAATTAAAGCAGAAAAATGCCTAATCCTACTTATTTCAATATTCACATTTGGACTATAACACTTTTAGCATGCACTGGTGGAAACTAGGCGTGTAACAGTTAATTGACTTCATTTATTAACCAATTTATATTTCAACAATCTAACCAGATCGGTCTGTCTGAGGCAAGTTCTTCATCGAATTGACTTATGCCATTAAAAATGTAATATACAGTTTTTTCGATTTTGGAAAATATCATTTGGAATAAGACATGTTAGGTTTAATTTGCTGACATAAATACGACCGAGTGTCAGCACAGCGGACAAACAAAAAATGAGTGGGCCATCATGACAGTCCAATGTGTGGAAACACTTTGAATCTTGCAAAGACGTGATCATACAGTGTGGTTCTTATAATGTTCCATTTGTATTATTTTGACGTCAAAAAACAACAGTGGGCTGAACTTGAAACTAAAATGTAAAGGAAATTTGCCTTAAATTCTTGTTTACTTGTTTGTTTGTACACATGTTTAATTTACACTTAATTATCCTGCAAAAACTACAAGGAATCTGGAAACTTCACCTTCACTGTTCAGCACCAGGTATTTATCTCTGAGTCACACTGGTTGAAGTATTGACTAAAGATGCCCAGAATTGATTTTAGGTCAGTGAATCGAATAATTCAAAATTAACCAATATTACGTATGAATCTGATCAGCAACCAGAACTTAGGATATAAATCAAATCATTGTTAAAGTGAATTGTTAAACCCCTAACAGAAACAGATTGTTGGGAGGGGAAATTGTTCAAATCAAGGAAAATATTCAACTAAAAATGAACTCTCAGTCAAGCTTAAAGTGTTGTCAATGACTCTAAATATGGGCAAAGCACAAGTTTTTGTTCCTCACTGGTTTGCATTGGTCTGAGTTGCAGCTTGGTTTTTTTAATTGTTGTATTCCTCTTAAAAATTATTTGAAGGAGCCAAAAAAAAAGAAAGTACACCAAAATACTTTAATTTCAAATTCATAAAACCATTTTAACTGGCCATGAGTCAGCTGAAGAAACTGTAAGGTGTGTCAAATCTTGTATTGTGTGAAATAGTTTTGTATCACATCCAGTTTTATAATAGGTTTTGTTCACAAAGATTTATTTAAATAACCAAACAAATCTTCTCTTCTGCTACATGTTTTGAACAGCAAAACTGCAGTTTTCTACCAAGGACTGCACTGCTGCTTGGTGGGAACATACAAGAAACCAAGTCTTTCACATAATAAAAAAAACCTACTTTTTCAAGAATTCAAAAAGTCCTGGTTTTGAATCCATGCAAAACAAGTTTTCACTGAATGATAACCAACCCTATAAACTGCACAGCTGCACCTCTACATCCCACATTTCCACCAACTGTGGCCAGAATGACTTATTACAGTCCAAACCCCCGAGACCTCCGGGAACTCATCATCCTCCAGAAAATAATGTGCTAAATCGAAAACATAGTCATTCAGGGGAAGTGAAAACAACAAAAGCGCTGACAAGCTCATAAACGAGGTGATCCTAGATTTTTGACCTTCAGACCATGTTTATTGTCTATGTGTGGTGATGAACTAAATATACTAACTTGTTTTGTGCAATTGGTGGTGTCCATATGTTATGCAGAGTAACAAAACCTAAAGTGTTTAAGCTCAAATGTTTAAAACCATCATAATGGATTTTATTGTTCGATCCCCAGCCCTGGATTGCTAAAAAGCCTTAATATCATTTTTACTGTGCGTTTGACACTGATTGACCCACTCACTTTAAACCCTGACAGTCGGGATAAACCTATTTAATTCTGCCTATTTTCTGTTTTATGCTTAACTTATAATTCTCTTCTCTGACCACTGAGTGGACGCTGTAAGAAATGTAGCTGGTGACAAACTCAATGTGGGTCAGTTCACCTCTAATCCCCACAGGAAAGATGCTTAGACCTGTGACTTAATGGGCTTAGTTGCTTAGTTATTGTCATTCATGGCAATCAGGCTGACTTTCTCTTTTTGTAGGCTCCGGGCCAAACAGTGACTAAACATGACTGGCTTAGTGTCACATCCAAAACATCGCCTTTGCTCGCAGAGAACGTATATATTCCACATCGTTGCATTGTTGCTTTGCAAAATCTGAAGGTGTAACAGTTAAAACGACCAATGTGTTTGCATAACTGTGAGAAAAGCAAAGCAGATGACTCTAGGAAGTAAGCCTATTTTGTTGAATTGCTAATCTACTATTTAAATTAAAGTACATGTGGAGGAGGAGGAGGAGGGTAGAGGTTACTGAAGGTCATCAGTAACCTCAAGATTCTGTGTTTTATTGAAGTCCATCTCCAATTATCTTTTGACCTATTGTCAAAGTGCTCCCAGTAGTTTTTTCAATTATTATTTTGCAGGTGTTTTTTCTAAAAGAAAAATCTCAAACAAACTATCATTTTCTAGGAGATAGTTCTGCAGAGCTGCGGCTGACCGATGGCGTGGTGCTAGGCTGCCCACACTTCCCATCATCCCTTTGTTTACACTCTCTCCCACTAGCTTATAACCCTTCACAACCCCAGCTTGTCATTATCAGACTAACAAAAATGGCGAGTAATATTAGAGATATCTAGCATTACAGTTTTAAACCAGATAACAGCTCAAAGGAGGGAAACATAAAGACACGAGTGGATGCATCAGAATGGAGCAGGGCAGGGAGCTTGTGGTCTGCAGATTGTTACACATGTCAGAGCTACAAGCATTTCCAACCACATGTTTTGCCTACTCCCAATTCACAACGTTTTAAATAAAGAAATGAAATACACTTTGAATTTCTATTTTCCTTGTATATGTCCTCCATCATGAGAAAAATGCCACAAGAACATATTAAAAACACACACTCAAAGATGTTCATTGGAGACGGACTGTACTATGGTATTTATGGTTAATGTATATAATCATGTTGTGACTGTTACTAAAATGTGATGTTTTTCTTTGTGGACGACTAACTGCTGCGAGAGTCTTTCCATCAATCTACCAAGCAGGGCTGGCTAACCCTGGTCCTCAAGAGACTCAACTCTGCCTGTTTTCCAGTTCTCCCTGACCAACTTGCTGTTGATTAGCTGGCTCAAACATTCTGATGGTTTGAGCACACTGAATTTAGATATTCAGAATCAAGCAGTCCAGGGAGAGCTGGAATATATGCACCAACCAGTGCATGTATTTGAGGACTTCAAGTCACCCCCTTCTCCAACCAAGAGAAAATGAACAAAATGAACAAATTCCAACCCCTTTCTTTACCTGCCTTGACTGTTTCTTCCATTCATTGTCTGGTAATTGTCCTTTACTAAATGACAAGCTAATGCAGTCAGACCTCTTGGAGCTGAGGTTCCACACCTGAATGTTTCCCACAGAACCTGGTACTAGTGATTGAGCTGTTCACATAAAAAAAAAATATTAAAACTAAAGCCCCATTAGACAACGATTGTGATGTGAAATACACATTTAAGTTACAGCCTCTGAAAAATATGTCACATTTTCTTAAGAGGAAAGCACTGTTAAACCTCTTTTTTTCTGACCAGAAAGAACAGTTGAATGTATTTTTATAAACTGGTGCCTCTTGCATCAGTTGACCCTCTATCTTAGTCTTATTAAGGTACCAGTGTGTTTTTGAAACTTTAAATTGTTTGGGATTTTTTGTTTTGTTTCAACTTCCTCAAACAGGATGTCACTCTCTTCAGATAGTCTCTAAATAATATATTTTCTTTTGTTTGTGCAAAACACTGTCAAACTCTTCAAAAAAAGGAAACTTATTTATATTTAAAAAAAATGCTCGACCTTGTCTGGAGCTCCACCAGTTGATGGTTCCCTGAAGCCTGTGTGATGTTTGCAAGGTGAGCTTGATGTGTTAGAAGCCCTGATAATATCTCTGCTCTGCAAAATTTAAGAAGGCAGATAACGTGGTCCTGCTGACTATTTGACTCGTTTTGCATATTTGCCTTTTGTGACTGTCAGCACGAGGAGATAAAGTCTTGTCTTACCGAGTAAGCTGAGATTTGTTGTCATATGTGTCAAGGTACTCTGCACACCCCTGTGTGTGCGATCAACAACTGAATTTATTCAGCATTTCAGTGCACAGGATGAAATTGAGCCCTAGTGGTGTCTTAAATGAAATCACAAATGTACTAACAGCAGAATAAGTCAAAAATGTGTTTTGATGATTGGGATACAGGATTAAAAATATGAGCAGCATGTAAGTGTTTATTACTATAAGTCAAATGATAGAAAAAGAATGCTGACAATGGTGCACAGACTCAAACCCAAGGCTTTTTTGCTTCAAGCGGGGAGGAATTTCAAGGCTGTGTGTTACTTGTGAGGTATGTTGGCCGACAGCCGGACCACAGCCTCATAATCTCGCTCCAAGAGCTGCAGTCTTCAGTGCTGTGCAGTCTGTTCAGTCACAAAAAGCATCACTTTCTACTCTGTGAAACTTGATGAAATCTTTTTGCTGTTGAGTGAAAAAAAAAGTTTCCCCCTCTGGCATCAAGACAAAGAGCTCAGTCAGTGCAAAAGAAGCTCAAATAAATCCAGTCTTCCATGAAATCGTGGGTCAAAATTGAAACCCTCCAAAGCCAGATAAGATTTAATCAAAACATTCATACCTGGGAACTGTTTGGGTGTACAGCTCAGTAGTAAACCTCAAACCACTCACCTCTCTCTGAGGAATCCTGCTTTAACATCTGGAGATGAAAATATTGACCGATTCAGCAAATTCTGTGGCTTATGTTCACATATGAAAGTTGCTTTTTCTGACTTCAGAGTAAGGGTGGGCACAAATTCTCCCACAAAGCGTTTCAAAAAGAGACACAGGGATGAGCTTTTTATTCCTTCTGAAAGTGCAATTGATTGCGCCATCACACGCCTGCACGCACGCATGGACACTTGTTGCTAAGCAGACCCAGGTGTTTAGCTTTGTTTATTAAGGACTGTTTACAGCTGTTCTGTTTACAGGCGGGGACTGAGCATCGCCTGTATAAAAAGAGACGGAGCAGTAAAACAGTAACATGGTCGCTTAAGTCTATTCATGCACACCCTTCAAACCTTTTATGTATTTTATATTACAGGTTTTAGTGTGCTTTTTCAAAATCAACCCCATTCTGCTCCATGCAAAGTGGTGTAAACATTAATGGTCTTTGTTTTTCCAGCTTGTTTAACACAATTAGATCACATGTGACAGAAACATCAGTCATCATTTCTCTGCCTGAACTATCTGGGGAAAGAAACTACAGTATTTTCCACAACTTTTAGGACAAAGTCACAGCTTGAAAACAAAAGCAGAAGCACTTCTATCAGGGGACAACAAATGGGCTTTAGGAATGCAAGTTTTAATTTCCTCTGGGATCTCACTGTCTAAAATGACCGATGAATTGGTTCCATCAAGGATTTTGGGGGGCTTGATCACAAAATACCAAATGAGCACATTCCCTGAAGTTAGTGCTGTGGAAGAATAGTGACAACAAAACCACCCACTAGTGAGGGTATCTGCAGGAGGCCACAACACGAAACTGTTTAACTCTATGGAGGAAAGGCTTAAAGTCACATTCCAACTATATTTGTTTGTATTGTAGAATCGTTCCCAGTGGTCTTTTTATTGTGATTATGCCGTTTTTAGCCAAAATAAAGACAAATTTAAGACATATTTTCTGCAGAGCAGCAGAAATGGGGCAGGCTTGCAGTCCCGCCCGCGACTCAGAGGCGAATGAACAAAGAAACAGATGTATCAAGAAGTGCTGGAGCTTTTCTAAATGACAGAAAAAACATCTTGTCATTTTTTATTCTCGTTTACAACTCATTAACGTTTTACAGTAAAAAAACATTTTAAAAAGAAAAACATAATGCTGATGTCATGGTGCAGTATATGTACCACTTCAAAAATGCAAAGCCTCAGGTAAAATCTGGGCTTAGGCTCTTCAGTGTTGACTTTGCATGTTTTCTCCAGGTAGCAGGTATTTATGCATGTTGTCTATAATTTTGAATTATCTATGGGAGTAAGTCTGAGGTTGTCTGGCCTTGTGATGAACTGGTGATCTGTCCAAAACGCTTCTTGCCCTGTGACAGCTGGGAGGAGAACTCAGCCTCCCTGGACCTTGAAGTGGATCGAAGATGGATGCATGCATAGATTTGGCACCATAAATACATTTGGAAGTTTCATAGTACTTCTATTAGTAGGATTTAAAGTTTCATTGTGCAGACCAAAGTGAAAGGGTCACACTGACACTGACCGAACTTGCACTTACTGTAGATTCCTTTTATAATCATCCCGCGTTACAGCTTATCTTAGTGCAGATCCAGTGATTGGTGCAAAAGCAGCTCATTTCAACACTTCTGACTTCAAAGTCGGGCTGCCATCAAGACAAAGATTTTCTTTATGACAATATAAGTCTGACAAAAACACAATCATCACCTTTTCCAGATCTCCCTGTGCATCCCAGTAATAGGATCTGTTTTGAGGGTCTGAGGAGCAGAAACATGTACATGTGCAGTCCCTTGTATACAGTTTTCAGATGTTTAGAGCCGCCACATCTTGAGCTTCATTGGTATGAAGTGATTTTTGTGCCACCAAATTGCAATCAAAAGTCACAGTTTTGAAATCTAAATTTTTCTAAATTGCAAATTGTACATTTTTAAGAATAAAAATTCAAAATTTGCCAATAAAACATCACACATTCTCCCTATCTTTGATTTTATGTTGATACATTTTAGTTTGACGTAATAAGAGTGCCAAACCAAACAGCCAATCACAGACAAGAGGGTTCATTCTGATTGGTCTAGCTTCTGTCCCTGCCTCGAATTGACGATGGAATGGAGGCAGACAGACAGACAGGACTTTGGATCCGTTCTATTTGAGCAGGATTCTGTAGTCTTTAAACATTCTGGCCCATTTCTCTTTGAACAGAACCCAGATGGAACAGCAAAGTTAAAATAAAACAAGGTTCTGCATTTATTTATGTTAGAGTAGCGACCAGCGTGTTTAAACCGTCAGCAGCAGATCGTCAGATCCATCCAGCCGCGCAATACATTTTGTTTTGATTATGATTTGTATAAATGAACTGTATTTCTTTTGTCATGAAGAAAATGTTGAAATATCAAGAGAAAATATAATTTTTTTCATGAATAATTTTGTTTTTACTTTAGACAAAAGCATACACGAAAATGAAACAAAAATAAAACTGCCTGTGAAAATGAACATTCAAAGTTCAAAATACAATTTTTCTGCTTTTACATAAAGTCTACTTTGGTGAGTCATTCTTTTCATGACTTACTACTGATCTTAATCTAATCCAAAACACCGTTGTATAGCATAAAATAATACGTGCTTTAGCCTAAAAATAATATTTTGCTCTGGAGGATTTATAGATCACTCAGGCCTGTTAGAATGTCAACAGATAAACTCATCCTCAGCCATAAATTCCCAAATCTGACTAAATAAAATTTAACAAGTGCTAAAAAAAAGTATTAATTATTTCAAGAATGATTAAACGTACTTTTTTTCTTTAGCCAAAGAGCCAAAATCGAGGATAAAAGAGTGTTCTGTGTTTGAGCCTCAGTAGCAGACGCCATGGTAGACAAATATGGCAATTTGATTGGGTAGAATCTAAACCAATCAGCAGGCTTCTTGGTGGCACACAGGTCACTAAACTGAAGCAAGTGAACTCAAAATCAAAGATAGGCAGAAAGCGAGATGAGAGACAATGCATCTGAAAATATCTGCGTTGCAAATGCAAAAATATTTTTTGAAAGCAAAAAAAAAATGTTTGAAAACAAATTTTTTATATTTTCATTTTCAAATCATGACACTTTAATTCTTAAAATGTAACATTTTGTTTGCAATTCAGGAGATTTTGATCTAAAAACTGTGACTTTTGTTTGCAATGAGTGGCACAAAAATCCCTCCATACTTTGGGGGTGTGTGGAGGTTGGGTGTAGTGTAGTGTGTGTGTGTGTGTGTGTGTGTGTGTGTGTGTGTCTGCGTGTGTGTGCGTGTGTGTGTGTGTGTGTGTGGGGGGGGGGGGGGGGGGGGGGGGTCAATCTGCTAGCTCTAGTTTCCCTGGCAGCTCTTAAAAGGTCTCAATGACTCACTCAGACCACAGACGTCATGTCATTCAGGGTGTTACCACAGCTGCAAGACACGTCCAAAAAGCAGTGAGAAAGAGAGAATAAAAGAGCATAAATTAATCGGGATCAAATGAATAATGCAAGAAGACAGGGACGGGAAAACAAAGACGAAAATCACTTATTTTAACATAAGATGTTGAGCTCATTTTGGATGTGGATTCAATTGTTCATGCAGCTAAGGTTGACATAAAAACTATGACAGTTGAAGAAGACTTTGAATTTTTGTATGTGCTTGGGTCCAGACAAAAAAAAAAAAAAAAAAAAAAAAACCACAAGAAAACCAATGATAAGAGAGCCAATCAAAGTCAGATTCGGTCAACTTGAACCAAAACAAAGCTTTTTTGTAATCTCTGCAACACTTAAGATATTGCCATGAACGACAGTTGAATCAAAGAACATGAGGACAATTGATCAAAAATCACTTTTTGAAAAAAGAAATACTCATTTGAAACTGATTTGTTTCTTTCTTTTGTAAAATAGAAATATATATGTTTTTTGGATTTAAGTTACCTTTTTTTTGCATAACATGGCTAGCGGTGTGACTTATTCTCAAGCGCGATTTATGTGCGATTTAAAAAATAATTAGGCTCATATGTTCGCAATTTACTAACATCCACTAGAGGGAACTGTAGGTGTGTTTATTAGTATTTACTAGTAAATGAAACACTGAAACGTCAAATGCAGTGGCGCTTTACTGCCATCCTTAAAGGCCCAAAACGATTTACAGTCACAATCGCGTTCTGGCTCCAGATTTTTTCTTTCACAGCTCTATTCCGATACATGAAAGACTTGGTGTCATAGAATTCTGTCCGGGCACAAACCACAATTATTAATTTCTCTTTTATGATCACTTTTTCTATCATATCCGTGTATAAATTTTAAAAAGTATCGATACTACTCTACCAAATCCAAGTCCTGGGTTAGTCAAAGTTCAACTGGTTTCAAAATAGACTTAAACATTTTTGTAGTGACGCGTGAATATGAGACGTTTGAACATAAAGCCCAAAGCGTACATTTACGCGCATTTACATGGAATTTTCATTGGTAGTGATTAGAATGCGCATAGCCATGTAGCCAAGTTCGGTGTGAACGTAGCATGACACTGGGATCGGTACCGTTGTTCAGGAGCAACCCACTTTTCTCCTAAAAGTGCCACTTATACTCTTGTGCAATTTATTCATGTTTTTTTTTCTTCTTATACATTTTCGGCCTTCCATTAATTGCTTGCTATTAATGCTGCATTCAGATGTGCTGGTAATTTCTAGTATCTGTTCACACTGAAAAACACACGCTCACTTGTTGCTCCATGCCATTGTTACTCTTTGAAATGATTACGACTCAACTACGACAAACTGATCTGCAAGAACATACAATAGAGCAAAATGTTGTACATTTTTAATAAATGCATGTTTTTCTATGCATTACATTTTTGACATAAAAAGGAAACTTTAATGTTGGCTAATTATTTTATTGTTGAAGCCCAAAACGCACATTTACGCACATTTATGTGGAATTTTATTGGAAGTGGTTGCTTGAACACACATTGCTGAGCTCAGTGTGATCGTAGCATGACACTTCCCAGAGTTGTTCAGAAGAAACCCACTTTTCTTTTAAAAGTGCCACTCTGGTACAACTTATTTATGCTTTTTTTTAATTATCATTTATGTTTGGCACACAGCTGCCTGCACTTTAGATTAATTTGTTTGAGCTGTGTTTTTGTGTTTTTGTTTCTGCATTCAGTGTCGAAGTGTTACTTTAGTTTAGTTCATTGGTCTATCAAGTCAAGCTGCTTTTGAGTTCTGTTATGTTCATGGTTTTTTCCCAAATAGAGGGGAGCTTTTTGTTAATTAAAGAATTATAGTTCCTCCCTGTAGCTTGCTGTCTTGTTTTGCATCTGGGTCATCCTGATACCTTCCACATTTGTTGGATATATTCTATAAGAGTCACAAAATTTCTGCAGGAATTCAAAACTTTTCTTGGGCCATTTCGCAGTGAGGAAAGTATGCAATAGAACTTCATTGTCTCAAAAGGAAAAATAGGACTTTCTAATCTGAGTCTGCAAGCGCTACACAAAATGAGGACAACAGCCAATGCTATCCTTCATTTTCAATCCATTTCTTTGTCAAAAATGTGTGCAACAGCAGTGGATACTTTTAAGTAAAATTGCTTTTAAAATATTTCTTTTTGTCCAATTTTGAGTCTTGAGGGGTAGGGGTGGGAGAAATATAGAAAGTTTAGTTGGTTTGAAGTGAATCAATGCCCAGTAAGGTTATAGAAAATAATAATAATAAAAAACAGTAATGGTTATTGGTTTAAATGAACACTGACTGAGGAAACAGGAAGTTCTGTTATTTTGTATCTGGTTTTCATCCCTGACAGCTTTTGCTTTGTATTTTAGCTCACACACTAAAGAGAAATACTCAATCAAAGTATTTTACACTAAACTCCAAAAAACAGAAGTGACTGTTTTGATTGTTATCTGCATTACACAGGTTTTTGTGAAAGAGTCATGGGAGCAGCTACATGATTGAAGTTGCTTACTGCACCTAACTACAGCCTTCATAATATTTGTCTGTGAGTGTCCTCTGTGGGAAAATGTTCTGCGGGTATTTGTTACACCTCACACAAATAATAATGGTTTTCCTCGTACTAAACCTGTCTCCTGAACTCTGTCTCTGTCTCTGCTCCGGTCCCGAGGGCCACCTCTCAAGATGTCTAAGGGGTTCCCGTGTGCCATCTCGCTCAGCTAATTGAGGCCTAGTTAAGACCAGTTGCCATGGCAGAGACTCACATCTGCGAGGCTACTTTTAGAGTTACTCTACTGGGAACTCCAGTTGTGTGATGAACATTTATATTAACTTTCATGATATTTTAAGTACGGGAAAAAAATGTTGAATAGCTTTACATTTATCGTTTTATTTTAGAAAAAAAACATTTCTTCACGTTTTACATATTATACATTTAAAGTGATTCATTATTTGTTGTTTGTCATTGTCCATTTTTTGTTTTTTATTATTAAAGAGTTTTAAAGTATAAAGTATTTTTAGTATTAAAGAGCCACTCCGATAAAAATTCTATTTTTGGTGTTTTTAACATGTTGTTGTGGCATTTGACTGATGATGTAGGACTTATATAAAGAAAATCAAACTCAAAATTGCATTTTGAAGTATTTCTTTGTTCTTTTTTGATTCTTCATTCAATATTCCTTGTGAATCAGGAGCAGAAGAATAGATACCCTTTAAAGAAGAGCGTATTTGTGGCCAGCCACAAGCTCCCTGCTTCGCTCCATTCCGATGCATCCATTTGCAGACGACTAGACCCTTGTGTGTTACAGTTTTCTTTGTCCAAGTTGGCATCCGACTCAGAACTTTATTGCTCTAATGTTGTTCCCATCAAGGGTCACCACAGCGAATCACCAGGTGGTTTGGCAGAGTTTTACGCCAGATAACCTTCCAAACCCTGTATTTTATCCTGGCTTGGGACCAGCACAAATATTTGGAGATACATGATCCATCATCAAACTGGGTGGTTAATTTTTAATGACTTTTCAGTGCCTTCCGTTCCACCTTGTGTTTTGCACACAGTGTTTTCGGCACTGCTTGCAACAGAGATAGAACAATTCTCTGTACTTGACATTAGGAGTGGGAAGGTGTCAGTCAAAACCTTTTTTGCTGTAACTTATTTGGATGAGTCAGTCAGGAAACAGCGGTGAGCTCATCCACTGCAGGAGGATGAGGAGGATACAGCCAAATAACTACATGGAGACATGAAGTAGACGAGCTTGTAAAAAAAATCATCTGCTTTGGCAGAGCTGCTTGGATTCAGAGCACCGTTATGCTTTCATGAAGACTATTTTCCATGTCATGCATAAGCACAGAAAAGACATTATCTCAACAATATAATACATTTTCCATTCACTGGGGTGAAGAACAATCTTTGTGTTTTCCATTTTCCCAACAAATCAATTATGTGTACAATTATTATCAGTTAGCCAAACCTCCAGAATTAGCTTTTGTGCTTTTTTTCAAAGTAGAGGACAGCTGTATGTTTATCCTGAGCGCCATTCCAGGAACAGAACAAAGAAGAGACACAAAAAAAGAGGTTACCAAAAGACAGACAGAAAGAACACCCAAATAAATCTTTCATTGTGTCCTTGGGTGAATCCAGTTGTTCTGTGCAAAATAACATTCGGGGAAGATTGTGAGAGAACAGTTTGTCTTTTTATGTCATTGTGCAAATCCTAAAGCTTACAAGATAGAAACAGTTTATAAAAGTTTTTTCCTGTAAAGAAAGTCTTTATGTGTCTTTGGACCACAGAATGTTTTTTCTCAAGTGAGAGCACTTCAATTTCACTGTAAGTCAAAAACTTCTGAATATGTTTGATTACTTGCATCAAATGTTGTATAAATCTTGCTGTTCTGCGAAGCATAAAAGTGAACCTTAAAATTCCACTCCAGTCATATGTTCTACTGTAAAAGCGTTCCCAGTGGTCTTTTAAGTATGATTGTGCCATTTTTTGCCAAAATCATAAAGCCATACATACGTAAAAACATAGCTCATAGACATAGTTTACAGCTCCCCACATCCCTACCTACCAGAGCAACAAAAATATTGAAGCTATCCAGAGTTTTGAACCAGATGCCAGCTCAGATGAGGAAAACAAAGACGTACATGGATCTAGTCGTCTATCAGGAGATGCATCAGAATAGACTACAGAGCGAAGCAGGGAGCTTGTGGCCTCAACGTATTTTCTATGTCACAAACACGCTCAGTTTCAAAGCAGCATTTGTTCATCTGCTCCTGATTCACAACAATTTTAACAAAAAAATACTCAGAAATGCATATTAATCCTTATTTTCTTCATATATGCCCTCCATGAGAAAAAAAAGCCACAAGAACATGTTAAAAACACCAAAAACCCACCAAAGTCGTAATGGGTCTTTACAGCTTTTTAGCTCAGAGATTCAGATAAATTCCGCACATCAGTGAGGTGTTTTGCAGCAGGATAAAGAGGGAAACAGACAGTCATCCGCCTGATCAATAACTCCTTCACTCCTGGTCCGCATCTATAGATCAGCCTGTCTCTGTTTTGTCAAAAATGTTCCTCCTCCTTCTGACACACAATCAAAGACGGCCTATTTGGTCTTGACGATGTTGTGCTTGATCCTATTACATCCTCTCTGTTCACGTTGCAAATTACACCATATTAGCTTCATGTTCACCACAGAAGAACACAAAGGATCTAGTGAAATGACGCACAAAAGATGGGTGTGATAACTATAACAACTGGGAGCAGGTTTCTGGTTTTTGAGCTTTAATGAGGGGAATTTTTGTACAAACATCTGATTGATTTTTAGTTAATTTAATGTATTAATCTTTAATGAAAAAGAATTTGTTAGCAAGATGTCAGAAAACCTAAAGCAAGTTATTCCTGCAAAGGTGTTCATCTTTCACTTCCTTATGCCTAAGAGAATCTTTCCAATATAATAAAAAAGAATGAAGTACAACTTTACTCTTTGCTCATTGTTATAGCATAAACACAGTGTCAGAAACCAGAGATGTAGGAACCAAAATGCAGAAACTCACGTGTAGTAAATTAATTTGAACATTACAAGACATAAAGGTGACCCAACAATGAACCAAAAACCAAACTCTTGTATAGACTGAGGATAACTGACACAAATCAAGACAGCTGTGGACTGTTGACTGCCTAAAACAGCAGGGAAAACCTGAAAACAAAAAACAAGGCAAGAACTAAGAAAATGTACACGTCTCACATAAAGAGAAACATCCTTTTAGCTTCTTTACAGAGATTGTGATTCAGTGACCCTAATCAAAGAACAGAAACTAAGGATGATCAAAATAATTATACAAATAAAGCACAAGAAAGAAGCTAAAATATTTTATGTTTTAGTGTAAACTAGAAGCACTAAAATTCCTAACAGTTATGTCAATAACCATCCTAAACCAAAACAACCAGAACATAAAATCTATCCATCAGTTTAGGTCACATATTCTGCTCAGTATGAACAGAGTATTTCACAGATTCTCTTCACAGATTCTCCTCCTCAGACGAAACAGAAGCTTTTCAGGGGTCGTTTAGGTGTCCAGACTAGCTCGACTGGCTCTTTCCGATGTGGAGGAAAAGGCTCCTTGAATCATGTAAAAGGGTTTGAATGCCTGAGTGATGCTTGCAGCTCTGCTGCTAGTTGTGGAAGTGTTTTTTCAGTGTTTTTGAGCCGAAGTAAACTTTTTCCTTGACAAAAAGTCCCAAGGCACACGAACAACTGTAAATGTAAAAAAACCTCTGTAGTCTGTATTAATAATATACACTCATTCTTATCAGTGTATCGAATGATAATCAAATAAACACAAAGAAAAAGTATCTTATGATCTTTCATATTTCTACCTACTCAGTGGGAAACCTGGGCCTGTTTAGATGAATGCAGAGCTGATATCCTGGCAATGGTAAATGTTTTTTTTTGTTACCAATTAGGTTAAATTGAATCATTTCCCATGACACACTAGTGTACTGTGGCACACGTTGAAAAACACTGGCTTATGGTATGGTCTCAAATAGCAAATTAGTCATAGTAGGCTGGTAGACAAAGGTTAGTGTTTCTCACCTGGACTTTGGTCACCAGGGTTTCACTCTGGAGCCAAAACTAGGGAATGAACTTGTGGACGGGTGTCAGGATCCTTCATCCTTTAAAAGTGTGTTAGATCTGTAGTCAAGAAGAAGAAGATCACATTTGTGTAATATTTAGTCAGGAAGCAAAGTTTTCTGGTATCTGTTTCCACATAATTCTATATCTATAGTATTGTTTATAGTACAAAAATACTTTAGAAGTTCAGATTGTCTTCAGATAAATGATCCTGAGGTTTACAATGCAGAGTAGATGAACAGTAGATGAGAATCCAAAGTGCAAAACCAAACATAGGTACCAACGCACAGACGTGATTCTTAATGCCCTTCAAAAACAAAAAGATGACTCATGAGGCTGAAATTTTGAAAAATGAGGACTGTATGTGGGAACTTCAAAGCATGTTGAAAAAAAAAGTTTAAAATTACTGTTGTACACATGCAACATGATTCATGCAGAATCATTTCATAGACTCATGTCAAAATCTGTTCCCAACAATCAGAGCACGAGGGATACAGAGGATGGGATCAGCATGTCCCATCACTCATTCCAGACAGCAGGCAGGACTCTGGCAGTGTGATGGATGATGGCGGTGAAATGAGACAAAGAGAAATGCTCCATACGTTCAGCTTGTCATTCTCAGTTTGTACTGCATCACATCAGTGATTCCAGCATTTCACAATTGTTACTTTTATATAAAGTCTTAAGACTCTGGAATCAAATACTGCTTGAGTGAGCACTTCATTGAACAGACGCAGATAAGTTCTAGAGACTAAATAAAAATAGCCACATAATCATCAAACGTGTCCCATTCCCGTTATAGTCACATGTTTAAAAGGATATGTTTTAGGTCCAAACTGAAATTATATCAACATTAAATTATTTTTCATTTCTGAAGTGATGACAGGGCTTCAGAAAGTGGATGGATGGATATTCTGAAGTCTTGGAGTAATAAGAAGATTTTAACAAAATATCAAGATTATCAATTAATCTTTCCTGCAATTTTTAGGTCAAGTTCAGGGTTTCAGTTCATAGGTTTATTTTTGTACGTGTTTCCTGCATGAAACGTGAAATCTTGACTTGAGGGATTACAGACTTAACCTTATGCCTTGTGTCATTCTATATATGCAGTGGACTGCTTTGTAACAAGCACCTATTAAGAGCTTTCGTTTCTACCAATGCAGGGTGCTCTGATTCAGCGTTTTTTGTGAAAAAAAGTGCCTTTAATAAGCTTGGTTGATAACATGGTAAACACAGAACATAAACACTGTTTTCCATTGTTTGTGCACTCTCAAACTTTAGTCAAAAATGTGGCTAATCAAATGTTTACAGAGATGCGGATGTCATTTGTTTCCTCTAGTTTCATTAAAAACGGGCAAATGATGCATTGAAACAATTGTTCAATCTTATTAAATTGTAGAAAAACAACATAATCTTTTCCTTACGATGCTTGTTTATGACATTTTAGGACACACAGCAGACATGTCCATGGCAGCACAGGACAAAAATCAAGACTTCCCCAGAATATTTTAAGA
The DNA here is from genome assembly GCA_014656515.1 of Oryzias celebensis. Lineage (NCBI taxonomy): Eukaryota > Metazoa > Chordata > Actinopteri > Beloniformes > Adrianichthyidae > Oryzias > Oryzias celebensis. Next base: position 10,007,558 of record BNCR01000003.1, read on the forward strand.
ACAAAATCAGGTTTGTAAAGTAACTTTTCCTGAAGAAGATAATAAAAGTTTCATCTGCAAGCTTTCCTTTTGACATTAACAGAAGTGTCAGTAAAATGTAGCTTTTAAAATTTTTGGTTTAAAGAAAAATCTATCAAAAAAGTCATGACAGATCCATCAACTAAAATTATTTTATTTTTAGTCTAACTACCATGAAAAGAAGATACGCAAAAAGCTGCAAACCAGAGCAAACTTGCAGCATGTAATTAAGATCCAAGAGGACCTTACTCTTACTTCAAATATACCACTGGCTAGACAACTGCAGTAGCATTTTGATTACTCATTGTATTCATGCAGTAATTATGGCCTTAAAATGCAGTTTCTACCTTTCATCAAGAAACCCAACCCTGTATTCACTCTGCTCCTACAGCTCACTTTCATCTCTGAGGAAATATCTGGAGGTTTGTATTTTAGCTGTATTGCCAGTGCAGTAAAAACTGACATTTGGATTAAGGTTTCAGCTTCTTTTTCAGAAGCAAACATAAACTTTGAAGCTTGTAAAGATAATAAAAGAACATTGAACAAAACAGAGCTTAAGGCAAACACAAGCTCCATTCCACATATTTAGTTATGTCTGACTCTATTTATAGGTCCGGTGTCTGAGAACACATCCAGTTTCCTGCAGACGTGATTCAGACATTCACTTTATTTAGCCATCGGGAAGTCAGTAAAGAGCATGTCAGGAATGGACTGTAATATTCCACATTTGTTTGAATTAGAAAAACATTTTATTATGGCTTTAAACTAAAAATGAAAAATGTTGTTGGTGTTGATACTCTTTTGTCTGGGATAATGCTTCAAAAATTTGGATTTCAATCTCATCTATTCAAACATTTAGCATTCACAGTTATAAAATCATATTCATAACCTCTCTGTTCAACCACTCTCTGTTCATTTTTCTGTTTAGAACAGCCTGTTGGAGTCAATTTTAGACACACCGGGTAAAAAGTAAGAGCCTTCAAAGATGTCCATGTCATAATTGGCTCTCACAGACAACCATAAATGCTTATTCTCGATCACAAGAACAGAAAAAAAAAAAAACATCGTTTTGGGTAGTGTGGAGTTCCCACACTGAAGGCCTAGAGTTGGATTCAACCCAGGCTTGTGTGAGGCAATAGTGAAAACCACCACCTCACCATGCTGTCTGATCATCCATGGCTTTGTTTCATTTACAGGCAGCCTGCTACCTGCTGTTTCTTTTTAAATAAGCCTTTTACATTGCAAGTCATTTACACATCGATCCATCTGCCCATCCTCTGTCTCCACTTAATCCACTTTAAGGTCACAGGGGTTCTGGAGTCCATCCAAGCTCTCACTGGGTGAGATGGAGGCTGTCAGTCCACTGAGGAGCTGCACTGAGACAGCACAGAAAATATAAGATTTCCCATTTAGGAACAGAAGGAGTATGAAAAAATCCAAACCAAAGTTTAAAGTCAAAGATCACCTTGAGTTATCAGTCCTATCACTTCACGACCTTCACACTTTTATCGTCATCATGAAATCTCAAAATCTTGGAGACTCCTAAACTTTGCTTTGCATTTTTCTTTTTTTCATCCATAAACGTAGTTTAATGATATATATTTTTCTAATAAGCTATTTTCTGACAGAGCCACTTAGATTCATATCACCACAGAGTTTACATATGAATGTCTAAGATGTGAGTTTATGTATGGTTTTGCAAAGAAGTTGGAGCCCTCCATCAAGACGTTATCACTGTTCTTGCTCTTCCAGCACCATCTGCTGTCCAAAAACGATCAAATGACAACGATAAAAGGTCCTGTCAGGCAAGAGCTATCTGCAATCAATGAAATAAAAGTGCTTTTAAGTGTGCAAGTTTTGTTTAAAGTGGTTAATATATCTTCTGACTGTTAAACATTTTATCAATTAACAAAAGATTTTCTGCAGAATAAATTCTGTTAAAAAATGATCAAACAAAAGAACCTAAGTAATGAAACAACGTTACATTTTGACACTGCACAGGAAAATGCATACAAAAAAACATTTTTATAATTAAGAAGAATGCAGTTTCAAATTCTGATAACAGAAGGGTATTAAATCATCTCCAAAGCTGACAGTGCGGCTGTCCACTGATGCTGCAACCTGTACTTGTTTTGATCCAGATCTTCCATGAGTGGCACCACTAAATAAATGGACAAAGACATTTATTTTCTGCGGAAGGCGGTGGCGTTACCACTGAGTGTTCGGCAGGCATTCTCACAGTCCATTTTTAAGAAAAACTTCTCAAAACCTATTTTTAGCCAGACTTTTAACATAGCATAAGACTCTGCTCTGCTGGTGTCGTTTTTGCTTTTGCTTTTATCTGCGTTCTTATTTTATTTTAGACACTTCTACTATGCCACTTTTTTTTTTTACTTTTTGCTGTTTTATTGTCGTTTTAATGTTTTGTAGCTTTCAAATCATGGTGCCTTGTTTGATTGCAGTCATGTTAAGGTGCCATATAAATAAACTTGAATTGAATACAGTTTTCCTTGTTGGTCTCTTGTTGTAAGCTGTCTGTACCTCACTGTTCAAATATTTTGGTTATATCATACACATTTCTCTTTCAAGAATGGTGTTTAATTTACAAAATATTATTTTCTTGTCTTTTAAAATTACACGTTTTTTGTGTGTAGTAAGTCTTATTCAATAATTAAATTGACCACTTTTTTTAACAGTTCATTATCAACCACTCCTATTGGAAACGATGTTACTTTGGTTGAAACATAAAATGCATAAAACCCCCAGAATTACTGTTCCAGGATCACAGCATCATGTTCTAAATGTGTTTTTCATATGTTCTGGACTGTGTGCTTGACGCATGCGCAGGATCACCCAAACGCAACAGAATGTTCTGGTTTGTTTGCGGAAGCACTGTCTAAAGCGGTCACAAGGGGTCGCAACCTCCTACCACGGCCGTACGCCACACAGCAGAAACAGTGACTGGAGCGTCGAGAAGGGAGCCAGCGGCCCTTTGGCTGAGCGTGTCTGGATTTAAAGCAAAACAAGTGTCGTTTGTCATAAGAAAATGACAAGTAAGTAGCATTATGTGTTTCTGATTCACTATGCGGTGTATTTTTCCCACTACGTGAGGGTTTTTCCTTTTTAGTCGTTAGCAAGGCCAGTCTTGCTAATCTATTGCTAGTAAATAGACATAACCAAGCTTGACGTTTTCCCACAGCGTTTGTTAAATACTATTTGGACAGTAACGACACCTCCCAGCTTTTAGTGCCCAATTTATAGTCCTAGATTTCGTTACGTGTCAGCTTAATGTGTTACGTAATATGTTTCAAGTGATAGCCTGTGTCTGGGTTAGAGGCTCGTTAGTTTCCAGTTGTTAGACGAAGCCGTGGCCTACAGCTAACTCATATCTCGTATTTTAAAAACACCAATAATCGTTTATCAACCCCACTTTTTTAAACAGCAGCAAAGGTATGATGATATATTTTTGATTGTTTTAATAATTTTAAAATCTGGATTTTTCTCGATGGTTGTGCGTTGAAAGCAGTAGATGTTTTGCCACGTCGACGCTAGCTTTTTTCATCTCTGCTGTCTCGAGCGATAGACACCAGGAAACACCCAAACCCCTGTGACGACTTTGATTTTTAGTCGGGAGAGGGTTTTGTTTTCGACGTGTGAGGGGCGTGTCTTTGTATTAATGTGTTGTTGTTTACCTTTGCTCTGCTTGCCTGGTGTCCCTGTGGTGCAGGAGGAAACCAACGTGAGCTTGCACGCCAGAAGCACGCCAAAAAACACACCGAAATGACCAAAGGGAAGAGAAACGAAGATGGACTGTCTGCTGCTGCTCGGAAACAGAGGTAAACTATGCATTTCATTATGTGCTTATATTAGCACATGTTAAGATTATTAAAGCTGCAAAAGGAGAAATTCTTCTTTAAAATCAGTATTTGTTTTTAAAAAACTTTTTTCTTTATCTTTTCTTCCCAAGGGATGCTGAAATAATGCAACAGAAGCAAAAAAAGGCCAACGAAGGAGGGAAAGCTAGTCCCAAGTCCAAGTGAAATATGAAGAGAAGTATTCCACTTGCTGTTTCAAGAACATCCCACGTTCTTCCTGATATTTAAGACAATGGATCTGACATGTTCATCTAGACTCAAGAATCTCGGTTCCTACGTTCTTCCCAATGGCAAATGACATTTGCTTGTTGGATTTGTTATTTTATATAATGAAAAGTAAGTCTCAGAGAGCTGGTGCTTATTCCACATTGGTGCTGCATGCAAATGAGCATTCGTGGTGTAAAGAAAGACAAAGCTGAACAATTCTTGACTCGAAACATCCACTTGACAGTTGTGTATTTTTGTACAAAAGTGTCCCCTGATGGTCTCCAATAAAGTATGTGTTTTTAGTTGATGTTTTTGTGAGTTATTTTGTAGCTATTAATATCATCAGTGCTTTCAGCTAAACCATATTGTCATTAGGTACATACAAACTCCATACTAAAGTTAGGAGAAGTGTCCCTTTTTCAATGTCACACTGAAATGCAGGGAGCTTTTTTAAATTTTAGGTGTTTCAAATGTTTCTCTTTTTTTGGCTGAAACTGATAAAAAAGGGGAAAAACCTTTTGAACTATTTTGCACAAAACTGATACTATATATAGGTTTTCTAAAAATATTAAAATATAAATTTTAAGGCAACTGATATTGATCACAATAACTTTAAAGATACATTTTTAAACTTATTTTGTCAAAGAGGATCAATTTGTCATATTGACATCTGTACATGTAATTATTGCAATCACCACTAGATGGAGACAGTTTAAAATTATTCTGCAGTCAAACCGTTTTCTATTTTTCCTTCTGAGAACTTTGTCTTTCTACATGTAAAACATTTCAAACTCTTTTTCTTCCTGCAATTTAACACATTTGCAGCATTACATTGGGAAGGCCCTTGTGCTGCTTAAAGCTACAAGAACATCTGCTAACTAACGACTTTAAATAAATGTCAGCTTCTTCTGAAAGCAACCCCCTTCAGCAATGATGCAATCAAACATATTTCTGCAGGAAATGCAATTGATCTCATTTTTTTTTTTGAGGTGGTTTTCTCTAGACATCAACCTTCTTGCATGTTTTCCAACTATCCATGTTTTACCTGACAATTACCTGGATGAATTAAAACAGCTTAACTGTCTTTTAAAGTGATTTTAATTTTTGGTGAGCTGTACAGGACTTTGTGCGTCCAAGTAGGAAAATGACTATAAATAAAGACTGATTTAATCAAATCCAGGTAAGTAGGACATGGTCAGCTGGAAAAAAGCAGGATTGGTGATGTTGATCAGGGCTGAAAATCACTGGTAAGATGAAGTATTGTTCTCTTCTGTTATTCTTCTGTTAGAACAAGACGAACCCTGTTACAGAGATAACATCTTACGACTCATCTTAGACTAAGTTGGATGACCACATAATATATTGACACTTGTAAGATAACTATATTGATTTAGTACATTTTAACTTTTTTTTTTTAGGGTTTTTCCGTTTGTTTATTTGAAGAGTTTATATATTTGACAGAAAATGTAAACAAAACAAAAAACCACTTGTTTGTCATGTAAAACAGTTGATATTGTAAATCACCATCCAATGCACTCTTTTTTTAATCGATTTTCTTCTTTTTTCAAGATTAAAGTAAAAAATCATGCTAGTTTTGGCAGGTTGTTTTTGAAGATGCTGAGTGCAAAGAAAAGCTGCTGACTGCCTGTCTGATTCTATTCAAGGAAATCCTTCTTTGGAATACTTTCTGAAAGACATGCATATGCTCACAAAAATGCATTGTACTTCATTTTATTCACAAAACTGGGTAAGTTTATGTTAAAGTTCACTAAAAAGAAAATTGGCAATAATGTGCTGCATCTAATCAACTTAATGTGGTAAATATAGTGTCAAATTTAACCAATGTAACAAAGTTAAAGTAGTTTTTTTTAAATCTGTGTTTTTACACCTTTGTAAGATAATTATGGGAGAATAGATGAGCAGGAGGAACTGACTGAATATACAGACTTGACACAGAGTGTTATGTTCTGAAATTACAATGTCAAGAGCCAGCAAATTTGCGGCTGCACACAGGGGCTCAAGTGGTAATTTCTGCAAATGTAATCTCAGGAAAGCACAGTCAGTTCCAGTTCTGTGTTAGCCCTTTAGAGTGACAGAAAGATTTCAGTAAGGAATCCATGCAGAAAATGTTGTGTTTTTCCGCTATGCCAAAAAGGATTTAATGCTTCAGGCACAAAGAGTCAGTCAGCCAACCTTTGGTATATAAATACTAAAATATTCTTTCACCATTTTGATCAAGTGTAGCCTTTATATTTATGACTTGAAAGTTTTAAGTCAGATAAGTTTTAACAGCAGAAATCATTTTGAGTTGAATTTTTCATGTGCAATACACACATTACATGCAAAACAAGATAAAATTCCAGCTGAGACGAATGGCTTTAGTCAGCATATCACAAACTCACAATTTACAGAAGGTGTTTTTTGAATTTGATGACCTAAAGTTATTTTTTCTTCAAAAGTTTTGCCACATCAAAGTGGCTTCATTAGTTGCGACAAAAAGAACAAAAAATCTAGAATTTGAATGAACCTTCAGATAACTTGAAAGCACAACGTGGTTATCTTGTCGTAGAATGTTCTTAAAAGCAAATACCGGCCAATAATACTTATTTTTTTAACTTTTCCTGTCCAACAGCTGAGCAAAGTATAAGAGCAGAAGGCCTTGTGTTGGACACATTTACTGTTATGATGGGGGGATTGAATCTTCTGATACATGTGGTGGATATTTATACAAATCCCCTCCGCAATTATGCATTTTCTAAAAGTTTGTTATAATCCAAAAAGTACTCAGTTAAAAAATCTTAGTGAGAGAAAAAAAACCCATGACAGTCCTTAATCCCTACACCTCTGCAAAAGGTCACTTATCAGGTCAATTATGTTAATCATTTGTTCAGATTAGTTCAACAAAAAGAGATCATGAAAAAGAAGTTCTAAGCAGAAGACTTTGGGTAAACTTTTGAAGATGAAGAAAGAAGATGAACAGTAAACTGATGATTTTTTAAATATATAATCCCACCTTCTGTAGAAATAGTTTGGTCAAATCACCTTTGAGGAAGTTGTTCAATAGCTTACTCACATGAAAAAATATTTAATATCCCCTTGTAAACTATTCTGCAGTCTTTGGCTTGTGTTTCTTGTCAAATTAAATGCTAAACACGTTTTGGAAGCTTCTGTCTGGATTATTGGAAAATGGCAGTCTTGTCAGGTCACCAGTTACTTACAGTCTTCTTAACGCGTGTCAACAAATGATGACATGCATAAATTAAGATAGTCTTTTAACAACAACTGTCACATTCATCATAATGATGAATATAATCACAAAGTCGTCCTGTGTTATTATTCTAAAGGGTAAAATAAGTCAACAATGCCTCATTTCTGCAGCCGCTCATTACAGTGAAGACTGCTGGGAGTCAGAATGTTGCACAGCACAATGCCTTTTCACTTCAGCTGTCTCACCACAAGCTCTAATTATCAGAGGTATTTGTGAGGCTTATGCTGCTCAGTGCTCACCAATACCACTTTGTTTGAAGAAAAACAAACCTATCAGGTCAAAATCTGACAACAACCTTTGATATTTTCATTCCAACTAGTTAACAATCAAAGTAGAAAAAGGATAACTGGTAAGGATGAAGGCAATGCAATTCTTATCTAGTGAGACTTATGGCTTTGAACAGAAAACTAGAAAGAAGAGGAGAAAAGTAAGACTGAGTGCACAGAAGTCACACACAAGCATCTGAGGTGCAATTTTATCCTTTAATTTATTCATAAAGCTGCTCGAAATTCACTTTTATATGAAAATGGAATGAATTTACATATGTGCAACTACATATATATGTGAGTGGAAAGATGGTGAGGAAAATGTGGGTATGCAGCCCTGGAACTAAATCTGCACAAAATCTTGGTACACCTATACTGGAATTACTATCTTACTTCTCACTTTTTGTACTATAAATGCAATGTCAGCTTAAAACTGAATTGTGGTCCAGGATAACCTGCACCGACCTGGTTTTCAGTAAAAGATGCTGCAAATGATTCATTCACATTTTGATTGTTTTTCATGTGAAAAAAATGTAAAAGCAAATTTTATTTAAGATAAAAATGGCTACTATATTAATAGTCTGAATCCAATCCTTTTTTAAATCTATTTGAAAAGTGTTCTGAGTGGTCTTTTAATAATGATTATGCAGTTTTTAGGCAAAATCCAAAAATCTGTCGTTTTCCAGGAAAGTTTCTGCAAAGCAGCAGTAGTTCATTAAAAATTCACTTCTGAGTTGTGCAAAGCAACCCCGCCCCCTCTTCCCCTATCCCGGTACTGAGAGCTCTCTATTTACACGCGCTCCTGCTAGCTTCACAACTCTAACCTGACATGCAACAAAAATGGTGAGCAATTCGGAAGCTTTCCAGACATGCAGTTTTGGGCCAAGCAGCTCAGATAAGAAAAATAAAAACGTACATGAATCTGTTTGTCTGCATCCGAGTGGAGTGGAGCAGAGAGCTTGTGGCCTGAAATGCATTTTATTTTCTACGTAACAAATACGCTTTTTTTTTTTAAATGGCAATTTTCCATCAGAAATACAATTTACATTTTCTTTTTTTGTGTCCACCATCATCAGAAATGTGCAACAAGAACATATTAAAAACCCAATTTTAATCTGTTGGTCTTTAAGAGTGTATTACATTGTGTAATGCTGATGTTTTGTCTCCACATTTATAACTTTCTAGTGTTGATTGCATTATTAACATAAATAACTACCCTAAATTATTATTTTTATTATTAAGTATGTGATTTAGGCACAAAAGGACTCACACACGCTTTTGTCAAAACATGTATTTTTTATTCATTTATCTTAAAAAATTAAAATAAAGTGCCTTTTTATGTACAATATAATAAAAACAACACTCACAATCTGAATGATACAAAAAATACACTTCACAATGTTATTTATACACACGACAAATAAAAAAAGAAATCATGCAGGCAAGACCACATTTGTTTAATTAGTTATTCAATCAACTAAGCTTATGGAGGTCAGTACTGTAAAGCAGGGCTGTCACCCCGTCACATGGTTGTTTGGAGCTGGACGCGACGCCTCGTGCAGCACAAACGATTGAGTTACGCCTGTTGTGCTGCAGTTAGACTTCAGCTCAATCCTGAAAAGATGCTGCTGCAAACTTATCAACTGAAAACTGATGTGAAGACAAAAAAAAGATGTTGTTTGGTAGATACACACGTGGCTACATTCATTTCCAGTACAGAATGTTACTGTCAGTGAGAGCTCCTCAAAATGCATCACTCCCTGTACCCGTTTGCTTGAACACAACCAAAGAGGGAGGATACAGGAATGAGAGCCGTCTCATTTAGCAGGTTAATCCTAGTTTGGGTCATTCTGTTGATCTTTCACTAACCCATGTTGTGGAGTTGAGTGAGGACACTTCTTTCACCACAAGTCAGCACAAAGCTAAAATTCATTCATATTTACTGTACAGGCATTAAAGGTCATCCATCAAGCACCTCAATACAGGATACGAAGGCAGTTTATGGTTTCAAATCACAGCCTTGGCAAAGGTGAAAGGATTTAATGCACAAAATATAAAATATTATTCATCTGCTGTATTGTTCAGTTTTTCTACAGTCTGTGCTTGCAACATTTTCAGAAATGTATTTGTTGAGAGTGGAATGAGAAGCCTCAAAACTAGTAATAGTTTGAAAGAAAATGTGAACTTAAAGAAATATTAACTGAAATACATAAAAAAGAAGAGGATTTATATTTTTGATGAAAAACTAACAAACTAGTAACCAGCTTTTATGAACTAAAATGTGACTCAATGATAAATGTGGTTTAAATATTGGCCAAAAATACCAAACAACAGGGATTCTTTTATCTTTTGGACTCTAAACAAACGTTGCACTTGGATTTTGCCTTTTTTCCCTTTTTCTGAACTAAAAAATGTTTGAATAGCTGAAAAAAAACCCCCAAAAACTTTAAATCGCAATCAGTGCATATAAGAACAAAGAGATCATTCAGCTCTCTGGAACAAGCTGATGCAACTTGCTCCTAAAAGCCTGAAACCCAAAATGCCGGAATGATGCGCCGCTCCTGTTTTGACGTGCTTGATAAAAACCAGCCAAGGTGCTGAGTCAAAGTGTGGCCAAAGAATTTCACGGAAAGCAAAAAAAAAAAAACAACAAAAAACAACATCTCAGCAGTGTTCACTCTTTACTTTCATGACTACTTCTACTACACATCTTGCACAAGGTCCCTTAAAACACACAATATTAATTACAGATTTGTATGTACACAGCAGAAACTGGAAAAATATGAAACACTGACCACTATATGCTGTGCAAATACTTAGCAACAGAGCATCTTGTCACCAGAGTTCTAAAATATTGATTTTGTGCGATACTGGATATCTACTGTTTTTGTTTTCGGTCAAAGCAGTAATGTCTGAATGTTTTTAAACTACATCAAACTATCATTTTCTTTCACTTCTGAAAAATTCTCTTTTCGGATGAATCTGAAGTGTCTGGAATGGCTGACCTGGTCCATCTGCATTTGAAAGATGGCGTTGAACTAAAATGAGCAAACATGTAACCCTGATTCATTGTGCTTTCAAATTAGCATCTCAATGGCCCTCCAAACATAGCAAATGCCATGTAGATGCGATCCTCTGTGGGTTTGTGAGGGTTATGCAGTCCGAGACAAGCGTTTGATCTCCGTCTTGCATCAACATGACTTTGTCATTTTAACATATCCCAAAAACTTTTTTGCACTTTGTCTAATAAGCTGTCGCTTGAGCTAATCGAGCTCAACCGTCTCTGAGTAGTTGCACTTGTACATGTCAGGAGGAAGGCAGAAAGACACTCAGAATATTGAAAACTGCATGGCATGTAAGCATCATGCCGTGCCCTTTGGCCCCGGTTCAGGATTTTTACATCAACATGACATTATTTTGCCCAAAACATTCTTTGCTGTGAGCTAACAGTCTTGAAAAAAATGTTCCCAACTTTGAACATCACATTTTATTTATTATTAGTGCCACAAAACGCTCAGTGAAGCCCAAACATTGGTCTTTCGGCACGACAGTAATCGATGCGAAACGAAAGCAGGAAATGCTCACAACAGGATGGTACTATTGCATTTAGTTAAGACAATTCAGTCACTTCTTTTTTTTTTTTTTTTGGCACATTACACAAGATGACACAGATGTTACCCTGAATAAGACGTGTGAGAGTCTCCATTTTTCCACCCCCAGTTTCTTTCTTTTTTTTTTTTGTATTTATTTCAGAAAAGAAAAAAGGTCCATTTGTGTCACAGTTCATTAACCCATCGTGGCACATGCAGGTTAATAATCAAACAAACACAGCGATTCAGTGACCGCTCATGACTTGAAATGCAGCCGTCTCCCAAACCTTGCCTGCACTTCACCGTCATTTCACACTCAAACATCAGCGTTGAGGCTTCGGAGCATAATTAGTGGTCACAGCCAGTGATCTGCTCTCATCCATCTTCCATCAGCAGGCTCTTGCGTGTTCCCTCAGTCTTCATATTTTGTCTTGACATTTACGAGGAACAAATGTGCACTTGAGCTGCACCTATTTTTTCCAGTCATAATGAAGATGCACAACATTCACCTGCAGATACCTGCAGCTCAGCTCTGGTGTGCATAAAACAGAAGTCACCTTCTGCAGGAATTGTGCAAGATTACTCCTACTCAGCGTGGGGGAACTAGTAATACCTTGGATTATTTTTATTGTCTTGTGCTATCATTGTATAAAATCTAAAATGAATGATTTCTTGATGCAAAGAGAAAGTGTGGTGAGAGGGATGCTTCCTGTTTTTATTCATTCCTTCCAGCCCTTGATCACACAAACACACGTGTTGTTAGTTGCTTTTATATTGAAGATGGTTGGATTTATTCCTGGAGGTTGTGATGGTTTGGAATCCAGGCTGACACTGGAGTTTTGTGGTTCCTCCTGTTCCTGCCTCAAACTCTGGCTTCTAGTGTTTTAGGAAATGACCTTCAGACCACCACAGAACTGAGATGACCAGAAAAAAAGAACTGATATAGCAGGATGTGAAGGTGTGCCCTCCTCAGCCTGGTGGTCTGTTCCCTCCACGGCGGTGCAGAGTGTCGCTGTTTAGTCATTTTCTCGCTCTCATACGATTGAGTCTTTGATCTCCGAGCCAAGCCGGACTCTGGGCCGAGGGCAGGTTGGGGAGTACTCCACGTGGCTCTCCTTCAGGTTTAGAGGCCGCCTATCGGAGGACTCTGAGAAGCTCTTGCTGTTGTCTGGAGAGGACTCGTGCGTTGGCGTGCTGCAGATGTAGTTGTCATTTAAAGTCTGGTAGCCCTTGTGATCTGATGTAGAAACAGGGATGGTGTTCCCGTTGAGCGGTAAGCTCTCTGTGGGCTTTCCCACGATCCTCGGCTTCTTCTGCTGCATGTTGGGGCACTCGCCCTGCTTCAGCATGGACTTCATATGATCCCGATTTCTGTAGACGACGCACAAGGAGAACAAGACCAGGAAGAACGCTAAGAGGGCGCACACAACGATCAGCTCGTTCCAGTAAGTCTTTGCATTGACTTTTTCAGACCGAGACTCGCCGGGGAGGATGATGGTTTCCTCCTGGGTAAAGTGGGGCGTGCGCGAGTGACCCAAGGGTGTTGTGCTTTCTGGGCGGGGCTCTGCAATCACGCAGTAGTTGGCCAAAAGTTGGCGGAAGCCCTCTTCTTCTGACCAGCACTCATAGGTCTCCATCTTCTCAGACTGAGCAACAACCACCAGGTTTCCCTCTGGGGTTGCATAAAACATCTGGCTGGCGCTGTCGCTGTAACGCCACCTCCTCTGCGCCAAATTGGACCGCAGCTTACAGGGCAGGACTTTGAAGGTGTTTGATTGAACTGTAACCAGCTTGCAACGGGAGCCTCCTGCAAAAACAAGAAAAAGGTTTTAACATTTTAGAAGATCACATTAAGAGGAAGAAAAGAAGAAAAACACTATAAGTTTATTATTCCTGTGAAACTGATGAAGGCGGCGTACAAAACTTGTTGAAAGAATATCAGATAAGCCACTTCTGGTTATAAAATTTAAAAAAAGAAATAGGTGTTTAATTTAGACCAAAATGCACGTTTTTCAGCCAATTCGGCAGGTGGCTGTGCTGCAAAAAATCATAACCGGGAGGCAGTGGTCGCCTTTTTTAAATTTATTTTTTTTAAACACACTACGCGATGGCCATGGAGGTTTCAAGAAAAATTTAACCGCGACTGGATGATTTTTGAAATCGTTCAGTGACTGTCGGAGCACACTTGGAGGTCACATGGTGGAAGTCCAGTGACAGTCTGGCAACCCCGGCCACCGTGGGTCCAAATAAGAAGACGGCATTGACGTTGCACAAAACCCATCATGGCGTCGACCACAGCGACTCCGAGACCTGCAGTGCGTATTGACGAATTGCGGTTGATGCTGAGAAGAATATGAGGAAAGCAGAACATTGTGCGTTCTTGGGAGGCATGTTGTCTAAAAATTGTAAAACATTTTAAATTGACAAGATTGTAATGTGTGCTCAAAATCTGAGTTGTGAATGACCAGTGGTGCAGAATAGACTACTTTTTACCACCGTGACATTTGATATGGACGGACTGGAGACATTTACACATCGTCCAATCAGAGACCCTCTGGCGATCCGGCTGCCACCGCCCAGCTGTCGCCCAATTTTGTAATGACGTCATTCCCACCTGACTGCCGCAGTCTACATTCATGACCACGCCAACGCTGTAGAAATTGAGTGGCAGCGGCTAATCTTAAAGATCGCGCTGTGGCAGTTGTTTTTGTGACCGTAAAGAAGAGTTTTCTTCTTTGAACCCTAAAATTCCCAATCCCAGATTCACCTTTACTTGACCTCTAAATACACAATGGCATCTTTTTTTAAATGTTTGTTTCATTCAAGTTGCAAGAAACACCCTTCAAACCTCCAACAGTATGTTGGAATAAACTCTGGATTAGAGTTTGCTCTGCAGAAGATACGCTTTGTTAGTTCCAAAGAACTTTTGAACTCTTTTAAAAAAGTACTGTGATGATTACAATAATAAGAAATCAAGCTTTGTGTATTTGTCTCTTGTCTAAGCAGTGTTCACATTTTAATCATTCTACACCACAGTTTGTTGTAAAGTTAGCTAAGGGCTCTTTAATAGTTTGGCTCCATTATATTGAATGTAAAAAGGCAGTTTCACTTCAGGAGAAAAGTAAATACAATTTCCCCTAAGTACAGAAATATAAACTGTTTACCAAAAAAACGGTCTTGTTCATTTTTCAAATACGTCATGTTTCTTTGAGGTCAAGTGCCAGTTGTTTTGAGAACCAGAAATGAGCTGCGGTGCTTCATTCAGGGAGCGTGTGCAGATGGGAAGACACTCACGGGAAGCTGCTGGTCTGGAAGATCTGGGGCTGGGAACAGTCTTGTTGCAAATGGCGGCTGTGTCTGCCTCCTCCACGTCCTGCTGCCAGTGGCTGAGACATAAAAACAACAGGGTGAGCAACAGCAGCTGATGTGCAGGACACCTTATTTGGATGCACATTCTCTGTTATTATATGGATTTGGTTCAGAACTTCATCAGGATGACTCATCCGGCTCTAAAGGTGGATCTTTTCAGCACATGACTTCAAGGACTATAGGAATGCTGACAGGAATACAGATTATTTCAATCTGATATATTTGAGAAAAAAGTATATTTTATATTTATTTATGTATAATTTTATATATTTTTTATTACAGACTTGAGGTTGAAATGTTAACACAGTAAACAAAGCAGAAGTCAAACAGGAATATTAAGTATAAGTTGAAACATAACTTAAAACTTGAGAATTTAAAACTTAAACTCCCCTTCCAAGAAAATTGCGTTTTTAACATGTTCTTGTTGCATTATTCTTATGATGGAGGATATATATGACATAATTTAAGATTAAACCTTTGTTTCTGAGTATTTCTTTATTAAAATTGTGATGGATGAGGAGCAAATGAAAATCCGCGGTTTGAAAAAGCTCAGGTTTGTGACGCAGAGAATGCAATGGGCCAAAGTCTCCCTCCTCTGCTACAATTCTGAATCCTCCACTTGAAGACAAATTGATCCATTAACATCTTCATTTTCCTCGTCTGAGCTGCCATCTGGCTCAAAACAGAGGTATCCAAGCTGGATAGCTCTAATATTGCTCAATGTTTTTCTGCTACATCTGTTAGTTTAGATCTAGTGGATGGCTCAGTTGGTTGGGTGAAGGACTTGCACACAGGAAACCTGAGTCTGCTTTCCAGGGTGTACAATGAGCTTAATTCAGTGTGGGACCATATGCAACGCTGCTGCCTAACTGTGTCTGGCTTTCCCTGTGCCGTGAAAATACAGGATTGTGTCAGGAAGGGCATCCGGCATAAAACTCTCTGCCGATCCACCTTTGCGAATCAATGAAAGCTGATGAGATTAGCCGAAAGGTGAACAACATTTTATCTTGGGCTTGTGAGAAGCTCTAAGCTAACAGAAGCGCATGTAAGCAAAGGCATTCTGGGATATCAACATCGGGTTACCTCTGCACCAACAGTCCCACCCAAAACCCAGAAGCAAATTTCTAATGCGCTCTCGCTGCTCTGCAGAAAATATGTCTTCAACAAGTTTTGGGCTAAAAACTGCACCGTTATAATTAGGAGACCATTGGTAACGACTTCACAGTAAAAAAACATATATAGTTGGAGTGGTACTGTAAGAACTTCAGCTATTGTTTACCACAAGTCAAAAATGACTTTTTTTTTTTTTTCTTGTAGCTCCTCATATAGATTTTTTTGGAGTTTGTCCCATTGTCTCATCCATTCTGCAAAAAACTGTTTTGTGACTGGTCATCTGGAGTGGGTGATACTGTGTGCATGAGATCCTGTGTTCATTTTACTCATTTATGTTGAATAGGAGCTTTTGTTGAAAAGAATCATGAAATCATCACTAACTGAACATAATGGACATGCAGTTCATAATATGACCTCATCCATACGCTCTATTTTCAGATCTAGGCGAGCTCTTTGGCTCACTTGCACTGCACGTCTCACCTGTCAGGTGGCGCCATTCTGACATCTCTGCACAGCCGCCCAGTCCAGGCGCAGTAGGGATCTCTGGACAACACACACTCTCCGCAGCTCAGGTAGTTAGAGCAGTTAGCAACAGGAACCTCCACCAGCCCAGAGTACGAGGACACAAAAAGCAGCCCCTGCAGATCGAGAGAAACATCTGAGCGTGAGCAGGACCCACAAAGCCTGCAGGCAGAGGGTTCTGGTGCGATTTCAGAAACCACGCTGAAACAATTGCTTTAGACAATTGAAGAGTCTAATCTATACAAAAGAGTGGCCAGCTGTTTTCTGTCTTCAATCCAGCAAAGTAATTTAAACATCATGTGTTCATAGAGAACTTTTCTTTCTTTTTCTCCTTTTGCAGCTTTTCATGTTAAAATGTGCTTAACACATGCATTTCCCGAACCATGTTAGGGTCATTTACACCCACCCCCCCATCTTAAAGACATTTTAAGGACAGCTTATCTGGACATCATGTGGACTCAGTCCTGCGTGTCTCCATTTGGAGCCAGGATGATGCAGTAATCTCAGACTTTATCAGAATGACACAATTGCAGATAAGGTTTCAGCTCTGCTTTGGCTCAGAAATCTTTATGGAATAAAGGAAGAAAAGGCGCAGGAAGTTTAGTGCTGGGTAAAACAGCAAATGAAATAATAAACTCTTTCCCAGAGAGAGCTATAACTTACAGGAAAAAGCAATAAACCCAGAAGAGCAAAAGACATTTTTTTCCATCTTATTAGTAGAGAATTAGGTCAACCTAAAGCTTAATAGAAACCCATAAAATAAGTAACTGATGGGAATGTATATGTGGTCGATTTAAAGCATTTTAATGAATTAAAGATTGAAATGAGAGTTCTATTTTACCCTTTGAGGATCTAGTTCAATGTGCTGTACAGGCTGCGGCTCAGCAAACAGAATCATCTCCTCTATGATGTGCATCTTATCATTAGCATTGATGGCTTTGTGGAGCTTTCCATCATCTAAAGAGTAAGAACAGAAATGCATTATGTTTTGACCAGACGACAGCGTTTCCTCTCTGCTGGGATTCTGTTAAATCCTTAAAAAAAACTCCAGCACCTGTCCCGATGAAGAGCACATCGTATGCTCTTTCCATGCCCTGGATCTTGTGCACAGCAATCTGGGTGTAGTGCACGTTCCGTTTGAGCAGCAGAGGAGAGCTTCGGATCACGCTGTCCATCAGAAAATGGTCCTTGACAAAGTTGAGCACTTTATCAGGCATGTCCAAAGACGACTTAATACCCAGCTGCCTGGCATGGTTGGTCACGCACTGTGAAGGAATAAATGAGATGAGAAGTTCCGCTAAAAACTCCCTGGATTAGTGCAGGAAGCGCACAGGCATGATTTTATTCTGAAAAGCTCAAATGCTTTTTTGTTTTGCTTACTTGTTGATCACTGAAATGCATTTTTAGAACAAAGTTGTAGGAGTTTCTGTTCTTGTAGCATTTTCTCATGATGGAGGGCATATATAAAGGAAGTTGAGATTAAAACTGCATTTCTGAGGATTTCCTTATTCAAATTGTGTTGAATCAGAAGCAAAAACAAAAACAAAAAAAAAAAATCCAGTGATTTGAAAAAGCTCAGGTTTGTGACGCAGCACCTGCCATGGGCGGACCAAAGTCTCCTTTCTCCGCTACAATTCTGAATTATCCACTTGCAGACAAATGGATCCATTAACGTCTTCATTTTTCCCGTCCAGGCTGCCATCCGGCTCAAAACTGCACACCTGCATAGCTCCCATATTGCTCGCCGTTTGGCAGGTTTACTTCTGCACCAACAGTCCCACCCACAACCCAGAGGCAAATATCTGATGAACTCCTGCTGCTCTGCAGAAAATAGGTCTTAAAAACAAACGAGATAAGCTTTTTGATTTTTGCTAAAAACGACATAATCATAATTAAAAGACCACTGGGAATGATTTTACAGATAATAAAAACATTCTTGTAGTAGGACTTTAACATGGAGGTGCTAATCAGTCAGCCTCCTTTGATTCTACAGAGAGTGCCTCATTTACATACTGAGAAAAAAAAAGCTTTCAATTAATCTGCTCACATTACTTTCTAAAAACAAAACTTTCTGGTAACTTTGCTTAATAGTTCTATCTATAGAACATAGAGCCTTCGTTTGCACAAAGGTGGAAGAACTGCTAGTTCTCAATAGCTCTTAAAGACCACTAACGACATTTTTCCCCAACACTTTCCCTCATATCTCTTCAAGGACAATGGAAATCCACAATAAATGTTCTTTTTCACAAAACCATCTGTCAAAGTAGTACAGTTGAAATGAGACTCTTAATCTGCTTAAAGGACTTTCACCTCCAAACATGAAATCTGGAGTCAGGCACAAAAAGAACTACAAAATAAAAGGGCAATTTGCCTGAAAGCAAAGATTTAGAGGGGTTTAACCAAGTTCTTGGTTTACTTGATTTGCAGCATAGAAATCAAGCAGCACAACTAAAGCAAATATTCAAGCAGAAACTCCTCAGATGTGCAGTCTCAAATCAATACTTGTTTGTTTGTGGACAAAGTTAGCGATGGTGATGGAACATTAGTCTGAGCTGTTAGTCACAGGATGTTTCTTTTAAGACTCACTGCTCCGGGTCGTGGCTCTGGTACTGGGTAGTTATAGGTGTACCACTGCTGGGTCTCTCTGTTAACTTCTCGATAGCGGCCACTGAAGGCTCTCTCCACCTGTGCCATGCTAAAAGCGCACACTGCAGAACTGCCCGAAGCCCCTTTGTACCTGCAACCCAAGAGAGAAAAACTGTCTCCTGTGGTTTTCTGTTTGGAGAACCAACAGAACAAGCGAACACCGTAACCCAGGCGTCTCCAACCCTGTTCCTCGTGAGCGACTGCCCTGCTTGTTTTGCTGCCAACCCAGCTTCAGTAATTCCTGATTAGCTGAATCGAATGAGCCTAGTTTCTGATTGACTGAACACACCTGATCCGGGGTTAGTGACCCTTGATACAGTCGTCCTTCGCTTTGTTGTAGGTCACCTTTCATGGTCTCAATGTTTTGCCCATTTCTTTTCAGTGCAATTTTCCATGGTTTTTTTTGTCTTTTTTTTAAACAACACACTGTATTCTGCATCCTGATTGGCTGTCATTGTAATATAATCTCCTCCATGCCGTCTCTCCTGTACAGATACGTGCAGCTTGCTTAATTTTTACATAAACCTTCAGTTATGTAAGATCTTCGTTTTCATTTTGTAAAACTTCTATTAAGGTTTGAACTTTGAGAGTTTAAACGAGAGGGAAAATTGTGAAAATGTTCATATCTGGCTTAGAAAAAGTCTATAAAGTGTATAGTGAGGGGTTTTACAGCCTTAAAACATCTATGATTCTCCTTAGAAGAATTTAGTTATTGTACTGTTGGGTTATTTTATATTATAATCAAAGGCTTAATGCAAATTTGGCTTTAACATACAGTAAAGGTCCTCTTGATTCTTCTATTCTACTGCATTAACTTTATCTATTTAATTCATTATAAAATGAAACTTTCAATGCAACAATGCAACTTTCAAACAATTCAATGTACATCTTAGTGAATTCTATGTATTGCTTTTATAATTCTTTCTTTGTTTTGATTTATAAAAATTGTATACCATTTTTAGGATACAACCCTGATTTCTTTCTCTGAGCAAACTCTTATTTTTATAGTCTTCAGTCTAAACAATTTGGTTACACAATAATTGTCACCAAAGTCTCCAACTGTATTTCATTTGTTCAGTCTATTCATTTCTACATTTTAGACTTATTAAAGTTTTAAGAAAAAGCATTAAAGATCTAAAATTCTTGAGGTAATTTGTAGTCATTTTGTACCAATGCAGACATGTTCTTCATACTTTCTGCTTTCCACTTCTGAAACCAATGGACATCTTGATATGTTCCTGAGTTGCCCTGTTTTCCTTTTTGAATGTCTCAGTTGCAGAAAAGTAACATTCCTTTTCATGGTCATACAAGTAGCTTCTTTTCATCACTTTTGGACTTGTATCTTTTGCTCCAAACCACTAGAAAACCTATGGCTTTTTTTTTTTAAACAACAAACATCTTTTCATTTCATCATGGTCCATCTGGCATCCCTCTGAGCCTAGAGAAGTTAACAAAGCCTCTTGGAAAGACTAACTTCTTTGACTCTCGGCTGCTCCCTTAAGGGGTCACCAGAGCGAATCATCTGCCTCCATTTGATCCTCTTGGCACAACTAACAATGACTTATTTTAGCGCAGTGAAAAAAACACAGCAGTTTTAGTAATAAATGATAAAAAGTCAAATCACTTCCAGCCATTCTATAAAAGTATTCAATTTTTAAACATGCTTTCACTGTGTATTTTTTTAAATAAATTAATGGACGTGAACTTTTTGTAGGCTGCACATTTCCACCAAATCATGAAATCTGATTGCATGTAGGCGGCATCTTTCAGAAATAATATTAAAAACTTTTTATGACCTCATCATCAAACTTTGATTCCCTCCAAGGGCAGGTTTTTCTGACATCTATTTCATGACTGTAATTCAAGAAGAACTGCACATGCACAGCAACAAAACAAAGAAGACGCTGTCCTTGCAGGGTCTACAATAAAATGATTTAACTGTTTGATGGAGTTTCACTCTTTTGTTAACGTCTGTGAGCTGCATCTCAAACAAAAAGGGAAATGTCTCACCACTGAGAAGTGAAGACACCGTAGAAAACTGTGCTCTCCCAGCTGTCTCCCACCGGCTTAAGAACAAACATGTCCTGGATGATGTTGAAGGGAAAGCCATCGTCAGGGAGCGAACACAGAAGCTGAGCCTTCAGGAAGGTGGTCCACTTCTTCTGCAGCACCCGCTCCCCGCCCTTATCGCCCTAAAAAGATATTCTACGTGTCAAAAAGTATCAGATGCCCTTTTACAAAACAATTTTACAAAACAAATGAGACCACAACCGATGCATTTTAACTGGGGGAGTGGTGATTCAGCTTCGGGAGTGAAAGCAGATACAGAGAAGTGTTTCTCACACGCAGGTGATGCTGTGGCAGGAGTCTGGCAGCAGATGCTGAAGGCTCGACTCTGCTATGAATAAAGATTAAAGAGGCTGCAGCTGCAGTGAGAAAGGAGAACAGTGTGGCCTTCAGTTCAGCTCCTATCAGCCAGGACTCCCAGAAAACAACAGTCAGTCGGGTAAAAAAAAGCAGAAAAAAATAACTTCCAGGAGTTCATAAACTAAGTTCTCAGTTTGCTGTCTGAAGGGATCATAGAGCACTAAAAAGGATCCAATCTCTGCATGGTTTTGAGGCCAGGTACTGACATAATAGTTCTCAAAATGTGCATTTAGGATGAAATTTTAATATAAATAAAGTTTATGATCCAACAGTTAACCATTTAAAACATTTAAACCATCTAATGGTCATTAAAGAAAATATGTGTTTGTTTGCAGCAGTTATTGTAAGTACTAGTCTGAGACATTGGGGATGTGAGGGACCAACACCAGCCCAAACTGAGTTGGGTAAAAAAGCCATTCTTCACCTTCTATTGCTAAAAAAAAATAATCACCTTCACTAAAAGATGCAGCAAAAGTCTGGATTAATTTTCCAAAAAGTAGAAACCGAGTTACTTTAAATGGCAGAAGTTGCTCATTAATTATTTTTCTGGAGCACTTTTGGGAAAACAGAGACCATAAAAATGCTCCAATCTCAATTATTTTTAGATACAGCCGATGGAATTTTCAATTAGAGTCCATTTCTCCACCTTTCCTTTAGAGGGTGCTGCAAATGTTATGTTATTGTGACATTGGTGACTGATGACCTCTTTAGACAAGATAACTTTGTGGATAAAGCACATTAAACATCGAAACAATAAAAAAAAAATATATATACAACTCTAGACACGATAACAGCCCAAACTTTGATGTGCGTTCCCAAGAAATGATCTGCCTAAACTCTTTCATTTGGTGATGCAATTTGGTGATATAATTTATGAAAGGTTGCCTGCTCCAAAAAAAAAAAAAAAAAATCAGGTAAGGCATTTAATAATAACAGCTGAAATCAGTGGTTGATGCTACAGATGAGATCCGCAGCCCTCTTTCATGCTCCTATAAACAGTTATTAGCGGACTTGCCAGGACCAGCAATCTTCAAAGGCTCAGTAAACACACTCCAAAGACATCGCTCATGAATGTAACTAGCAGGAAAACACCGGAGGAGGAAGAGGAGGAGCAGGACAAAAACAAGTGGCCTTGTCCAGTCTGAAGATCGTTTCCCTGTCTGAGATCCAAACCATCCCCATAACACCTCCAAGAACTACTCTGAACGACAGCAGAAGGACTCATCACAAAAACTCCCTTTAACTGAACAAGGACAGTCCTCAGTGAGCTGAACTTTTTTGGGTCTGATGTTGGATCTGAGGGCCGGTTATGGGGCTGTGCTTGTGGCCAGTCCACACAATGAGGACATTCCAGCTCTCTCAGCTGTCCACGGCTGTTGTTGCCATGCTTCACAGCGTCAGGTTTGTACTTTTAGTCGCTTCAGCCACTCCAATCTGGTCACTTCACTCTAAACACAGGCTCCAAGCTGTGCTCGCTGCCTCTCATACTTATAATTGCTCTCCAGATTCTTCACGTTTGTCAACGTGAAGAGCAGGTAGTGGAGAGTTAAGGAAAAGGCTTCTGCCTTATTCAGAGTTCATATAATCCGCCTGCTTTCCACAGACCTTCAGGGAGCACACCTGAATAAACACCAGTAAGAGGGAGTGGAAGACAGGAGGGGGCGGATAGCAAAGGAGGGAGAAAAAGACTCAGAAGCAGGTTTGTTTAGCAGATGCAAATAAAACTGTAGCTTGAATTTTAGTTAAAAATGAAAAAGGTGCTTTTGGTTTTTATTCATCTTAATTGAGTCACCTTTAGAAGCCAGGACAAGACAAAGCTAAACACCCCAGAGGGTTCAGATGTGCAATGAAACCACTTTTTAACACTGGGTTTGGCCCAGTAAACAAAGAGAAAGGGGAGTGTACAATTTCTTCCTAAAAATGTGTTCAAACTGGAGATTTCTAACAAGAAGGGGTTGATAAAAGCAACTTGTTACGCACAGAGCTGAAAAACAGCAGGGTATCTTTTAGATAAACTTTTAACACCCAGTTTCCCTGAAAAAACAGAATCCTATGATGAAATATACCCTTATTGGGATATGGCAGACATTTTTCACTATCAGCAGTTGTATGGAAAGTGGGGAACAGGGAGAACTGGAAGAAAACATCTGGCAGGAGCTCAAAGTCCCACTCTGATTAACTTTTGATGTAGTTTAAAGCATTCACAGTGATCTTTTCATTGTCTATGGCATTTCTAGCACAAAATCATAAAACCTGTGTTGTTTTCTGGGACATAGTTTCTGCAGAGCATCAGAAGTTTATCAGAAATTCGCCTCCAAGTTGTGAGTAGGACTGTTGCCATGGAGCAACAACGTCCCCATTTCTCTTTCCCGTTTCTGGGAGCTCAGAGCACTGCTTGTCCGCCTAGCGTATTTTCTACATTACAACTAATCTCTTTTCTTGTCTGCTCCTGATTTACAACAAACTGAATAAATAAATCATCAGAAATGCAATTTTGAGCAAAATTATTCAAATATACATCCTCCATGCTCAGAAAAATGCCACAAAATGTGTAAAAAACACTATTTTCATAAAAGTGGGCTTTTAAAACTTATTGTGCTTCCACATAGTGAGGTTTTTCTAGTAGCAGCTAAATAAAACATTTAGTTTTTGAGATTGGTTGTTATCCTTTTACTCTCCCTCAATAGCTGGATGGTTAAGAAAATGCAGCCCAAATCACTCAAACAACATTTGAAAGACAGAGGAAAAAGTGAGCTGTTGCATTCCGGTAAAATAAAAGGTGGTGGACTGCCTCTAATGCACACTTCAACATGCAGTCCCCACAATCTGTTAGCCGTTCTGTCAATGATTTCCATATATAGACCCCAGTAGGTGCTCTGCTGACTGCAAGAGGTGCTGCAGCGCTAAGCGCCAGAGCCGTCCAGGACCAAGTCATTAAGCTGTCACTAGAGATTACATGCAGTCACTGCGATTACTCACATTACTGCCTCTGTGAACAAGACGCATCAGAGGAGAAAGGCCGAGTGCACCGCAGTTTCGAAAGTCTTTTATTGATCTGACGACCAGTGAAAAAGAACCGAGCCTGCGACAGATCATCCAGGTTGATCAACTAAACTAAACCCTTTGACTGGGGTGGGAGGGGTGACATCCTCAGCTGCCTGAGTTTGTATGCTTTGACTGGGGAAAAAAAAAAGTAGAGGAAAAAGCATTTCATTTCACAGCGAAGCACCCTTGAATACTAATAGCGGCTGCAAAGCTCAAAGGGTTGGGGGAGAAAGGAAAGAGCTGGTGGGATGGACAACTGCAGCTGACATTGTGAGCGAGATGGAAGGAGAGGGGGAGTGTGACATTGCAGAGAAACAGGAGGCGGGGAAGGGAGGGTAGGCGATGATTCAGACAGGGGGGGGAAACGAAATCTGTCCAAAATAAGTTTAGACAGTTGAATAGAGAAAGCTTTAACGCAGCAGAAACATTTTTCCATTGCATCCCTGGGTTTGTTTTCAGCTGCATTTGTCACAGCTTTGACGTAAAGCGTCCTGCCTTGTTCTGACACAGCTGTACAAGGATTAGGAAAAGGAAGTTCTATCTCCAAGAAAACACCCCACCTTTACCTTCACGTCTTACCTTACACACACGAGCGATCCTCGACACAATGGTGTTGTCAAAGAAGTCAAATTCTTTCCCTGCCTCGCTAAAGAAGAAGTAAATCTTGTCGTCGTCGCTCACAGGGTTACCGATAGGCTGACTCTCCTCAATATAAGATGACCCGACAAAGACTGGATCTGGGAAAAAAGGAAAGGCACAAAAAAGTGAACTTTGCGTTCATTTTCACACAAGGAAATGTGATTTGTCATGTGTATAATCAACCCATTCTCACTCCCAAGTCGTCACATATTGACTCATGGGCAGGAGCTCTCAGAGTCAAAAATTGAAGCTTATACCCAACGTGTCGTTTTTTGACAACCTGGCTCATCTAATTAAATCAAGGCTCCCCAACCTCTAGGCCACAAACTGGTATCAGTCCAGACCGCACTGATACACTAACCGTAACCTGGTACTGGAAAGCGGGTCGGTACAACGTCCTGGATGTGTCCAGGCGCCGACTGGGCTAGGGTACCGGTACTGGACAGAGGTTTTGGTCCGCGTTTGGTACCACATTCAAGAAAACGACTGGACCCCTGATTTAATCGGAACAGCCGGAGTATCAAAAAACGAACGAACAGCAAAAAAACAACGAGTTGGGAGCACCCAAAGCGTCAAAGAGTGACTCAGAGGACTTTTACCCATGTGTCAATATGTGACGACTTGGGAGTGAGAACGTGTTGGTTTAAATATGAACTCTGAGGAAAAAGTGGGAGAGGGACCTGGCTGCAGACACGATGGCGCCTGACATCCATCGGCTGGCAGCAGAAATGATCCAATTAACCCTAACCCTAACCAAAAAGTGTTATGAAAGCTTAAAATGGGAAAAACTATAACTGTTAAGGTTGCAAGTTTAAATAAAGTTTTATTTCGAGCAATTTTGGGGTATTTTTGGTTCCAGTCAAGAACTTCCTGTTCTGGACATTGATGTCTGCAGCCAGATCCTCTTAAAAAGTGGGAGTATTACCCTGAAGATAGCAGAGGAAGCAAAAACAGTCCCCATAACTTTATGAATTTCAAAGTGAAACCAAGAGACAGCAGAGGTGTGAAACGGCTGCACCGCTGCCGTTCAGGGAAGCAGCAGATGGTTCAGGCTGTTTTGATGTACAGCTGCTGATAGAACCGGGCTCGTACAATCTGCGAAGTCTCGTCTTTACTTCCGCTCTGCATGCACCCGTGAATGTGCCTCAGTAATGACTGCTGCTATCTGAAGCCACTATCATCCACTGCTCTCAAAGCCTCAGAAATCTGAAGTCTCCACACGGGGCAGCAGGGTTTACCTTGCAACCATTTTAAAGAGTAATCCGTTTTCAGGGAAGTTCCCTGCCCCAAACTTTTGAAAATGACTGGCTCGTTCCCTTGGAAGTTGCTGGCAGTGCCGGTGTACAGCTCCCCATCTAAAAGACAGAAAAGACAAAGATTAAAGTGGATTTATCTATGAAAAAAAGATTTAATCTGTCTAAAGTCTAATGCACAAGATGACTCATTTAAGAATTAAAGATGAGCTTAGTTTTCCTTAAGCTAGAGTCATTCATTCTAAGTGGACATACTCCTACATACCCACAAGGATGGCTGTGGATTTGTACTCTGGGTTATAAGGGGAGCGACTGCGCCCGTCTTCCATCATCACCTCGCCCGCCTCGTCCCGCTCCAGGGTGAAAGTTGACGTGTTCTGGAGACAAACAGCAAACGTCCCTCAGGTACAGTCCAATTACAACTCTACTTGCAGAGAACAAGTGGGCCAAACTGAACCAGTACCACTGGACCTTCCTGTCACTATTCAAATACTCAATGTTCTGAGCTTTTGCCCTTATGGTCAATTTAAACAAGGGCCATCAACGTTAACACGTTAACGCACGCAATTAATAAAAAAAAAATTAACGCATTATTATTTATTGACGCTAAGTAACTGCACTCAGAAAAAGCAATGGTCTTCCGTTGGTTCAGGCTTCCACAGCAATTTTAATTTCTTATAATACACACTTCGTCAGGTACTGTCCCGCTTATGACATGGTCAAACAAAATAAATATTCAAACGATTTTTCGTACTTTGTTCTTGTTATTTTTTAGGTTAACATCGCTGTTTTACAAAAGGCAGAGTATTTGATACGTAATGCAGCCTGTTGTCACGGTAACACAGGAATGCGGCGGCGACTGTGACTGCATGGACAAAGGAAAGCGATATATATGCTTATTGTCGTGATAGGTTCAATAAGGCATCAGTTCTGAGAGTAAAGTTAAACTCTAACCCCTTGTTTTTGTCCAGAAGATGAACCAAAAAGTTTGTTATGAAGACGCCTGCACATATAGAACACTGTGACTGGAACTTCTTCTGTAGATGCACATCCACACCCAGCAGCCAATCAGAATAGAGTATTCAGTGGGACCATTTAAAGTGCAGAAACACAATGTTTGTTTGTTATTACTGTATATCAGCATCTTTGTTTTTTGGGAGTATTACTGAAGACTTAAAAGTCTTTACAATTCTGTTTATCTTACTGTTGATGTGTTTTGTGCACACATATTACATTTCTGAGCTTTCTCTCTGGCTTGTTTTGTTCAAAAGCTGCATATTGTTGTAAAAAGTTTAACTAGTAAAACAGTATGATTGATCAGATTAATCACAATCCAAAAGTGTGATTATTCTGATTCATTTTTTAATTCATTGACAGCACTACTTTAAACTCTCTCTTTTAATATACTACTCTTTAAAAATACAACTGTTTTGCAAAAATATTTTGTTTTTTAACAATTCTGCTAACATGTACTAATTTTGCTGATAAATTCCTAATGTTTTACTGGCATCAGCCATTTCCAAGACTTAAGATAATTCCAACTGTCTAATGAGGCTAACTTTGATGCTCTTTATACCATTAGAGAAGCAGTTTAAACACACGAATCACTGAGCTCACCGAGCACTAAAATGTTTAAGGAGTTTAGCAGCATTAAGGATCAGTCACAGCCTTGGTTCTACAAATGCTCAGCGTTTTGCCTTTAATCTCTTTCTCTAAATAGTCCCTGAATGCTATATTTGCTAATACAAAAAGGAAAACAAATGGGATAATCCACCAAGCAGATGTTTAAAAAATGTTTCACAAATTAACCCCCTTTCTTTTCATTGTTTTAATCCAAACACAAATTAGAGCAACCAGATGTATGGTGTTTAGGGGAATGGAAATTTTGTATAAAAATTCTCCTTCAGTTCACTGGGATGGTCCAAAAGGAGAAAAATAGTGTCATGTGGTCATTTTTTTTGGAAATATATAACAGTCAGGGATCAAATATTTCTGTATTTTTACTCATGAACTAACATGGTTTTTGTTGTCTTTTTACAGTGCAACATTGTTTGGATACTTCTGTTGAAGAAAAAAATCTTCACAAAATTAATTTGCGTAAACTTCTATAGCTTATCAGTTTTTTTGTTTAAATTTCACCTGGATGTGGACAAACAAACAAATGAACTCTGGTCGATCTCACTTGTAAGTGAATCCTGATGTGATACAGTACAGTGTGAATGCACACAGACTCTCCAGCTGACCAGAAGCACGTGGAAACCAAATTGAGTAGAAGAAGAAAGTCTGTCAATTTAATTTGAAGAAAAAAACCTCTCACACTTGCAGCTCAAAAAGCACAAATAACAAAACATATAGAAAATGTTTCATCTGTAAATGTACAGTCAGAACATAATAATTAAGACAAAAATATGCTTCTGACTCTCTGACTCTCAAGGACACCGTGCAACTTTTAAAACAACATTAAATACATGAAACCAGACATCTACAAATACAGGAACAAACAACAGGTTAAAGTGAGTCACTCTGTAGTGGTTACAGACTTAAAGCAGGTTCAAACAGGTAAGTGAGGATTTGAAAACAGTGATTGAAGTCATTTATTAGAACAGTCACTTCAGAAGTCATGTACAGTTAGTGGTTTTCTTCTCCAATTTTTTGTTTTCTCTTCTCAGAACTATTCTGGGTAATTTTTCTTGTGGTCAGAATGGTATCCATGAAAACAAACCAAATAAAGAGTGACCTTTTCCCACATTCCCCCTCCAATTTGAACCCAGTTCATTGAACAGTTCCAGTGTTAAGACCTAGCGTTGGAAGACGAGCAAGATCTGTGCTGTAGGTCAGTTACAGGCTCTGGATCCTCATCGATCTGCTTGTTCATGACCTACAACCCTCTAGTGCTGCTCCTCGTCTATAAAATGAGTCAATGATGCCCATCTGTGATGAGCCATGCTCTTTCAAAAGCTCTCTGGAAGTTCCTTTTCCAGCCGTTTCCAATTTGAAACCACATACTGATAAGTAAACGTAAGCTTTGGAGATGTTTAAGAATAAAAAGAAATGCAAACAGAAAATAAATCAGCTTCAGTAGCCAGAGGACTGAACGGAAGAACGAAGCCTGAAAAAAAGCTTCCTCACTGCAGACGTTTGTTTTAACTCATGTCTGTCGTTTTGATTGTTTGGTGTATTTACTGGGTTTCGGTGTCCTGTTACATTCACAAACCCTCTGAGACTGTTTTGAAAAGAGCTTTAAAAACAAAACATTTATCATTGTTAATATTATGCATCTCCCAGGCCTGTTTCTAGGAATGTCAGCGCACACACAAACGCACACGCAGAGGCGGGGCTTTCTGTCAACAGGACGAGGGCTCACACAGACCGGCAGGACTCAGACTTGCCCGGAATCCCAGCTCAGGGTTCTGTTTAAGTCACCTTAAGTCCAAGAAATCCTGCGGTTTTGAATTACTCTGACGTCAAATTGGGATAAGGAAGGATCCTGCTCTAAAGTGAGCAGTCTCCAAGCC
This sequence comes from Oryzias celebensis, assembly GCA_014656515.1. Lineage (NCBI taxonomy): Eukaryota > Metazoa > Chordata > Actinopteri > Beloniformes > Adrianichthyidae > Oryzias > Oryzias celebensis. Next base: position 10,037,311 of record BNCR01000003.1, read on the forward strand.
CATGAGTAAAATCAATGTGATGTTTTAAGACTGCTACAACCTCTGTAGATGGACTCATCTCCTAGATAAACAGATTCCTCTCTCTGCAAAGCAGACCCCCTGTTGTCTCATCTGACTAAAGAGTCTCCGCAGGATTTGATGCCTTTTGGATAAGAACAGATCCAACACACACTCAAGGGAATTAAGAGATTGCAAAAAAAAAAAAAAAAAGCATCAAAATTCAAACGCCTCTTTGTGGGAGGAAGAAAAAAAAATCTTCTGTTTAATGATGGAGGAAAATCAGCCCTAACATAAGAACAATTCAGAGGTCATTACTTACTATGTAGGCGCAGACAGGACTGAAGGCGTAGGTGCCACACACATAGAGATGAGTGCTGTTCAGCCGCAGGAGAATTTTTATATAATTGAAGCAATCAGTCTGGAGGAGAACAAGTGAAGAACGTCAGTATGTGAAAGAAATGGATAGAACAGGATGTATATTCTTGATGACATCTTTAAAAAAAAAAGTGTAAAATCTGTCTTGTTTGACAAAAACAATTGGAGAAGTATCCTCCTTTCTTCAAGCACGGGTGGGAAAACCTCCCAGCGTCACACTGCAGCCGCCTGGAGAGCTTTTTGTAATACACAGACAGGAGTTGTACACTGCAGCTCATGGATTACCGAAGCTTGTCGCCCAGGGATACAACAGCTGGCATGACAACGAGGTAACTGACAGACTGAGGAAGAAAGAGCGGCTCCCCAGAGAACCTGCCCACTTGATGCATTTGTTTGCAACTGGTGGAGAGCTTTATCAACACACAGCTCTCTGCTGGAGACTTTCATTAGTTTGGCATGCGGGATCATCAATGCAGAAAAAACATCTCACCTCCAGACTTTTGCCTTTAAAGCTACACTCTTCTCGTTTCTCCACAGGAGTGGTCCACGTCAGCTAAAAACAGGGGAGAAAAAACTGAATTATTTAACTTGTCATTATTAAACACAGATTTTCTGATAAATCAGGTCAAGCCCGAAGTGACCACTTCCAATGAAAAGTCTATGTAAGGCTACGGCCACAAATACAACTGCCACCACATGCTAAAAGCGTGTTCAAGAATGCCTGTGTGTACGTAGCATGAAGATCGGGTTTGCCGCACTAACATTCTTCTGCAGCTTGGTCTTGCTGATGTCTGAGAGGCTGAGGGCAAACAGGGCCTCCCTGGCTCCGACGTAGAGCATGTCATCCTCCTGGCTGAGCAGCAGAGAGGTGTAATTGAAGACGCCATCCACAGAGAATCTCCTGGCTGATCTCTCCTTCGCATCTGGGTACCACAAAAGACAAATTATAAATAGGAAAAACAGCAATACATATTTAAACACTTTAATAGTACAGCATTTTTAAATCTATGCTCTCTCTATATTGAGTAAAAGATTTCTCAAAAGAATCACAGTAGAAGAAAGTTTTCTTATCTGCACAGTCTGTTTTCAACAGGAACTTCTCAGTTATAGTCTTTGATCAGTCAGGCTCCTTTGTTAAATGTCGAATTAAAGTAAACACATACAAAAGTTATTTTAACTGATTTACAAAATCATGATTTTTGGTTCAAGTACAGCTATTTTCAGTCTGCACTGGCATTTTTGAAGCATGGAATCTCAACAGACAGAACGGGACGGAGGAGTTTAAGATTGTTGTGCAAGTCCGTCTGCTTGTGGTGAGGAGGTGCCAGTCTGTGCAAAGAACAACTCCGGAAATTCAAACTGATGATTCCAGAGTAGATTTTAGCTGGAAAACATTTAAATGTGTTGTAACACTTTAGAAAGAAAACAGAAACTAAAATGTTTAACTCTTAACTTTATTGACGAATTGTATTTGGAAAATGAGTATGAGAAAAAAAAACCAGTAATCTCATAAATAAGCAGATTTGCTATTTATAATAGTTAAATCATATTGGAAGAAGGAAAAACAACAAATATATAAAGACCTAACCCCTAAAAGTAAATTAATCTTAACATTTAGTTTTCCTGCAGTATATTAGGAGCTAATATTTGTACAAAGATAATGATAAAAATAATGAAAACAAAAGCCTTGTTTCCGCTGAGTGATACAGTCCGGTACAGTTCAGTATTTTGAGCGTTTCCATTATAAAACTGAGCTATTAAGCTGAACCGAACCATACCATTTTTGGGCCCCCGTTGTCTGTAGGTCCATAGAAAAATGTAATGGAGCAGTTAGTGCGGCGCTACCGTTGAAAGCCGTTGATTGGCGGATGCTCATTACAACAGAAGAAAGTGGCGGTTTTCCTCTTCGCTGTCCTTAATCTTCTCTCAAACAACATTAAATGTTTTGTATATACCAAGTACCAAAAGCCAAGCAGAAAAAAATAAGGTGCTGGACAACCTCCATTGTTGCTGTTGTTAGCTTCACCCCGCATGCGCCTTGACGGTCCAGCTTTAGGTGGAAAACGCTGACTTGAACTGCCTGGACCATTCTAAACTGGACCAAACCATACTGCTCTGTGGAAACGAAGCTAAAAGGTCAACCTATAGTCAAAACAGTACCATAGAGTGATGTTTCTAAGAGTTCACCGAGTGGATTTTTCCAAGAAATAAATGAAAATATAGGAAGAGGAGATAGAATGTGAACGATGGCTGGCATTTGTTTACATACTTAGAATTTTTTTCCCTTTTTTTGACCATCTTTGTAAATGTTTATCTCCCGCTTCTCACTCCAAACATTTAAACATACTCCATCTCCCTCCTACACTAAAACACTGGGGGTCACAGTCTCCATCTGTTTATCCAAATAAGATTACAGCTCCAAAGTGAGCCTTAAAAACACCACCATTTGCCCACTGTTGGGCCATTTTAAAGACCCCCTATTCACCTCGCCAACACGCAAACCCACTTCACAATTACTCAGCCAAGAAGGATGATGACAATAAGGGAATAAAAAAACGCAGTTTGTTTATCTGCAACACTTTAGATAGTGAAGTGCGAGGAAGAGAGAGCCAGAAAAGTGCAATAAATGTTTACAACCCGTGACTTAAACTTTTCATTATGCTCGCAAACAAACACACACAGGGCGCTTTGGCAGATGATCGTCTTCTCCTGCTGCGAGTCAGAGCCAGCTGTGCTATCGCGTCCAGAATCGAATCCTAGTTCCTTTCCACTTCAACAAACCTCATCTCTTTATACTGCTTTGACATCTGGACTCAATGAGTTGGGAGAAAAAAGTTATACGTTTTGTTATCTAGGGATTCGTAAGAACACAACATTTTCCTATGAAGGAGTAAAACAAACTGGTTCCATTTAAAGGTATATTAAGTCTTTGGAAAAGTCCTAATTGCTCATAAAGACAGGCATCCTCAGACTCCCTGCAACTGACGAAGAAATGCCATCCATCCTCTCAACAGGAAGACATATCATAGCTTCATTGTCATGGCTCCCATGGGTTTTGGACATTCGCTGGAACCAAAAGCAGCTTCTCCCAGCACATTAAAATGCTCTGACATAAATCACAGTGACAGCTTCTTAGACGGTTGAATAATGAGCAGCGGAGAACAAAACTCATGAAACTTTAACTCTGAAAGGTCACTTAGCAGGAGTGAGGTCTAGGAACAAAGAGGGACTCGTGATATTCAGGAGGAAAGGGGCCGAGACGTTGACCTACATGAAAGAGAGAATGTGCATACAGAGGGAAAAATAACATTCAGAGTGCTCGGAGATGGATCTCTGATAAGAGCTGAAGGTCGGGCAGTAGCAAATGTCAGTGCTGTGTCAAACTGTACTTAAAGTTTTTTCTTGCTCAGAGGATTTTTCAAAAACAGCAGCGAGCCGTTTTGAAGCCAGGCTCTAGTTTTAGTCATCACCCCACTGTTTACTCATCTGCCTGTCACCAAGTTGGGGTCTGTACCCCTGCTAAGGCTCATCAAATCACACATCAACATCAACATGGCTGCTTTATTGTTGGTGTTAACATGGTAAATTAGATTGCACTGCAATCAAAGGTTTATTTGGAATTTAGGCCTGGAATTCAAAGTGTCCACTTGCTGCAGAGGAAAGATGCAGACGATGCATCATCTGAGGATGGTTTGCTGCTTGAGAAGGAAGACCTGCATCCACAGTTATTAGCGTAAGAGCCGGCGTGTTACACATCAGTTGGGCTTGATCAGAATTCATCTGGCCCTAAAGTGCGATTCTTTTCATATCTGTGATTGCTCTGGTGCTCTGAAGCTCTGGGTGATGGCCCATCTTCTGCCATCCGAACTCAAGGGCGGAAATTTGTGCAGGAAGCCGTGACAGATCATCAATAGGACTAAACAATGTCCCCTACGGATTGCTGTGCGTGTTGGCCATGGGCACCAATGGTAAAAAAAAAAAAAAAAAAAAAAAAGAATTCACGTATGGATAGAGGGACGGCGAGCAATCAACCCCTCGTGGTTCTGTCGGCACAGCATGATCCAACTGGTGTGCTGTGAGTAAAAGCTCTAAAAGAAGAAAATGTCTGCTTCGGGGAATCTTTACCTCTTAGTTATTTACAAGAAAATAAATGTTGGAACACAATTACCTTCATTTACTGTGACTTTTCTGTCCTAATGAGTGGAGCTAAAGTGGGGCAGAAAAAACCCGCACAGATCTGGAATGATTGCAGAAGCACACGTTTGCTTCATTGTGAGGAACCGAGGCTGGTTCACACTGCATATATAGTGAGACATGCTTTCTTGCACATGCAGACAGAAATATGTTCTTGCAGCTTAATTCTAGGTAAACTCATCTGAAAAGTAGTTTGGAAAGAAGTTGTTCTTAGTCAAACATTTAAAGCATGTGTAGCTAAAAGTGCTTTGTGGAGGTATACAAGTTTTAGCTTTACTTTATCCATCATATGCTCCTTAGAGACTGGTTTATGCTTGCTTTAATTTCAAACTGTAGATGTTTTTTTCCATCCCAAGAACACCATACGTCTGCACAAAACACATAGTGCATTTGTCATTTCCATTCTATGCAGAAATATATTGTAATTGCAGACCAGTTAAACCTCACAGGGTCAAATGAAGTTTTAGTAACAGCATTTAGCTGCTGCAAATCTGCAACGCCTGGCCCAAGAAGGTTAAACTAAATCCATTTTCTTCACCATGTCAGAAAGATGTGCAAACTCTGCTCTAGATACTTTCTTTCAAGAATTGGCATCCAAGAAAAACTGCTATGAAAATTCAAGAATTTTTTGGACAGACAACACTACATTCAACCACATTCACTGGCAAGGAAAGAATCTGAGTAACTGTGAACAAACATTTGTTTTTATGTTTTTCTCTTTCAAATTCTTTGCTTACATATCAATTCTTCTCCAAATGTACTTAAAGTCCCACTCCAACTTTATTTTTTCTTTTATAAAATTGTTCTCACTGGTCGCTTAATTATGATGATGCCGTTTTCAGCAAAGGTCAAAAAGCTTTTGAGTTCTTGGATAAAGAGATATTTTCTGCAGAGCGGAAAAAGCTAATTAGAAATGCACTCTAGGGTTGTGAGTGGGATGAAAGAAAGCCTACATTAAATCCCAGCATTCTTTTATTGTCACACTATCCTGTTAGCTCACAGCCCCTAACTCAGACGAGAAAAATGATGACGTTCATGGATCTATTTGTCTGCAAGTGGATGAATCAGAATTGTAGCGGAGAAGGGAGACTTTGGGTCGTATATGGCGGTTGGTGTGTCACAAACCCGATCATTTTCAAACTGCGGGTTTTCATCTGCTCCTGATCTAACACAATTTGAATAAAGAAACGCTAGAGAAACCCAAATTTAATCTTAAATTATTTTATATATTTTCTTTATCATGAGAGAAATGCTTCAAGAACATGTTGAATACACCAAAAACACTATTATGATTGGAGTGTGTCTTTAATCATTTGATGTTCTACTGTCTTCTTTGGTTTAGTCGATAAAGAATGTAGTATCTTGAGTCATTTTGATGTATCTTTGCCATTTTTTAATAATATATGATGCTATTAAAAGCTAAAACAAATCAAAAAATATACTCCCAAACAGGTCAAATTCACATTATTAAGAGCTTCAAGCTTCCAAAACCTTTCATGGGAATCACAGTTCAATGTGTTCATTATTGGATTACATTTTTTACACATCTTGCCAGCAGTTGGATGCATTTTTGCTCAAGATGAACAGTTCCTGCCAGGACATGTGCAGGTATCATATTTCAGGGAAGATGACAACTTTCCCTTTTCTTCCAAAGGGTAGCCTCTTATAAAGGGTTAGGAGTTGGAATGGCTGCTTGGTAGGTACACAACTGCCAGGACGCTCCTAAAAGCTAAGTATAAACATGTCCTGGATTTACTGTGGCAGCATGAGCCACAAGGCAACAGAGCAACCGGGACAAAGGGATTCACCCGCAGCTCGGCTGAGAAGAATCTGAAGAAGGCACTCCAACTCCATGGGGATGGATGTGTAACTGGGATTGTGTAATTTTGCAGGAGGAACACAACTTAAAGACCAACTCCAATGAAAGTAGAGTTTTTTTTGTGTTTTTAACATGATCTTGTGATGTTCTTCTCATGATGGAGGACAGAGAAAAGAAAGTTTAAAATTGCCTGAAAATTTCTCTATTAAATTCTGTATCAATCAGGAGCAAATGAAAAAAAATCCAGTTTGAAAAAGGGCGTGTTTGTGACGTAGAAAATACAATGGAAAAAAGCCACAAGCTTCCTGCTCCAATCTGATGCATCCACTTGCAGACAAATCGATCCATGGACGTCTTTGTTGTCCTCGTCCGAGCTGGCATTTGTCTCAAAACCGTATGGCTGACCACAACAAACGTTTTAAAAGTCAGCTGCAGTTTTGCAAGTATGTTTGGGCAAATGTTAGCCATTTGAAGCTAACAAGTGACCAAACGTTTTCATTTCTGTCCATTTGGTTAACTTGCCTTTCTTTAGTTTAGAGTATTTACCATTGTTGGAAATAGCTTCAGCTTTTTCTGAAACTCATTACTTTATATTGTTTGGTTAAACTTTCCTCTTGGCACTAAATGCTGGTGGGGACAAAGTTAGAGTCTGGCCCATCTGTAAACTTGGCAGTTTTTTGCACCAGAGAAAAAACAAAATTTTCTGCACCTCTCAGGTAAGGCCAAAAGGCTCGTGTGTTGTTTGTGATAATAGTTTTTAGAGGAGGAATCTGTCATCTATTCTGTTCACCCCTTAACGTGTGTGACCATGTGCACACCGTGCTAAAAGAGCGCTGGCCCTAGTAGATAATAAACAGAAGCTGACAGTGTGTAAAGACCAGTGTTTGCTATGAAAGGGGATTATTCATCAAAAACCTGTCCACCGTGCCACATGTTTACAGGTCCAAAACACATCAGAGGAGTGAAACAAAGCCTTAAAGGGACCTTAAATCTTGAAGAAGTCTTCCTTTGCTCTCATCGGACCAGTGAAAAATGTCTCTGTAACACACGTGGAATAAGGATGAGGTCAGTGCAGCACGGCGCTGCATGGCTCTAAAAGCAGAGAACAAGGCTCCAGTCAGATGTGATGCTGTACTGTAATTAAAGGCTTTCAGGCGTCATCCTCACACACGCTGAACTGGCATGCGTCCAGAGCCGAGGAGGACGGCGATCGGCTGCGGTTGAGAGCTTTTAAAGTCCTGCGGGTTTGCTTGGTGAGATGCAGAGTGATGCTCAGCGGAGCCTCAGTGAGGTCTTCAAACAGACTTTAAACCCCACAGAGAGCGGGACAGATGGCAGGTATAATTTCTTCACTCACAACTCAAAACAAACATGTCTGAGCTTGTCATGGGTGGCTCCTCCAGAGTCCTCCCTGGTAAATACAGTATGTGCAGTATGTAAATATATTTGTCAGTTTTTTATTTGTAAAAAAAAAAAAATTGAACTCTTGTATGTTATTCTTTCCACTTCACAATTGTGTGCCACTTTGTGTTTGTCTTTCACATAAAATTCCAATAAAATATATTTATGTTTGTGGTCGTAATGTGAGAAAATGTGGAGGAGTTCCAGGGGTATGAATACTTTTGCAAGCCACTGTGCATCCATTTTCAGTTGCACCGGTAATGTTATGTTGGGGGTTGTGAGGGGCTATGGATAGTCTGTAGACAAAGGGATGATGGGAACTGAAGTTAGGCTTACTCTGCATAAACAGTCCCGCCCACAACTCTGAGGTGAATTTTTGATGAACTACTGCCGCTCTGCAGAAACTACGTCTTATGCCCACTAAAAACATTTTTAAAATGACTCAAAAGATATCAGAGAAGGTATCTGAAATGTAGAAATTACATTTTTGCTAAATCTATATTTTCATTAGAAACTGGTTAAATGACTTAAATGATATCCATGATCCAGCCAAGCCACTCATAGGAGAAAGAAAAAAAGAATAAGCCACGTGTGTCAGTTTAGAAAGAGTCAAAAACCAGCTGGTTGCACAAGATTACAGATGGTTTCTGCTTCGGATACAAAAACCCATCAAAGTACAAGTTTGTGCGTTCATTTTTAACTGCACACTTGTTGAATTGTGGAGCATCAGTGAGGCTGCTTTCAGTTTATAAAGTGCACTCATTTTGGACAGACATGCGCTGAAGGTTTTTCAAGTACTCCCACAGCCTGCGATAGCAGTCCTCTACCTCATGTTCCTGTGTCTGTGAGCTTCTGGAGGAGGCATTTGATGAAGAGCGAGTTGGAGTCGCACCAACTTTTGTCCGCACAGATGATATACACTCCGACTATGTCTTGGTTTGTGAAAATATTTCTTTCGTGCGGAGATGCAGCTCTGAAAATACTAGCGAGGTGTTGAAAGAGCAATGCGCTGCAGAGATGTATATGTGTGCATAAGGATCACTCCATTCTGAAGATGTTCAGAAACGACATGCAGACACACAGAAAAAAAATGGAATACGACAGTCTTTGTAGGAAAAATACAGAGCCAGATGACATTAATCAGCTGTGTCAGCCGGTTTAGCAAAGATACACACATCAGTTTTTGTTTGCACACATGCTAGACTGTTAAAGAGGCATCATCACAAAGGTAAAATAAAACCTAAAAAATTTAGATTTGTAATGCAAAGAAATACAACTGTGATAACTGCGACCATTTTGGTTCTGCATCAAGTTGACTCTTAAACTTTAATAGAAAGAAAATTCTTGCTTTTTATTGCAGTATTACAGTTTTAACACCAACCAGGAAGAGAGCTGCCAAGGAATAAACCCTACTTTATTCTAAAGCATCAACTATAACACATACAACAATGATTACACAATGCAAACTGACCCAGATGTTGGTTAAAGCATTCTGCTCTACATGCAGCAGTTTAGCAAAAAAAAAAAAAAAAAGTGATTTATGCAGAACCGATGAAACCTGCTGTAAATTGCATGCATGAGTATAAATCACCCAGCTTGTCTGGAATGGAGTCTTGTCTAATTGGAAACCTCAGTGCTCTGGAGAATTTATTGCACTTTTAACGATGAGTGCTGTGGAAACCGACAATGCCTTCTTCACAGCTATGTCAAGACTAAATTGTGTCATTTGTGCCACGTCTAGTGCATATTGACACCGCTGCAAGACTTGCAACCGGGAAAGTGATATTTTTCCAGAAAAAAAGGAAAATTTTAAATATCAATGCAAAAAAAAAACAAAAAAAAAAACAGTTTTTTGTGCTTAAATCCGACCAAATGTTCCTAATGTGTGCAGGTTAAACATTTCATTCCCTGGAACGTACGATGGAGTTTCCAAAGATCTGTAACAGATGGAGCTGATGTGCTGCAATTATGCTCCACTGTTTCTGCTGCAGTTCTAAATGCAAGCACTTGTGAGTGACACCTCGGCTGGAAGCCACAGGCCTCTTGTCTTTCAGGATCTGTGGGCGTGTCCTCGCCGGGATTTAGGCGGGCATCGGAGCATGTCTAAAACCCAGCAAGTATTTTGTCTGACCCCTATGAACCTCTCCTTCACTGCCCCCTCCCTCCCCCTCTGCTCCTGTCCTGAACTGCATTGCACCCTCCCAAGGTCAGTGGATTTACATGCATGAGTGAAAGCACACACTATGCGCTAAACATGTACCGTGAATAGTAAAGGCCGGTCTAAACATCATGAAAGTAGATAAACTGTTTACAAAGAGCCATGACAAAATGCTCCACCACCAAGCAGCCAGTAAAAGACGAATCTGTTAAGTGAAGACTGGATTTGACAGAATTTGGTACAATTGTATACTAAGATAAAAGCCACAGTCTCTTAATGTTGATGTGGATTTTAAATTAGCTTTCCGTTATCTGTAATTTTATTCCTATCAACCAGCGTACTTTATATTCAGTTACTACAGCTCTCCCCTCCTTCCAGTCAAATAAAAACATGCATTTTCTGTGCTGTTTGAATAATACAATTATAAAAGTATCGGGGGGGTAAGGGTTCATCGATTAATCGATGTCCATTCCCACAATCCGACCAAATTAATCTATCGGAGGCAATTTGTTAATTGAATTGAACTATACTGTTCTTTTTAAAAATCTTTTTAAAAATGAGATAAACCGATAATGGATATTGGAAAATACCATTTGGATTGAGGGTTTATTTTACCATAATTTAAAAACAAACAAGTGCCATCACAGCGGACAACAAAAAATGGGTGCAAAAAAAAGGATTAAGCCATCTTTACAGTCCAATGTGTGGAAACACTTTGAATCTAACAAAGATTCAAATCTAACAAAAACAAAGACCACTAAAAATGCACAACTAGAACCTAGAAAACGACTCAGGTTTTTTGATTTTGGCCAAAAACAGCATAATCATAATTAAGAGACCACTGGGAACGTTTTTACAATAGATCTAAAGATGATCGGACTCTGTCTTTTAACTCAACCAAAAATTCATCCAGGGGATTTTGAACGAGGCCTTCAGGAATGCAGGCATTCTGATCACAGTTCACCCCACCTAAAATAACCTATGAAAACGGGCGGGAAAAGGGATTTGGGTTCAGAAACATCTTTTAAAGACAACACTTTTACAGCTGGGAGACAAAAGTGTTTTATCTTTGAGTTTTGCTAAATTTATTGCCAAAACAACATTGCAGGATTTGAAAGGAGTCGAGGTCTCTTTAAACGTCTTTTGGTTGTTTTTCTGTGTGTTACATATCACAACTTAAGCCAAGTTTTAGCTGTCCAAGAAAACGCCTCATATTTGCTTCTGGAAGTTCACAGTCAAAGTCAGTGATTACAAGGCATGTGATTTATATATGATTAGGTAAATAAATGCAAACAATCCACTTCGTCTTTAAATTCAGGTAAATAATTGGAAAACAAAAAAAAGCCCCATTGAGTCAAGTCCCTTCTGCAGAAAGGCAGGGACATGTGTGGGTCGTTTCTGATAAGCCTGAGCGCTATGCGTGCCTAACCGTTGCTCCAAGTCCCATGATCCTTTGTGCTGCCTCTAAGCTCAACATCCATAATGAAAAACAGACAAGTCTTCCACTGCAGCAACCACAAAAAAAAAAAAAAAAAAAAAAACTTCACTCACTACTCATGAGATTAGCCTGCTCATTAGGAAAAAAGAAAGGAAAAAGAAAGGAGGGAAAGAGGACAAAAGGTGGACGGGGCGCTTTAACAGGAAAAGGGCAGGGGTCTTTTCTGGAGAAACAAACACAGGCTCTTCCTCTTCTTTTGCACGATACAAACCAGAAAGACAACCTTTCCAGGTTTCTTGATTTGAAAGTAGGTGCACAAGTCCATGAAGTGTTAACCATAAACGGTTTACAGCAGCTACTGTGCATTCCCTGCTGTCTCATCACCACACAGCTGAACTGAAACAGATAAACGCTGCAAGAAGCTTGGAGCGGGTTTTAAAGAGAAACCAGAGCTGCTCACATTCACAGCCACACAGTGAATCAAGGCTTTCTTGAAGAGCAGTGTCCAGTGAAGCCAAACAGCTTTCCTATTTGGCTCCCATAATGATTCATCAATCACTTATCAAAAAGCTGTCAGCTGAACAAATAAACAAATGCCAGCATTTCATAAACTGTAAAAGCTTTGCCCACAGTTATTATAATAAGGAGAGCTTCAGTCTCGGGGAAGTAATTACATCCGATGATGCAGGAGAGTGCAAAAAGGTCCAATGTTTAATCAGTGGATTGACCAGGAGAGACATCCAGTTCTCTTTGTCAAATGCATCGCTTTAACTCAGCTACACGTTTACAAAAAGGCCAACTTAAAGCAGGAAAGGAACAAAAACAACAGGTTTTGGTTCATAAAGTGAACCAGCTTTTTAATACAGAAGTTTATCTGTGAAAAATGATTATTTTTTCTTTTTATTGGGGCTAAAAACTGCATCATAAGAATTAAAAAAACCACTGGGAACACACTAGATCAAAAAAATGATCAGAATGGGAGTTTAAAGACAAGAAATATAATGCAAAACGATGTCATCCATGAAATATGTAACGATTATAAAGATGCACTCCAGCTTCAGACATCTTTGTTGTCTTTGCTAATTAAGGGCATGAACATTGTTTTGATGTAAACCCACATTTGTGGCAAAATCTCCTTTCTGACCCATTTCTAGCTTTATGCAGGTTTTCTTGTTTGAAAGAAAAAATGACTTGTGTTATTTGATTTGAAGGCTTCTGTAGTTTAACATGTAAGAATTAACATTATTCTCTGCAGTAAAAACGGTTAACAATAGGTGATTCTGCTTAGTTCAGGTGTATTTATTTATTTTGATCCTTTTTACGTTGAAATAATATTTAAAAAAAGTTCCACTAGAGCAGTCTTATCTGCACCATGACATGTTTGCTCTGATAATCTGCTTTGTTGGAGAAACGTAAGAACTGCCGCAGACCAAACAAATGAACTCCAGTCTGCTTGAAAACAAGGCTCTTGGTCAGGGGTTTCCAAATCCAGGCCTCGAGGGCCGGCCTCCTGCTGGTTTTCCAGAAATCCTGCCTCATCTGCTGTTGATTACCTGGAACAGGTGTGTTTAGCCAAAAAGAAGCTTCAGAAGCAGGTTGGTTGGAAAACATGTAGGACACTAGTTCTCTAGGCCTGGAGTTTGACACCCCTGCTATCGGTTCATGTGTTGGTGAGACACATTTCCTTTAGCCCTGCTCCCTCTTGCCGTATGCTGATTTATGTTATTTACATTTCCTGCAGTTGGGTGCTGCACAGCACGCTCAAGAACGCTTGAGGCTGTGGTTCCGACCGTGCTAATTAGAGATGGATTGCAACATCTGCAGACTCTGGGCCACTGACAGGCTGAGGAGCCACTAAACTCAGAAGAACAGGAATAATACATATTTCCCCTCTAGGTCAGAGATACAAAAAAAGCACCTGAAGCTTTCTTTAGTTCTTTCCTAATGGCTTTAAAATAAACCTAAAAGACCAAACAGCAGCACCTCCACTGCCTCGAAGTTCAACATTGTAAAGAAACAGTCTGAACATTTGTTGTGAGCAGAGGTAAAGCAGTGAGAAGGCCCAGGAGCTTTTTGACATAAATCTTTAAATATTGATCACAGCTTTTTGTGTTTTGTTTACCTTTTTTTTTTTTTTTTTTTTTTTTTTTTAAATTGTCCTGTCCAGAAACGGAACAATATAATATACAACAAACATTGCCTCCATCATAATAGGTCTTCATAAATGTGTTCAGAGGTTTTTCCTTTTTGAAAAATGGGTAAAAGACTGTCAAATACTGCATTGCATGTGTTTGAAGAAACAACTTTTCACTCACTGTAAGGGAAACTGAGTCGGGGTGTGGCGTCATCCTCACTGGCATCCACTGATTGGAGGGAACAGTCCAGCAGCAGTGCAGCAGCCAGAAGACAGTGGATGGTCGCAGCCAGTGCACACATGGCTGCTTGATTACAAAGCACGAATGCAGACGTTTTGTTTTAAGATTCTTTAGATTTCATTAAGCTCCTCTTGGCTGCACAAAGCTTTAGTTTATCCCTCCCATCCTCCTGCAGACTGAGGAGAGGTTGAACTCGTCCTTGACTGTATTCTTGTACTCCCAGTGGTCCTTCCACGTGGTGAGCAGACTCTTCAGACGGAGTGGAGGAATCCTTTTCTGTATTAAAGGCTGCTTCTTTACATGCACTTGTAGGGCCCGTTGATTGGTCCCCCTTAAGCTTTGACAAGTGGCCACTTGGTAAAAGTCATTTTTGATCTGCGAAGAGAAAAGAGAATCAGGCGCTTTATGTCTAATCCAAGAATATGCTTAATAAAAGATTATACATAAAACCAAGCAACAGATCCGTCTCCAATTTTCAAAAGTTTAACCGAGGACCCCTGAGAGAAAAAAAAGAACGGATGCACATTTGGATGACGTTTACTCTGGAATGTGGGACTATTTGAGGAAAAACAGTTGATATGTGAGAGAACGGAGGCATCCTTGAGTCTTGGAGCAACATCTTTGTGACTAAACTGCAGCACGCAATACTTCATTTATTCACCTACGGTTTTCAACACGTAAAAACTCAGCTAAACAAATGATTCAGATCAACATGAAGTCACTGAGTGGTTTCTTGAAGGATTTCACAAACCGTAAAGTCTCAGTGTCAGATTACGTGTTTGTGCTGCAGCCCTCAAAGTTTACCAGCAAAATTAAATTCTTTTTTTTTATCCCAGTATTTACTGCAATCAGCAACTGGTGAGATATGACTTGAAAGCTAACGAGAGAGCCAAGCTTTAATTTTGTAGCTGTGTGGATAAATGGGGGGGCTTCCAAGAAAAAAAAAAACTTTATTGTTTAAGTAAAAAAACAATGTTGATTTCTTATGCAGATCAATTGCTTAGAAATTCTGTTTTCTATTTAGTATGCTGACAGTTCTTTGGGGGAAATTTGTTGAAAAAAATGGCACCGCTCCCATCTGTGTCAACCCACATTACACAACTTTCAAGATGAGCTCTGTGGTTCATCCTACTCGACATGAAATGGAAAACTCAGTTTGAGATGTTCACACTGTTAGAGATGTCTTACTTGTACTTCTTGTTCTGGCTTTGTTCTTCAGTGAAATTTCCATTTCATTTAGCAACTTAAAAGGACACATTAGGTTCAAACTCTAATGGAAAAAGGAATCTAAACTTAGAGTTGTTATAGGGCTGTAAATCATCTCTTAGGTGGTGATCTGATTCAATTCACAAATCAAGATCAATGGTTCATATTGAGTAGTTGCTGTATTTATGTGTTTTTACTCGATGAATGAAAATTAAAATAATGTGTATTTAACCACCATCAAATATATCTTTATCTAAAACAAAAATCAGACTCAACACAATATAACAGACATAAACACAAAGATTTTGAAAGAAAGCAAAGGTATTTATCACTTTAAGCAATATCAAACTGTCTCACACGAGGACAGCATAGCAGCATGAACAGGATTCACCAACAGGATTATTACACATTAGAATTATGCGGGAATCTCCCGCATTATAGGAGCTCAGTTTGCGGGAATTCATTTTATTATGCTCAATATTCAGCATGCGAAATCCAGGCCCTGAGACATAAACTCAATGATCACCTGTTGGGCTGAAGAAGGAAGACCGTTTCTTCTACGATTAGCAACTTGATGAGAAAAGATCACATTGAGTGAATACAACAACGTCGGCTTCTGTGATGCTACACCATTCCTTATGTCTTAAGTATCCCCACAGGAACCATTATATATAGGTGTTTAGGAACTAAAGCACTAAAGAGCAAGAGTGTTTCTGGAATCGCTGCGATGACTCCCAGACGACCTTGTTCTAATTTGTATACGGTGGCCAATAAATCCAGCAACAAAAGAAGAGGGGAGCAGAGAGGAGACCACGGCCATCTGGAGGGACAGGAGCCTGCTTTGATTGAACAACTGACTCTTTGAACAATCTGAATACCCAACATATAAAATACTCACAACTTTTATGACAGTAGTCATAGCAGATGGTCATAATGATCACCTTGCCGCACAGGAAGAGAAAGATTTCAGATACTCAGCAAATGCTGGTTTAAAGCTAACCTAAGCTGGTGTTTGGTGGGAACCGACATTTAAAACGTGGAAAAACAAAGGAATAAGTACATGTGAAAAGATCAGAGTGAAGCAGTGTTGGACACCACAAACCAAAACTACTCTACATATCATTTTATTTCCCAGGCAGCAACAAACTATAACATGCAGGCACGTGTTAAAATGACACCACTGATGAGCCCGTACTGTAGGTAACTTTCATGCTAGATTAGCCCTGCAGACTCAGCTCAAACAGGCAGAGAATAATTTTCACACATTTCATCTTGTTTGGTTTGCTTTCATGCATGCATGCTGCTCTCAGAAGCTAACCAAACATTTTATGCAGAACAAACTGCCTGGAATAATCAAGCAGCTCCAGCTGCCGCTCAACTGGGGAGGTGTTGTGATCAAAGTGGGTTTTGGTCCAAGGCTGTGTCAATCACTATATATATATATATAGGGCATTTTGTTAGTGTTCAAATCTACAATTCCAAAATCCAGTGCCCTGGAAATTTTCCACAAGTTTCTAAAAGACCAGTGTGCATCAAAGCTCACTAGATTGATGAATATAGACCAATATACATTGCCTTTTTACTTTGGCAAATGAGTGACATCATCTTTGGAGTTAAAAATAATAACAACAACAACAAAAAAATATTGAGTATTCATCAGAGCTGAAATAAAATACAGGCTACTGAATAGTCTCGCACTGTATAGACTTTTGGGAGTTTGGGAAAGATTTAGACACAATATAAGATTATCAACAAAAAGATCACCATCCCGACAAAGAGAGAAGCTACTTTTTGCTGTGTGTTCTTCCAGTCCAGATTAGCGGGCACAATGTGAGCAGCAAAGGGAAGCCCTTGTAAGGCTTTTCCAACTATTTCTGGGGAAGCATGAAATGTCTCAGTCGGAACATTTGTTTTTGTTCCTTCTACGTCAAAATGAACAGATATATCCATTCCATGGAAGTTACGCAAAGGCCCCAAGTGCAAGTTCAAACAACAACCCTGAAACATTCCCTCTGATGGTTCTTCTCATGCATGTTAGGACAACAAGCATGACAGCCCTACTTAAGTCAGCTGGTTTCATGTTAACAGGAAGTATCTTTACGCAAAACTTGATGTTTTTCAGATGTTGATAAAACGAAAGAAAAGCTCAAATAGGGGGTTTCCACTCTCACACACGCCATTAGGAGGCTACTGTAAAGTTACAACACGTAAAACAGGAACTCAACACCCCTCCATTGACCTTAGACTGACTGGAAAAGCTGATACTGCCATACAACCATGGAGCCTTTGCTCCGCCAGCACCAGGAAACGAGCTATATAAAGTTCTGGGGCAGATATTTGACCTCTAAACATGAGCCTGGTGGGGGTACGATGTGTCTGAGATTATCTTATGGGTAAAGGTGCCATCAATAAATCATTTTATACCACATAATGGAAAAAGAAAAATCAGAGATTATTAATAATAATAAAAACAGCTAGAACCCAGAAAAACGCACAGAAACAGGTGTTTGATGATTACAGCTTCTTTCCTGTTTTCATTTGGAGATTGCTAACAGACTGATTGAACAGGATGTATGATCAGCACAGCCAGAAAAGGCTCTGCAAAAGTGTGAAGAATAAAAGAAGGCATTAAATGGCTGGGTCTATTTTATTAAATTTAATCGATAAGCATAATCTAGTCTGCTGTTCTTTATTCATTGGCACCACTAATTAACAGTTTTTACCTGTTAGATGCAACATTTCAAAGAGTTGCCGTGCAGGGCTCCGAGCAGCTGGAGCAATCTGCTCCTCCATGTAACATTGAAGGGTGAACCCGGTGCCATATTGTTTAAAGGTAGTGAGTCATTAACCTTTCGAATCCCCCACAAGGCTCCCCATTAATACCTGCATCTGTTCAGAGAGAGACGGGTTGTGGCAGACAGACTGGACAGTACTCTCCGCCGGTTCACGGCGAGTTCAGTGGACAGAGAGCAAAATGAATGCCGGCCGTTTGGTTAGGTTCACATAAAGGGCCGTGCTTTGTGCTCTGAGGAGCTCATCTTTGAAAAGTGGATCAGTGTCATGTTTAGTCTTCGACAGTGGTGGGGATAATCAGTGACCAAGCAGACTTCGACATGAGGCTTGATTAGGCCACGAGTCCATTCATTTGCTTCTTTGTATGCGCATCCAATTCAGAAGGAACTGCACAGGTGCAGGAGTTTCATGAACTAAATTCAACACTAAATTGATCCAACTGTTATTTGTTTTTCTTGCATTTGACCATCTAGAATTTATATCACAATTTAGGATGGTGTATCCAGCTATTATGTTATCCAGAAAAGACCTCAGTGGGGGGGGCTGTTGAGGCGGAGACTGCCGCTGGGTCCATCATTATAACCCACACATCTAACGGCTGCTCACCCAAGAAAGCAGAGCTTGATTGGCTCACAAGTCTAATAAGGGAAAGTGGGTGGAAGAATAGAAATTTCCTTCAATCAGTGGGTGACTGTGGCGGACCCATTTCATCACTGTGATGCATCATTTTCCCAAAAATATAATTTAGTTGCATAACACGGAATATTATTGCGTAAATGAACATCTGTTTTTTTTTTTTATGAAATGCTTGGATTGTCATTTGTCGGTGTAAATGAAAGAATTTTCATCTCTAAAATGTTTTCATAGATATTTGAAGAAAAATAAAGGAATTTAACATGTGGGCATTTTTTAATTGGAAACCACCTCATTAACTTAACTACAAAGATTAAAGATGAAGAACTTCTGGTGCACAACAGCAAAGGCCCAGATTCACAGATGAATTTTACAGCACGAGTGTGCGGATGATAAAGGGAAGAAACAATAACTACAAATCATATTTTATCATCTACAAAAACTAGACTATTTTGTAGCTATTAGATTTAGATACGATAAGGTTGACTTCCAGATTGAACTTTGAGTAAAAACATACATCACTGGAGCCAGATAAATTGACAAAGTATCTGCTGGAAGCTTAAACTGCAAGCGGGTCAGTCCCCATTCACTCAGCAGCAAGGACTCATTTGGTTCAGTTGGGCAGAAAAAACAAGCGCCGCATTTGGTTTGGTTTGTCTTCATTTCATGCACTCTCAAACATGGACTAACGCCTGAAGCAGAACAAACCATCTGAAGACATCATATACAGCAGTGGGTTTAAGGGGTGAGATTGTTTAATTAAAAAATTGAAGATTTGAAGAAGTTGACTCTGAATTAA
Organism: Oryzias celebensis; assembly: GCA_014656515.1. Classification (NCBI taxonomy): domain Eukaryota; kingdom Metazoa; phylum Chordata; class Actinopteri; order Beloniformes; family Adrianichthyidae; genus Oryzias; species Oryzias celebensis. The sequence continues at coordinate 10,056,502 of BNCR01000003.1, forward strand.
CATAAAAAAACAGATTTGTTTTATATTTGACCTCAAATTTAGCAAAAAAGGCCCCATGAATGAAAAGATCAACATAGTGCCAAACATTAGTTTAAGAGACTGTTTTTAAATTTGTCCAATGCAAGAGAACAAGTCACATGACCACATCCACCAATTACAGTCACTGGTTTACAGCCTTATTTTGAGCTTGCAGCAATTTGCTTAACAAAGCTAACCGTTTCCATGAACTTCATCATTGTTGAGTTTTTCAGCACAAAAACAAGCAATAGAAATAGAACAAACTACGCAAAGACAAACAGTAAGGTTTTCAAGGAACTATGTAATACTTTTTTGTACTTAATGACCTGCATGTTCTTAAATGAAGAGGACAGAACAACCTCTTTTCTCAGGGTCAAAAAGTAGTGCTGTTCCTAAACGTTTCTGCATCACAACCCCACGAGCAGCACTTTCAAAGAAGATGGAGCGCCACATTATAACCTTTAGCAGGCCCACCTGGGAATGAGGCAAGACGAAGAGAAGAAGTAGGTTTCAGCTGAGAAGGCTGTTCCAAACACCAAGAAGAACAGACTGCCAACCAAACCACATCTCAAATAAAAATTAATTGTAAGCAAACCCCAAGCAGCCGTTGAGCTCTGCTGAAATTGTTTTTTTTTGTTTGTTTTTTTTTAAATCTGGCAGAGATTTCCGTAAACTCAACAACAGAGAGGCTGGGTTTGCATGAATTAGGAAGTCTGGATATGAAGTTCAGACAAAAACTAGACTGGAATAGTGTTACAGGCAAGTAAAAGGTGCTCTTCATCCATCGCAGCATCAACAAGACGTGACAGAAATTCAATGGAGAGATTTGTCACCTGATGACAAGATTGACTTGTTTTCACACAGAGATGTGAATAATCCAGAAATGACATGGGGGTCTGTGCAATTTCAAAGACAGAAATTCAACTTTAGAAGTGGGTTAGAAAGTATTTCTTTAAATGGACGCGTTTCTCATATAGGAAACAGAACACAAGGATAGGCTGAGAATAAAAAAAATATTTGTTTAGCTGATTAACAATACATTTTTGTGATAGAACCTGTCGATACAGAAATTAAAGAAGTCTTTACGGAACTTGTATAAACGGTTCTGTCTTAAACAAGGCTTAAATGTACGTATTGTATTTGACGGTGTTAATCAGAAAATAGGTTTTATTATGAAAAATGTACCGGATCCACTTCACACACGCTCGCATGGTTTTCGGTTCATGTCGTTTCATTTGCCCCAACTTCACAAATGTGTTCCGGAGGTCGGACCACAGAGACCGGACTGGACTGGACGCAGTGCGAGTGCCTGTCGCACTTTTCAAGTTACATTAAGACTCCGGCGTCCGCATCGGAGACGGACCGCATGCAGTGTGAGCCCGGGGTAAGGCTCCCTTATCACTGTGCAGCAGATAGGACTTTAAAAAAGAAAAAATGATTTTGTCAACGTCTGTCTGTAATATAGTACAGTTTTATGCTGATGACTACTGATATCTATGAGTAAACTTTTTATGAAAGAAACAGATTTGATCAAACTGAAGTGTGGAGATGACGGTTTTCATTCTGCTTTTCTGAGATGTTTCTCTAAATGATCAGAGATGAGTTGCTGCTGCATGGACCCGAAAAGTAGCAGATTACAAAATGTAAAACTTAATCAAGGATGTCAACATTTCGTTAAAATTAAAAGCTCTAAATTGTGAGCGGATGGTCCCTTGTCAATGATTGGACTTCATTTCCTGCACACAACAGGAAACGTCATACAATACTGATGTGAAAGCAACAGAAAAGCTCTTAAGTGCCCAATTAATAATTCAGAAGTATGATCCCAGATTGATTTATGAGCAGGATGACTTACTACAGCATGTGTTATTAATTATTCACACAATTATCTTAATGTTGATGATGTTTTAAAGCATCCTGCTGTGGAATCTCCCTGGTGCATTTCAGTACATAATAAGGATGATGTTAAAAAAAATTCAATAATGACGGCTTTTCATAATCTGAAATCCAAAACGTTGGACATAGTTGACAAAAAAAGACTTATTTCTCTCACTGTTCCACCTCCCACCAGGCAGCAGCAAATTCAGAACAAGCCTCTGGTTAAGTATGACTGATGCAAAAAGGACTGACTCCACTCAAAAGCATTATTCAGTGATAAAATGAGCTGCCAAGGCTGCTAAATCCTCAGAATCCGCTTTTTCAAAAACCATAGTGTTCAGAAAGTTAATCTGCTTCTGCATCGTCACACACGGAAAATGCATCCAGGACAACTTTGACAAAGACGTAGCATGGCAGTAACAAGTGGTCATGCCAGGTTTTTAACCAGCACCTACAACTTTTTAAGAAGCATCGACAGTTTTGACTGTTCATGTTTGGATGGATCAGAAACACTTCCCTCATAAAAGAAATTTAATTAAAATAAATTTCATGTAGAAAAAGTGCCTTTCAGAACAGCCAAGGACACTTTACCAAAAGAACTGGACTCTGACGCCATAAGAAAGCGACATCTGGAGAACTTGAAAATGAGGTTCTTGGTTCACTGCAAGCAATCCCTGGCGCAGTTCTACAAATGTGAATCCCAGAGGACCATGCAGCAACCAAAGGGAAAATGAATTAAAAGGAAAATATGAAGTTACAAAAGCCAAGAGCACAACAGTTACAGAAAAACATGTCTCATAGCAAGAATCAGAAAGTGCAAATCATAAAAAAGTTTTCCTGAGAGCTTTAAATTACAATCATATATTGATTTATGGTGAAAGAACTTTTAACAGAACAGGTTATGGTATTCTTCCGTAAGTTTTTTTTAAACTTCCTGGTTAAGCAGGGCAATGGGTTGGACAAAAAAAAAAAAGTTAAACCCATTTCTTAAAAGGTACATTATCATACAAACAAATCTATTTTGTAATAAAATAACAAGTCAAAGGCATTGATTAACCCTATTCTCACAAGCATCTCTTCCTTCTTTCATGCCTTCTGCTGTGTTGCATGAACTGGGCGCTCTTCGGCCTTTGCAGTGCAAAAAGGATCAGCGACAGGTTTTTTCCACTAAAAGATAAAGCGATGTGAAAAGGACTGTTGAAATGCAAAAGCAAAGAGATTTTCAATCCCACTTCTGCCTTTTCTTTTGAGGTTTTTGACTAGACTTGTCTCTCTGTGACATCCAATTCCGCACGCTCCTTCCATGCTGCGGAGAGAGGAGCAAAGAGCGAGATGTGACACCGCTTTCCGCATAATCTAAGCTTCTGTCGGCTCACAGGAATATTAAAACTGCTTCTTGCATTAGAGAAAATACTGCTCAGCTTGGCCAGGCAGGAAGTAGTAATTATCACTTCAAATGAGGGACTGAAGCAGAAGCTGGCAGAAGATAAGTGCTTAAAGGAGAAGTAGGGTCACCCCAGTCCCTCTGATATTATAGACTTGCCCGTGCCTCAAATTATTTGAGATTGACAGGAAAGTGTTAGAAATCACTCGTGCAAAAACTTGCAAAGTGTCAATAATGAGCTGGTACATACCAAACCTAGGACTCTGCACAGCAAATGTGAAAAACCAGAGAAAAAGTTTTTATGCTCAAACATAATTACCAGCAGACAGCAAATTCACTAGAAAACAGATTACACTAATCCTCTTGTATTTTTTATTATGTGCTCATGGCATAAAGAGCTCTACACATTTAAACCTGATGACCCATTTAGACTAATGAAGAACACCAACCAGTGAAGAAATCCAATCCATCAGAGCTTCAGTCCTTCGGTGTGAACATAAAAAAAAAAAAAATCTAATTGCTTTTATCTCCACTGTGGGTTCCAAATTTTGACACTCAATAGTTTCTGAAGTTGGAGTGTGATTCTGAACACAAACATAAAAGAGACACAAGTTACGAACAGTCTGCAAAACAGAACTACGTCACCCGTCGGTGGGCTGGGAGGGATGGACCTAAAGATTGTAGACTAACTTTGTGGTGAAGATCCACATTCATGTAATCACACAATGGAAGCCTTTGTAATGTCTGGATCACGCTGTGCTGGCATAGCAGTTCATTTGCCGATTACAGCATCAAATCTGAAGGCTTCACTGGCTGTGGCAGTCTCAGGAGGTACACATCAAGTTAAGAGGTAGGTGTGTGTGTGTGTGTGTGTGTGTGTGTGTGTGTGTGTGCAGGGGGGGGCACCATTAATCCCTGAGGTTAAACCACCAACATGAGGACTTGTTTCTTTACATGATTTGACAAGCAGAGCAATAGGATTTCAAAAGCGTATCAGATGACTCAATTTGGTTTCTGGCCCTGGTTGTACCTTGTTAAACTCCAAATAAAAAAACTTCAATTTGCAGGTAAAATTTGACTTTTTTTTTGTTTTTTTTTTAACTTTAAAGTTGGAAACATAACTTTGTTCCCACTATTTATTCCACGTGGAAACATGATGCCGTTTGAGTCATTTGTCAGTTTTACGGTTCCAAAGCAGAGGGCTGTTTACTCCCTGTAAACCTGTCCACTTCAAAAAGGAACAGCTGAAGCACATCTGTTTTGTTTACCGTCAGATCTGGGCTCTCTCTGTGAGAGCAGCTCACGAGTATCAAGGAAGTAATAAATCAAATTCATCGTCCCCCCCTGGCCAACAATCAGACGTGTTCGAACTTCAACATGGACCAGAAAAAGTGCCATGGTCCTGTTGACTGGAGTTCAGCCTGCCCATCTCTTCTTTGTCTCAGGACAAAGAAAGACGATAGTTTTGAGTTCATCCATTGGTCCACTTACCTGGAAAAAAAAGGCTTTTCCTAATGATGAACAAATGCGAGAACTAAAAACCAAAACAGCTGCTTCTCCGTTTAACTCACTTCCTCACAGTGGCCATGAATAGAATAAGAAATAAACATTTCATGATTGGTCATGAAATGTTAAAGATCTACTTCAATCATCTTTTGATCCATTGGAAAAGTGTTCCCAGTGGTTTTTTTAAATATAATTTTGTCGTTTTTAGCCAAAATCAAAAAAACCTGCACCTTTCTAGAACATAGTTTCTGCAGAGTGGCGGTAGTTAACTAGCCGTTGGCACGGCTCCACATGAGTGGATCTTGTCATCTTCAAGTGGATGAACTTGAAGATGGCGTGGAGCGAGGAGCTTCTGCCTCACAGCTATAAGCTATTTTTAACAGCATTTTTCCAAATCTGCTCCTGATTCACCGTTATTTAGAAAACAAATACTCAGAAATGTAATTTAAATTTAATTGTTTTTCTATATGTCCTCTGTCATGAGGAAAAAAATGCCATAAGATTTTGTTAAAAAAACTAAAAAACACAATTTTCATGGGAGTGGGTCTTTAAACTCTGACATAACAGTGCTGTGTAGGAGTGCAGGCTGAACACAAGAGACAGAACAACCTGTATCCAACAGAGATCCCTGTCCAGATTGATTCACAAAAGCTTTCTAAAAATCAACACATTTTCTTCTTTTATGTCAAATATGTTCTTGTCTTGAACCTCAATCCACACAAAAACAACTGGATTGTCTGTATGCCTTGTGAATATGACGTTTGCTGCAGTGAGCCTTACGTCTGAGCGTCTTATGACACAAAATGTTCCAGCCAGAAACATAAATTCTCTTGCTCTTACTGTGGATTATGACAAAATGTCCTGTTTTTCATCGAGTGTGAGCCAACTGTCAGACTGTCCTGCTCATGTGGACCAGAAACCTTTAAACATAAAAAATACACCCTATTCTATGGTTGTCCAAGGCTCTCCAAGAAAAAAAAACAACCTCATCCTTAAAAACTAAAAAAGGGGATGTTCGCATTGCCAAACTATGTTGTTGTGAAATTCTTGACATAAAAATGAACATTGTCCTTTTGTATCTGTGTTCAACAACGAGCATATCAAAGGACAAAATGTTTTCTTGATAGTTGAAGACATAAATGAAATGACTTAGTGAGCAGACAATTTCAAGGGAACATGACAGATCTGTATCAGTGTTAAAAACCCAAATGAAATACAAGATTCAGCGGATATCTTAGGAAAAACATTCCAAAACACTGAACATGTCTGTTTTTCATTACAAAAAGTCCAAAAGTCACAGCTTATCTTTTTCCTCCACTTCTTTCTTTTAAAAACAACAGAAGGGAAAGAAGAAGACATCGGTTTCTCTCTGGAGAATAGAGTTACGCAACACTTTCTTTTTTTTCTAAAGACATTTAAGGGCCGACTTACAACGTCAGCTGGGGCCCCTAAAGGCCTACTCACAACACAACTGGACTGTTCAAGGGTCCATCTGGCCCAAAAATACCACTGTTTTGGTAGTTGTGAATGCTCTGGTGACATCCACTGGCCCGTCCAGCAGAGGTGTGCAACAGCACTGGCCCCTAGACTGGATGACAAGACAGTGGTGCTGTAAATATGAACCGTGATGGATCGTCAGCCGGCGTGGAATAAATGTCGGCCTCGACTGTATTGGCGTATGGTGTTAGCTGTGCCTGAACACTGGCGATGAAGAGTTTATGAGTGGAGCCAGGGGCACCATTTGATGTACTGAGAGTGGACCCCAAAGTCTCAGTTAAATTAGTGATCCAAGTCACAGCTGAAGGGATCTCGACTGATCCCTTCATGCAAAAACAGCCACAATGTGAAGATCAGGAAACAGTCTGAGCCCGTTACAGGAGTGTATGGAAGGTTAAAGATTATTGTAGATGAAGATAAAACTTTATCTCCACAGCATGAGACCTGGAACGATCGATGCGAAACATAAAGAAAGCACGTTCATAGATCGGATTGAGACTTTAACCTCATCAATTTTCAAAGCAGGTTTGCTTGGTTTAGTTTTGCATTCACGTTTATTTAAATGTGGATGCATCAGAACTGAACGGAGAGCTTGTGGCTTGCTGTTGTAGGCCTTGCGTCACTCCTACAGGCTTTTCAAACTGCATTTTTTATCTCAGAATCAAAATCAGGAGCGTTTATCATCATTACAACTGTAAATTGTAATGAGATTTGATTCGATCTGGTCGTGATTCACGACGATTTGAATAAAGAAGTATTCAGAATGCAATTTTAAGCTTAATTTTCTTAATATACACCCTCCATCATGAGAAAAATGCCACATGTTAAAGACACAAGAAACGCTACTTTCATCAAAGTAGGTTTTTTATGCTGTGACATATAAAAACAGCAGCAAGCCTCACTGAACTGCACTTTAAATGTATGCAACAATAAAAGAAACAGGAAAAAAATATCATTTATGAAAGAAGGTCAGGCTTTGCAGGACAGAGACCTTTTAAAAAAAAAAAACAAATCCTAATTTTAACCCCAAAAGTCACCCCCCTGCAGGGCTACAGGACCTGCAGGGCATGCTGAATATGAATGGCCTTGCATTTGGCAGACAAAGCCGAGTGTGAGCACTGCAGAAAGAGTTCCTGCAAATTGTAAATTATTGAATGGGAATGCGGAACCAATAAACCTCATGCCCAGTGTGTGAAGACCAAGTGTGATTTTTCTCAAGAACCGCCACAAATTCCTCAACCTGAAGTGCTTTCACTGCCAGATATTTGGCAGAACGGTGTGTAAAAAAATCCTAAAATCAGATTTTACATGCTGTTCTTTCTGCGTGGAATACACTGAAATCTTGTTCTTTTGAGGTCTTTCATGCAACCCAGCTCACTTAATGAAAAACAGAGATTGGCTTCACGTCAGCCGTGTCTGTGGGTGCGTTCCGACTCTATCCCCGTGCATGGCCACGTTCCCACATCTCAGCATGGTATGGGATGCTGCACAGGGACTCGAAACACACACCATCCCATCAGTTTAAGCAGTTCTAGTTACTGCAGTCACAGAGAGATGGCTCCAAACTTTTCAGATTAAAAGCTCCCTGATCTGCGGCTTTACTCCCAGCTCCTTTCAAACACGCTGACCACTCCTCAGAAGTTGTTACAGCAGCAGGACTGTTGGGTGGAGACTGTTTGTTTTGAGTGCTTCAGGGTGTGGGTGGAGGTCTGTGTGTGCCTAATTGTGAGTAAAACGACAGGGAGAGAGGACTGATGCTTATTTAAGATGCTTTTAAAAATGTGCTGGTAGACAAAAGAAAAACAACCTTTTTACAGCAGATAGAAGGAGACATCAACACAGAAGATGGCTCCACTGACCACTTACTGTCTGAACCAAAGACCTATCAGTGTTATGCCAACAAAGATAAGGAGTTGGCTTTTTGTGCATCACAAATGCTTTATTTGCTTCAGCAGATCCAGATAGAACCCCGACTTTATAGACTGAAATCTTTGAAATGAAGGGGTCAAATCCAGGGTCAGGGCATGCTTGTTTTGCAGACATGTGATATGCGAGTAATGCCAGACTCAGCACACTAAAACAAACCAGCAAGGAGGAGACAAGAGGAGCGACAGATAAGGGAGATGTCATTTGGAGGGGGAGTAAAGCTGGACAAAAATCTGATTCAGTAATTTTCTACAGATAAAAAAAGCTGCTTTTTTTTGGACTTGGTAGCTGTTAATGCACAAAAAGATGGAAAAGCTGTCCCAGAACAAAATAAAATCTCACCCAATGACTTTCAATAAAATTAGCCTTTCATGAGTGGAGCAAACAGGAACTGGATGGAATCTGAGATGAGCTTTTTAAATGTAAGTCTGCTGTCTAAATTCAAAGCACCCACGGTGTCGTCTGGTTCCTTAAAAAGCCTTTTCAAATGCGTCCTTCTACAAGAAACTTTCAGTTTGTTTAAAACAAAATTCAAAGCTAGTAAAGGAAAAGGAAGGTTTTTCCTCTCCAAAAACGCAACACCGTGCGCCCCGCGTCTGCTGCTTGGAAAAGGTGTGAGACCTTACCCGGCGTGCGCGCAGCGCTCCAGGCTGCAGATGGTCAAACTGTCGGGAGACAAACACAGAAATCCACAAAGTGCGCGCAAAGATGAGGATAACCGGGTCCGAGAGCGTCCGTGAGGTTCACCGTCCAACCATGTGAGGAAAAACGCTGCTCCTCTTCAAGCCCCCAAACTTAAGCCCCTCCCGCTGCACACGCGCCCAGTCTGCAAACACTCAAACTCACGCGAGCCGCGCACACGCGCACGGATCACTACCAAAGCGCCAACCCGCCACAGAGCAAGGGTCCACTGATGTTTTGTTTGTTTGTTTGTTTTTACAGAGAATGACAACATTTTAGTTCACATACTGAACTTCTGATGAAAAAAAAATCACTGCCAAATGCACAGCTTTTATTTGTTTGTTTGTTTGTTTACTTGTTGAAGATATTAACGTTCAAAAATGCAAACATGTAAGATTATCTCCTTTTACACAAAGGTTGAAGGTCCCTAAGTAAAAAAGACAAACGGAATACAAAACAACACAGATGGAAAAGACCAAAAGGAAAAGAAAAAGTTGACCAAAAAAATCCAGAAAAATACATAGATACAATAAAATAGGTGGACAGATGTGACATAAACAAACAATAAATGTAAACAAATGTGTGGTAGCAGTTTTGATAGCAGCCGTGAATTTATAATTTCATAAAAACAAACTTATTAAGAACAGCGGATACGTTTTGGTTTGATAATATTCTAAAACTGGAATTTATGTGCTAAAATAATTCACTGTCGTTTGACGATTCTTTCCACTTTCCTAAAATAAGAGAAGATGGGATAAGATGAGTTGAGATATTTAGGAATTACAACAAATTTAGTGTAAAAGTTCAGAGAAAAATGTTGAAAGTTCAGTCACAAACTGTTATCTTGTTTAAATATATGTATATTTGTTTATTATATTTTTTATATTTGTTTGTGTCATGTTTTAGTATATATTTTGTTGTTTAACTAGTTGCAATCTAGGGTTTTTATTATATGCAGTTGACTTGTGTCATCTGACACAAAAACACAGTGCCTGTCTGTTTTGTATCAGTCTAAATAAGAACTGACTTGTTCATTTGAAATGATTTAGATTTGAAAACTCACCATTATCAATTGTGTTTTTTCACATAAAATAAAACAAGCATCCGCATTGATGCCCTCTCTCAGTAACAGTGAACTTTTCTTGTGGTCTTGTCTCAAGTTTCAGCTCTCCTTCTTCTTCACAGGGCTACCCTGCAGCCATCAAACAATGACTGACATCTGAGAGCGCCCACCACAAAGAGAATTACAGAGGATTATGTACAAAAGCAAAGACCTGAGCAGAACCAGAATCGACCATTCATGTAATCTCTTTTTCTCCCTGAAATTGGAAAGAAAGAGCTGTGAACTCAGTTTCCTCCTTCAATTCAAAACAACAGTAAGCAGTGGCCTCTCTGCTGTGCTGAGAACACGCCGTCAAAATAAAGATTATTTTATCCAAACAAGGATTAACTCACAGCACTCTTTACACCTGCAGGGAAGAGGGCAGCATGTATAATTAGTCCCAAGCTCTTGGAGTTTGGTGACCCAGAACAGTGTAATAAATTCAGCAGATATTTTGCCTGTTTACACAAAGCTAACCACAAAATGCTGGAGGCTGCATCCTGATGGCTCAGTTTGACAGAACCTTGACAAGTTATAATCGAAATGTTGAGACTTTATGGCTGGTTTTGTGAAGCTGCATCTCAAAACGAAGCAAAGGCCAATGCTTCGGTCTACACACCCCCAAAACTGAAAAAGACAGCGACAGTTGGGGGTTACATTTGTGACAGGCATTGTTTTTCTCTCGCTTTCCACCAGCTTTACTTTTCCTTTCCAAGTCAGTCTGGTCCTTTTTCTACTCAGACCCAAAGTAATTCTTAAAACACAAATTAGGATTACCCTCTGCGAAGATGAAAATCATTTAACTTATGCCAGAGACGATCTTAAAACAACAGGGGTAGATCTGCACGCTCAGCAGTAAGAACTCCTCTAAGAATGAGTCCTTATTTAATTACGTTTCTGTTCTCTGTGCTTTTATCCACTAAAAAAAAAGCCAAAAGTGTGACTTAGAGATGATCAGGACAAGTTTGTCTCTTCTTCACAGTACAGAGTGTGAGGAGACCTCGTCACGCAGGGATTCTCACTGAGGATGAAACAAAAGGTGGTTGGAATCTAACCAGCAGTAAAATCCCTACTGAAGCTCCGGCATTGAACGTATCGTCCTAAATCGGATGAGGCCCTTGAATCATATACATCTCCTCACTGTAAACCTGAACAAAGGGAGCATGCAGAAGCCATTCATATTAAGGCCATGGCCACCCGTGGTGCTTTTATTGGGGTTAAGTGTATGACACACATTTGGGTATCTGCCTTCTTGTTTACCAACCTAGAAAAAGGCCCAAAGCAACATTAACAGCCTTTACAGATCCTCTCTCTCTCTCTCTCTCTCTCTCTCTCTCTATATATATATATGAATTCATATCTCATTCCTAAGCCACAATTAATTATGCTGTTTTAAACTTTGACCTGATGTATTTTCCCACTCATGTGTAGGACTTTTTTTAAGTTTACCACCAATTTCTACAGGTTTTAGTGTCAAATATGGTGATTCTGCATGAAAAATAAACATAAAGTACATTAAAACAAAAGCAACACAAACAAATGACCTAAAAACGTGGCCTTTAGCTCACTAGTGTGCGTTTACATGGTCAGTGAAGGTAGAGACGGTAGATTAAATGATATTTTTTAACAAATGATCAGCCAAGATGATCACATAATTATTGAGAAAATCTGGAAGTCTCTCCATCTCCTTGGAAGACAGCCTGTGATATCAAAGAAAATTTTTTTTTGTGTGTGAATGTGTAACTGCATCCCTGCTGTTTCACAGCCAGCTCCCTGCTTTTTCCACGCACATCCAGAAGAAGGCTTGCATTCGCAGTGACAGGGGAGATAATTAAACAAGGGATTCTAATCATGTCCATCCATTTTCCACACCCGCTGTACTCTAAATGTGCAGTGTGGAGTCTGACCCAGCTATCACTCTGCAAGAGTTCATGCCGACTCTGGACAGGTCACCAGTCTGCTGCAGCGAAGAGGAGGCAAGAGAGACTAAGAATATCAGCAGTAGTCCATTTGTTTTACTGAACTGTTCCTCTAAAAGAAAGCTTATCATCATCCAAAATACATCCATAGACATAAAGATGTAACGCAAAAGAAAGGGCAGAACACACCAGAGCCACAGGATGTCTGTTCATGTCCCCTGATGAAAGAGAGACTGCATCAGCTGTTCAATGGCTTCTGGGGGAAGGGTTGACATGTGGTGATAATTTGAATTCTATGGGATGTTATGAGATTAATGCACCTGAAATGTGGTTTGGTGCTCCCCTGAGAGTCGGAGGAGAATGGTGTTGGTGCAGTTTAAATGAAGACAGCAGTGTCTGTGTTTGCTCAGTGTATACATTATCTTTGTCTTGATCTGTCTTTATGGTTTTGAAGCTGGAAGGCTGTGGGTGCCGCAGCAGGAGGGCATAGGTGAAGGTCCTGCACAGCTGCACAGCGGGAAGGGGGATGGATGCGGAGCAAAGCCTCCAGGCACAGAAAAGGTTTTAATGAGGTTTAGACGACTTAATGAACAAACTTTATTCATCATGGTTGTGAATATAATGCAGCTTTAAATTGCAATAACAAGAAAATGATGGGGTTTCCTTTTTTTCTGAGGTTTATTCTTCAGGGGCTTTCTATAAAATGAAAGGCTCAATTAAAACTTGGAATTCTGCCCAGCTGGAAGCGTTAGCTGACACCACAAAAACATAATCTGGTTTGTTTTATCTTGAATGTACTGCAAGCTGTTCTGAGGCTCCAATTTAAAATTCTACATCTCTTTTTACAAGGAATCTTTTTTCTTTATGACAAAATTGTAAAAAATTAAAATTCTAAAGTCATAAGCTGTAATTTCAAGTCAAGTCTTGGGACTTGTGATGGCAGCGTCCACTGCCACACATTAAAGTGGTGCCAGACACTCTCCACATTTTCATTTTTTTATTTTCAATTACAGCAACAATAATATACACACGTTATTTGTTTTATTTTATTTATTTAACACAGCAAGATTAACTTTATGTAGCGTGCACATTGAGTTTATCTTGTCTGAGTTTTTTGGTCACTTCCTGGTGGAGCGGAGGGCCCAGCCACCAGAGACAGGAAGAGGGTGAACTGGGATAGTTCATTTAAGCTTTTTGTATATTTACTAAGCAACTTAAAGTAATGACTTATTACATTTATTTTAAGTAAACATGAGCTTCATTAAACTGATTGAATTTTGTTTTTATGTAAAACAATAATGCATTGTATAGTCTCCCCTCCCCGTTTGTGTCAGTGGTTTGATCAGCCGCCACATAAGGCCCTTGGATGGAGGTTAGTCTGGTTTGGTTTCTTGTTAAATCAATTCTGTTGAAGCTTGAGTTTGCTGTTAAGTATAATAATTTAAGTTATGTTCAGTTGATCTCTTTAATGGGCTCATTTTGGGTGAATAAAATAACTCACATTTTTCATTATTTTTTCAACCTGAAGCTCGTTCTTACCACTCGGTCCATCCCAGGACTTAAAACTTCATGTTAATATGAACGTTTTGTTGTCACAAGTTGTCATTAAACTTCTTTTAAGCAACTTGTTGCAACACAATAACAAGTGGTTGCTGTTTCTGCATTCCTATTGCAAAAGCATTGTAAAGCGAGTTCTTGTTTGAAACCTGACAGAGCAAAAATAATAATAACAATAACAAACAAATAAATGTTGTTCACAGGTCTTAAAACTTGAGTCTGGATTCAAGTTTCTACATGACTGTGACTCAAGTCTCAAATCTAGGTTCTCTCTGAAGTGATGTCTAACCTCCACTCACACATCTGTGTGGTTTACCTCTCGGAGTATCAGTTTGTGGCTGTCTATGATTTACAAGAATTAAAACAAAGGTGGGGCCGCTTGGTGGTGTACTGTCCAATTGGTGTGTGTACAGTAAATTCTATGTTGCACTGCAAAGGATTATCAAACTGTGCAGGGTAACTCCACCTTCACCCTAAGGTAGCTAGGTAGGCTCCATGACACCATATGGGAATAAAACAGGATTAGAAAATGGATGAATTATTCAGGGGTGGAGCCTACCTTTGACTCAATGCACAGGAAAAATTGGTGGACAGGAAGTAATTTTGATTACATTTTTGAAAAAGTAATAATTAGAAGTGCACAGCTCTCACCTGCAAAACGTTATTTAAGTTCAGTCAAAAATAATTGCAGAGTAGTGGTAAACTAAAGTAAACCTTTTCTCAAAATGTACTTTTAAAACACACGGTTACCAACACAAGAGTGAGACACACAGACACACCGTCTGCATTACAGTCTTCAGACCAGTTAAAAGGATTCCTAATTCAATAAGAAGCTCTATGGCTTCATACTGATATTTTATCACAAACAAGTCTTCCATAAACTAATGAAAAGAAAAGAAAACCAGACAGCAAAAGTGTTTAATGTGTAAAGCAAACCAAATCCACTGCTCTCTGATATTAATATACTTCATAAACTTGATATTTCTAAGAAGTTGTGATGTCAATCATTTCAAAGCAGCACAGTAGACACATTTACAAGTTTCATCAGAAAATGCTGAAATGTCAAGCCTCGTTGAATGTAGCCTTTCTCACTGTTTTCACATAACACTTCCACAATAAGTTCCCTAAAGTCCCACAACTTTAGAAATGCATCTACAACCCTTTAATTCTAATGAATAATCATTTTGTCTCTGAAATTTTAAAGTCTCAACAGATTACTGCATTTTTTATTTCATTTTGAGATCTATTGGTACTGTATGATTCCTGTTGTGCAACAGTTTAAAAGGAAAATCCATCCTTGAATCAAGTGCTTGGTAATAAGGCTTGGATGAGGCTTAATTTAAAAAATTACAGTGGTCTAAGCAGAGTGCAAGGTGGCATTGTGCTTAGTGCTTTGGCTACAAAATGAGATTCTACTCCTTGATAGGACCTTTCTGTGTAGAGTTTCCTCCAGCTTCTTCCCACAATCCAAGAACATGTGTACCACAGAGCTCTGTCCTGGGTCCCCTGCTCTTCCTCATCTACCTCCTTTGCCTTGGACACATTTTTCACCAAAACGACATTCAATTTCAGTGCTACGCAGATGACACTCAGCTCTATATTTCCTCCAAACCTGACTCCACTCTCTCACCTACTTCCCTCACCCATTGTCTCCTAGCAATACAATTCTGGTTCACTTTGAACTTCCTCAAACTTATCAGTGATAAAGCAGAACTTCTTTCAATTGGTACAAAGTCCACCCTCAACAAAATTCATAACTTCTCCATCCCCTTTAACAATTCCTCCACCCTCCCCTCTCTTCAGGTAAAGAGGCTGGGTGTCATCGTTGACAGCACTCTCTCCTTCAGTGCCCACATCAACAACATCATCCGGTCAGCCTACTTCTGCCTCCGTAAAATCCACCGTCTCCTGTCCCTCCCTCACTTCCTTCTGCCCACTCTTGTCTGCCCACTCCTTCTGACTTTTAAAGCTCTGCACAACCTCGCCCACCATACCGTTTGGATCTTTTACAAGCTTCTATTCCCATCCCCTGCCAAGGATCCTCATCTGCCCCTAGCTGGCTATTCCTACCACTCGTCTAGTCACCATGGGGGGCAGAGCATTCAGTCACTCTGCCCCTCAGCTTTGGAACTCTCCCCCCTGACATCTAAAACACTCAAACACGCTTTGCAGTTAAACTCAAAACCTATCTCTTTACAAAAGCATCCAGATTCCATCACACACTCTGTCTTTTAAATGTATTTTTACTGTTGTTATTGATTTTAATTATTTTTGTTTTTCCTCTTAATTAATTATAATGTATTATAATTGCTGTTGTTGTTGTTGTTGTTTTATGTTTTTTATGTTTCATGGGTTAATTGGTATGTCTATAACTGCCCCTAGATGTGCAAGTGAGTGTTTGAGGCCCTACAACAGACCGGCAACCTATTCAATGTACCCGACTGCCCAACAGAGGCTGGGTTAGCTGCAGCAGCCTCATGTGCCCAAAAGGGATTCAGCCAGTTCAGAAAATGAATGTATGGATATTCTGAGATCACGGAGTAGTAAGAACATTTCAACATGGTTGATGTTTTGAATAGAGTTTACTCTATCAAGATTTATAGATGGATGGTATGCTGGATGGCTCGATGGATGGATGGGTGGATGGATGGGTGGATGAATGGGTGGATGGGTGGATGGGTGGATGGATGGGTGGGTGGATGGACGGACTAAGTTTGAAGATTGACTCTGCCGTAACAAGAATTTTTGTCACAGCATTTACAGGTCATAAAAAGGTCTCATTGAGCCTTAAAAATGAAATACGGTCATTTTAGGTAAATCAATTAAGTTTTCAATATTAGTAAAATATGGAACCAGCTGATGAACACTTTCAATGAGAGAAATAATATTTAGATTCTGCCATATGATTACAAAAACCAGCATCCAACTGTAGTATTATTTCAAACAGTCTTTGTAACAAGAGGCAACACGCCGTATTGTTCACTGCAATGTGATTTAGACATTAAAAAATAATCAATATGAACTATCCCAGTATGACCCCATACCAAATGCTCTAAAACCCACCATGTGTGAACAACACTCCCCCTTTTACCTGTTGACTTATTCATTTTTAAAACCTAATTAGATATTGTTTTAGCCACAGAGGTAATGTCAAAATTAAACAGCCTGAAGGAAGAAGCCTCTCATCTGCTAACCACTGATTAAGAAAATTCACTTAACTTCCCATAAGGGAATCTGATCTGAGCTGGCTCTCCAAATAACTTGCAGGGTTTTGTTTTTACTGTGTGGCTGCACCAGCAAAAATGATTACTTTATTTAGTGTTGGCTAAATAAATAGGAACAAAGATGTATTACAAAGATTTTTTAACATGAAAGTGCCTGGCTGTGGACAGTCAGGGCTGTAGAAAAAAAGTGTTTATGGATAGATTAATTGGAAAGATAAAGTTAAACACAAATATCCCAAACTGGCCTTATGAGGAATGAAAATTCTCCAATGATTTTATTTGTTTCAGTTTCATTAACATGATGTGTCATTAAACAGTCAAAAGCCAAGCAAAAATTGATTTTTTCCCCTACTAATTCAGTGACAGAATCCAGTGTACATGACGGAAAAGACATGACAGGGCACCAAATATCCAAATGTCAGATAAGTTGACACCACATGCACTCAGCTTTCTTTATTTGATGTAAAAAAAAAAGCCTAATTAAATGCACTAAATCAAACTGAAAAGCATAAGTCAAAGCAAACTAGTCCTCAGGAAGTTAAAGAAGCAGCCACAGCTTTGATTGGATGTTCAAGTCATTCAGCATCTTTTCCTCTTCTCCCAAATCAAGGAGACTCACATTTCTCAAAGAGGAAATGATTCCGCACCCTGGGGCATATTTAGACTCTGCAATTCAAATTCTCCTTACGCATACTAACCAGCTTCCCACTCACGCACACGTGCACCACGCCATCTCTTTCAGCATCTCCCCAGGATCTGACACGCAATAAGCCTGCACCCAGTCAGGGTGCAGTCCATGGCCGGCATGAAAATGACCAGTTACTGTAGTAACTGATCAAACGCACTCACATCACCGCATGGCTCCTCGCACAAACTCAGCATCCCTTCTCATTGAGCTGCAGTGGCAGCATTCGCACCGGCGTTTGTCCCGCACGGTCCGCAGAGTGGAGCAACGTCCTTTTTAAATCCTTTTGTCTTTTTTCTGATCCACAACCGCCTGCTGTCACGAGAGAAAAAAAAAAAAAAAAAGGAGGAGACTCACCATGCGCCCTCCTCATGGCAGGAGAACGGGGGCCAGGTGATGCGAGCTGAGGCTGCAGTGGCGGAGGAATCCCCCCGGTAGTGTATGTGTAAGAGTGTGTGCGCGAGGGACGCGTGCGTGTGTGTGCACGAGTGCAGGGGAGTCAGAGCTGATCCAGCAGATGCAGACAGGAGCCACCAATAGAATGAAGAGAAGGAGCGAAAGGAGTGTGTGAGAGATGGAGGGAGGGAGAAGCAGCAGAGGAGGGGTCTAGCTACATTACATCATGGACTTAGGGAACGGCAGGTTTGCGGAGGGTGGGCTGCTGGTGGGGGGAAGGTGTGTTTGTGTTTGTGTCTGCAACACTGTGTACCTCTGCAGCAGACCACCACATGATTTAAGAGTGTTTTCATGCTGGATGCTGGAGTGTCGACACACTGTGTGTGTGTGGTTGTGCACACATGAGCAGAATAGAAAATGCAGCTTTTTCAGGAACGATATTGATCAATATGTCAGTCTCATATTGTCAATCAGGCAATAAAAACCTCCTGGTAACTATAAATACGCATCCACACATCTTAGATGTATTCCAGATGAGGGTTTTCTTTCCATTTTTTTATGGCACCATTTTTTGTTGCAATCCCACCCATTTTTACCACTGACCACACACTCAGATGCAACCCAGGGCCTCCTTGTCAGTTTGAGAAAGCACAGACACCCCAGATAGGAAGTCGTTGACATTTCAGGTGAGAGAGTCTACACAGTTTTGACAAAGATAAAAACTGAACGCACACACAAGCACTTTTTTTTCCCTAACTATATCTCCACGATCATCTGTCTTTGTGCAGTTCCTGAAGTGGAACAGAGCAGGAAAGGAAGGGCACGGAGGAAAACAATGACAGCTCAGGGTCAGCCCAGCACCTCAGCTCCGTCTGTAGCAATCTGGTACAAGACAAGCAGAAACGGAGATAGGGGAGGCGCTCGTGGCAGGAACACAAAGATAAGGGAGTGCTTTCTTGCAGCCATCTTCATTAATTTTCAGAAGTTGTGTCAGTGTTTAGCCCCGAATTCTTAGTGTGAGTTTCGGTTTCTTGTTGGTTTGTTGCAGTCAAATCTGCCTCTTCTCTTTTCTTCAAAGCAGGATGCTATAAAATATACATGTCAAAAGTATTAGCTTTAGCTGCTGACATCAGTAACAACTTTTTCTTTCATGTTAACTGCTAATGTTTCAGCATGACTCAGAGAAATCATAAAAACAACTACTGATGGATCGCCTTCCATTATATTTGCTTTCAAAACCACCTATTAACTTCACTCATAGCCAACATGCTCCTCAGGAAATGTTTACCAGGCTGTGCCTCAAGCACCCGTACGTTCACACAGAAATGTCCCACTGCAGACATGACATGCAGGACATTACATTGATGCAAATGAGATGTAGAATTTGGACAAAAACAATCAACATTTCTTGAATTTTTCTAATTTTTGATCTCAAATTTCATAGAAATTCAGGATAAAGCACTTTTAGCACAACAAATGGAACAACCTTCCCACTTCTTTGTGCTCTTGTACGTCTTTAACATCATTTAGGAGAGCTCTTTCAATACACTTACAACCTACACGTTTTTGTTTCCATGATCATGAATGATATGAAAATTTTTATTTCTTTTTTTTCTATTTATGTTATTTTTTCATCAGTTATGTTCTGTGTGTTTGATTAAACATGCTTGGTTAAACTGTGTTGGGATCTGTTTCTGTTCTGTATCCAAACTACTTAGAGACCTAAGAGGCTTAAAACTATGATGTGGAAGTGTGTGCAGCTCTTTGTTTAGAAGAGTAATAATTCATTAAACAAATGGGTTGGCTTCTGCACTCCTTCCTTCAAAGTGCAGTCACCGGGGACAGAGGCAGAAATTGCTCCACTGAGTTAGAATGATAGCTTTTGATTTGCAGTATGTCTTGCTTTTGAAAGTGCTGCCTTGAGCTCCCTCTGCCATTTTTACATTTTAAGACATCAGATACTTTCACAAAAAGTTACAAACCTTTATTGCCTGTGGTTCCCAACTGTGTTTTGTAGTTAAGGCTGTAGTCACTGGCAGGTCCTTCATGCTCTCACTTTTGCACAGAATGCATTAGCTCTTTTCAAATGAATGTTTTTAAGGCCAATCAGAAAAATTAAGTCATCCATCCATCTTCTAAACCTGCCGAATCCCTTTTTTTTTCGGGGGTGGGGGGGTGGGGTGGGGTGTCACAGGAGTGCTGGAGCTTATGCCAGCTTTTGGGCAATGGTGGGGTACACTCTGGACAGGTCGCCTGTCTGTCACAGGGGGAAGTTAAAACATGGCGGGAAAATTTCACTTAATACAAAATAATAGTGTAGGATTTTGGAATAAGTCCTGGTTCCACAATTGTCAGGTGAAAAAAATAGATAAAAAATAGAGTTATTCCATCAGAAACACCTAAAGAAATGTTTTCAATGACAGTAAAATAATGATTGGGTTGTCCAGCTGCCTTTGCACCATTGCTTATGTTCACTTGCAAGTGAATCTTGGTTTCAGAAAGATTGACGTTTGTGCCAGAGTTTAGATGAGCGACCACACCTGCATAAAGTCAAATAAACTCCAATACAGACCAAACAGTAGTGCATAAAACTGTGCTACAGTGAAGCAAGATCAAAACGTAACTTTGTTATGTTCATAAAAATACCTGTTGTTGACAGTCTGAATCTATCCAAATATCTTAAAGTCAATCTAACTTTGACTATGGAAGTTGATTTGTATGATCAGAAACAATGAGATGAGAATCAGAGTTTTTTTACACTACACTGTCCATCTTGAACATCTTTCCTCTTTTGTTGCTTTTAATGGACTGCATCAGAAGTGAAAGTATCTCATCTCACTGTGTATACCCTGAAAGACTCATGTGCAGCTTTGTTCAACCATATTTTTCTTGGAAAAAAACAAATTCAAGCCAAATTCAACCCTGACATGTACAAATTTTGACTTAAATTAACTGTTCTTTAACCATCAGATTTCTTCTTGATCGGGAAGGCCGTCTTCCAGAAGGTAATACAACGGTGAAGGATCAGTGCAAACATTTTTTTAAGCTTTTATTTACATTTAAACAAAAAAGGGATATATTTTCCAGGAGCATAAATAATTTTGGACTTTGCTGTAATTCTGTGCAGAAACCAAGTGTGAGGCAGTGTAACAGGCAAGCAACACCCACAAGTACAACTGCAGAGCCAAGAGAGAATTCTTAAACAGCAGAGAATTATGCAAATGATGGTTTGCAGTGAGGACTCAAGATGATGCAAAGACTCTTGAAGGTGATCTACACAGTCTGCAGAAGTTTGGAGACAACACTTGTCAAACTGGTGCCTTTTAATTCACAACTGAGTAGGGTTTTGCAACCACAAACATGTATAAGTCATCTTTATATTTGCTGACTCAGGACCTCTTTTTTAAAATTAATTGACCCGAGCTTGTAAAAGGTTACTCTGCAGGAGAGGTTTCTCTTGTTTCTTTGCCCGTCTGTTCTGACTGGTCTGTTATGAGTTCCAGGGAAGCGGCATCTTCCTTGCCTTGAAAAAACAAAACTCTACCCCGATGAGAATGGGTCACGTCTAAAGTCAACATGGCAGCACTGTTCCCAGGCCCTGAAAATTAAGCAGCAATTATGACATGAGGGGAGAAAGCCAAGCTACAGTGGCTGAACTTTGATACAGAAGTAAATGTGAAAGTTATAATAAAGCATATTTGCCTTGATAAATTATTACAGATGTCGTTGCATCTTAAAATATTTTGGTGACTGAATATGTACATGTTTTTTATAATTAGTACTGAAATATTAACAAGATTTCTCCTTGAGAAACTATACACCAAAGTATCTGTGGTGCAGACAGATTATTAACCACAGACAAATTATTAACTACCCGTAATGTATTATAAAAACTGTGTTTGATCCATTCAAACTTGAAAAATAAATGAATAGTTGTAGCCATTCTTCCCAGAAGTGGTTCTTGGCATGAGAAACGTGGGCGGTCATCTTTGAAGCTGCAGCAAGTGGGGGACACAATCGAGTGTTGCTCTATTTTTTTGTAGCATTTTATGTTAACAATAAGAAAACCTGAATGACACTGTTCCCTAATGTTAAAAAGATAAATAGATAAATGTAAACAGTGATGGCACATTTTGGAAGACCGACCTTCATGGAATTACAGTATAAATTTGCACTGCTGGAAAGTTTATGGTGCATTTACAAAGCTTTCTTTGTTGTTGCCCCTACTTTCTGACAAAGTTTTTAAATAGGAACATATTCTTAATTTAGTCTGGTCAAATTATCAATTACAGTTTTATTAATCTCCCCAAGGCTGTGGATGTGCATACAAAATAATTGGCTTGATGCATTTGTATGTGTTTATAATGATGCTCTAACAACATTATATTAATGCACTTAAATATCATCACTTCTACACAGAGTAAGGCAGTTTGCCAACATAAAAAGGTATTTATTTACAATGCACTGCACTGAAAAGGGCAGACATGGAAAGAACAAAGTAACCATTCATCCTTGTCAGGTTAGCAGAAACCTCTCTTTTCTCCTCCTGCCTCTTTAGCTCCAGACTCCACTTAAAAACCCTACTGATGGTATGCATTTGTTGGTTTAAAAAGTCTCCATCTTCTCTTTAAGCTATTGCCAAGAGTATCCTAACGCATCGAGGTGTCCCCTGGCGTCTCAGTTATTTCTACCAGTCTGGTCCTCCTCTTTTTTCATCACCAGGCTTCCAATGTTCCCTGTTGCCTTGGCAACCTTATGGCCAGTTAGGCCTTCTTCTATTTTCTCTCTTTCTGTCTTTTCTAGCACACACAGCAACTTCTGTTCTTGCCCCAGAGCAGCTGAGGGGGATTCACTTAGGTAGTGCACAGAAAAAGGTACATGCATGTCCTTGTTTTCCTCTCCCAAATGGTTCTCCTGTGTAGAGGGAGCAGTTCCCTTCAACTGGTGCTGACACCTGTCCTGCTTACATCTGAAAATCCAGCTGCAACTTTCATCTTACTTTGGCTATATTTCATTATCAAAAAAAGGAATTTGATTTATTTGATTTTTTTCAAGGCCTAAACATGTTGTATTTGTTGTCATTTTGATCTTACATTTCAAAGAAACCTCATGAAGCAAGAGAAAGCAGTAGTAGATTTTAAGCATATAAATTGGTTTTGGTTCTGACAGGTTGGCAGATCTTCAAGCTCAGATTTTAATCAGTGTTCATAAAAAAATCAAAGTTTTTCTTAGTGAAG
The DNA here is from genome assembly GCA_014656515.1 of Oryzias celebensis. Taxonomy (NCBI): domain Eukaryota; kingdom Metazoa; phylum Chordata; class Actinopteri; order Beloniformes; family Adrianichthyidae; genus Oryzias; species Oryzias celebensis. The sequence continues at coordinate 10,079,512 of BNCR01000003.1, forward strand.
CTTTGAAGTTCATTTTTTGGATTAGGATTAGTCAGTCTCACATTAAGAACTGAAAAAGAGGGTTTCTGACAGCGGAGGTGTGAGAGACAGCAATGCTACAGAAAGTAAATCATGACTGTCTTTTTCTCATGGTGTATTTTATTTTGCTTAAGGGCGTCTTAATATGCAATTTGCAAGTTGAGTTTGCCAACAAAATGCATCAGCGCATCATCAAAATGCATGAGCTGAACACTTTGAGCCGTAAAATCACCAGAAATAATAATACAAGGAAACTATGAGACAAATACATAGTATTTTTTATATGGATTAAGCTTAAAAAAACACTATCCCCACTTGAACTTTTGACTAATTCTTGGTTTCTGCAGGTAAAGCTTGTTTTAGCAGGTACAAGTTTTGTCAGCAGGAGAAACTTTTATTGAAAACATCTATCCAATGAATGGACTAACATTTTTTACAAAAGTATTTATCATTTTTTCTCTCTCCCCTCACATTCTGATCCTTGATGAAGACCCCATTTGATTCCTGTAAGAAAACTATTAACAAAGACCGGTTTATCACTTCCTTTTTAGAAAATAATAAAAAAAAAAAAAAAAACTAAACACAACACCCTCAGCAATGCGCAATGCGTAAAAAGTCTACAATAATGAGCGTAAATGCATGTTTTGGGTTTCTGAGTTCAAAACTCATGTGTCTCTACACACATTTTTAGAACCGTTTTCAGGTTTCACATGCAAAATGCACATCCACTGAAACCGCGTTGAAAGTTAAACCTGGTTGAACTTTGACCAGTCAGGGACTCGGTTTCGGTGGTGAAATATGGATGGCTTCCCTTTTCATTCACAGACATACCAACAGTTTGAAAATTGCTCACGGAGGAGGAATTAATATTTGTGGTTTGTGCCCAGCTGGAATTATGACACCACGTCTTTCATGAATTGGAATAGAGCCTTGAAAGAAAAAGTCTGGAGCGAGATTCATGACGTTTGCACTGCTCTGACATTTCGCAGCAAGCCTCTTCCAGCTGTAGGTGGCGGACATGTGCCAGTATCAGGTAGCGACAGTCCAGTGTGAACACCATACGCTAAACTAGCGCTCAAGGTCATGCTTTTAGTTGTGTTCTTGAACGCACGTCACATGCCTGGTGTGAATGTAGCTTTGCAGGTAAATTTGCTTCCACCCACAGGACCCAGCAGAAGCTGCTTTCCTGACACAGTGTGCTGCAGAACCAAAACAGCTCCTGTTGCTTGTGAAGTCTATGATTGGTGACATCAACTATCCAGCAATAATTTCAAGATTAAAAAAGTGAAGTTGATAAATGGAGTCCAGCTTCTGATGGTTCCAGCGTCATGTTCAATTCCACCTTAACATCAGCTTCACGAAAAGAGAACAGAGCTTTTCTCGTGTTCTGTTTCCCAGAATTTAATGAAGTGTCAGGAGAACGGTTATCACTTTGTATCCTCCGCTGAGGCTCATCAGCTTTAATTGCCTGGTTTTGTCTTGAAGGAGCGTTTGCTCTGCGAGTCTGTCCGGCCTTCTCTGTGGCAGAACAAACCGTTCTGCTCCTAACAAGATCTCTCAGTGCCCTGGACTCTGATCAAGAGCCTTTTGAGTTTGAGGAAACAAAGAAAGACAGGTGCAACCTGAAGTTGATCACACACTCTCAGCCTTTTGAGACATACACAGTCCTAAAAAATGGAGGGTTTATTGTAGCACGTTACTGGAGGATTTGGACTTAAGAGGGAGACAAATTCTTTATAAATAGCATGTTTTTGCTTTCAGACTAGACCATTTTTAAATGAGAGACGGTGTGCAAAAGAGAAAAAGAGACAGAAAGAGAAAGAAGTAAGACACAGAATGTCTCTTTGCTCTGAAGCACCACTTAAACCTTTTCAAAGAAACAGCAATGGAAAGAGACAAATGATGAGTTTTCTGAAAAGCAGCCATTACTCTGATCCCAAACAGGCAGTAAAGCCACAAATCACCCAACTAACCAAGTAAAACTATTATTCAGTCAAAAATGCAATGCAAATCCTTTCTGAGTTTTGAAAAATCTTAAGGGAGCAGAATTTGGTATTTGTCCTTATGCCACATGTTTCCATGGCAAAATGTAACAGTACGTGTATTCAGGGAGATGTAGAAACCCTCTAATGCTGATAAAGTCTGCAGATTTTAAGTGCTTATACTGTACTTTTCATGGAACATGCAGAAGATGAAACCCCAAAAGCCCAATTGAGTGACTCAGCTGGTAAAGTCAGCGCTTAAAGCAGCTGGAAAGACTTAGCCAGCTCAGCAGCCAGTTGGTCACCTTGGTAAAAGGTCAATGAAAGGCTTTTTTAAAAAAAACACTACTTAATAGTGGCAGTCAAACAAATGCTGTCACACAACCCAGCAGCCAGCGAAAAAACCAGCAAGCTGACCAATAAATCCACTCAGCTGCTTGTCATCCATAAGACTGATGGCGTGGCAGGAACATAAAGGAAGTGGGGGAAAAGTCAATGAAAGCTTTTCTTTTGGTGGTCATGAATAATATTGTAGATGTGAAGCACTATGGAGACAGGTCACAAGGGGGGTCAACTAGGGAAGTTAATCAAAGAGCTCATTGGTTGTAATTTGGGTACATTTTCTGTCTAACCAGAAATTCCCCTTAATTGACTTCCTGTTCTTTCTTCTTCTCTTAAGACCACTGATGAGTGGGGAAATGCAGAGTATATCATCGACTCATCTGGAAATGTTCCATGAAAGCCGCATTGTTTCAGCTCTGTGTGTAATCTGTCAGGATCCTGTTCAAATGAGCGTTAAAAGTAGAGTCTATTAAAGTTCTTAGAAGCAGCGGGACCTGTCAAACATCGGCACACGGCCGTTCACAGCAGCATCGGGGAAGACCCGCCAATTACCGTCTTATTGTTAGGAATGTGACATCAAGTGGAGCTCGAGGCGGATGTCCCTGACACTCCCCAACAGCCTTTTGTATGAAGGCTGGTCCAGAAATGAAGCACACATATGCTGCCTCTGGAGCCTCACACAGCAGCATGGAAGGGGAGGATGAGGAGGGGAGGGGTGCTCTTTCAGATGTGGCAGGGGGTTTATTAATGCGATGGATAGATTCCCGTGATGTTGGCCATCTGACCTGCCTTCCAGCTAAATGAGAACAGATCTTGGCTGCACTTTCTTCTTTTGACTGGATGAGCATTTTTAAACAAGCGTATGATTTCATGTGATGGACAAAGCCCTATGTGACACGGTTTCATATCTGAGTTCGGAATAGAAATGAGACGGTTCAAAAATAACAAAGGTTTCTGGCCTGGCTTGAAGGTTTACGTCTACATGAAAAGAAAAGCACTGATCGCTTGCATTGGATTAAACTCTAACATGAGTGATGTTTTTCATCCCTTTTATGAACACAAACATTTTCTAAAAAGTGTATAAAAAAGGTTGGAAGTTTAAGGTTAGTCTATAACTTTAATACATGGGTTTAAGCTGCAATTGCACAAAGAATTCACTTTTTCAACATTGCCATCAGTTCCACTTCGTAGTTTGAAGGATAACAAACACCACTTTCAGTTTGATAAAAAGCTGTCATGATGTCTCAGTGATAACCTCACAAACAAAACAACAGACAATACCATAAAATCTCAGTTTTTGTTAAAAAAAAGTTTTTTAAATATGTCGGTCCCATTTTATATGAATACTTATTACTATCTGGGATGTTTTTTTTCTCCAAATACAAAGAAAAGTCTTCCTTCAAATATCACTGAAAGACCCACTTCAATGAAAATAGTATTCTTGGTGTTGTTTACATACTCTTGTTGCATTTTTCTCATGATGGAGAACATATATAAAATAATTCAAGATTAAAACAGTGTTTCTGATATTTCTTTATTCATGATGTGATGGATCAGGAGCAGATGAAAACCTGATGTTTGAAAAAGCTCGGGTTTGTGACGCAGCAACTGCAATGTGCAGGCCAAAGTCTCCCTGCTTCACTCTAATTCTAAATCCTTAACCTGCAGACAAATAGATCCATTAATGACTTTGTTTTCCACGTCTGAGCTGACATCAGGCTCAAAACTGTATGACTGGATAGCTCTGATTTTCCTCGCCATTTTTTGCTACCCTAAAGTTAGCTTGGGTTAGTGGGGTGCTTGTCGCTGGAATGCTGCGAAATTAGCATCATCACTATTCATGAAAAATCTGCGACATGGAGAACTCTGAAGTAATCTTTTTCTTTAAAAGTGGTGACATATTTCTATAAAACTTTAAACTGTCATTGTTCCATTTGACTGGCATATCAGATTAGCAGCCAGTTGAGAAAAATAATCACTTCAGCCAGTCCTGGATTTGCCCCCAGGTCCCTTCCCAGTGGGGAAAAGCTTCCACTGCGACCAGATGCCCAAACCACATTAACTGTCTCGTTTGATGCAAAGGAATACTCAAAGCCTGCATTGCTGACTACTTCATCTTATCCTTTAGGTAGTGCAAAAGGCAACTTTCAAAGAAATGAATTTTTGGGATCATTATTGGAAGTCACCCAAAGCTCCATGGTGAGAAGCTTTGCATAAAATCTGTCATGACAGTGGAGGCTGCATTAATCAATGTTTTACCCAAACTAACCCTTCTGTTTGAGGCAGTGCACCACTGAAGACCATAGCTTTATGGCTAAAATACTTTAATTCAGCTGCAGGCCTTTTAAATGCTTGCTGGAAGGTCACTGTAATAACTCCATCATCTGGCCAAAATGCAGCACTTATAAAAAGTTTTCATCACCCTTGTTGCATCAAATGGTTAGCCCTCGAGCTTTGTTTGTCAGTTCATCTCCAGTTCTTTCTTTCTCTCATGGCTGCTTGTGCACTTTGAGAGTACACATTCAAACTGGCTAGCAGAAAATAAAGGAGCTTTCTGCCAAAACACTCCTCACTTTCCTCTGAGTCATATGTGTTAAAAAATCCTCCCTGTGAGGTTAAGGGTCAAACAGGAAATCTCACAGCCATTTCAATTACACATGTTGTGAAAGAGTCATTAAATAATTTGCTGTTTTTCTTTTTTTGGCACTTAGAACCAAGCACAGACGTCGTAGTACATTTCCTCCTAGTTGGGCCCAGAGGATTGTGTCATTTTTCAGGGAAACCATTCATTTAAGATCAGCCTTTCATTACAGTAATGGAACTTACACACACTGTGAATGTTTGTTTGCCTGGTTCCAGTCAAGAACTTCTGATCAGACTGCTAGTTTCAAGATGTTGCAAAGGAAATTCTTTCATAATTGAGCTCATTTTCAGGTCTTTGAAGCTCTGATTTGATTTAAACAGAACTAGAGGGCTTTGCTTGGGGAGCTGAAATAAACAACCTGATTATTGCTGTTCTGTTTCGTGTCGGACTGCACAGAAATCAAAAATCCCTGTATACATCAGGTGTGATACCCACAAATCATCAGAATTTTTTTCTTTTGAAAAACTGCTAGTTGTAGTCAATTATTATCTTAGACCTGAATGTCTTCATGATTTGTAGTTGATGCAACATACTGTCATGTATCACTCCTATGACATACAGTAACAGCCTTTTGTAACAATTTGGCAAATTAAACAGTTTGATTCTGCTTGATTTAAAATGATCTGGAATTATACAAAGAGGTGGAGGAGGTGTCTTATTTTAATTTATCAACATCACCCCATAAAAACTAAAAATCAAAAATAGAATGACGTTTTTAGAAATTACCTGCACAAAAAAAACGATTGTAATTTATAAACAGGACTTTTCAGAATACACTGAAAAATTAAAAAAAAACAACAAAAAAAGAGTGAATTATCCTCAGTAAACCATGATCTGCGAACAGTGAAGTACATAATTAAACCATATATGGTTTAAAATTGTTAGTGAAGTAGTTAATGTTGAGATGAAAACAATGTTTTTTGGGAATTTTTGGTTTCTTACATTTTTGTAAAATTAAACATCTCCTGACCCAGGAAGATTGGTGCTGTTCCTAAGAAATGAACATAACAGGAGACTTAAGTTGCAAATATAAATTGCATTGTAACAAATTTGTTGCTAACATCTGTAAGTATGTTGTTTTAAACCCATGACTTTATTAAAGAGATGGACCGAGTGAGTGTGATGTCACCCATAGAAAATGGCTTTCTTCCAGCTCCAATTGAAGTCAAATCAGTCACCATGGACAATATCGGAGCCAGACAACGTCAATGAGTAATTGGTTTGAGTTGGTCTAAGTCCATATTTCTTTGGCAACCACTCTGGCCAATCAGGAGTGAGCTTGTTGGAAGTCCACACGCCTAACACTTGAAGGTGAGCTACACAAAATCTGTCAATTCAGCGTTTTAAATTATTGATGTCAGACCACGTACTTATATTGAGGTATCTGACTAGTCGTTTTATAACTTGAATAACTTGAACTACAGAAAAAAAAGGAGAAAAAAATAGAATTAGCAAGAACATGTTAAAAACAGGTATTAGAGCAAAAACTATTATTCTGAAAAATAGAAAGACTGACTAATAGCTGTTCCTCTATTAAAAGTCTATGGGATTTTAGCTTCTTGAAAGCAGCAACTACTTCCTATTTGGAATGCAAGGGAGGAGGGATTGCTCAGTCCAGTTCTCTTATGCAGTCAATGTTTCAAACATACTGGTGGTATGAGGGTTAAGGTTAAGGTTAGGGTTAGGGTATGAGGGACACAAAGAGACAAAAGTCTGGAATGCCAGGCCAAAAACGGGCCCCAAAAGCTGGACAAATTCGAACGCAAGCCAGCATTTACAGTGATAAGTGACGGCAGAACTCTCTGAACAGGTACAACCCACATTGTCTGCTTCATTCACTTCTACACAGCCTTTGCTCCATCTTCGGGGTGTCGTCGTTTCACTGGGTATGAAGCAGGAAAAGAATCACATTTATTATTTGGTTCTGTCACTGCGGCGGCATCACACAGCGGCATTAGAGGAGAAAGGCGCTGCTTGGTGGAAGACAGAAAACGTAATCGTTTGATGCTGCAGAGATACCTGACATGTGTGACAAAGCTCTGTGATGAAACATTGTATGAGCCAATGTCACTGACAGTCTGCGACTATATTTTCACTTCATGTTTTTTCATGTGTGAACAACAGCAGGACAGCTTTTCAGGAAATAAAGCACAGTTTATAGAGTGAAGAGTTTTTCATTTGGCTTTCATATTCAATTAAAATAAACACCAGCTCTGCACGGGACATCAGTGGTAGAATGTTTGTCTGACTCTGGGAGAATCCGTGTTTGGGGCATATCAAAGACTTTTAAAATGAGATACTTGACAGGCAGTGCTGAGGGTTGAGTTGGTGGTTAAACCCAAGCGTGACTGTGACTTCAGCTCTCCGCTTCACTCGAGGATGGCTCAGGAGAACTAATTTCACATACCTAGGTGGATGATGGGACAACAAATTTCTAAATAAGGTTGAAAGGAATACATTTATAGGAATTATGGGTGATTGTGTCTGCTGTGTCACATGATGGATTAGAGTCTGTGATGTCTTGGATCAGTTCACCTGTCATCTTTGTTGTTTCTGGCTCACCTCTCATGCTACGTTCACACCCGGCATGTGATGCGCATTCTTCAATGTGCTTTTAGCCTGTGGTGTTCACACTGGATGAGCAGGAAGGGGTGTCTTCTTCTTGTTCTTTTGGTACAGTTTACTAATACATGTCCACCACCAGGAAGAGGTTTGTTACAAAATGTAAAATGTGGTGGAAATCTCGCGAATCTTGCTTCAGCCTTTTCCCTTCACTGATCTATTCCGATAGTTGAAAGACTTGGTGTCATATAATTCTGGCTGGACACAAGCTGCAATCAATACTTTCTCTTCCTTAATCAATTTTCAAATGTTGGCACTTCCATGACATCCATACGTAACAACCAAAGCCGAGTCCCTGATTGGTCAGAGTTCGATCTGGTGTAACGTTCAACACACAGCCATTGAACGCTTTGTACGTAGAGCCCAAAACATGGCCGCAGAAAGTTGCAGAGAGCGGTGTGAACATAGTTTAACACTCCTTTTTGAAGAAACCCTGCATGCAGAGTTCAGATAGCACGACTGGAAACTGTTTGGATCATCAGAGTGCAGATGACACAACAAATGGAGTGTGCAGTAAACATTAGCATACACAGAGCACCATTACCAGTCATTACTGTAGTGAAAGGAGATTGTCAGAGGCCATATGTCTTCCCTGAGATCTCAGTATCTACATTCCTTTTGGTTCTACTATTCCTCATTTGGGGAAGATATGACCCCCCCCACCCCACCCCCACCCCCCGATAAAAAAGAAAACAAAAAAAACAACTAAGTTCAAAGAGAGGATTTCAGTTTTTTTTTATCTAAGTTTTGGTAACAAATAAAAAAGCCACAAAATTCTGCTGCTGGGTCAAAGCTGTGGTTCCTCACATGAATATGAGGCTTTGAAGGCTTTAGGGAATGGCATGTTAGCATAAGGCTGAAATTTCTGTGGCCATGGAAGATAAACACACGTGTGCAGCTTTATTTCTCACCTCTGGCTTCATGAAAAACCGCTGTTCCACAGGCAGGGAGATGCAGTTTTGTCGGTTTGTGAGGCTGCATAATTGTGCCCGTTGAGGCCGCTCCCGTGACTTTAACAGACAATGCAAAAAAGAACAGATGCAGCCTTTAGAATACAAAGGGACCTGACAACATGAAATTACAGCCTCTGCAGCTAAAAAGTGTTTTGTTTTTCTTTTTTATTCCTGTGCTTTTGGGAAAGGCAATAAAGGGTGGAACAGAGTGAATAAAAGCACAAATTCTCACACAAAACAGCTGAAAGAAAACACAAAGAGCATCTGGACTGATCTGCCATCACCGTAATTCAGTAAAACAAAAATAAAAAAACTATATAATAGACGAAAACTCTTGGCAGGCAGAATGAATCATGTAAAGACGAAGCTGTTTGATGCATAAGACCTTCCAATAAATATGAAATCATGGGGTGAAGAGCATTTGGGTCCGAGCTCACCGAACAGCTGTGACGCAGGCTGCTGGTGAAAGATGATTCAAGTCCTACAGGGAGACATCAATCATTGATGGACTGACACATCTGAGAAGAAAGACAGGGTGAGAAAAGGAGAGCCAGTAAAGCGGGGAACAAACAAAACCTCACTCTGTTCAGTCCTGACGTTATTGAGGCTCAGACTCATCTGCCTCCAGCCCAGCCGGCCCAACCCAACAGCACACACTATTCCAATCAGGCAGCTGGGAAAAAGAAGGATATGATGTAATTATTATTAGATTTCAAGCAGGAGAAAAGTCATTTTCTAGAAAAATGTGTCAAATCCTGTACTTTACCACATTGCAGTCATTTCTAAACTAAACAGACATTATTTTAAAACTTGGTTTATTAGTACAGTACTTTTTTGTAAAAAAGTATCCAACTTTTAGCAGTGGTGCAGCATGGAGTAGTTTCTTCAGGCTTTTTTTTTCTTGTTTGAAAGACTTGTGTTATTGTTTTCACTGTACTCCATTAGCTTGAAATAAAGTTGACCTTGTGCATGCAAATGATACAATTAAATCAAACTGTGAATTTCTGACAAACAACACATTTAGATCTATTTGCGAAAATCAAATATAACACGGCATTTCCTATTACAAAAGACACCTACCAACATGTACCATTTCCATATTGGCTGCCTTGAACTTACTATGAAGCATGTTAAAAAGAAAACAAAAAAGAAAAATATTTCATCTTTTACTGAAATCTTAAACTTAAAATAAATAATTTATTCCCTTCGAACTGAAGGTTCATTTATAATAACAATTATATTTTGAATACGTTTTTAATCCCATTTGGTTTATCATTCTCCTTCCATATGAGCTTTTGACTTTGTTCCATTAAATAGACTCAGTTAACAAAAAAAAAAAAAAAAACATGTCTGTTTTTTTGGCTCAATTTTTTGTAATTTGTACACTTTTATGTGTATACACTGTAGCTTCAGATGTAGTGTGGTAACTTCTTTTCAGTACTCCTTTACATACAAAAATGTATTACATCTGCTCATTAGGAGTGCCATTTCTATATCAACAAAATCCCTACCTTTGAGAACCTGCAACTTCATGAAAAACGAGCTGTGGGTAAGCGTGCAGACAAAGACGGGGGTGGAAGTGGGAGGCTGAAACACTGAATGTCAGGAACTGGTGCTGAAGGACCCAATATGCAGGAAACCACGCTCAGCAGCAGAAACTCAGACATTTAATAAAAGAGCTGGAATATGACAAAACCCATGGAGAAACAAAAAGATGCTCAAGCGAATGACTTCACAATGAATAACTGAGAACCAGACACTGAAATACACTGAGGGCGATTAATAGAAATGGAAACAGCTGTGGGGCACAACTCAAAACAGAACATAACAAGAACCTACAAGAATCAAGGAAATAAATCTGACAACAAAATTCTCACAGTAAAGACCTTCTCTTTGTTATGGTCCCAACTCAGTGATACACAGGTTGTTGCACACAATAATTTTCAATAACTTTGTCATACATAAGCGTCAGCTTGTAGGTAAAATGTTGTGGCCTGATGCAAACCCCACAGATGTATGACAGCGCAGCCTATTGTCCTTCTTTGAGGCCTTGAGGCTGATAGGCTTCCAATGACAGGATTTTCCTTTTTAATGTATTTACTTTTAATATGGATACACTGTTGGGACATTTACTTGTGTATGTTGCAATGCTGATAACCTGTTTTTGAAGCCAGTGAAAACATGAACATTTTAAAAAATATATTATATAATTGTGTTATGTTTTTACACTTGAAGGCGCTTGATTATATCTCTATAGTTTAAAAAAAACAATAATTAGCAAGTTACACTGAGGAAATAAAGATAAAGCAACAGAACACAATGATGAGCGAATAAAATCAGTCTCTTGTAAGCTGCAACAGTGTTCAATTAGATGCAACTTTAGCAGAAATTTCAATAAAATATGTGCTACATATATTCTGTGCTCTGTTTTCATACGAGTGTGTGTTTCTAAACCACATTATGTCACCCTTAGCAGTTTTTAAGTCTGTTTCAACTGAATTTCTTTCGTATTATCTGTGGATGATCTTTGCTTATTTTGTTCATGCTGCATTTTTTTACTAGCAGTGAAGTTTTCTTGTGGTAATTTGTAAGATTAAGTCTGACACAGATCTCTTTTGGTAATTATTTTTTAATCATTGGATATAATGAAGAGTTAGAGATACAAAGAGAAGGGATTCTGCAGACAGGATTGCATTTGCTTTTCATTCCAGTGATTTGACACACCACCACAAACACTTGGGATTGCAGTAAATTTAAGTTAAACCACTACAGGATGCAAAGCACTGCATTCACGTGACCATTTTTATATGCATGTGTTTCACCATAAATGCATTCTAAAAATAAAATCCCCCATTGCTCTGCGAGAAGTCTTTTGTTGCACCGTGAACACTTTGAACTAGCGCAGAGAAATTTCTTTTAGCGAGCTGTCATGGAAGATCTCGGATTTGCATGCCTATAAATCCACACTTTAAGGCATTTATCTTAAGCCATGCTGCATTCTACCTGCCTGCAGCAGAAAACTTGACTTTGTTCAAAATATGGCGCTTTCATTCAAGCAGTTCCAATCCTGGAACGTAAGGGCTGGTTGAGAGAATTTAGACAGATTTTGAACTTGGAAATTAATTCTGTCAACGTCTTATTACAGATTTTTTTCAATTAAGCTCCGTCCTTTAATTGGCTGTTGAGATACTTTTCTTAGTGGATTGAAAGATAACGTTTGAAAGCATTAAAATATGGCCAAAGGATCTAATGTCAGATTTAAAATAAAATCTGTTTTAAATGCACGATAAGACATCAAAACTTGCGAATATTTCTCAAACAGGATCATAGGATTACATTTTCAAGGACTACTTTAGGGTATTAAAATACCATTCTCAGCATCAAAATTAGTTTAATGCTGATTTTGACTTTCTGCTTGCTTAGACTTTAACTTAGAGTTTCCTGCTTGAATCTATTTAAAGATTGTCAATGTGGGGTCTTACACCAATTTAAAAAAATAATAAAATAAAATGAAAGCTGAAACAAGATTTTTTTGACCTGACAAATTCAAATGCAAACCGTTTCTCCAAGAAAAACCTCAGAGTGAATGAAACGCACAACTTCAAAAGAAAAGAACTGACAACTGAAAAACCAATGATTTTAATGACTTCTCTTTTAGGACCCAAACCATTTGGCATTTTAAATTGAAATGACTCAGCGGTAACAGGATGTGCTGGAGCATAATCCCACACTGCTACTCTGATGCAGAAGATAATAAATAACCTTTGACCGGTGGGTTTAAAATGATCCACAGAAGTTTGTTTGAAAGTACAATGCAGGAATGTGTCGCTGTGACTTATGGGTCAGCAGTCAGTGTCACATATTAATGATTTGTAAGATGGCTGTTTTTGATGTGCAAAAATGTTGAGGTTTTAATTTTTCCTTCATATTCTTTTTTAAATAACATTTCTTTTTTAGAAAAATTTCAGTCAAAGATTAAGCTAGTGCTGCAGCTTCACAATGTTTTTAAAAAGAAGCATCTGCACAGATTTAACTTTTAATATTTCTAAATTACTTTTTTTTTTTTTTACACGATTCAAAGTAAAATGTTGAATTCCTCTTGAGCAGTACCTTTCAAGAGTGGCTACATGAAAAGGTTATCTTTTTTGGTTCTTGTAAGTAGGAGTAATTGTAATCTCGATACAAATTCTGTATATTCCTAGATAAATGTAAGAGCAGGGTTAGGGTTAGCTAACCAAGGGTTTAGTTAAGGTTACCGTTTTGCAGCTTTGACACAATGCAGGCCTGAATGTATCTGACCTGAAGTTCCCTGTATAGTTTTTCTTCCTTTCATGTTTTTTTCTTGTACTCGCCACTGCAAAAAAAGTGCACTACATATAAGAAAATACTCTAACACTAATCTGAAGAAGAAAACCACTGGAAAGTAGTAAAATTATTCATCCATGTAGGAACTTAACAAGAATCTTGATAAGATTTCAAAATATAGAAACAATGAGTTCCACAGAAGCATTGAATAAAGACAAATAATGTAAAAAAGCTAAATGTTAGATAATGACTTCAAAAAGACTGTTAAGAAGTCCAATAATACAGTTTTTTTGCTAGTTCCAGCATTCAAAACCGGCAAACAGTTAGAATAAGACATTTTGCTCTGTACTACAAGGTCCTCATTTTACCCGTCTGTTGCACTGATTTTTATTGCAAGTTTTTTCTACACAATTGTATAATTAAGACACATTAATTGTGGAAGAGTTTGGCAGGCAGCAAATGAATTAAAATGTGCAAAATGGATTTCTTAAAAACACCTTTTTGAAAGTTGTTTTGTTTTCTGAAACTTTTTTTAACAATCTGCTTTATACTGCTGAGTGTGAAGTGCAGCTGTGTCCAACCATGACGTAAACATGGCTGTTGTAATGCTTTACTCACATGCTGCTACCTCCTGCCAACATTACTCATACCTTTATTATATAAGTGGGAGCAAATTGTTGCTTTTTTATGTGTTTTGACTTAATCTCTCGATCTAGCAGTGTTTTAACAAGAATTTAAGATATAAGCCTTGAGACTTTTGCAGATTTTTGCTCAACTCAATAAATAAAGCAACTTTCTAACCCTGATACTTCAGAAAAATGGGTAATGTTCTTTGTTTTACATCTGTAAAATACAGTTTGTTTTCCAAAACTTATGTTGCTTGGTAGAAAATGAAGCATGAAGTCTTTGAACTGTGCACAACCCTCTGTTGTGGCCAGCTAAAAAACCCTCTGGTTAACCCCCCTGCTTAGCTTTGATATTGAATCTCTATCCCTTCTGTCACGTGCCAAACACTCACCCTTTATCTCAACCTGAAAGCTCTTTGTAACTCCACAGAAGGGAAACTTTTCAGTGACACAGATCCAGGTAGGTGGATTTCCCCCATGTCGGACAACAAAAAGAAGCATCACCTGTGCTTGCCTCTCACCTCAGGCTACAAAATGTTCTCTTTTTTCAAAAACGTGCCTCACTTATGTCCTCTCATCCATAAAAATTGCGATGATTGTATATCAGCTTTGTACTGGGCACTAAAAACTCCCCAGTTGATCGTTTACTACCAATTTTACTGTTGTTCTAAGCTGTTCAAGCTTTTCAGAGTGAATTTAAACAACAAAGCCTCTTCCATAACTCCTGCTTCTTCCACATCTGGCTCTAATGTTAGTGGTAGGTAGTGATAATGAGGGAAATGAGGAAAAAATGACAGCGTCAAATAAAGAAAAATCTTTACTGGGCAAAATCTATCAAAAGAGAAGCCTTCATATCATTAATATCAATTGTGTGCTCTTTTTACTAATTAAATTAGTTTGTCACCTTGACACACATCACAATCCTGTTGTTTTTCTCTCTCAATCTCTGTCAGAAACACACAAACTCATATGCAAAGCCTTTATTTGTCAGGTTGAAAAATGTTTAACTGGTGTCTCTTCTGTGCTGGAAAAAAAGACCAGTAGTCCTAAATCCACATTTCTATTTTCTTTTTTGGAAAATACCACATTATTGAGGTTTTATTGAGCACATTAGTATTGAACACAAGCATTTTTTGGTTACTTTTTTTGGTTGCTGTTTGTTTTAGTTTCTCTAACCTTATTAATGTTTTTTCTGTGTGATTTTATTTGATAAGATTCATATTCATAAATATTGGAAAATGTTTCTTAACATCAACCCATAGTTAATAATTTCAAAACCAGATTTATCAAAATGAAGTAAAAGTAAGTTTTGCCAAATTTTACAATAAACTGTCTGATTGGTGACTTGTGATGGGAAGAAACACGTTTTTTCCAGAGTTACCAAAGGTAGACATTTTACTGGTGCCCCCAGCACTCTGGGGCCCCGATTTGAACACTAAATAAAAAATACATTTACGCCTATCATTATTTAATTCTGTCATTAAAAAGCACCCCAAATCACGGAAATTGCATTAGACTGATCATGAAAAAATGTTTTGTCCTCCCCCGTCCCTCTGCAGCAATGGAATATTCCAGACTACAGCTAGTAAGCGATCAGAAAATCCAGTTTTCCCAGATTGGGTGTTTTAGACGACTTTACGGGTAACAATAGTTTCTGGTGGGTGGACATAATTTGGACGGATTTGAGATTAGTTCAGTGGTCAGGGACTGTGGTCAGGGGAGGCAGGTGAAGCAGTGCCTCACCTGCTGTCACTTCCCAACCTGCCGCCATGAAATGCATTCTGTCATCCCACCTCTGACCACCAGAGGGAACTCTCTCCAGAATATTAACCTCTGCTGTCACTCTCTCCCCCACGTCTGCACCAGCTGCTTCGCATCACCCTCATCAGCATCATCTCTTATAAGCCCCATCTGGACTCTTCTCCCCGTGAAGCATCCTCTTTTCTATAAGCAATTCTAAGCAGTTCTCGTTAACCTGTTTTTGCCTCTCCATGACAGTAAATGCTTGCATCAAATTAAATGAGTTACTCAGATCAGATATTTCTAACTGTTAGCAATGAAAAAAGTCAATTTTGTTGTAAATAAGTTGATCAGAAAGTTTTTTTATTCGTTTGTTTTTGTAACAGTGGTGTCCTAACAAGATATTTTTTCCTCCTCTGTCTACATGTTGATCCCAAACTCCAAACAAAGCTGACTACTGTTCGCCATCTCAAAGGAGGAATAACATTGGGTTGATTGTCTTTGAGGGGACTCCTGTATAGAAGACATCCAAGCCTTAATCAAGGGAATCAATCCTCTGCTATATTTACCTTTCTTAAAGCAGTCTGACCTCGCTGTGGCACTCTTACTGCTGCCATGGTTCAGATGTATCCCCTATACCTTCAAAAGAACATCAGGGTCAGTGTGTTTTTGGCATAAAAGATTGTGGAAGGTCATGAATATGCATTCTGCATCTGGAACATATGTGCAGAAACTGCAAGAAAGCAAAGAGTGCTCTCTGTTTTAAAAGCTTTATGACAGGGAATGAGGTTTTCTTTCGTTCACATGAAGGTTACACAACAAGGTTATGTTCTCAGTGGGTTTGAATATGAACATGTGAACTTCAGTGGCCCCAACACGCCCGGCCTGCACATCTCTGGAAAGCACTAAAAGCTAGGAGAGAGCTGTCAGAGGAAGAATGAGGTAATACAGTTACACCCTAATAAAAGAAACACTGTCAACTGAATGGGAAAACAGAGTACTACACTGCCTGCTGTGAATAACAAACACATGGCTGCCTGAAAATGTGGAAAAAAAGCACTTGAGATATCAAATCTTAAAGAATGTTTGGAATTTGAAAAATCTAATTAATTCAATGCCACAACTTAACATCATAAAAATTAGTTTTGAACAGAATTAAATTTTACAAATGACGTCAATCACACAAATCCCATAACTACCATCTTTTTGTTAATGTGGTCCCAAATAACAGCTAAAATGTGATTTTAAGTAGAAGTGCAAATCCTTCCTTCTTTTTACTGTCAGCAACCTGTTACACAACTTTTTTTTCTTCCAGAAAATGTATTCATCAGAAAATCAGGAAAGAGATTGTTCTTAATCACAAGAACAAGTCTCTTCCAGCTTGGGCCGCAGCAGGCGTTTCTTTTTCTCCCTGATGTATTTTGCCTTTAAGAGATGGCCTGTTTCCCATTAATTATTGTGCAACTTGTCTCACCACTAGTCATCTCACATTTCTTGCATTTGTTTGGAAATGCCGTGCTAATATATGATATAAATTAAAGTACTTTTTCAGAGCAGGAATAATGGATTTTATTTATAGGTTTAGGTTGTTTTTTGCATTGAAGGAGAGCAGAGCAAATGGATGACTGTCTTAAGTGACCGAGCAAATCATGATCAGAGTGCAGATGATCAGGATAGGGAGGAGGTGTTTGCGGAGCAGATGGGCCCTGCTATCAAATAACCACCCACAAGTCCAAGATTTTAAAACCTTCTCAAGGACAGATTTCAAAAATGCTGTAACTGATCTTACTGTAATGAAATTCTATAAAAGAAATATAGTTACTAATGGAAAGACTGTAAAATATGCATTTTTAATGAGAAAGTACAGTGTTCATTGTTCTTCCTCCCTGTTGACAGGTTTTTGTCTGAAGTTCTGTGACCATTGACCCACAAACATTGCATGCTCTAACTAACACTATAAGCCAGAGTGGCCGTCTTTTAAGTCAAAGAGGAAATGATCAATAACAGGATAAGCACACTCCGCGGAGGAGCTTAACATCACAGCCTCCTGGTTCGACTGATTTCAGCAGGAAAAAACCTGCATGCTGTCGGTTTATAAGAGGCAGAATCAAATGAACCTGAGCTGTGTCTTTCCTGCGTGCCTTTGAGCAGACAGTGAGCATGTCCTACACACTAATGGGTGAAATAGCAGTCCTGCTTTGATCTTCTCGTTCATTTTATAAGGAAGGACACTAATGCAGTTGTTCTCACATTTACAGCTGTGATTTAATTAGGAACCATTTAAAGGGCAAGACACTTTAATGGAGAGAGATGTTCATTACAATCAGCAGCAGGAGTTAAACAGAGTGACTCTGACCTCTAGTGGCACAAATATATATGCATGTCTGTTTATCACCAAATTCAGGATCAAAGGTGGTTTTAGTGAAATAAATATATATCAAATAAAACAACAATTGTTACTTAACTTAAATCACACCCGAATCTTTTATAAGTAATCACCATTTCTTTGTTAACTCACTCATCATTTCAGAATAAGCATTAAATAATTCATTTTTGTATCAGATTTTGAGTGAATGTTGAATTGAGTGTGCAATTTTGCCCAAAATAATGACCAAAAGAAGGCAGATGTGTTATGCAAAAAAAACTGTAGGAATCAATCGCAGAAAAATATCAACTTTCCAGTTAAATTTACAGAAAAACCGTTGCCCCAGCAGATGACAAACATGAAAACATAATACATTTGTATAGTGAAGTATTGATCTGAAATCACTTCTTTTCAAAATGCAATTTCACTGCTCCTCTAAAATACGATCTTAAAGTAAGAACAATATTTTTTAATAGATAGTCCTTTTTTTGTTTGATAATGTGGTGGTAAAGAGTTGTATCAGATAGTGATCTAAAGTGTCCTTGGGGAACAGTTAACTTATCCACTCATTTTCACACATGTGGCTTTTTTTTCTTAAAAGGATTTTTTTAATTTAGCAGACAACTTCCTTGTGGAAAAGTCGTATTTAAGGTGCAAGATTTGGTGTTTATTTAAAAAAATTCTTCTGACCATTCTAACCAAGCAAACCAAGCAGTGTCAATTAAGTAAACAAAGAGCAAAGGTTTTTTTATTTACAGATACAGGGATAAGCAAAGTGCTAGATAGTTACAAAGAATGACTGAATTCAGTTAAGAATTCATGAAAAAATATTTATACTTTTTGAATATACATTTCAAAGCCACATTTTAACTAGTAAAGAATGGTCTCTAATAGCTAGTTTTTTTAAAGCATGTAAGGAAAATTGTTACAATCACTACTGCAAACATTAAAAGCCAAAAACAAATTTGGTTTTTGCTTCAGTGGCACAAAGAGCCTTAGTGGAAACTTGACGCTAGAATTTTATAAAATTGTATTACAGCATGTTAATTAAGATCACCTTAAATTGCAATATCTATTTTATTTTATTTTTAAAATTCCAGCCGATTCCATCCTTAACCTGCTTGTTTGTTGGTGGTTAGCACCGATGCCTCGTCGCAACAAGGTTTCACTTTGAATCCTATCATGCTTGCATTTCTGTGTTAAGTCAAGCTTTCTGCCAAGTTCTACGGTAGTTTGTCTATTAGGAACTGTAAAATCTATAGCTAGCTATCCTCTTTTAGACTATTTTGACAAAAATCTGTTAAACCTGTGTATTTCTGCACCCGCAGAAAAAAAACAGTGAGGCACTATCCCAAAAATGTTTACTTTTTCTATTGTGAACTTAAAATGTTCAGGTTTATTCTGAAGAAGTACTCCGTTAGTATTCTTCTACACTACATGTGCATGGTCTATAGTAGACTTGCTACACTTATTCCTAAGTATACTGAAAATAAACTTAAAGTGTAGTACTTTTGCTGAGGGTAAGGCAACAAAGGTAAAAATGATTTTATTGAAAATTGACCTAAAGTCCAAGTCCGATCCTCTTTTGATTTATTTTAAAAGCGTTGTTTTACTCTGACAATGCCATTTTTAGCCAAAATCAAAGAACCTGTGTCATTTTCTAGAACATAGTTTCTGCAGAACGGCAGTCGATGAAGAAGATTTGTAACCCTAAACGGGTTCCGGTCTTTTTATAGGGGAATTTTGTGAACTTCGGTGGAGGACTTACAGCTGATAATGCTCTGATGACCTGTTGTTGTCTGCGACCAGATCCTGTTGAGATATGACGAGAATAACGAATATGCGTGGATCATGTTCTCTACACGTGCATACATCAGAATGAAGCAGAGCAGGGAGCTTGTGGTCTTCAGTAGTAGCTTCTACGTCATACCTACAACCTTTTTCCAGTAGTTTTTTTGAGTCTGCTCCTGATTCCCAATAATTTGAATAAAAATATTCAAAAATGCAATTTAAATGTTCTTTTCATGATATATGTCCTCCCTCCATCATGAGAAAATGCCACAATAACCCGTTAAAACCATCAAAAGCATCCTTTTCATTGGAATGAGAAACAGAAATGACTTTAGTTTCAAAAACAGTCATCTCTGAGTGCTTACCTAGTTGCTAACATAGCGCCATCTGGTGGATTTTTTTGGTCATGCACATTGTGTTTTACAGTTTAAAAAATAAAAAAAATGGGATTTCGCTAATAAAGACTCGTAGTGACGCAGTATAATCTTTGACACGGTTATGTTAAATATGTTCGATAATTCAAATAAAAAAAATGTAACCTCTTGTGTCATAAAAGAGTGTATTTTTAAATGTAAAAATCCCTGTGAGGTAAATAAAGGCAGGAGTTAGCGGTGAAGGCTACATCCGTTCATTCATGGAAGCTAATTCCTCTAAATTGAGTCGCATTTCGCCAGGACTTGTTTTGAGGAGGAGCTCGGTTGTTTATTCATTCACGTCAGCCCATTTTCGGTTCCCTCCTTCCTGCTCCACACAACGGGGACCCTCAACTGACGGCCCCCCCCCCCTCATTTTAATATTCAACCACGGACAGGTCGCCAATAAACCGCTTTTGGAATCAGGTGAGTGGTCTCTGTTTTGTTTGCGGTTGTCTTGTGTCGGGAGGGGGGTCGTTTGCAGGTACCGTGCAGATGTGGTGGCGGAGCGGCGGACTTGTCCGGCCCGGCGAGGCGGAGAAGTGCTTCAACCGTAACTTATCGCATTCCTGCCGAGCAGGAGGCTAAACGTTACCCGCGTTACCCCCTGTCCTTCACGAGCGTTTCGCTATTGCAAACAAACGAGCGATGTAGGTCAGCAAGTACAATCAAAATGTCGTCTTTTTCCCTCTTTTCCTTTCTTTCTTTCTTTTTTTTTTTTTTTACTTCCACATTCTCTCATGCCACAAACAGATGGCGTCGAGAGGGGGATGGAGAGAACGGTCAGGGAGACGCATAAAGGAGCAGGGGCGACACCAGGCTACATTAGCCCATCACTAATCTGTTTCCTGCACATTCACGCATCACCTTCATGCACACACACGGGAGGCTAGTGTGTTTTCAGCAGGCCTCCCTCCAAGAAAGTTTCCACTGTTAAGTTTACAAAGGCTTATGCTCATTTTTCCATGTTTTGTTTGATTTGGTTTGAGCAAACTACAGTGTTTGGATGGTAGATTTAGGTTTTCAAGGAGGCTGCAGATAACCTGTGGGTCGGGTCACCCCACCTCCTGACTGCTGACTGTCAGAGATCATTTCTAGACCACAGAGGTATCCTCCACTGCACTAATAAGGCTGGAGCTCAGGGTCCCAAATGGCCTCCATGTGTCGGTTGCTACTTTGATGCAATGAAATGCAAAGCTGGCAGTGAGTGATGACGCTTTTGACCCCCTTGCATACCTGCCTTAGCTCTGTCATGGCGTAATGAGGATGGTGCAGTGCACACGGCAAGCAAGCCACCTGCATATTGTAAGTACCAATTGGCAGCTCCAAGCTCGTAGACATGCTCTGATGCAGCTCAGTGTCTGTGCACGTCAGTGGCTGCCGGTAATTAAAAAGACATCTTCGTTTTTGTGGTCTTTGGGGTCGTCAGATTGATGGATTTCTTGATGAAACTCTCCAAATGACTCGGGAAGGCTTACTGTCCCGCAGATCACGCTACACATAGCCGAGGAGAATCCTGATGTGAGTCGATCAACTCGATGCTCTGGGGGCCGCAGGGCGTCATCCACCGACTGCACCGCTTCCTCTGGTAGCTTCACTGAAGTGGTTTTCCAGGAGGTCACATTTCATATCAGCCTTTCATTTTAGCCTCTTGGCCTCTTGCTCTTATTTCACGAGTTCTTACAAGAGCTGAAGCTTGTAATCTTTGTGTGGAGTTCTCTTCCAGGATGGCCTGTCATGGTCACATTGATTGCCACACTCTTACTTACTAAATGCAGTTTGTTTGACCCGCCCTGTCAGATTAAACCTGGTCTTTCTCCCCTTGAAGCTTAATCAAGTCTGCACTTCCTGTGCAAACCTGCAGCCTTTTGGCTCATCTTTCCTTGTTTGCGTCTTATATTTGCTCTACCTAGTACTTGTTTATGTGTTGCATTTTACCACTAAACCCTCCTTGTTGTGTTTGGTTTGTGCACCAGGCGGATTTGTTTTGGTAAAAAGAAAAGACCTATAAGAATCTTTGGCGAGTTGTCAAAAATGGAAGCTTGTGATCTGTGCCTCCAGTTTTAACTACACTTGCTTGAAATGCACTGCAAAAAATAATAATTTTGGCCAAGTTTGGATCAATACGATGCTATTATACTGCTGCTGTTACGGCACAATTTGTATGCTGCTCAGGGAATCATAAGCCATTTGTTCATGGATCATCGGCAGCAGGGTTGAATTAAGTTGAAGGGGGCCAAACAGAAAGCAGATCCTCACTATTCCCCTAAACATAAGCTGCCAGAGAATATTAGGTGCTTTTTCTGTAAATGTTAGCATACTGAATATCAGAATTGTGTTTTTCCTCCGTCTATTCTTAATCAGAAGGAATGTAGAAGGTTTAGAGTAGCTGCTGATGGTGTCAGCACGTTGCAGTGCTTTGCTGTGCTGCAGGCAGGGTTTAGAAAAACAGGCTGATGTTTCTCAAAGCACAAAGGCCTAATGTGTGGTGCCTGTTGGTTACAGCCACGCTGCACGACCTCGGGCGAGCGCTGCCAGTTTGTTTGGATGTGCTGCACAAGCGCTATGTGTGGGCATAATGTTGTGACCTTCTGGAATAGGGAAGTAAAAAAAAAAAAAGAAAAAAGAAAAGGTGTTGTGATGTGGAGTTGGTAAAAATAAAACCAAATTTGAGCCTAAAGCCAGCACAGTTTACTCGTGTGGCTCTTAATTTTGTGGACTTGCATGAATCGCCCAACAGTTTGATTACAAGTTTGTATTGTTTATGTTACTCATTTCCACTCTTTGTGACACCATTGTCCATCCAATTTTTTATAACAGCTACGTGGGTGAAGGTGACAGTAAACTGAACAAAAACATCAATTTCAAGACATTTTTAGTTTTAGCTTTTTTTTTTGTTTGTTTGTTTGTTTGTTTTTGAGATAAATCAAAGGAATTGCAGGGAACTGCACAGTGTTGTAGTGGTAAGCACTTTTACCTCACAGTGAGAAGGCCCTGGCACAATTCAAATCCCGGCTGGGACCTTTCTTTGTGGAGTTTGCATGTTCTCCCCGTGCATGCTTGGGTTTTCTTCAGGCACTCTGGTTTCCTCCCACAGTCCAAAAACATGCCTTGTAGGTAAATCGTTGATTCTAAATTGTAAATGTGTGGTTGTGTGGCCCTGCGACAGACTGGGAACCTTTACCAGATTTACTTCCACCTTTGTCCAAAAGTAACTGGGATAGGCTCCAGCAGCCCAGTGACCCCAAAAAGGATTAAAGACCCACTCAATGAGAATTGTGTTTTTGATGTCTTTAACATGTTCTTTTGGCATTTTTTTCATGATGGACAACATGTATAAAAAAAATTAAGCTCAAAATTGCATTTCTGAATATTTCTGTATTCAAATTGTTGTGAATCAGAAGCAGATGCAGATTCTCCATTCTTATGCATGTAAGTCTTCTCTTTCCTCCGTCCAAGCTGGCTCAAAACGGTATTTCTTGCCATTTTTGTTGCACCAGTAACATTAAGTTGGGGATGTGTGTGTGTGTGTGTGTGTGTGCTACAAGGAGAGTGTGTAACCGAGTGCTCAGTTATGAATGACGGTAAGGGTGGGTGGGGTTGTTCCATGCCAAGATGGCCACAATTTCTAATATGCCACCACCACTCTGCAGAACATATGTCCAAGAAGTTATTTATTTATTTATTTATGACAAAAAAAAACAGCATAATCGTAATAAAAAGACCGCTGGTGATGCAGCTGCTCAATAGACTATTGGAGTGGGTCTTTAAGTAGGTGTGGAAAATAGATTGAAGTTCTGTGCATTTTTGCTTACCCTGACATTTTTTCTTTTGTTAGTGGATAAACTCAGGCAGTGTCACTGAACATGAAACATCTGGATGAACTGGACCTCCATAAAACATTTCATAGCCTAGATTCCTGTTTGTGGTCTCATCTTGTGAAATTTCCCTTGAACACCTTTCTAATGAGTTTAACATTAGTACCATTTGAACCAGTTTAAAAAGTTCCATGCAGTCATTGTCTTATTGGGTCAACTGTAACTTGAATGTTATCCTAAGTTTTTAGATGAAAGCCACCGGTTTGTGGAATGTTCACAAAACTGCAAGAAGATTGTGAGCAGAAAGGCAAATAAAGCTGTGCAACACTGCCTGTGTGTCTGTGACTTTGTCATTTGTTGCAATCCATCATTTGACATGGTTTATTCTCTGTTAAAGTCTAAACAGATGGCATAAAAAATGGTACTTGGAAAACGTAGAATTAAAAATGGACTGTTAAATGCAGAATGTGCAGCTTTAGCCGTTGAGTTTCTCCTATCTAGTAGGATTTTTTTGCAGCAGTTCAAAGTGGAAGGCAGCTATGCACTTTTGAATATTTTCTTGCTAAAATGAGAGTGTCAAAGTTGTTTCTTGTGCAGAAAGACATTTGTGTCTTTTTGCCCGCATTTCCTCTTCCACTCTGACTGCATTAAAAATGATTACACAAAGTGAGCCGACCTTAACAATGATCAGGCTTCTATTATCAACTGTCGTAGCATTCAGGTCTCTCACAAGCCTCTGTTCTAACCACCACTTTCCAGAGAAAAGCAGAGAAGTGGCCTAGTTCATGCCCTCTTGAATGTAATTTTAGCTTTGCGTGTCAGAATGTGCATGTATTAAAGGTGTGTCTATTTCACACTTTCTTTTTTCACTTAGTTCTTGCATCTGCTTGCTTTTGTGGTGGGAGCTAAACTGCTTGCATTGCACTGCTGAACTGAGAATTTAGGTCCAGTTGATTGTGTAAAATGAAAGAGTAAAGTTTTTTTTTTAAACTCCAAGTCCTATAGCTGTTTGGAAAAATTTGAAGTTGGGAGTTTCCAGTGTATTGCTTTGCTGTTTTCTTTTCTAAGTAATACAGTATGTTTTATCTACCCAACCACTAGTCTGAATATAAGAACTTACGTGACTCCACAGATACTTGGGTTGTGTTTGAACACTTTCCATGTATATAAGAACTGGACCGAATGAGTGTGACGTCGTCCATAAAAAATGGATTACTTCTGTTCAGTTGCTATTTGTTTGCGATCTGGACGTCACCATGTTGGAGCCAGACAACGTCAGTAAGAGGGGATTTATTGGACTCGGTCTTAGTCCCCGTTTCTATGGAAACCACTCTCACCAACCAGGAGAGAGGCTAGACAAAATCTGTCAAACGTTTTGAATTCTTGGCGTGGATGCACCACATACTTTTATTGAGGCATCTGATGGGTCAGTTTATAACTTGAATAGGTTGCAATAAGAGAAAAAAACTCGTGAATAGAAAAAATAGGATTTGCAAGAACTTGTTAAAAAACAGTATCAAACCAAGGATTGTCATATTGACAAATAGAATGACTGAGTAATAGTTGTTTATTTCTCAATAGAACTCTATGGGATTTTGGCTTTGTGGATGCAGCAGATAAACTTTCTTTTTGCAAACACAAAGGTGGAGGGGTCACTCAGTCCAGTTCTCATATAGTCAAAGCCTCCTTCCCCCCAAAATAGACAATATTCATTTCAACCACAAACATTGCTTTGTCTATTTAATGAAGTAACAGAAAATACTCCACAACAGCCGCTCCTTCCTGTGTTACATCCTCTGCATTCTTTTGCTGTCCTTGCTTTGTCTGTGGCTGCACAGCAGTGGTGCAATTCTGTGGTCAGTGAAGCAGGTGACTGCTTATTAGCTCCAGTGGTGCTGCTATGCAGAGAGAGCTGCCTTTAATTTTATTATGGAAGATTTAAGCCCCGCTGTCATGTGTTCGCTCGCTTGCCTGGCTGTGTCTGGGTTTCCCTCACACTAAAAACATGCATCTCATTACCCTTGATGTCTTTTACAGTTTATCCCTGAAATGCAGGCACTTAAAAGTCCCAGACCAGCCCTTCAGGGAATGCTGTGATGCCATGTTGTTGATCAGGGAATATGTGAATTTTCACAGAGAAGGAAAAAAAAGAAACTGTGTACGCTGAATTGCTTATTGTTCTTGTGTGATCTAAACTGAAAAATGCAGAATATGACTTCTTGAACACGACATTAGTGCATGGTTTTACTCTTTTAATCAAATTTTCACACTTGTGAAATATTTCTGTCCTGTTAGTTTTACACAGACATACATTACTAATTAGTAAAGTGATGCAGATGTGAAAATAATACATCTAATATAAAATATCTGTTTTTTTATGTGTCTTTTGAATATGTGATGATGTGCAAGTCACTTCAGCTCAGTCTTGTCCCAGAGGGTGCTGTTGCACAGCTGATTTTTGTTTGATTAAGCACAACGGAAGAAATGTTACCTTTAGTGACTTTTAGTTTAAATGTCGTGTTTTGTGATTTCCTTTGTTCGAGTGCGGAGGGACTTCTGGCTACCAAACAGTGCATTCATTAAAGAGAATTGTTGACATTCTAGTGAAAATGTTTCATTTGTCCGGGAAACTTTTAGAGGTAAATTTGTGGCACATTGAACTTCAGGTCAGGGCAGTTTGACCTCCCATCAGTGGTAAATGAAGCCAGTCATCATCCCGTCAGTGCTGCTTTATTGTTATTGTTGCATTTTGTTTTTTCTCGGTTGACCTAGGGCTGGCTACAAGTGATTTCCAGCCTGATGGTGTATCGAAATTCCCTACTGTTATATCAAACATAGTTTGATTAAAAGAAATGCATTATTTTATTTTAAGTTGCAGATTTTTGTTATTCAATACATCTAAACATCTTAATGACATACAGATTAAATAGTACAATCTTGATATTCATGATTATGCACACATTTAGGCTCTATTAAAAACAAAACTTACAATTGTCTTGATTATAAAATAAAGCATTTTTTTCAAAAACCTTTTGTAACCAGGCTTTACTCAAGTTAGTTCTGATTCAAGGTTGAATCTTTTAGCATGGTAGTCAATGGAAAATAGTTTCATGAAGCCATCCCCAAGGGGTAAGTTTAGGAACTGCAACAAAGGAGGGGAGGATTGTAGGAGCTTTGTAGGAAATTCTTCAGACTTTGTTTTAAAAAAAAAAAAAGGAAGGGCTATCTGTCCTTAATTAATTACTGAATCAATTAATGCCTTGATTGTCTGTTTTCACCTTCTGTTTTATCCAGACGGTCTACGGTAAGCTGGTGTAGTGCTGAACATGGTTTTGTGTAATCAGTCACACCATTTACTTTGTCTTTTATGGTTATGCAGTAACTTAAATTCCTGGTATTTAAATGAGAAGTGCTTTTTTAACACCATACTACAAAAGTTGACTATCCTTTAATCGTGGTATAATTTCTCTATATTTCCTTCACTTTTTGTTGAGTTTAATCAGAAAAAACTTATCTAAAATCAAAAACTTTCTTAAGTAAAATAAATATGTCATTTTTTAACCCAAGTCTTTTAGTAATTTAATTTGAGTTTTCTAGCTCTGTGGAGGTCTATCGCTGCAGTTTTAATTGCATCTGCATGCTGCAAACTTTGATTTGTATCATTTGTACTGTAATGACAAAGTGCAGAAAACAAAGTCTTACTGTGGAGCACATCATCCTATCGCTTCAGTTCATCATTGGCATGGTGTGAGAAGGCCTTATCTTTTCTCTGTTTAATATCAATCAGCTATATTTAAGCATCATGTCATCAGCTTATTAACTTCAATCTGTGGTTAAACATGTAATGCAAAACATATAGCTTTAGAAAGCCATCTGCCTGTGAGAAATACCTGAGATATTACATTTGAGTTGCCTAACAAGATTTTTTTTTCTACTTTAGTTGCTTCAGTGTGTTATTATCTGTATGCAATATTATTACTCAGAGAAATATTTAGAAACAACAGAAGGTGTTCCTGGATTTTTTTCTCACTTACAGAGCAAGCTTTCATGTGGGTAACAAAGCACATGAACAATATGGTGCATGTGCCAACAGCTGATTCAACCTCCCTGCTACTTCTTTCACTGCCAAGAATGAGCAGAATAGAGGTGTTAAGCTTCAGTTTGAAGCTGCCCTGTCTTGGCCATAGAGAGCTTATCGCCCTCCTATCCCTGCCTTACTCACACTAATTATCTGGATCAGGTGGTTTCAGGTTGTTGCTCTCTGAAAACACTTGATTCGAGTAAGCAGCTGGAAAAAAGCTGGGCAGTATTTCTTGAAGCCAAGCGTTGGGTAAACCTGGTCGTCAGGAAGCCCCGCTAACTCTTTTCAGAGGGACAGTGGTGTTTATCCATGTGCCAACTGAACTCACTATTGCCTTCCTAAAATGATGAGCTGAAGTTTGAGATCTGTTTGACCCATTCCAGACATGAATGTTAAAAAGTTTTGGTCTACTTTCTGTCTGATGCTTCGTTCACATCAGCCTCAGTGACACGCGTTCAAGCCACCACAGCCAATGAAAAATGTATGCAAATGCCTGTTTTGGGGTTCTGAGTTCAAAACTCTCACATTCACACGTCGCTACACAAGTTTTTCAGTTCATTTTCAGGCTCTGCTTACAAAAAGTATGGCAACTGAAGCGCATTGAAAGTTAAACCAGTTGAACTTTGACGAATCAGGGATTCAGATTTGGTAGTGACGTATGGGTGGCTTCCCTTTTTAATTCACATAAGTGTAAACAATATGTAAATAGATCATGGAGAGAAATTAATAATTGTGATTTGTGTCCATCCGGAGTTGTGTCACAAAGCCTTTTACATATCAGAATAGAGCTGTGATAGAAGCCAGGAGCAAGATTTGCTAGATTTGCACTACAACATTTTGCACCAAGTGTCTTCCAGGTGTGAGTACATGTGCTAGTATCAGGTAGCAACGGTCAAATGGAAACACTGGATGGTAAAATTGCATTCGTGTTAATTGTGTTCTTACACGTGCATCACATGTCGCATAGAAGTAGCATAACTCAAACAGGAATAAACAGGAAGTCTTTTCCACTGTAAGATATATTACAGCAGAACTTTTACATCCATAGATATAAATATAAGTTTAATATTGGACAGAAAAAAGTTGGAAATATTTGCCTCTTTTTTATCACACAGAAACGAGTAATTGCATTTTGTTTATAATTTTTTTTTTTAAGATTACCCTTTAATACTGGATCTGCTGCCAACAACAGGAAATAAAATGCTGTTTGAACTACCGTAACTCTTCACACAACTAACGTAATTCCAATGGGTTTTGAAGCTGAGAACAGCAGCTTTGCACTGATATTCAACACTTTACTACTGTAAAGTGTTGACTAAAGTGTTGTTAAGGGTTAATATGATGACCAGCAAAAACCCATATTTTAAAAAATCAGACAAAAAATTGATTGTCCCCCTTAGGCTTCATCCAAATGTTCTAAATAGGGGATTGAGCAGTGTACAAAAGACTCAGCTGGCTTATCTTTACAGGTTTTGTTATAATCCTGTCTTTTGATTTAACAGTTGTTCAATAAGAACCCCTTTAAGTTACCTACTGTCTCACGCAATCTGCCGTCAACCCCTCTATACTGTGGGAATCAATAAAACGCGCCAGTTCTGGTTCTGCTTACGTGCTGTAGCATTTCATGTAAGTCAGTGTAGGATCTGCGGAGGGCCTTGGAGCTGCAAAAAACTTGAGAACAGCATGTTTCAGAGATTAACGCGTATAATGAGTACTGAGGCTGGAATATTGGGTTGAAGCGATGCTCCAATCGAAAGGGCTTGTTCAAATAAACTGCAGCATTTTGTCTCCTTTTTATTAGAGACAGTTTGGTCTGTGGAACCAAAAAATGAAGATTGAGAGAAGAGTTTTTGTTCTCCATCTTCCTAACTCGATTCTTTTATTTTCCCTACCTCCCCATGTTTTTCTCTCTTCCCCTCCCCCTCTTTCTGTTCCTTCTCTCTTTCATTCTCCCTTCCTCCATGTTCTGTCTCTTTCTTTCTCTCTCTTGCTTTGGGTTTCCATCATGCCTTACCCCTCCCTCTGTTCTGCTCTCCTTTTTTTCCCATTCTTCCTCTCTCACGTTGCACATCACCCGTCCATCCCTCCGTCTCACTCTGGCGTCGCTGCCTGTCTCACTTCTCTATTTTTTTTCCCCCTGTCTTGCTCTCCGTTTCTTTTCTGCTCACTCTTCATCCTCCCCTCCCCCACCATCGCCTCTCATTTTCTCTCTTTCTCTCCTCTGTTTCACTCACTCTGTCCCCCTCCCATCCAGCACTCTTTATCCCCTCCCTCCCCATCAATCCCTCTTTCATTCCATGCAATCATCTGTTTTCTCCTTCTCTCCCTCTCTCATGCTTCCTCTATTATGCCCCCATTTTGTCTTCTACCATTCCCCTCTTTCTCTTTTTCCTCCATGTTCGGTTTTTCCTATTGTGCACCACTTTTCTTTCTTGAATGATATAACTTTATTAAACAACATCCACCAGGAAACAGATAAAGATAAAGAAAACATCCGTTTTGAGCGTACGAACATGTACTGTGGGGTTCAATAAAGTTATTTTCACAATAACCAGACTACCAATCACAATCTGAATCAAGTTCTTTTGTGTTTGCTCACGTTCAACAGGTGGCTCACAACACCGTAACTAATGTCAGTCATGATCTACAGGTGAGGCTGACGCTAGACAAACCAGGTGACTGACTGCCTAATTTGTCTTATAAAGATTTGACTTGCTTGGCTGGATAAGAAGGTAAAATCATTGATGGTTTGGCAGCGTTTTGCTACATGTAAATACTTCTGGATGTTTTCATTTAGTTGATTGTGTTTTTTTAACGTTATGAGTCATTGTTTTATTGTTTTTCAATTGCCCAGACCAGAGATTGTACTTAACTTTTTGAGCGTCCATAAAAACAGCCAAAAAATAAATCCTTAAATGAATGAATGGAAGTAACCAGTGGATCTAGAGGGGTTATGGCAGCACTTTTTTTGATTGAGTCAGAAATTAAGGGTGTACTCAGACTGGACACATTTGGTTTTCTTAAAATGAACCAGAGTTCGTTTTCCCTGATAATCTGGAACACATTTTCAGTCTAAATAAACCCAAGCAGACCCTGGTTCAGGACCGGGAACCGCTCTGGGACCCATCTTTTGAGGTGGTCTTGTTCATTTCCAGTCGGACTAAGCTCCAGTTTGCTCTGAGTTTCCTCAGTCTAAATAGACTTCGTGGTCGGAGCGGAACAACTGCACCACCGTAGCCGATCATTACTGGATGTAAACACAGTAGCGGAGCAACAATGAGACGCATCAACTCATTGAAATTTGGTTGGATGAATGAAGGCTCATTAAGACAACTTTTAACGTAATACACATTGCTTCTCACACTGTTTTCCCAACAGCCCATATGCCATTAACACTTATTAGCGTACGTTTTACCTGACGACGCAGACATTCAAAATTGGCCAGCGAATTTAACATTTGAATAAGTGAAATATCCTGTCGAAGATTACAAAGTTTAGGACTTCCATTATTCTTTCTCTTGTTGCTTTTCCCCCCTTTCTGGCCAATGACTGAAGAGATCTTTAGCCACGTGGTTTAGTTTACAAGCTTTGATTTGAAACAGAAATGTCTGGTTAATGGCAGTCTGAACACAAACTAAACACATTCTGTGTGCACACACTGTTTGACCTTCTCAAAAGATTGGATAGTGATTAAAATCATTAAAAACTCAATTTATTTATAAGAATCAACAAAACATTGTACATTGACCACGATAAAGGATATTGAACATGTTGAGAGGTTCGTTGTTTTTTTTAAGATTTTGACTGTAAATTAAATCAGCAATCATTAATTACTTTTTGAAACTAATAAAAAAAAAGATTGACCAAAATAAGATTTAGATAGTCTAAGAAACAACTGTATTTCTTGTGCAGATGTTCATTAAGTGAATTAATGACATTTTACCTCATATGGGGCTATATCCTCACCTTCACTGCTCTAAATGAGAAGCTTTAGTGGATTTTAAAATGCTTTCTCATAAAATCATTAGATTATTAAAAGTTTTCATTAACCCAAATTCCCTGTTCATTCTACATTTATCTATCATCTGCAATGTACACTGCTACTAACATAGACACTTATATGGCACAGCTGTTGATTATTAATATAAATGTAAAAACTATGATCTTACTCTGAAAGATGTATTTATTTATGTATAAGTTCATTTTAAATCAATATTATAACCAATTTTTTAAACTAATGGCTTTAATTAAATTTGCAATATAGATTCCTTTACAAAAATTGTGTCTGTGGAATCAAGTGTTTTTTATTCAAACAACTCATTTTGCTCATGAGCATACAGAGTAACCAAAGACTTATATCCTGTATACCTATTCAAAGTGCAAACAAAAGTTGAAATGAACGTATGCATGAAAACCCCATACAGTTCCTGGAATAACATACTTTGAAAACGAAATTTGCCAAATGCTACTAAAACCTGTGTGACATCCAGTGAATATAGTGTACCTTGGATTAAGTCTCAATACAGGATTATGGTCTAAGGACCATGCTAATTTCATCCACCTACTGTGCATTCACAGGTACCCTGATGGATGTGTTGATGCACTTCTATTCAGACGGTAGCAGTGTGAAGGCATTCAACAGTTTAAGAGCTTTCACCACATCTTTTGTATGTCGTCTTCTGTCAGGTTAAAGAGGTGGCTTTAGTTCCTCTGCAGCTGACGGAGCTGCAGAGGTTGTTGGAGCTCCAGGAACTGTTCCAACATCCCCACCATACTGTCAGACCACAAATCCTAGACTATTGTGCATGTCATAGTTTGATAATAAAAACAAAGTGTCATTCACCATGCCAAATGTCAATAGCATTCTAAATGTGAAGAAAAGTCACACTCTTTGTGTTTGTTTTATTATGGTTTCTTATTGTCACATAGATTAGCCAGACTTTAAGCAGCTCTTTTTAGTGTTTTCAATGCAACACATTCAGGGCTTGTTGCTGTGAGCGGGAGCATGATGCCTCCCACTTCTTCTGTTTTGAGTGGCTTTTAGGGGTTGTGACCGGGTAAAACTCTGTACTCTACTGCAACCAGGTCTCCTGACCAAAAGCTCATAAAACGGTTCAAATTAATGGATTTAGTTCAAAATTCTAAAATATATCTAGGGCAACTAATGTCACCAATCATGAGTAAGTTTGTTTAAAGTCAACACCCCCATTCAACAAAAGCGGGCTCAAGAGAATTTGTCAAACACTCGAGGTGGAGACCAGCGGGCATTACATGCTTGTACTAAGGGATCTGATGGTTAGTTTATAAATTGATTAACTTGTGATTTAAAAAAATAATATAAGAAAAATATGATTAGCAAGAAGATGTAAGAAAAAGGCATCGGAGCAAGACTGGTTATTCTGACAGTTGTTTATTTCTGGAAATAATTCTATGGGATTTTGGCTTTTTGGAGCCAGTAGGTACTTCCTTTTTGGAAGGTGAGGGGGCAGGGGTCACACTGTCCAGTTCTTTCGTATACAGTCAATGGTTTTGAATGGAAACAAAGAGACAGTCGCAGGTTTATTTTGCATAGGGTTTGGATTGTCTATTTCTTTTTTAGGGTTCTCAGGCTCATTTGAATTCGGGTATCTTTTCAAAAGTGAGGCTCTTCAAATAAAGTGTGAAAATAAACTAAAGGGAGTAACCACAATGTGTTACAAGAAACAAAATGAACTGCTCATAAAAGTGGGACTCTTGGAAAAGCTTCAAAAAGTCTTAACAGAGTAAACAAGATGTAGGGGAAGCATAAACTGTATGTTAACACTGAACAAAGCAAGGTGTGGAGATCACCTATGAAAAATGCTTTACCTCCAACTCTTATGAAATGTGGCCAAATCTGTCTCCACTGCTTCCTGATACAAGCCCCACCATTTTGAATCCAGTTGATTGTGATTGGCCTGAGTCAGTCTGAAACCCGTTTTTAGAGAAATTACAGTCGCCAGTCATGAGTGAGCTTGTTCCAAGTCCGCACACCTTCCCCTGAAAGCGGTGAAATTCCACTGAAACGTTTCACAAAGACACAGGACCTTACACACTAAACTTGATGCTGAAACACTGCCAGGACTCCAGCTCTATAAAACCAAACGAGCAAAAAAAACCAAAATGATTAGATTATAGAGTGTATTTATATTTTTGTAATTTTGACAGGATATATTCTATAGAGAACAAAATCTTAAGGGATATTTATAAGTTTAATTTATTTTATTTAAAATGACCTAAAAATAAAGAAATTGTGTTTTTTTTTCTTTTTAATGTTACTTTATTTCTAACTTGTATAATTTTGACAGGATATATTTTATGGAGAGAAAAATATTGAAGGTTATTTAAGGTTTAAGTTCATTTATTCTGGAATAATATTCTTGTCCGTTTTCTTCATAATTATGTTTAAAAAGTTACGTTTTAAAAATTTAGTTTTAGCGTGTTTAAAAAATGTTGATCCTATTTGCTCAGCAACCTGCTCCAAGTCATTAAACAACCCTTTGCTCAAACATAAAAAAGCAACAGGACTAAGGTTTCCTCTGTTGAACTCTGGCCTTAATGTTTATTTTACTCATTGTCTATTTTTTGGCATATTTTGACAAAAACTTTAGGATTTATTTAAATATTTAAAATCCTAATAAAATTAGAATATTTGACAGAAAATATCAGCAGATTGTAATGACGACTGTCTAAAAGCTGACCTCCCAATTTTGGAGTCAGTGGCTAGTATCTTCTTTCAGACACCATCTTTCAGGGGTCTTTTGAGGATGTGCAACCTTTGGCATTTTTTGGTTTGCATCGGCAGCAGAGTTGGGGCCGTCTTAACCTTTGTGAACCGTACTGTAAGGTCACTGTTGGTCCTGTCTCACGGCTTCAGGCGTCCATAATTTAGCTGGAGGCACACTACTGGCCCAACCAATAATTCCTAAGAAGTTAGTCAGCAGTTTGTGTGACTTTAGAATTTGTATTTCTTTCCAAGACAACATGCTTTGTATTGTACTTACTGGTACACTTGTCTTTTTCCTGCTGTTCGTCCTCCATTTCTTCTTTTTTTTAAAAATAATTTCTGCTCCCATCCCCCTTCACCTCTTTCTTTCATTTTGCCTCTCCCCTCCCTTCTCTTTTCTTTGAGTAAGTAGTCTTTCCATCCGCTCTCACCTCCTTTCCCTCTCTCTTCAATTTGCTCATCTCCTTGTCAGTCACCTTCCGTCTCTTCGTTTTCTCTTCCTCCTCCTCCTCTCTCCCTGTCGCACTCTGAATCTGGGCTTCAAACAATCCTACAACACATTTCCATAAAGCTCACATGAGAGAGATGCTGAGTCAAAAAAAGATCCATAGATGTGAGACAAAAAAGAAATGATCATTGGATGAAAGAGGATGGATGAGGAGAAAGATGAAGAATGACTGGAGAGTAAGAAACAGAAAAGGTAGTGAATTGAGGAACTAAAATGAAAGTCTGACATGTTGTTTATGTACCATCATGGACGTATATTGTTTTTAATCGTAAGAGAGCCAGGAATCGCATTCAGACCAGATCACACGCTCAATAAGCAAAGATGGGTTTGTTTGTTTGGGTTTGTTGTTTGTTCTGGTGTGACCAGTCACTACTGAAACTGTGCTGAGCAAGATGATGGAGGAGGGAGTAACGTTAGCTCCGCCTTCAGCTCATCCCAGACGTATAAAAAGGAGATGAACGCAGCGTATTCTCACTGAACACACACACAGAAGAATGAGATCCTTAAAGCACCTGAAGGCTCATAGCAGGAGGAGCGTGGTGAGTTCATTGCTTCTCATTCTTAACATGTGAATTGGTGGTTTACTGAGGCGCTGGGATGCAGGTTGAAGGATGGTTTGAGACTTGTTTGAAGGTGGATTTAAAAAAATATTTTTAGATTCTTTTGTACATTTTTCATTATTCATCATATAATTATTTCCAGTTAATCAGTCTTCCTTGTTAAAGCTCCTAGAAAGTCTTCATCCCTCTCTTTTCCCCTCACACTCTTTTATTCTAGCTTTCATTGTGGCATTTGCCTTTTTGCCTCTCTGTCTCCAGGTTACTCATTGCTTCTCTGTCTCAACCCTCCTTCCCTCTGTCTACACATTTTTCCGTCTCTTGATATTTTTTTTTTCTTTTGCCCGCTGCATCACACTTACCCTCCTCTTCGCTTTTAGTCTTTCAGTTTTCCTCCTCCAGTTCCTCCATTTCTTCTAACCTTTCCTTTTACTCTGTCTTTCTCTACCTTTCAGTTGTTTTCTTTCCTGTTTTCAAATCGACTTGCCTGCTCTGATATCTTCCTGTTTGTTGTTTGCTCTCTCTTATGGTTCCTTCACTGTTTCTTTTTTTCTTTAATCTTAAGTTTTCACTCATTTTTCTCCATTTTAGTGTGGGGATTTGTCGCACAACTAATCCCCGTTAGCACACATAAACAGGCTAAACCTTCTATCGTTAGCCTTCTGAAACAAGAGTCTGTCCATCAGTCAAATAATCGTGTGGTTTGCTCCAAGAAGACCTTTACTTAAGTTGTATTTCTGTGCTTGAAACTTAAATTAAAGTTTATTTGTGTGAAGTAATAAAAAAATAAAAAAACAAGCATTTTGATTATTATGATTATTATTTATTTTTACAACAGGAATGTAAATATGAATTTGAACTTTAGCCTTATTTGTGAGTTTCCTGGCTTTAACTCTGTCCAGCTTTCACATAGTTTTGCTGCTAATTAATGCAAACAAAAAAAGACGCTACTATGACAATGTTTTAAATTTCTGATTCTAATATTATTGACTTATTTGCAACTTTTTAAATGCATTTTTCAAAAGTAACTATGTACCAGTTCACTACTGTATGGTTCAGTCACCTTAAGTAGTAAGCGTCATGTCTCTTTCTTGGGAGGCTGTAAAAAAATCTTTCAACTATGATTCTGCTACTTTTAGCCAAAACATTTTTTTTAAACATTTTGTTTTACAGGTCATAGTTTCTGAGTTATGGGCAGGACCGTTGATGCGAAGTAAGCCTGCACCCATTTCCCATCATCCCTTTATTTACACTCTCTTCCGCTAGCTTACAGCCCCTCACACCTTAAACATAACTTTATGAGTGCAATAAGAATGGCAAGCAATATCGGAGCTATTCAACCGTACAGTTTTGAGCCAGATACCAGCTCGGATGAGGAAAACGAAAACGCGAATGGATCTATTTGTCTGTAAGTGATGCATCGGAATGAAACGCAGCAGGGAGCTTGTGGCTTGCCGTTGTGGGCCCTACGTCACTCTAACAAGCTTTTTTAACAGCATTTTTTCTTCTGCTCCTGATTCACAACAATTTGAAAATAAGAAATACTCATAAATTCAATTTCAAGCTTAATTTTATTTGTATATGTCCTCCATTGTGAGAAAAATGCTTAATGAACATGTTAAAAACATGATTTTCATTGGAGTGGGTCTTTAAGGAGCTTTGTAACCACTTCATGTGAGGAGGGATGTCTCACGCTCCCTGAACCACTTGTTCACAGTTTGAGGCAGATGAATCTTGACATTGTCATCTTGGAGTATGCCTCTGTTATCACGAAAAAGAAGTATTGGTGAAAGAACCTGGATTTTCAACACAATCAGGTTGTTTTCCAGCTGTTTGTCTCAAAATCTTTTGGTTGATTAATTATTTGAGATATTTAATTTTGTTGCTGATTTATTTGAAAGGATGACAGCTTCACTGATCTGCATGTTTTTCTCTTCTGTTTTAGGAGGAGGCGAGCCGGCGCCTGGGTAGATGTGAGCCCAAGGTAATGGCCAGGCTGGTGGACATAAGCACACAAACAGATCCTGTTGTCGTGCTGTCCTTAGCCCAGGCGGCCGTGCTAGGTCTCATCTCCCAGAATGAAGTTTTCGGAGCTACTATTGCACCCAATGGCTTCTACACTGGTGAACCCAAAGAGTCCCCTGCCCCCCCAGTAGACGGAGTTGACTACGAGTACGCTGACCAGCTTATTGGCGCTAACGGAGACTACCTGGGAGACAACTTAGAAGACAACCAGATGCAACCCAGCTGCAGCCAGAGGAGGTGGCAGCAAGGGCCACCCCAACATCCTGACGAGAAAATGATCCTCCCCAATCGTCATGGCCTTCAAGGCAGTGAGCTGCCAGTGGTCTCTTCCCATGTGAAAGGGGAGGTTGTGACCTCTGGAATGCCCTCCTGTGTACATATGCTGAACAATATGGCTCCAAGAGGTGGTTTAGTTCAAGTAGATCCAGCTGCTCTCAGAGGCACCAACAAGAACTGTGCTGAGTGTGAACGGGAAGCAACTAACCAGCAGCAAACTAATCCTCACGTCCATCCTGCTCCACCCCAAGTGGCCCACAGAGGGCCAGAACAGGGCCACAGAGGGCTTCAGGGCCAGCGCCCAATGGGAGGCCACGGTCGAGGTGGCAGAGAGGGTGAAGAGGAGGTAGAACACCAGACAAACACCATGATGAAGCCCACACAGCAAGAGGAAGCTATCAGCAGCTACTTCCAGACCAGTGAAGTGGGTAGCTATGATTCAACAGAAATGGGAATGGGTGGCGAGTATGAAGATGGAAGCCAGAGCATGATGTGGACAGATGGAAGCAGTGGAGCGCAGCACCAGCAACCTCCACACCCCCAACCTCCTCGTCGTCATGGCGGCCGCAGAGTGGACCGCCTGGATATCAACATCCAGATCGATGAGTCCTACTGTGTAGATGTGGGAGATGGCTTAAAACGCTGGAAGTGCAGAATGTGCGACAAGTCGTACACTTCCAAGTACAATCTAGTCACACACATCCTGGGCCACAACGGGATCAAACCTCACGCCTGTCCTCACTGCGGGAAACTCTTCAAGCAGCCCAGTCATCTTCAGACCCACCTTCTGACTCACCAAGGCACCCGGCCCCACAAGTGCACCGTCTGTAAGAAGGGCTTTACACAGACGAGCCACCTGAAGCGACACATGCTCCAACACACCGACGTCAAGCCCTACAGCTGTCGCTTCTGCCGCCGAGGCTTCGCCTATCCCAGTGAACTGCGAGCGCACGAGGTGAAGCACGAGCGCGGACGCTGCCATGTCTGCTCGCAGTGCGGCATGGAGTTCCCCACTTACGCTCATCTCAAGCGACACCAGACCAGCCACCAGGGCCCCCACACCTTTCAGTGCACCGAGTGCAACAAGTCCTTCGCCTACCGTAGCCAGCTGCAGAACCACCTTCTGAAGCACCAGAGCCCGAGGCCTTACACCTGCTCCCAGTGCGGCCTGGAGTTTGTGCAGCTCCACCACTTGCGTCAGCATTCACTGACTCATAAGGTACCGCCACCTGACACTTTCCCTCTCACTTTTCACTGCCGTTGTTGATACACTTCTTTCCTTCTAGGCTTAAATGTTACCTGTGGAGACTCATAAAACGTAAAAAAACAAAGAGAGGCCTCGCAGAATTTATTTGGCCATCTGTTGTAGTCCCACAAAGATCTAGCTGAAATAATCAGCCAATAACTAGATTTATAAATCTACAGGCAGCGTTTCTGTTTAAAATACGTGGTAATGCTGGAGACATTAACAGAATAATTGTTGAGCATCTACAAAGACAACTCTCTGTAACATGCTTTCATCACCATCACCGTCATTTCCTTCTGTAATCTGTAATCATCCAATTTTCCCTATCTGTTGTAAATGTTCGTGCAGGTAAGGCTAGGAAACACAAAACATTTTGCTGTCAGGTCCAGTATTCCTCATGGTTTATCTTGAATGCAGATTAAATTATAAAAAAACTGAAAAATATGAATAATAAAATGGTGTATTGCCAAGTATTTCTTTTTTTCCCTATGAAACTCCTTTTTAAAAATGTCGAACTTGGACAGAAATTAGTCTGTCAGGGCATTTTGTGTGATGCTGGTAACCTTTGTCTGGTGCTTGTTTATGGCTCCCCCTGGTGGACAAAACTCATTTGTAATTGAGGCAGTGGACAGAGGGACTGTCTGCCAAATGTCTCTTTACACCAGCACTTTTTCCTAACCCTCTAGTATCTAATGAAAATACAATATTGTTCTCTTAAAAAAGGCATTTATATATGAAGTCTTTTTGTTGAGTGAATGGAGCCTTTAGGCCACAGTCACTTCTCTGCCTGTGACCTGCTTTGTCACGTTTATGCATTTCCTGTGGCACGTGAGATGAAAGCAGTGAGGAAAGTACAAAAGGCAGCTTTTGTGTTGTTGTAATTTACCTGAGATGTCAAATTGACTCAGAATTTACTATTTCATGTATTTTCTGTTAGGGCAGACTTTTTGAAACTTGCTGTTTGATTTACAAGTAAACAATGCGGTTTTACTCTGCTGTTTTCTTCTTGCAAATTAAATCAAATGTTAATGTGGGTTCTAGCCATATTACCATCAAAAAACTATCAACACATACATTGTGTATATCAAACTCAAATTCTCAGTGTTTTGTTTGCTAAACCTCTTTTTATAAAACAAGCTTCAATTCAGCACAAACATTAATTCTAGAACAACCCAAGCTAACATTATAAACGTATGAGACTATATATGAAGTCTTTAGAGCACTCTTTTTAAAGACATTTTTCTATGTAAATACAATCTTTCAACCATTACCAGTCTATGCTTTGGAGAACTAAAGAACATAAAAACCATGTTCATTTAAGCTCAGTACGATACTCTCCTCTTTAGTCTGATACAGATGAGTTTAAGCCAGATTCTTGACCTCTCCTCCTGGATGCATTAATGTCCAGACTCTGAGCTCTCAGGAAATATTCAGGATTGAGTGAAGGTGTTTAACAGAGAGATGACTTGATTAATTTTTTGTTCATCTTTATCAAAGAGAACAGTTGCTCACATACAAATGTGCTGCCAAACACAGACCCTATTGGGCCTCTTTGGCCTGGAGTTGGGTCATTGTGTCAGGGAGAAAGCATGGACGCTGCAGCACCACTGAGTCGTACTTCAGCTTGAGCGTGTCTGGAGTTCAATCGGCTCCATTTGGATGTTCATTTCTGCACTTTCCACTTCAACCCCAAACAGATTACTGAGCTGTTCAAATCCCGTCACTTACTGCAAACTGCCAGGTAAACTCTGCGCCGAGTTTTTCCAGCAAACTGTGCTCTTGGAAACACAGCTATAGAGATATCTGCTCATTCAGGGTTTGGCAGCACAGAAAAGAGTGTTTGTTTGCAGCGTATGAGTCTGCCACAGGCACAACTCTGTTTTTAAAGCCCTCTCCTCAGCGTCTGTGATGACGTGGCCCCGCCCCTGAAGCTGCAGGCTGAGCACACTGAGGTGGCTCGGCTCGTGCAGAAACTTTTCATCCTAGAGCTCTGTTGTGACTTACTCTTTTCTTCCTTGAAACTGACATATTTCCTTGCTCAATTCAAAACATCAATCTAACATCAGTCATTTTCCTCAGCTTAGCCATTGCTCAAAATACTTTGCAATACAGTGTAAACTCACCTGCACGGCATCTTCTCCCAAATCCTCATCAACAATCTCTTTTGACCTCAGAATCTGTCATGTCCCACAAGTTCATCCCAAGGCAGCTTCATGTCATTTGCCCATTTGGAAAGCTCTTTAAAATAAATGTTTCCTGTGTTTGTGCCGTATGTGGATTTTATTCCCCCAAAATTCAGCTAACTCACACTCAAGTCTACATCATGGATGAAGATTATCTGTCCACTCTCGTCTATGGCACCATTAAATGGGATTTCAGAAACAAAAATGTGGATGAGAGATCCAACAATAAGCTGTGCTCCTGCCAAAGTCAATTATTTTTCATGAGAAATTTGTGATTTTATGGCCCAAACTTCTTTTGTTGTAGAGTTTCTGAATTCTGAACAACAATCAGCAGTCAGTCTCTGGACCCGTAGCTCAGACCTGGAGTTTGGAGCCATTTCTTAATGTCCAGAGTCAAAATAAAGCCTCATCAGGGGCTCTTCCTGTTGTCTTTTTTAAAGATATGGCCTAAAGAAGCTGCAGAGGTGGAACAACTTGACACCTGTTTCCCTGGTACCTATGATGCATAAAAAGAGGCCAGATTTAGAGTATTCTGCTGTTCTTTCTATTCCCTGCTGTGCTTCTGGTCCGGTGCTTTAATGTTCCCCTTACAGATGATACATGTGTTTTAAGCAAACAGCGGTTTCACTAAAGCACCTCTACAACAGCTGTTATCTGACTGCTTTGTCATGGTCCGTGTCCACATGTCAAAGGGGATGAAAGGCCACAAGTGTGACGTGTGTTCTCGAGAATTCACGCTGTCTGCCAACCTGAAGAGGCACATGCTGATTCACAACAGCGTCAGACCCTTCCAGTGTCATGTCTGCTTCAAGAGTTTCATCCAGAAGCAGACCCTCAAGACCCACATGATCGTTCACCTGCCCGTGAAGCCGTTCAAATGCAAGGTGAGTGTTTTTAGGTACAAAAACAGCTGGGGATTCAGAAGAATGTTAGTCCTGATGTTAACACTTGTGAATGTGGTTTTTGTCTTCTTATTTTTTCCAGGTATGTGGAAAGTCTTTCAATAGAATGTACAACCTGCTGGGCCACATGCACCTCCATGCTGGCAGTAAGCCCTTTAAGTGCCCTTACTGCACCAGCAAGTTCAACCTGAAGGGAAACCTCAGCAGACATATGAAGGTGAAACACGGAATGGACGTTTCACCAGAGGGCCAAGGTGAGACCTGATTAACTTTTTAAAAAGAGAGTTTTAATGTTCATCCTGTGGTTTACCATTCCACCCTCATGACTGCAAACCAAACAGACTGCAACCCATCCGTGCAGCTTAAGGACCCACTCTGATGAAAATTTTATTTTTAACATGTTCTTGTGGCATTTTCTGATAATTGAGGACATATATATAATATATAAAACTAAGCTCAAA
This sequence comes from Oryzias celebensis, assembly GCA_014656515.1. Classification (NCBI taxonomy): domain Eukaryota; kingdom Metazoa; phylum Chordata; class Actinopteri; order Beloniformes; family Adrianichthyidae; genus Oryzias; species Oryzias celebensis. The sequence continues at coordinate 10,122,115 of BNCR01000003.1, forward strand.
TTGCATTTTTGAGTATTTTTTTGTTTAACTCCTGCATGTCCAAAGTCTGGCCTGTGGGCTAAATGTGGCCCGCATTCAAACTTCTACCGGTCTGCAGGTTCCTGTCAAAAAATCAACAATATGAAGTCCCGAGGACTTTGTAAAAACTGTGTGTACAATGTCTTTATTGGGATTGGCTAAATTCAATCATAAGCCATTGTAAACCTGTGGCAACAGTGTTGCTGGACCTTTCTGGAATGCTTTCTTGCTCATTTCTAAAATGTCGACCTTAAACAAGATAAACAGATTTGTTTCTCTGATCAACCACAGTGGTTTGTACTTCTGAGTACTTTAGAGTACTTAGCTCTTTTTCTATTTACATGAGGTAAAATTGGAAAGTTAGTGAGCATTTAATAATAAACAATGTAACATTTCAAATTAACCCATGTTAAATGTTGACAAAAGTTTTCTTTTTCCTTTCCAGACAGACTTTTTCTTCATTTTATTTCTGATGTAAAGTTCTCAGTAATTTGGGTAAAATGTATTTAGATGTTTTATATGAAGAAATGAAAAATATCTCATTGCAAAAAAATAGAAAGTAATTAAAAAGTTCATTTGCATTTAATGTTATTATAAGAGTTCAGAAATGCAGGTCACTTCACCAAATCTGGCCCTCTTTAAAAAAAAAATGTGGATCCCCCTAAATTAAATCATAGTGAATCAGAAGCAGACGAAAAAATGCACTTTGAAAAAAAATTGTATTTGTTGCACAGAAAATATACTGGGCGGACAACAACATTTCCCTGTTCTGCTCCATTCTGATGCATCCGCTTGTAGATGACTAGATCCACGTTTGTCTTTGTTTTCCTCATCTGAGCCATGGCCACAACTCAGAGGCGAATTTCTTATGACTTACTTTACCTCTGCAGAAACTACGTCTTAAAACGACACGTGTTTTGATTTAGACTAAAAATGGCATAAACGCAATTAAAAGACCAGTGGGAACACGTCAAAAATAAATTGATAGAACATTGATGAATGGAGTGGGTCTTTAAAGCAACTTTGATACCAAAGAACTGATCATCTCAGTGCCATGCAGTGGAAGTGAAAAGCAGTAATATCATGATAAAGAAACTAGAAAAGGTATAAATAAGGCTCTACAGAAATATATTACTGTCATAAATGTGTTCAACTTAACTACTTAACACTAACGTTAATATTGAATGAAGGGACCTTAAGAAGTATAAGGACAGTTTCTTTCTTTTCATTGCAGCAGAGGTTCTTCCTGAGATGGAAAGTCAGGCCGATTACGAGAGCCAGAACTTCAGCTTTACATCACCAGACAGTATGGACAACACTGGCTCCCAGAACCTGACTAAACTCACTACAGCAAACATGGAGGACATGGAGGAGTATTACAATTTCGGGAAAGACACAGGGAGCTACAGCACACCTTGAGGCATTGATGGATATGAAGAGATGTGCTTACCCTTTTTTCTCTTTTTTTGTGTTTTCTTTTGAGGCCTGAAGGAAATTGCAGAGTTTTTTCTGTAGCTTTGGGGAGACTCTGGGAAAGCTTTTTTTTTTTTTATGTCTTGGCCTCCTTCCAAAAGTACAGATTTGACTGAGGCAAGGAGAGAGCCGAACTTCAAAGACAAAAACGCTTCATATCCGTTGCCTGGAACAGAGACACTGAAACTGTCGGCGTGTGCTTGGAGCTCCTTTTGAAGGATTACTACGCTTAACGTCTCAAAGACTCTGATAGACACTCAAATCTATATGTTGTGTGTAAGTATCAGTTATTGCAGAAAAAAAAGAAGTTGCAGAGCCATCAGTTACATTTGATGTGCTGAAAAATCATTGTTTGCCATTTTCATTCATGCACAACCAATGTATGCCCTTATATTTTTGACTGAAAGTGCCAGCTACAGACGTTTTGCAACAAAGCTTTTACTGTGTCTGCTATTTACTCACTGTGTATTGATGTTTGGGTACATAGTCACTACATATTCATAGGTTTGAATGCTCCTATTTAACAACCCTAATTACCTGTTCCTTTTTAGCCGTTCGTTTTTACATGTGAACGGGTTCGGCCTCAAGCGTGTTTGTGCATTTTTGTGCACAGGACATTGTTACTTTTCCCTCATCAGGGCACTTTCTATCAAAGTTTCAGCTGTCTCATGTCAGGTAAAATCTGAGAAAATGATAGCTGGCATGAAAATCTCTTTCATTGTGAAAAACTGCAACACCGTGCAGTGTGTTAACCCGCCCTTTTCTGTTTTAGATGCTTTAGCTTCACAGCGATAACCCATCCGTGTGGTGAATATACTGCTCTAGTTTATGAATTACTGCATCAACAATACAAAGCACTTTTACATCCAAACCATTCCTTTTTTCCTGTGAAAATTGGTTTGTAGGATTCAAATCCTTTGCATCCAGGAGAAATGGGGTGAAAAAACAAGATTGTTCAATCTTTAACCCTCTTTTTTTTTTTCTTTATGGCAATACTAAGCAAATTAGCTTCCTTATTAAGGTTTTTGTAAAACTCAGATTCCCCAATAGAACTGTTTCTGCTGCCATTTGTTTGCTGGGTTCTCTTCACTTTGAATTCACTCTTTTTGTGATGTATTCCCGAATCCTCAATTGTGGGAAACATGTACTAGTTCAAAATTAATGGTTCTGCATTGTTAGATTTTGAAAGGATAGAATTGACAGTGGAGTGATACTAACCCCCACACCTCAAAAAAAAATCTAGTTTTGGGGACAGCATTCGGCTCCCCCTGTCCTGCCATGCAGGTCCGCCTCAATATGCACACTAAACCAGAGGAATGGTCTATTGTTTCTTTTTTTCAGATTAATATGATTAAACTGAGACCTCTTGGAAATTGACTATGAATTATTTAATAAAGGTTCTCTAGTTTAAATGATGAATGAGGTGGGTTTAATCTGTTGCAGTGTGAAGTCACAGTGTTGAGGCTGTTGGAACGACTCTGCTCGTCCTTCACTTTGATCCGTAATGAAAAAAGTGAAACTGACAGAATTTTATAAGCTTTATCCTCACAGGGAAAACACAATTAGCTGACATTAAAACAGACTTCCATTGTTCTTTCTTGTTTCTCTTTTTGGTTAACATCAGATGACATAAATAAATCAGATGGGATCATTCAAAATTTGGTTATGGCATGTTTAAAAAATATGAAAAGTTTCAAACCTCTAATAAGATGTTGAGAAAAGCTATGCTGAATCTATGAAAAATGTATGTTTAAAGTCCCACTCCGATCATCTTTAATCTAATCCGCCCAGTGGATTTTCTACATCACAAATGAACTCTTTTTCAAACGCCATCTTTTCATCTGCTCTTGATTCACAACAGTTTGAATAAATAAATCCTCAGAAATGCAATCTCAAGCCTAATTTTCCTAATATATGTCCTTCATCATCAGAAAAATGCCACATGAAGATGTAAAAAACACCAACAACACCATTTACATCAGAGTGGGTCTTTAAAGGTAGTAAAAGTTAAATGAAAAACAAATCACTTTTTTATAATAACAGTTTCAACAATGCTAATGTGTTTTTAATGGGTGCAATTTTAAAGAGGCTAAGCAATAAAGACATCTGTAAAATGAGTTGAAATAATATTTCATGATAGCCTTTACACTAAAGATGCTGGATTCCTGTTGAACCAAAAGTATTTGGTAAGTCACCTACAGTGCAAACGTTTCCAGTAAAAAAATGCTGCGGCTGTTTGATTGTAACTGCCCGTTGTGTCAGGTTTGTACTGTATCTGCACAGCAAATTCTATTCCAGGATGACACTGTTCATTTTGCTCAAAGTTATGGAGCTTTAAAGGCTGCTGGCTAATAATAGATAGGAGGTTCTCTGCCAACTCCAGGGGAACTTTCTTCCCAGAAAGGAAATTAAAAAGTTGGCAAAGAAGGTAATCTAAATGGTAATTTCTTGTAATTTTTGATCAAACACTTGGTTCATCTCATTGAACGTTGTAGAAAAAGTGGGGAAAAATAGAGACTTGGCCTGGTTATTAAGATATTAAGATGTCTGTTGAGACTGAGTTTAAAATAATGAAGCAGAACAAGTCCGTTTCCAAGTTTCTCTGAATTTAGTGCCTGAGACACTGAGACACATGAAACCAATGCAGACATCCCTGAAGGTGGCATGACTTTAGGTGATCTGTGAGTGGCAGTCAAAATGGTTTGAGTGGAATTTTCCATTGCGGCAAGCCTTGGTTATTCTGCAGTATCAACAGCTTGAAACTGCCAGCAATAATAATGGACTTGAATGATTATGCAAATTGTCAAAAGACAGCGTTAGCTTTATCGACATCTGCTGGTAAAACGTTGCCATCACAGCTAAACCCTAGCACAAAAGTAAAAGAGTTTCTTTTCTAGATGACTTAGTTGTTGTAAAAATACACCTTTGCAATAAATCTGGTACTTCTGAAAAGCTGGTTTCATTGTAAATTGTGCCAAATATATAAAGAACATGAATCAGTGAGAAGAGCACTGGGGAAGTTTGCCGTTTCCTCTTGTTTTGAGCTTTTGGATTCCTTCGGTGCTGCCAATTGGATGCCTGATTGTTCGGGGCGGAGTGGAGCGACTTGGTTGATTGTGAAAGTGAAGATGCACGTAGGTGTTGGTAAAAAGCACAAGAAGGAAAGAAAAAGGAGGAAAGAAAGGTGATGTCAAGCAAAAAGAGACAAATATGGAAGAACACAAGAAGCTTCATAGTAAATGGAGAGGATTTAAAAAGTACACTGATATTCTATCTTATGACATCATTTGTAGTCAGGAAACGTGGTTACATTTCCATTTAGATGTTAAAATCTCTGTACACCGAAATGAAAGTGTGAGAGATTGATGTGAAAAAAGACATTCAGGGATTGATATCACTTAGAATATGGACGAGGTAGAAGAAACATTTAGGAAAGTAAAGACTAATGATTCCTAAAAGCAAAAGATGAAAAAGAAAAATGTACCATGGTGGTCAGACAAGTGTGAGAAAGCAAATAAGGACAGAAATAAAAGTCTATAAGTATTAAGAACTACTCATCATTTTCAAAATTTATTGGTGCATAAAACATGTCAAGTTGAGGTAAAGGTCATTAAAAGGGCAAAGAGAGAGAAACTGAAAAGATATTGTGACAAGGTCAGTCAAACTACACTAGTAGGCGATGTTTTGTAAGAGATTAGAAAGATGAGAATGTATTCAAAGAAAATAGAAATCTCCCACATAAAAATTGAGAAATGATATCACTACAGATCTAACAAGAATAAAAAAAATGTTTGAGCATTTCTAGTACATAGAATATAGTGTACATAATATTATGGTATAAATAATAATAAAAAGAAGCAGAAGAGATGGACCTTGAAAGACTATGACACAGTCATTCTCACTCTGAGATGGAGCGAACCAAATCAAAAGCTGGTTTTACATCTGCACTGGGTAATAAAATGATTAAACACTAAAGGAAACAACTGAAATGCAATTACTGTTTAATCATCAAACCAGGAAAAGATTTAAGTTGTCCTGGAAGTTACAGACAGATCACCTTATACACAAGGAAGAGGATAGAAATGATGGATCGCAGAAAGGAGTGTGTATTTTCCTCAATACTAACGTAGCTTTAGGAGAGGAAGGACTGTCATGAATATATCCTACAATCTACAAAGGTACAAATAGCAGGAAGACTCTACAACGGGATGATAAGATTTTTGTTTAATGAGCTCATACTAAGGTGTAAGCAGCGAATGTGCTTTCAAATGCATATAAAGTAGATACTGGAACTCCACAGGGCAGTGTTATTAGACCTATTATCTCTAATATTAAGTAGATCAATGAAAAAAGGCTACATTTCCTGGACATTTTCTAGCATAAACACTAATTATTGCAGGGCGGGATTTTAAAATGACTGGCTAACGTACGTGTTGACTATTTGAGACTTCATCTCTGGATTTGCTGTTTAGCGGATCTCTTTTCGTTGTAAATGTAACCTCACCCTAAACATGAACGTAACGCCGCCCAGTTCAGATTTCAAGAAAGTAGCACTGAACTGAAAACCCAGCAGGAAAGTGAAACAGTGATATCAGGTTGTAAGCAATAAATCTTTGTATCCTCACGTTGATCATGCAAACATTGCTGTTTTGTGGATGTTGTCCCCTGAAAATCCCTCCAATAAAAGTTACCAGCAGAAAATGACCACAAAAAGTCAAAAGTGCCACAAATATCACTTTATTGAGCACAATTACCTCATTTGAGTCTTAAAAAATGTTTGTAAACTGCAGAACATAAATAAAAATGTTCAGAAATCACAAAAAACAAACATGTCTCCATTACAGATGAATGCAAAGAAAATAAAGTAAAAGAATGATTTTTCATGTCAAACGTTGGCCTTCTGATTCGTCTTTATTTGCCCAGAGCTTTGTCCAGATTAGTCCTGATGGCATCCAAGAAATCCAGCGTGTTGACGTAATGTTTATTCAACTTGCAGCTGCAAAATCATAACCTTATTATCATTTTGAAACATATCAAATGAATTTCTTTCAAAGTCAAACATTTTAAACTCTGAGAGAACCCAAAATGATCACTTACTTAACCAAACCATGAATGCAGCCAGCAAGGTCTTTGGTCATCACGCCATTTTCCACAGTTTCCACACAGACCTTCTCCAAGGTTTGGGAGAACCTGAACCAATATGATGCAGTTCAGAAAGAGAAACTAATGAAAAATGGTGCATCATTATTGCTACTCAATACATAAAAAAGTTCACTTGCTTTATCAGATCAGGGTTCCCATCCAGCTTCCCTCGGTGCTCCAGTCCCCTCGTCCACGCAAAAATACTGGCAATGGGATTGGTGCTGGTTGGTTTCCCCTTCAAAGACACAGTCCAAGAAAATATTGATCCTTTCAAAATGATAAATACAAGCAGCCTTCACAGTGAATATATTTAAAATACTTAGCAATAGCTCTTTTTAAGTGTTAGCACATATGGTTTTCGCTTTCTTAAAACACTAGTTAAAAAATCAAGCAGAAATACTGAGATCCAGCGCTACATCGCGGTTCATCTTTCTCAGTCTCACTGGTTTGCAGACATTTTTTAGTACAATTTTGCAGTCTGCTGATTTTATTATTTTACAACGCATTGTGTTCTGCGTCGTGATTGGCTGTAAACATTGTCAATCGATCTCCTCTGTGCCGTGTCTTCCCTACAGAATGAGTTCAGATCTACGTTAAGTCTTTGATCGCAATCAGATCTTTGGTTTCATTCTATTATACTTTATACTAGTTTGAGAGTTTTAATCTGAAAGTGTAAAATTGTTCAAGTCTGTCAGGAAAAAAGTATATAGTGAGGGTGTTTACAGCCTTAAAACATCTGTAATCCTATTTCGAGGTTCTTTAGAACGTAACTCTTGCAATAAACAAAAGGCAAACACAGGGGTGGGCAAACTCTGGCCTGGGGGCCACATGCTAAACATGTTAAACTATTTAATCTGGCCTGCCAAACTGGAACAGCCTCGATAATCTTAAATAATGTTTTTTTTTCCAGTAATTCTGGAGTCTCTCCATAGATGACACACTACAAATGAATTGGTGTTATGAAATTTGTTGTTTTTGTGCCATTTTTTGTGTGTTTCCTGAGTCAGAGAATAATTTTTCCAAACATTCCAACACCACATGAATGCAACATTTCTTTAAGTTTGCATTATTCCCTGAGGAACATCAACCCATTGGTGCAACTGGCAATAAAATGCGAACAAAAGACTATCAAAATGAAATGATGTTTTGTGGCCCACAAGTCAAAAAGTTTGCCCACTGGTAGAAGCTCAAGACTTTTCTTCGCAGTGCAAACAACCGCAGAGTTACTCTTACTCTCTGGTGTTCACGGAAGTGCCTGGTGACGGTGCCGTGAGCGGCTTCTGCCTCAATCGTCTTACCATCAGGACACACCAGCACTGACGTCATGAGACCCAGAGACCCAAAGCCTGTTTACCACACACCAAAACAGAAAGAATTGTGCCATTACACTGCAAATAGCACAACAGTATGTAGGGATTTGGGCCTCATGAAGCAACACTCACCCTGAGCAAGAATGTCTGACTGGACATCTCCATCGTAATTTTTACATGCCCAAACAAACCCACCGGAAGACTTGAGGACCTGCGCCACCATGTCGTCAATGAGCCGGTGCTCATACCAGATCTTTAGTTTGTCAAACTCTGGCTTGTAGTTTCTAAAAAAGGTTATAAGATCAATCACTTAGAACCCCTCCAAAAATGATGTAAAGTCTACAGAAGACCCTTCATCTTACTTCTCAAAGATGTCCTGGAAAATGTCTTTGAAGCGGCCATCGTAGGCCTTGAGGATGGTGTTCTTGGTGCTCATGTAGAGAGGCCACCTCTTCTGGATGGCATACTGAAAGCAGCTGTGAGCAAAGCCACTGATGGACTGAGAAAGAAAGAGTTTTAAACAAAGAAAAAAAAATGCAGATTCACTTTTTTTCATCACAACCGAAAAGAAAAACTCTTTCCATTATGCCTTGATTTTGGTTAAACGATTTAAAAAAGTAATTTAAAATGAAAAAGAGAAACATTCTTACCTCATCAGTGTTGTACATGCCCATCCCACAGCCCCCTGCGGTAAAATTGTACACCTCCCACTCCTGCTGCTTGCTTCCATCAGCCGGAGAAAATACGACTTTGAACTTTCCTGGTTTTTCCACAACAAAGTCTGTTGCCCTGTACTGTGAGATCAAACGTCACAATGTAGGAAAGTTTTCATCCAGATAAATTCATTAAGATATATTTAAGATTTGATAAGTACCTGATCTCCAAAGGCATGCCTGCCAATCGTTATGGGTAATGTCCAACCGGGAACGAGCCGGGGAATGTTCTTACACAGAATAGGCTCACGGAAAACCGTGCCGCCCAAGATGTTCCTGATGGTTCCGTTGGGACTCTTCCACATATTCTTCAGCTTAAACTCTGAAGAAATGACAAAGATAACGTGAGCTGTCATGGGACTTTACGAAGACCGCAACAACTGACAACAATTTCACCAACAGCCTGACTCACCCTCAACCCTGGCTTCATCAGGGGTGATCGTGGCACACTTTACAGCCACGTTGTATTTCTTGGTCGCCAGAGCGGAGTCGATAGTGACTTGGTCATTTGTTTGGTCTCTGTAGGGCAGGCCCAGGTCAAAATACTTCAGCTCTACATCCACGTTGGGCAGGATAAGCTATTCGAGGGAAACGGACACGTCACATCAGCGTGCTCCTATGTAGGTGTGCCTATAGGCAGTAACAGTAAAGTCACTCAAGCTTAACCAACAGGTGCTGTCTACCTTCTCCTTGATGAACTCCCATATGATGCGGGTCATCTCATCGCCATCCATCTCCACCACTGGTTGGTCCACCTTGATCCGCTTTGTTGCATCTAAAAAGAGTCCGGCAACTTCAGGTGTTTGCAGCATCAAAATGATGAAAGTTGGAGGATACCAGACGGAGGAAAGGTCAAAGGTGTTGCTTAATAATAAACATTTATAGCTGTGTCGTAAATACTCATCAGGAAATGACTAATTTAAGCCCAATCATAGTTTCTTCTTTTTGAAGGATTTCAGTTTGTCTGCAGAAATGCAGACGGAGGTTTGAATCCAGCATGTCTGCCTGATCTTCCAGTTTGGATGACATCAGTACTTTATATGACACTGGCCTCGTTTCAACCGCAGCACCAAACGATGCATATAAAAGGTTTCATAGTCATTGCTTTGATAGTGTTTATTACCTGGCAAGCCCTTTTTACACCTGACAACACGTGGACTCAAAAGCTGAGACACAAGGTGAACTCACAAAGTTCCTCATTTCCAGCATTTTCAATCCCTGGTATTTTGGGTTAAAAGAGAGAAACTACTAATCTATTTCACATTTATCAAGCATTTAAGATTATCCTGACGAAAATACTTAATTGTACTAATTTTTGAGACATTTTAAAGTGTTAGTGTGATTCATCAATGGCCAGTCGCCAAATATTCCCTTCCTGCTGCGTTAGTCTCCTATGACATCTGTTGCGGTTTTTCGGCTGACTTACAGTTCCTGCGTTGCAGTTTGCGGTGGCAGACCGCAGACGCTGCGGCGGGGGAGGGCGGCACTCCGGCGGCGGCTGCGCTCCTGAGCGCGGTCGTCAGGGCTTTGAGGGTTCCCGCCATGCTGGGAGAGGATTAGCCCGCGGTCACGGAGGGACAAATGAACCCTGTCCCTTTATGAATGAGGCACGCGGGAAGGCGCGCGGAGGAGCCTCCACCCACGTGACGCTTGGCCGCTTTCTGATTGGAGCGCAGAAGCAAAGCCGTGTTACACGTGCAAATTTTATTTATTTACTTATTTGTATTCTGTCCCACATAAGGAACAGCAAAGTTCAATTTCTTAAAGATAAATAAATACATGTTATTGCCCTTCCTGATGAAACCTACTACATATTTTAAACCTGTGCCAGCTGTTTGGAGCTGAGGGCCTCTTGTGTTGGACAGATGTTATAATAGGCCAGGGGACTGTTTAGCCCAGCCTTTGACACACACATATTTGTTTATTTGTAAGAAACCAATTTTATAGAAAATCTGTAGCAAAAAATGTGTTTCTTGTATATTTTTGAAAGTGGTGGAAAATAGAATGAGACAGGTGAGGAGGAAGGCCTGGGAACACAAGAAGAAAAGCATGTTTTTTATTGTCACCTTTCCATGTTTACTAAAGGGGCCGGTCTTGTCCACAGACACACACTCATCCACACTCAAACTATGCATTTGCTCGGACTTAGGACAGTAACACTAAGCTCCAAAGTTACTCTTGTGGTTCCATTAAAAAAAAAAACAAAGTAAAAACATTTAAAAAGAAATTAAGCATTTTATTAAAATTTAGAAAAGAGAATGCACAATTTAGGTCTTTAAAGGTAACAAAAATGGCTTAAATAAACATGTAAATTTTAAACGTAAATAGAAAGATGCAAAAGTGGAGAAAATTCTGACTCCAACAGGTTTTTATATTTAAAAAAAATTAAAATCTTTATCGCTATAAGTACACAACTAATTATTATTCATTTATTTAAAATAATTCTCTACTCATCCCGTGCAACTGGTTTCTTACTCTAGTCTGGGTCCTCTTTCAGAGGTCTGGGAGCTTGAGGATCCTGCAGAATCAGCTGTTCATAGTATGCGCTTCATTACACTAAGTTTTCTGCAGTTTTCAGTTTGAAGGTTATTACTCCAATAACCACGGGCACCACTGTCATCTTCCTTTGCAGGCATTTCTTCAGTTTCTCATGTTCCTTCTTCCTGATATTGTCATCATTTCGGCATATCCACCAACCACTGCTTTTCTTCATCCATCACCATGGCTGGTTGGTTACCATCCTGTCAGGCTGTATATATGGACGTCTCACAGGATCTTTCCTCTCTTGTTCTTGACCGGGTTTGGAAGTGTTTCCCACTTGAACCTTGGTGTTTCCAGTCCATGTGTGCTTTTTCTTCCAGCATCTTCCACCCTGCAGCTACCCACCAGGAACAGGATGTCTATTAGCCATCTAATATGCATCTACTGTTTATCTGGAGAACTCTGTTTTATTACTTTACTCTATTAGAAGTCTACCAACAGTGTTCTGAAAGATATGTCTACTTCACATCTACTTGTAGATATCTAATCTTGGGATATTTTAGGAGTCTATTGGGGGTGGGGGGTGGGTGGACTCTACACTAATGTAGCTATGTTTATATTTTATAGTGAAAGGAGAAAAAGGATGACGTCACACCAAACTCACAATGATAGAAACGTGCTTGACTTGGCTATTCTATTTAGTAAATATTTTTAAAAAGTACTCTAATAGACATTTGAAAATATCCAACGATTAGATGGCGACAGGTAGATGTGTGGGAGACCTCTTTATGTAGAACACTATCGGTAGAAATCTAAGAGATTAACAACACAGAATTGTCTGAGATGACCTGTAAACATCTATGTCTATTAGATAACGACAGAAGATGTCTGTTATTATCTATAGACATCCAGAAGTACATCAGATAACTAATGGAAATCTGTTGTAGATGTACATTAGATAACCAATATATATCTTGTGTCCGGTGGAAAGAAACTACCCAAATGGCATGTTAACAACGTGCAAGGCTGTGGGCGGAGTTGTCTGCTAGAGGATCTAAATCCAATAGACCTCTATGAATTGATGTTTATCAAATGCACAACAGCTGTAAGCTTTGAAATAGCCACGATTTAGATATCTAATAGATGTGTCCGTGCCTAGTGGGTATGTGTGGGATGGTCAGGTTATCTGCTAACAATGTGTAGTGAGTCAGGTTTTAAAGATATAGTACTACAATAAAAAAATAAAAATTCCTTTTTCAAAACCAAAATTTCCTATTTCAGATATTTACTCAGTTTTCAACACACACACACATTTATATATATTTAGTTAAATTGTAACCATTTAAATGCATAACATAGAAAGAATTAAGTATTTTGTTACAAATGAAGGCCTGATTTAATTATTTCAGCCAAAATTGATAGATTAAAGCTTTCAAAATCTATTCACAAGTGAATACAAATGTAACACTAATACAGACTCAATGACGCATGTTAAAGCTTGATGCAGACAGTAAGACGGACTGAAGTCTAAATAAAAATTTATTCAGTATTGACATATAAACCTCTAAAATGCTTTTAAGTGACATTTTTGACCATCCATGTTAAGGAAATAAGTCAAAGCTCATATTTGAAAACAATACTTGGTGCAAACTCCCCCAAGAAAAGTAGCCTCAATAAATCCAGCGAGGAACTAAAAACAACAGAAATTCATCATGCTAATTTAGCAAAGAGGAGAAAATTCATATTGACACTTAGTGGAAGGCAGTCATGAGCAAAAACATGTTACAGAACATGCAACAATACTGTACACGTATTAAGGTAACATACAATGACACTCAATATAATCTCTTTTACCTTAACTGAGGAAAAAAAAAACAATTAAAAAAACAAAATTGATTTCAAAGCAGTCTGTGATGTGGTTCTTCTCAGTTCAATCTGTAAACAAAACCAACATGAAAATACATTCTTAGAAGCTATGAAAAATAGAATAAATTCTTAACTGTTTAACATAGCCTTGTTGAAAAATTAACATAAGAGCTGAAATGTGAATGCACATTCATACCGACAGCTTCCCACCCGTCTGAGGACAGAATGGAACAGCCAGGTTAAGTTTTAGCAGCTACAAAACCTTTCGTCTCACTGAAAAAGCTCTTCAGCAGCATGACCTGACCAATGCCTATAACAAACAACAACACGGTCTCTCCAAAGGACCAGTAAGTGACCCGCTCGAAGAGGTCCTCTGCCTTTGTGCGGTCCTGTGCTTCTCTTAGCCTGTACCATGTTTGAGAATCCGTCACCACCTTCAAGATCTCATGGATGGCAACACAAGATGACTCCAACTGTAGAAAAGTAGAAATACACATCTTATATATGTATATGAAAAACGTGTCTTTTAAAATTAGACAAGGGAACAAGCTAACCGGGGTCAGGTGACATCAAAATCATAATGCTATTTTTTTAAGCAGCAGCTTTGGTCATGACATGAAAAGAAAGGTTATTTTGACATGACTGATAACTTCTCAGGGATAGGACTCCCTGTTCCCATCCTGAAGGTTTGTCACACCCCCACTGCGAAACCGCTGAGGGAGCAGCTTGAAAACTAAGATCTTAAAACGCTGACTGAAGTGTGAACTATCATTTCTAATCAGGTATAGCATCTGAGGGAGGTGATTTAATCAACTGATTACATGTGGGGGACGAACACAACGGCTGGTGGCTCTTCCTTCACACTCTTTTTGTTATGCTCCTGGCAGAAGCACTGTAGTCATCCAGTCACACTGCAGGTACCTCATGAGCACACTCTGGTGCTCAGTGCACTTAAGCAATCCTCAAAGTAATAATTCAAAATGATGAGTTTTTGCCAGATTGAAATTATTTCATAAAAATAGTGGATCTTTGTTTCAAACAAAGGTTGAGTATTTCTTATTAGAATATTGTTTTGGAAAATTGTCAAAAGACATTGTATAATACATCAAGCTCATGTTCTAATATCTTATACCATCTGAACCTAAAAATTAAATACCAATAAATAAGGGGTTTGTAAAGTTATGTCCTTTGTTTTTTTTTTTTTAAGAGGATTGTGTATTTATACCAAAATTCATGTCAAAAATCAATAAAATTGTGCTTTTTACAGTCCTGGAAAACATGGCAGGTGCAAAAATATTACTGTGGGTCTTTGGAAATGTTGTTTTAACATGTTATCCTGTTGCTAGCTTCGGAGTATTCGAGTAGGTATAAATATTTAAAACTTGTTTTTTATGCAGCTGTGACCAAATTTGGGCGGGAATACATTTTTTACGACATCTGTTTTTTTAAGAGACCACAGTTACACAGGCCTTAAAGGGACTAACTTTGTCTCCATCTAGTGGACTTCCTATGAACTGCAGCACCAGTGAAACCAGTAATATAATCAACAGTGAAGCACTAAAAATCCACTTGACTGTTATTTGCTATTTTTCCTAGAAGACTTCAAAATATTTTGCCTGTTAATTTTTTTTTTTAAATAGCAACTGCTTGTTAGATTTACCTGAGTCAGCGCTGTGCTTCTCGTCATGCTCTGCAGAAGTGGTTCCTCTTCTCCATGTCTGAAGTCCAGATACACCGTTTTGTGTGTGAAGGTGGAGAACTCGTTGCTAAAGCACACCTTGTAGACCCCCTTCATGGTGGTAGTGTGGGAGAAGCTGTCATACTGCTTCTTCTTCTCATTGTAGAGGACATTGTTCTGGGGGTCTGTCACAAAGCTGTCCACATCATAGTTGCCTCCTGAAATCACCTGAAAAACAAATAGCACAAATGATCAAATCCATTCTACAACCTTCCAAAAAAAAAAAAAGTATGCTAATTTACTTTCAACGGCCTTTCGTTCCCTATATGTTCACATAACAGGAACTCACTTGAAAGTCTATGTCAAACTTCACGTCTTTCTCCAGCTCCTCATAGAAACACTGCTTTTCGTTGTCGGGGAGTTCGAAGGTGAGCTCGGTCGCCAGCACCGCACACACGGCCAGGAGCATGAAGCTCAGTCCCCGGCGGAGCATCGTCAAAGCAGCAACAGGGCAAGACCCAAACCTGCAGAAACCTGAACTCTGAACTGTAGAGAAACATTACTGAATTTAGTCTGACGTGGCGCGAGCGCGAACCACTTCCGGGATGGAGTGGCTTCATTTTAATCATTTATTTTGGGGGTTATTTTTCATAGAGCAACCGAACAATAATGTATGGAACAATTTACATAACAAAACTCGGTAAAAACAACAAATATTTATTCTTAGACAAACAGTTAAAATACACAGAATGATTAAGC
The DNA here is from genome assembly GCA_014656515.1 of Oryzias celebensis. NCBI lineage: Eukaryota > Metazoa > Chordata > Actinopteri > Beloniformes > Adrianichthyidae > Oryzias > Oryzias celebensis. Next base: position 10,137,555 of record BNCR01000003.1, read on the forward strand.
GATGCGTTTTTTTTAATTACGAAACATAATAATTCCTGACATTGCCAGGCTCGTGTGTATCAGAGGATGTTGTTATCAAAAATTAAAAATGAATCTTTGTCAGCTAAATTTAAACGACGCTCACTAAACTTATATTTTGGTTTTTTTTTTCGAGTGTTGACAAAATGCGGTTAACTAGCGTTTTATTTTGAAAATCCTCCCCAATCCTACTCCGTTACATCCGGGTACTTGTATTTTATTTCTCACCCAAGCTCTGGTTCTATGTATTTTATGTATGTATTACTGTTTTATATATAACTTTTGGCCTATCTTAACATAGGATTAACACAGGAAAGGGGTTGTTTAACAGGTCTCTGATTTTCTCAGATTTTTCTCTCTATTTTTGCAGAATGTTTGTGCAACATAATTGTCTGTCCCTGACATCGAATAGAAAATATTCCGCTTTATGCTTGGAAAAGATTTGAAGTATAGCTTTTCACTGAAAGGGAGAGATTGTATTCAACTTTACACGCAATAGCGTGATGACTGGCATAGATACCATCATCACCTCATCTTCCTCTTCAATGGGAAAAGATCATAGCTTTGCTCATTGCAAAATCCATCACGAAGACTTGTGACTTTCATTACCATCAGCTCAATGAACTACCCAGTATAAATGGAAACCAGGACACTTTTTGCATGAAATTCAAAATACAACTGTAAATGCTGTCATCAAGAGGTGGTAGAATCTCAAATGTCAATGATTATTCCTTCTAAATGAAGCATTAAAGTTTACTGTGAAGTTAAGCAGTGCACACTTTTCGCATTGTTTCCATACTTCCTCTCTAGGTGTTTGCCTTATTAAAGCATTTAGCAAAAAAGTAGTACACAGGAAGTTTATTTTATTAAGTATACTTTAGTGTATAGATAGCAAGCATTCTAAAATATGTATGTGTATTGTGGGAGGTATTTTAACTAAATACTTCTCCAGACTAAATCGGAACATTTTAGGTTTACAATATAGTGTATAAAAAGTAAAAAATTGTACTGCCTTACTTTCATATAGACTACTTGTAGTACACTTAAATAAGACTACTTTTTACTAAGGGAGTTTTGGTGCCTTTATTCTGAAATACACTTTGTAGATACTGTTAAGTTTTTTTTCTAATCTGTCATTTAACTCATAAAAACAAAGCAATAGGTGCAAATTGACAAATTACTGCTTTAAAGCTTAAAGTTTTTTTGAACAGTCAGCATTTATGTTTTAACTAAAGCTAAAACAAAAAGAAAAAAAAACATAAAGAAGTAAATTCATCAAAATGCTTCTTGTAAAGACACAAAAGACTATTTTAATGCACAAAAGGGGTTTTTATTAGAAGTATTTGACATTTTCAAACAAGTATCCGATGGTAGTGTGATGGGTTTTAGTACCAAATAAATCTGCGATGCCACAGCAGTGAAATGAAAGTTAAGTAAGAGGTAGAGTGATGCAGGTAGAATGTAGCATTAAGTAAGTAACCTTTTCCTCCCTCCCGACAGCACTGTAAATCTTGCTCCTGAGAAGAGACATGATCCTCCACCTGGTGTAGAGAGGAAGTTGATGCCGCAGGCGCTGAGTCAGCAAAGATGTCTAAATGATCCAGGCACCTCTTCAGCTCACTGGGAACTCTCATCTGGGAACAAAAACTAACCTGTTTGGGAATTTGTTAAGCTATAGAATGTACATCTTTTTCTTGGCTTACTCGTCAAGAAAAAGACGTGAAGCTTGTTTTTTTTTTTTTAAAGATTAGGTAGAGAACAAAGATTTAATAGATAATAAAAGTTTTGGGTAAAATCAGAAACTTTTAAATGTAATCTAAAATGAAAAAGCATTAGATTTGATATTTTACCCCCAACATATTTTTTTTTGTGCATTGATGCAAATGTTTTAGTTAACATACAGAAATGCAAAGTTTGCACATGTAAAACAATCTACTCTAATTACTCACCAACTTTTGGATTCCAGTTTAATATTTTCCGCTCACAGATAACATAGCTGTGCTGTCTCATGTTAGGCTGATTTAAAATTTAAGTTAAAGTTTTTCTATTTGTGACAGACACTGAAGCTACACTGTAGTGCAACAAATATTTAAACAGAGACATCTTGCGACCAAAAAAATAAAAACTAGACATGTACACACATACAGCTAGAAATGTAATCAACATCAATAAACTCAGTAACCTGGCCAGTTAGTCTGCAGGCTCACTGGCATCTGAAGGTAATGTCATGCACATGCCCTTATCAGTTCTCCGTCCAACGAATACAGAACACATAGCTGGGCTGGAAAAGTGATAAGGAGATGTGAGTGACCATAAGACCACCTAGATGTTGTAGGATTTCCTGACAAAAATCTCATCAATACTAGTTGTCGCTGTTTCCGAGGGCTGTGTGAAGCCATTTTTGTTTTCCTCGATGTTCCAGGTCTGAAAGTGGACTTCCTGAAGCTCAGAGCACATGCCATCTCTGGAAATGAAACTTCCACGATTCCCAAAACAAAGATGTAGCTCTTCTTTGCCAGCCTTCCTTAGATCCTCATGCAGCAAAAGCCTGGCTGAGCTTTCACCAGGCAAAAGGGGTTCAGCAGGGATAACCCTTCACTTTTTGACTCCTGTCAGGCTTTAGAGACACACCCCATTGATGAGTTTTATTTCACCGAAGCCCCGCCTAGCTCCCACAGATTTTCTCTGTCGCTATTGGTTCACAGTCAGAACTCACCATACTTGCCCCCCGGGCCTTTGAGGAATCGAGACAAATAGCTGTTGCCCGTTGTCAGTCACAGAGAAGATCAACCAGTGAGCTGCGAGAGACCAGGTTTGGTGGGTGTGCTCCCTACAGGTGTGGGTGAGAACATTCCACTAACTGCATACCTGTCAGCTCTACAGGTACTCTGGTGCTCCTAGAAAGTGAGATCTCTGTTGGGCGCTTGCTCTCCACTTTTCTTCACCTGAAACCTGCGAAGAGGAAGGACACAATGGCTCCTGTTTGTCTCTGTCTGACAAGTTGTTTTCTTTTTATCCGTGTGGTTTTTTCATCCCCTTTTGAATCATTCAGTTCAAATGAGTTTCAAACATCAAACAAAAGCTGATTTCTGCCAGGAAGTATGTTTACTATACCTCTTTTTTTAAAATGGGGAAGTATTATAATTACAAGAAGGGGAATAAAAGTAGCTTAGAGTTTTCTAGGAACCACGGCTGAATCACCTTGACATGTGGTGGCAGTTAGCACAGGTGCAGGCAGTGGCATGTACTAAACCTCAGATCATCTTCGCCTGTTTTCTCCCTCTGGATATCACACACATCCCCTGTGAAGGCTGTGTGTGAAGTGGAGATTTGCGTTGTCTGCCCCTCTGGTGTGCAGGTGCCTCTCTGACCACTTTCCTCGGATTGTCTTCCCATGTGTAGCTATCTTACTTACTGCCCTTCCCTCTCTCAGTTTCACTCTTTCTGCCGGAGCACAAATGTGAACAGTCTGCCTCAGGCTGCAGAGGGAATGCAGGTTTTCTGCATTCGTGGGCATTAGGAGGAGCTGAAAGGACGGGTCCATGCCGTGACTATACCATAGGCAGGCCTGTGCTTGTGTGGAGCCGAGTCAGTGAAGCCACGCTGACTAAGGCCGTCTGTGTCACCGGTCATTCTCACGTTATACTGGTTTTAATCCTAATATGAGCTCTCAACTAGAAAATATGTGTTTTTCTGGAACAGACATAGTTCATTTTCAGAAACATGTATTACCTAAAGTCTTATATGATGAAGTGACTGATGTAAAGATTTATGGTGTTTGGCATCCAAAATATAGCAAACTGCATTAATTAGAATCATGCTTCAAAAAGAAAAGTTATTTTTATGTAGATGACTTCTTTCTTTTTCTAGAAAATTCACATTTTATCAGCAAAATAACAACATTTCTGAATGAATTCTCCTCCATCTCAGACTATGCAACAATAAAAAAGTTTTTCTTTTCATTACTGCAACAATTCTATGGTTTCTTTCTTCCATTGTAAAACTGTTTTACTGTGTAGGTTACTTGCTACTTATTACCTTTTACTTGCTTTTTAACAAGAAAACATGTCTTAATATAATACACTTAGAATAATATTAATTAAAAAAATACCTATTAGAATGTTAAAAAAATGTTTTGGAAAAATTTGAAGTTAAAAAAGATTGGAAACTTGGAAATGCATTTTTTTCTCTTTTTTGCTGTTTTCTTTAGTTTAAAACAAGGATTTGTGTTTTCCTTGAGTGTTTTCAGTTACACTGTCATCTCATTTTTTGTGGGCACAGAAAAGGGCCTGTTTTCATTGCTGTTTTAGGTTTTTATGTTATTGCAGTTGTTTTTAAAATTTGCCGTTTTGAATCAAAGTGAAAGATTTTCCTGAAATATTTTTTATTAGACACACACTAGTTATGAATCTGAAAAAGCAACTGTGAAGTAGGAGATAATTGTGTAGAAATGACTGAAAGGTGATTCTCAGTGGGTCATAACAGATATGGGCGGAGCTTTGACCTAAAAAGGAAAATTAAACTTTATTGACGAGGTAGCACAAAACCGGGTTCACTTCCTCTTTGCTTTTGACATCTGCTCAAAATGAAGGCTTTGCAGTCATGCCGGTGGCTCTGATTTGAAAGAGCAGAAAGACAAAGGGCAAACCAAACTCAGGATCTGGGGTGTCTAAAAGAATTCCAAAAGCTGGCGCTGGGCGGAAGATTTTCAGAGGGTTGGAAGGGGTGCTCGGGCCCTGAGGCTGTACTCTGTCGCTGGCAATAACCGCATTGTTCAGTGAGCACAAAGACAACAGGGGAGGCGCTAAGTCAGCTGTCTGCACGGTTTAGTGCATGCTGCTGTGCTCTGGACTTTTCAACACACGGTTCCCATCAGCTCCTCAAGGCAGAGGTCACATCCCAAATCTGCATTCAAAGACAAGCGCTGATGTCTGACTTACTATTAGTCACTCTAAACTCAAATGAAAACATAGCTTGGTCAATAAGGAATAGTAGTTGGTGGGAACGGTCTTTGCTAAGAAGCAAATAGTCTCAAAATGTTAATTTCAGCCCAGTCATGCATTCTAACCATAAATAAGTGGGTATTACAGGCAAAAAAAAGAAGTTTTTTGGGGGGGATCAGTTCAGTGAGTGATTGTGGAAATGGGGTCATATAAGGTAATCAGTCTCACAGAACAAAACATCTTTTAGAAAAAATTGTGTATTTTTTCTTTCTTTGGATAAAAGGTGATGTTTTAAACAAAAGACATAAAAAAATCAGTTTGGAAGTTTATTTAGAAAGTATGTGAAGACAGAATCCTTCTCTACCTTGAAAAAATTTTTTTCAAATAAAAAAAATAACTAAAATGGACTTTCTTTGACAAGCAAGAGCAATAATAATGTGTTTTTACAGATGAATGAAAACTGGATTATCTCCCAGGCCTACATTTCAGTGGATGTGTTTTTAAAGTTTTTACCTGCAATTTGTCGTTATTTCACCTTTATTTTCCATTAAACAGTGAAATGCTCCACCCTTTATCTGTTGCAACACATGCAGCAACTGTTCCGCATGGTTTGTCATTCTGCTCTTGATTTGTTGTGATGTCTTAACATACAATTGGGAAAGGAAGGACTGAGGCCGTTTCTACTGTCATTGTTGTAGATTATCTAGTTGAGTTCCTCCTATCAGCGTGACAGTCTGGTGCAAAGCAAACATGGCTCGGCTCCTCTTTATCCCGTTCCGGGATTTTGTGGGAACGTCAGACACCCGTGTGACTCGTGCTGACCAGAGGAGATCTACTAAAACATCTCTTGTCCTTCAGCGGATTAGCAAGCACACATTCCGAGTCCCTCTGCTCTGGGACTCCCACTAATCTGTCTAACATTGTTCATGTTGGTGTGAACATCCACACCTTTTGATATACTAACACAGTAATCTACCAGCACATAAAAAATCACTCATAATGTTAGGCTTTCAAAGCCCGCACCAGTGCTAGTTTGTAGCAAACACTGTGAGTATACACCAAGAACACATCTAACTCCAACTTTTAGTGCAGACAAGACCATCACATGAAGGCTGCAGTCAGGTAACAGCAGGATCTGCCCCCCTGGAGAGTCCAATCCTCCCCTGGATGCACTCCAGTGGAATGTCCGTGCATACTTCTTCCAGCACTCCAGAGAGGAAATATGAAAATATTCCAGCCGTCCAGTTTCCACAGCAGCTCCAATTCTTTTACTCTTCTGGATATTCTAATGGGAATGAATCGATTTTAGCCAGATTAATTGCAGAACAAAAAGCAGCTTTTTTGTGAGAGTATTTGAACTCAAAGCAGGAAAGACGCAGACGTGTTATTACTAATTGATCATTCTGAACTGTGTTCTGAGTTGTACCTGCAGGTTCACCATCATGAGGTCCGTTCTGCCCTGATGAGACATGACATGTGTTGTGACACGTGTTGTTAAATAGACATTTGTTGTTTGGTTTTGCCAAATTAAAGAGTAAAGGAAAACAATTGTGTATAATTCACTCAATGACTAAAAGAACAATTTCTTGGCAGATTATTTTTCTTAAATGAATATAAAAAATAATTTAACAACTGCAGCTTTTTCTTTTTTTAATTTAATAGAAAATTTGTAGAAGAGAACATTTAAGTAAGAGGTGTACAAAGAAGAAACCACAGGTTGAAAGTTCTGCAAGTTCAGTAAAGGTCTTTGGAGAAACATTATCTAGTTGGAGTACATTTCAGTTTATAGATTTAAATCAAGACTAAATGATTTATAGGAAAATGTTAAAAAGCACTAATTTGTTTTAATATTACTTTATCTGTGATTGAAATAAAAAAAAACAAATTAAAGTAATTTTTAAAAATTACATAAGAAGTGTGTTGATAAAAATAAGAACTGAATTACCCTGAATACTCAGACATATTTTAACACATCATTAATCTTCTGTCATGCAAAAAGTGAGCTCTGCAGCCTGCAACCATGTAAACAACAACAGAGAACAAAGGTTAATGCACAATAATGCACATTAATTCACAGCAGCTGGATTCTGAACTGTTGTGATGAATAATATCTCTGTGAAATCAGTTAAATGCACAAGAACTAGTATATTTTTCAGTTGCTATCATTGAAATAATTGAAGAAAAAAGCAATTTTGTAATCAGTTTGATAATGGCCTCATTATCTCTGATGCTCTTTTATACATTTCACTGCGTTCCTCAGAACATCATAAACACAATTTGTGCATTTTATCATTTGATTAAAGTCATGAACACAGTCCTGAAATAGAAATGTAATTTGTACAAAAAAAAATCACAAAACAAATAATAAAACCAGCTAGTAAAGCTTGAATCAAACAGGCATTTAAAAGCAACAAAGACAGAAAATTGGTTTGTTGAGTTCTGAGTGTAAAAAAGAAATCCACCTTTGAGTTTGCAACGCCTGCTAGTGGCTTAAACTGCAAACTGACACATCTAACGATGGAAACACATGATACACTATTTATGTTGACAAACATTTGTTTTTCCTACGATGACTTTGATTTTCTGATTGGGATTTTTTTTTCAACAACACCTGCAATGAACCAACTTTAACAAATAAGAAAGGCATTTACAGAAAATGCATCTTGCAAAACAAACAAACAAACAAACAAACCTCAAATCATTGACTTTTGCTCACTCACTGAAATTCTCCAAAAATAAAGTTTCTATTGTGCTCCTCTCATGCACGTGTACATGACATCACCAAACACCACTGTCCTCTCAAATGGGAGATGTTTTGTCGATGTTAGGAAATTCATTTTTATATCTGCAAACGTGAACATCTATCTTAAGAAGTTGGATGCCATGGCTGTGAGTTTAACCTGCGGATGACACCTAAAAATATCAAGGCAGTCATATGGTAGGTCACTTAGCAGAAAGCAAGCTCACCACAACTTTTGCTTTGTTGAATTGTTTTACTGGTAAGTTACAACTTTTACTGCAAACACATCCACCATGAGTGAAATTTAAAAGCAGAAATAGCACGTCCATGTGGACTGTGTAGAGTTGTAAGTTTTAAAAGTGCATGACTGGACTTTCTGTGACGAGATGACTATGAGACTTTGAAGGAAACTCTACAGCAGGAAGAGGCTGCAAACACAACAGCTAAACCAAGAGTTAGACCAACAACCTGTTTTGCTCCACTGCCACGTTGCCAAAGAGTATCACTGTCATTTTTGACTCACAATAAAAATATCTCAAAGGTACAAATGCAACTTTTCCCACCTATATGGTAGCATACAGCTTAGACAACAGGTTTACTTAATAAAAATCCATGCATTTCCTATCGCACTTTATCATCTGCTATCTGCTCCTTGTAGCTGAAGATATGCAGCAAATCTTCATGAAAAAAAGAGTTATTTTCATCCATTTCCAAACGTATTCATAATTATTTCATCATTATCCTCTCTGGAGTAAGCTACCACTAAAAATTGTGACTAGGATAAATATTCTTTTGTTCTAGAGGTTATTTTTGTGAGTGGCAACAAAAGTTGTCAGTGGGCACATACCATGTTGCTAACTACAGGAAACACTGTCTGCAGGATTGCTCCTAAATTATTAATATGAAACAGTAGAATGACATACAGTAGTTCATTTTAGTCCTCTTAGATTATCTGCACTAGCTGGATGAAAACACAAGTATTAAGACTTGTGTTTATTGAATTGTTACAAGTTACCCTATAGATCTGCTGTCATAGAGTGTAATCAAACTTGAGTTGATATTTGATTCAGTTAGTGGACAACGTTATTTAAACCTTTGTTTTCATACGATTGTTTTAGTGTGGGAAATACACAAACAGTAGAAATTCAATCTCACATGAACACAAAATTAAGAATGCTGGGTAAAACAGTTGACCTTCATTTGATATAGATGTGATGGCTACATGTTAAACTGCAAACTGGCATCACTTTAATATCACAGGATCCTCAGGATTATCAACCAGCTATTGTTTACATTTTTATGACTGAATTTACGTTCTTTGCATAAATACTGGTGTGAAGTCCATTGAGATTTTGGGCTGTATCAATAAAACTGAATTAAATGAAAAATTCAATACCTACAGAGGAAGATTAAAGTTATATGCATAATTTCATGCAAGTGTAGAAGCTTTTTAAAGCTATTTTATCATTTAAATAAAAAGATTATGAAAATGATAAAATTCAGTTACATTGCTTCTTTAAATTTGACAGCTTTAAATTGAATCTGCTGAACGTGGTAGCAGCGTGCATAATTATCCTGCTGAGCAAAGAAAAGCAGCACAAGAATGTTTTTGAGTTAACTGAAAAAGTGTTTCAAAATTTAGAGCATTTTAATTTTATAGGTCTCCACAAGGGGGCGTTAGCACGACTGTTATCAAAGGAAAAGCGTTTTGCCAAAGGCTCTTTCCTTTTATGTAATATCCAATTTTTTTAGGGCGTTGGACTGACATGAATTAACAGTTAAAAGTGGCAAAAAAAAAAGCTTCACTATTGATTATGTTTAACCTTATCTCTTGCAGATTTTCATCTCAATATCTGAAGCATCAAGCACTGCACCAACTAATTACAAACCCAGAGCCACAATCAGTGATGGAAAAAAGTGCAAAGGAGAAAATGACCACAAGTCGCAAAAACCTTCTATCCAAATTCACTGATGGTTAGAACAGAAAACAGCTGTGATGATTAGGGGTTTAAATCTGGTGTGAAAACTGGCAACGTAACAAAACTTCTAAAACCAGAACGATCTGTAAATAAACCAAACAAAACATAAAAAATGCAGGATTGTTGTTTCAAAAGTTAACCGTTTTGTCTCATTGTCTGTGCTAAACCCTGTAAAGTTTGCTTATAAAAGAGGCGTGTTATCAGTTTTCACACAAAGTTGTACTTTTTCCTTCAGTATCTACAATGAAGAGCAGCTAAAATGAACCCATCATTACAGATATATATTACAATGTAGATAACCGGCAACTTTTCATGATGTCACTACGGCTATGTTCGAATGCCGAATTCCCACCCTACTCCCTAACTACTAAAAAACGTTTTAGGGCCCTGGATTTCAAATGGAATTTAGACACCAACTAACTAACCAACTAGCCAGGTAACATTTGATTTATTTATTTTTTTAAATGTGTAGGGTAAATACACTGTCAGGAAGATTACATCAATTTCTAAAATCTTTCTTCATTTTTCTTTATATTCTATTTAATGTAATAATTGATGTCTGAAATGGGTTTGATATATCTGTATTTTGTTTTAATTTTAGTTTATTTTTATCAGTTTTTATTTCTTGAAGTCAAACATGAGCCTCTAAAGGGACATAGAAGTAAAAAGAATTAGTACTGGTTCCTGGTGCGCACCGACAAGTACTATTTTAATTTTTTTTTACATCTACTTTTTGGTGTGCACCAGTTAGTTACAGACAGCATCTGGTGTCCACCAGACAAACTATCTGGTGGACACTGTCTAGTATCAGGTGGAGACAAGAAACCAGAACTGTATATTCATTTTCTAAACTGTTTTATCCTCTTCCGCTACTCATGGTTTTTTTTTTTTTTATTCCAATCAATGAAATCAAAACTTTATAGCAGCTTAAGTTCATGCATATGTGTACCTTCACCTAAATACACAAACACTTACCTTTTGAAAAGTCATAGGAATGTCTGTGGTAAAAAGATTAGTGGCCCATGACTCTACAGGTTTGGGACTTTGGACCAGCACAGGCCAAGAGACGCCGACAAAAGGTTTTTTTTCAAAAATGTGGGAGAGCCACTTTTCATTTTTCTGAAATCAGGATCGTTTATCTCGTTTAGAACTTTATGAATTATAAGTATTCAGCACAAGCACTCACAGCATCATTGCACGCCTGTAGATGTGTGGATGCACATGACTGGTCAGTTAAGTGACAGTGGCTCTGCCTTTTGTCATGTTACTGCAGAAAGATTCATCAAACATTCATACCTTTGCTCTTCTTTTCATAGTCTGTGTTCAGCAGAGAGGCCAACAACTCAGTCGTGTATTTTTCTCCAGAATGGAGCCTTCCACATTTAGAGAGTCTATTTGTGGCAGTGTCTCTCCCCACAGTTGCATTTGCCATGCCTTAAGGGCAGAATGTAAGAGAGAGGGGGTGGTAATAAACCTCTCAGAGTATGCCTCGCTTAATTTTAAAACTTCAGCAGAACTGGCACTCAGTACCCACGGTGAACTAGCAAGCATGATGATGTGGAACAGGCACGGAATGCAGGGTCCGCAAACATGGAATAATACACAACCTGGCTTATTTGGTGTGCTTTTAATCCCTCTTTACCCTGACTTCCCACCTCATTCTCCAGAAACAAGGTTTTCTTTCTTTATTTTGTTCAGAAAAAAACTTTTAACTCCTTTCTTTTTCATCTGACATTGATTGTAATAGAGTAAAACAATCTAAATAATGCCAGGAGTGAGTAAATTTTATGTCTTTATAATCAAAATAAACAACATATACATGCTGCTGGCATGGACAGAGCCCGCCAGCTCGGGAGACGGAAATGAAGTTGTGCATGGATCTATTTGTCTACATCAAAATGCAGCGCAGCAGGGAGTTTGTAGCCTGCTGATTGTATTTTCTACGTCACATCTACCAGTTTTTTTGAACAGCATTATTTCGTCTTCTCCTAATTCACAATGATTTAAATAAAGAAAGACTCCAACATTGAGTTTTTATTTCAATTTCCTTTCTATGTGAGAAAAAAGCTGCAAGAATGTGTTAAAAAAACAATTTTCATTGGAGTGATTCTTTAGATATAAATACTTCTGAGTCTTTGTTAAGCTCACAGATTCTGGCTCATGAAAGAAACACCATTACCATCCAAATGCAGTGCTCGCCCCCTTGTGGTCAAACCCTTCTAGTGACAGTAGAGACAGGCAAGATTGCAGTTGGCTGCGTTTGCCATTTCAGCTGCTGGGTCTTGATGTGTGCTGGCAGCCCTCCATGATCCCATTTCACCCTCCACTGAGCAGCAGGGGTGTAGCGCTGCACAACAACGGTTGCAGCTCTGCAGGCTTCACAGAGGTGCTTCTCATCTGTTGGAGCTCCACCGAGGCTGACAAGCTCTCATCATCTCGCTCGCGACATAGAGCCTCCAGATTTTGCTTTATTCAATTCTGGTTGTTGAATCAAATTAGGGGACGTCAAAGACAGAACTTTAATGTGTGGCATAAAGGAAAGCAAACTGAAATTCAGTCTAAAGGACAACCACAAATACAGAAAGCTAAGATTTTCATGGTTACTGTTTGGGACATAAAAGACAGAACATGAGAGACCAGAAACTGTAAAGTATTAGTCATAAAGTATTTTAAAGATTACTGCTTGAAACAACTTTTAAAATACATCTCTTCAAACATAGAAAGGAAATGATCACAACAAATCCAAAACCACAATTGACAAACAAACAACACCAGAATATATTATTTGTCATTAATTAAAACTTTTAGCCGTCAATTTTTGGTCTCCAGAGGGACGCATCCCTGTCTTTGGCTCTTGAGGCTGCCTTTGTCACTGACTTTATTTAGAGCAGGGCTCTGTGACCTTGGCTGGGACCTTTCTGTGCATGCGTGGGTTGTTTCTGGACCCTATGGCTTCCTCCCACAGTCCAAAAACACGCTTCCTACGAGGTTAATGGTTAACTGTAAATTCTCCGTAGATGTGCATGTGTGAGTGTGTGTGAGAGTGATTGTAGTCTTCGACAGACAGGCAGCCTGTCCAGGGTGTACCCCGCTTTAACAGTAACCAGGACAGGCTCCGGTAACCCCAAAATCAAAGACACCCTGTACAATATACTCTCAAAAAAAAAAAAAATATATATATATATATATATATATAGACAATTCGTTTTATTTATGTTGGTGCGACTCAGCCAGAAATATGTAACAGAACTGCAGTAAGTGATCCTTACCACATTTTTTGACCATAAGGCGCCCTTGAAATTCCTGAAGTTTTCATGCATGTTATGCATGTTATGTCTGAATCCTGGCTGTGCTTCTTGATCGCCAATTGATTTTCTGTACTGCACAGCCCGTTAAAATCTGTCAACATGTTTTAGTACAACTTTGGTAAACTGCGAAGCCAATGGATTGATAGATCGTTGAAGCATTACGAATACTGTAAAGTCAGGGGTGATTTGTACTGTTCAACTGTTTGTGAATTGCTTGAATAAAGTTGACTTATCTATTTAGTTTCTGTAAATGCGCCTTGTAGTCTGAAAAATATGTTATTTTGAAAATTGAAAGGATTTTTATTTTTCTTTAACCAGAGAGTCACAATGGAGAGGTAAGAGAGTCACAGTGAAACCAGAGCAGGGATGGTCGACTCCAGGTCTCGAAGGCCGCAGTGTCTGCATGATTTCCAGATATCCAAGCCCTACTCGTAACTGATTACCTGGTCCAAGTGTATCCAGTCAATTAGAACATGCCAGAGAATGCCAAAACATGCAGGAATGCGGCCCTAGAGGCTCTCTGTGCATCAGGTTGCAGCTGAATCCCCGACTTAGAGGCAAATCCCAAGTAAGGTCATATCCCATCTGAAAACATGTTTCTAATGTGGTTACAATGTTAGAAACCATGTTTGTCATTAGACAACTGAGATGTTTTTATTCTTTGATAAGGAGCCTGAGAAACACATTGACTTACCAAAGGCTGTGAATAGATTAAATAATGACCATGTCCTTTATATTGTAATCTATTATTCAAGCTCACCCTCGTGGTCTAGACACATATGACGAACCAAAAAGTGTACGTTTGCTGCAGAAAAACAACATGTTGGTCTTAAAAAAAACAAAGAGAGCAAATAAATAAATGTATGCAGCAAACATACTGTTCTAATGAGATGGTCGTACTTCATACCATAAGGGATGAAGCTTTTAGTAACAGAATTCTTGTGACCTCATCTGAGCCTTTATGTATTTCTTCAGAATGTGTAAAACAGGAACATTTCTGTTGATGCAACACAGACACAAACGTATGTTTTGTTTTTTTTAGAATAAGGTGTTCTTCAGTTTGAGTAGCATCGTTGTGCAGCAGCTGCACATTTTGACCTGGACAGACACGTGCTGACCTGGGTAAAGGCCCCAACTCTGCTGCTTCACATGCTGTCTCGTATTGTGTCACGCTGCCCTGTAGTTGACCCTGAACCCCCTGAACCCTGCAAACAACATTGTACGAAGAAGCAGCAAAGGTCTGTAAAATTCCATCTATCTGGTTAATCTGATGCAAACTTGATCATCTGCAGATGCTTCCACACTGACTATATTATAATAATGAACACATGCCCTAATGAGTCAGCCTCCTTGATCCAACTGCTAGAGCTCCATGTGCATGTATGAGAGTGACGGTGGTCGCAATCTGTAAGTGCAAATGCATACATATGAGCATGAGCACAACCATCCCCCATGCAGCCTGGCGTCAAAGGAAAACCATCGCCTGAAGCCTCAGCAGCATCTCCAGTGATGTGACCACTGACCTCCTCTAACATCTGAAGAAGTGGGAGCTGACTTTTCAAGGACAATGAACTTTTCTGCCGATTTTACGCTTCCCAGTCAAAATCTGCGGCATTGCATTTGCATAACATTAGCATATATCTTGGGTGCAGCAGTGGCCAAACATTTGGAAGCTACACCTGTTAGACAAACACACACATTCCACTCCAACAGTGACAAGTTTTGGTACAGTGGTCAGTTTATTAACCTCAAGTTGTTTTTCCTGTCATTTCAATAAACAAACAAGTAACTAAACAAGTTAGCAAGCAAGTTAATTAATAAATATATTTCAAGAGAAAGCAAGAGGAAAAGTGTTGCCACACAGAGAAAAGCAGCAATGCACTTCAAAATATTACGTTTCAACAGTCTGAAAAACCTGAAAAATGCAAAAAAAGAAATACACACAAAATATTCAAACTCCATAGCAAAAGTCAGTCTTTCTATCCTAAGTTTATATTACTATACATTTGTCACTTTATTGTTAAACCGCTGAAATTCTTTATTTTTAGGCTGTTCCAAAAATTCGGTTTGGTTTCCATTTAATGTTTAGCTGTTTATGGTTATAAAGCCTTTTTAAATGACTCCTTTCATATTTGCTTTGCATGTCTGCATCTTTTAAGGGGTCAAATATTCTTTTTTTCTGCAAATGTGATGCAGGCACAGGGATGCAACGTCCTCTCCCCTTTCTGTCATCCTTAAAGTAAAAAACAAAAAGGTTTGAATAAATAGTTACAACACGTATTCATTATTATGCAATTATACATATACAAGGTCTCCACCATAGCTTCACATGTCCCCGCTGGCTTGCCTTATAATAAAAAAGCAAATGCAATGTGAAGCTGGGATCTATGTCTGTGGTTGTACCTGTCAAATACTCCTGCTTTGTGTCAGTTCTGATGCTGCTCAGCCTCGGGAGGCTGCAGCCAGGTGGTGACCCTGCATGCTGTACCTGGCACAGGGTGTGCAGACCTGCAGCCAAGTCTCAGTGACAGAGCTGCAAGCACAGACCAGCCTACCATGAGGAGAGAAAAAAAGAGAAGCAAATTACAGGGCTGTCGTCATTTACATTTTAAACACTGTAATATTCAAATTTTCATTGACTTTTTTTGTTCTTTGTGAGCTAATCTTTTGTGTATTCTTATAACAATTGCTGCTTTGAACATGCACTAACTAAAAAAACAGGATTTAGCTTCAAATCATTGGCTATCAGGTAAACAACCACACATTTTTAGTGGAGTGTGAATAAAAAAAAGCTGATGTGCGTTTATGAGGGAAAACAGTGGCATTCTGAACCTAACACATTCGATTTGCCTCAGAAACATCACAGATAATGCTGAAGTAGCTAACAATTTGCATTTTCAATATTCGCTTTGATAATCAGCACTTTCCGTTAACACCCTTTTATCCCATTTTCGTTGATGAGCAACTCCAGCACGGTCCTGCAACCCAGAAACCCAGAAAGCATGCCTTAAAATCCCGTTGCACAATATGTCCAAAATCATCCCCAACCTCCCCCTCCCCCCCATTGAGACCTGTGCTCTGATTGGCCACAGTTTCATGAGTTTGAATCCCCTTCATGACCTTTCTAAAATGTCATCACCGCTCTGTCTCAACCATCGTCTGCATCGCTTTTCCATTTTAAGCCGTCTATAATAGGAAGCCATAAAAATAATCTTTACTATCAGCGCCAGTCACGGAGGAGAATCACCGCCTCATTACCACTCCTGTCTGAAGGGCTGATTATGGCACGGATGGAAGGAACCCAGCAACAAGAGCTGGGGCTGGGGCATTCAGCCGGACTCCTAATGGCTGCATGGGGTTAAACTGCAGCTCCCTTCTTGCTACAGTTCTAACCCTTTCCAATTCCCTGCTGCTGTTTGCTGCATCTGCTACAAAAGGACAAAAAATTAAATTAATTACTTGAGAAAAGTGGAGGGTCCTCTTCTCTGTTCAATAAAAAAGAGCAGCAATGTGTGTAGCCAAATCAATGATACCCCAGTCCCTCCCTGGACTGATTTAATGATCCCACACAGACACAACGCTGTGATCCCACTGTGATGAAATAAACCATTGTGTGTGTAGTCGCCCCAATATGCTAATCCAGGATTAATTATGGGCCAACCTTAATGAGTATCTCTCTCGCCCTCTTAGATATGTAAATGCACCAGCAGTGGACAACGTTGAGAGGCTTTTGTTACCTCTCTGCGTTGTTTAAAAAGGCAGGACGGGACAGAAGCAGACAAGGACAAAGGTTTAGCTGCAACAGATTATTTTCAAACCTATTATGGCTGGATTAAACATGTTCTATGTCGTAAAGGTGAATATGTAGGGATGCTGAAAAGTCAGCACAGCCTATGTGACTTTCATTTCAGACACAGCCATGAAGGGATGCAGAGCAGAAGCTCATATTAGGACAGTGATCCAGACCCATGTAATATAGCCATGGGGAACATCACTCACCATCACTGGCTTCCTGTAACCATGCCAACATGAATAGTGATTTTTTTCTTTTGCTAATTCATCACAGAAGAAGTATAGAGGTGGACAGAGCCAGATTAAGTATGTTCTCATAACACTTCCATCCTTTAGAGGTGAGAGATTAACCAAACGGGGAGAGATTCATACGGCAACATAAGGTCAACAAAGGCTTAAAACTAGAGGTGGGTCACTGATTCAAACTCTTTAAAAAAATGCAATGTTGAAATTCTCTTTTTGTGGTAAACTATTGAACCTAAATAACTTTTTTTAAGATTAACAAGCCTTCTCTTTAAAAGTTTGTAATTTCTCAGTGAGTCAAGTGAAAAATTGAAAAAAAGTTAAAAGAACTTTGTGACTAATAACCATCAAGTTATTGAAGCAAGTTTTATGTTTCACTTTCATAACATAATCCACCTGGTCTTTCATATGAAGAAATAAATAAAAGATATTAAAAATTACAATTTAAATACTATCTACACAAAATGACATCACAGATTTCCCAAAAAGAAAACCTACGCTTGAACTTTATATTAATTTATAAACCCACTGTGCTATGATGATGAAAACTTGGATAGTTTATGAAAAACAATATTTTTTCTCACATGAAACATTGTTCAAATGCAATGCATTGTGGTCTATTTTTGACAATCTAGTGACCATTGATGAACACTAGTTTTTTTTTTGCAGAGACTTCCGGGAAATTTCTAGGGCACTCAATTTTGAAATTTTAGATTCGGACAGCTCTGAAGACATTCTGACGCAACCTTAGACATTTAAAATAAAAAAATATCTAACATGGCAAAACTATGGTGCCACAAAAGGGTGACAAATCAGATGGCCTGACAAGGATGAACTGACAACCAAACAGTTACACAGTATTTAATTAGAACAAAGGAAAACAGCCATGGATAGTAAACTTAAACCTTTTGAGATTGTGAAAGGGGGACAACTCAGAACAGGATAAGAAAACATTACAAAAAAAGTGCACAATCTCGACCTTAACTTTTTTTTTTTATCCCAGCTGAAAATCCTTTGCCAAACTTGCAAGAAACCTGCAACGATGAAATAATGGAATAATTAAAAGAGCTGAGTTGGTTTGATTCATCTACGAGACATTTGGCAACATTAGGCATGCTTACAAGTTTTAATTTTTACTCTTAATAACTTTTTATTTACCCTCTGTTGCTGACAATCAGCAATGTGGGCTGTCCGATATGTTTGGCTTGTATCTGGAATACATGAACTGGAACTGAAACTTTGAAGCATTAAAAATTGGATTGAGGAGTTTAAACCACAAAATAGTTCTCGAGCTATTGCTTGAAGTATTGCTTGTGTCATTCAGCCTGCATACCTAGCATTTTATTCTGATCTGATCACCTGTTTAACCTGACCCTGCTTTGTATTTGACTCTGCCTCTTTGGGGCCTGCAACAACCTTTGCCTGGACTCTGACCCTGCTAGCTTTGTGGGCTTTTAGCTGAGCTTTGCTCCTGTCTGTCTGAGTCAATAAAACCTGCTGCACGTGGAACCAGCCATCTGATTGGTTGTGAAAAGGAAGTTACAAAAATCGACACTTTCTGCAGTTCATTATGCAAATGCATGCTTCTTACAAATTTAAAAAGAGTTGGAAACAGGATTTATAAACAGGAAGGATTATACAACAAAGAAATAACCAAACACAAAATTCCATTAATTTATTTTAATTTCTAATTTTAAAGAATTTTTGACAAAAGAATGTTATGTTGTTTCAAAGTACAAGTGTTGCAAACCTCAAAACAGACGCAAAGTGATTTGGAATAAATTATAAAGACAAACATTAGATGCACAAAATGTAATTAAAAGAAGAAAAAAAAAAGAAACCCCAAACCTCACCTAGTGAAAAATTAAGTTGATAATTAAGTATTTATTTTCAAACATTTTGTCTTTGTCTAGCGTGTGGGTTGTTATGTTTTCTTTGTGTTGTAAATAAATAGCAAGTGGTAAGGTGCTAAGTGAATAGTTGGATTTTGATCGGTTCAATCCTCCCCTCCCAACCAATCAACAAACAAGGGAATGACTTTTTTTAAATCATTTTAGAAAGTGTGGTCTAGTATGTGTGCAGAACATGCAATAATTTAGAACGTATTTTAAAACATTTTTAAATATCACCAAACTCTTCTACAGGAGCACTTTTGCTCGGAGTCTCTGTCCAAGGTTCTGAAATCTGCCGCTCCAGGAGCTGCTCACGTGACTGCAGTTCCTCCCTCCGCAGGCTGCTGAGTGTGCGCGCTTCTGCGTGGGCTCAGAGAGCGGACAGTTCAGTTCTCATCATGAGCGAGCAATAGCGAAGCAGGCTCCTGGGCTGCTGTAGTATGCCTGAAGCGTGGAGGGGTCTGGGAGGCTGAATACCTGACTGCGACTCTGCATGAATTATTTCCCTTTTTCGACCGTTTTTTTTTTTTTTTTTTTTTTTTTTTTTTCCGCTGGAAGTGTAGCATGTGGTGGTTGGGTCTTTAGAGTGGGCTGCTGCCCCCGAAATGTGACCGTATTTCGGGGGTGCTCTCTAAAGAACATGTAATAATCAGCAGGAACGCGCGCAGACCCTTCACGGATTCTCAGCCAGAATGCAGAAAGGGATAAGACTCAATGATGGGCATATCACCTATCTGGCTCTTTTGGCGAAGAAGGATGGAACGAGGAGAGGATGCCTGAGCAAGAAAAGCTCGGACAACACAAAATGGCATTCAAAGTGGTTCGCCTTGCTGCAGAACATGCTGTTTTATTTCGAAAACGACTCCAGCTCACGCCCCTCTGGACTCTACCTGTTGGAGGGGTGTGTTTGCGACAGAGCACCGTCCCCGAAACCGTCTCTGTCAGCGAAGGAATGTCTGGAGAAACAGGTAAGACTTCCGCAGGGGTGCAGGAGTTCTGCAATCTCTCACAATGCAGAGACAATCCCTATTTGTGGTCACAGCCTTCAAAATTACTGCAACATTACAAAAAGGAAAGTGCTGCCTTTTTTTTTAGCCTGCACAACTAGAGTAAAATCCCAGAAATAGTTACATAATTATTATTTTTTTTAAATTCTGCTCTAAAAACGTGTGTATTGATAGTTGGTTATCAAAAATATAGAAAGGCTTCCAGGACAGACTGCAGGCATACATCTTCAAACTTTCCAAACTTCACCTCATCACCACCACTTTGGTATCCTATTTTAGTAGACTCAACAAGGTTGAATGAATGCAGCTCATTTAGCAGGAGCAAACTTAGGCTGCATCAAAACTTTGCAGGTTTCTTTCTTGCAGGGGAGAGTTGCCTCTTAACTCGTCGTTTTGACGTATTGATTTAATTCATTCTCTTGATATTAATAGCATCCTGCCTTGGCAACTGTGTCTCCCTGGTTTATCACTGGGGTTTGTGCGATAGCTCTGGCATTATCACATACCGATAACAAGAGCATTGACTGACGAACCAAAGGAAGTCCCTGTGTTTGCTTTTTGTTGTTTTCTAGTGCACCTTCACTTTAAAGTCTTTTTTTTTGTGCAGACGATGAACAACATCTACATGCTCTTAAAGTCAGCCAGAATGTCACTTAAAAGAAAAACACATCTACTTCCAATATCAGGTTTACAGTAAAGCTTAGTACCTGAAAAGTGACCCCTATCCCCCCATCCACCACCTTTGCAATAGAATTTTGTTGTATTTAGACTAAAGAAGACTTTGTGGGATGCAATCCAGAATAATTGTGTTTCTATAAGTGGAGTTAACTCAAAAATTGACACAATTTTATCATAATGTCCTTCAAAAGCACATAAACAAAGAGCTATGGCTGTTGTTAGAGAACAATATTTGTCATAATTGAGTAAAACTCATAGTTTGTGATATTAAAGTTATTTTATTTCATCCTTTTAACAATTTTCATGGTTACATTACCTGCAAAAGTTTTATCACATTTTCTTTAGATATTGTTCAGCCTTGTTTGGCATGATTACCTTGAAGGTTTGCCAGTTAGTTATGTTGTTGTCCATGGTGCTGAAATTATTCAGACTGTTCCTGTAAATGCAAAGTGTCTCCCTACTGATGATGCAAGATTTTTGAACACTTTAATTTTATTGTGGTCTGTATTTTTAGACTTTACCGTGACAGAGAACTGGAGATAAGCACAAAGCTCTTGTATGTTAAACATTGGTTTTGGACAGCAGCGTGTAGACTTTATGCATGAAATGTGAGCTTGATGACATCTTTGGTGACAGCTGTTCATGCCCACTGCTCCAGTAAATTTATTTCAGCAGTGAATTAAATGGATTAGAAAGACTTCAATTAACATATCCCAGACTACCATTGAGCACACATATTTTTAAGTCAAATGAGTCAGGAGTGAAACTCTTTTCTTCTTCATCTGAAAAAGTGCATGCTCACAGATCTATTTTTTTTCCCTGTGGTTGAAGCTGCACACGTTGCTGTGTGTGATCAATCATGCCTGCATGTGTCCACGTCTGCACAGCTTGTGCGACTCATCTGATCTTCTGTGTGTTGCCTTGAAGTCTATATTTGCCTCGGTGTGTCTTACTACATGCACCAGTGCTGATCTTTTAAACAGAGCAGCTCCACAGAGAAGGTGAACTAAGGACAAAAAGTCTAATCAATGCTTCATGTCTCTGATGTTGCACAGATTTCCGTTTGACTGTACGCTCTCTGAAAAATGCAGGGATGGCAGAGGAGTCGATGATCAGACTGCAGGGGTCATCACAGGCGATGCCACTGTAAAGCCCCTACATAAAATGTGTTACACGTGTGAATTGCAGCAGGCTCCAGATTATTGTTGTGCGGTGTGTGTCTGTGCACATCCGCCGGTATGTGTGTTTCAGAGTTGCAAGAGAAATGGTCAGGAGAGTACTAGATCTTATCTGTCTGTGACAGGGAGAGGGACAATGCAGCGAATAGATGCCAAATCAACTGCCACCTTGCAGGGCTGCAGCGCTTTTTATAGCCCTCACTCTTCAAAAAGGCAAAAGATCTTTCTTAACCTCTTGCTTCGTCTGTCTCTCCACTTCCATTGTATTCTTTGGAGCGTTCTACTTTTAAACGTTCTTATTCCTTGTTTAAAAGGCGAGCTACCTTTAAGCCCACAGTTACTATGGCAACCCCTATTTGCATCTCAAAAAGTGCATTTGAAGAGGGCTACAAAATGTGAAACAATATGCTTTAGCATCTTGTTTCTTACAGCAGAAAAAAGTGACTTTATAAAAACTCAAAAGCAGTCAGCAGGTTTTCTTGTTGCATAAAAAAAGGGGGGGGGGGTTCTTTTGTTTTAATTATTATGTTGAATTTAAGTTTGTTGTTCCTCCATTAAATTTCAGTCATGCATGAGATCACTTGACTGAATTTATAATTGCAACTTCTGCTTGAGCATTTGAAGAGAGGACCACCCACACCTTTAGATGGTTTCACTTAACCACAGTTGCCATATCTGTAGCCAAATGGGAAGTGAGGTAGAAATAAATAGAGCTGCCAATAAATTAATAAATAAAGCTTGACCCCCCAACTGGCAGAATGTGAGAGATGGGAAACGCATTATTGACAAAGGCGTGTTCTTCTGCATTACTGGAAAAAACCAAACATTACTCCCCTTCACTAATGATTTGCTCCTGGCATTTGGGAGGAATAAAAAAAAGGCAATATGTTTAGGTTGAAGGGTCTTTACAGTGTTTGATGTTATGCATTCTGATGTTCAGCTGCAGATAGCTTGTCTACACAACGGGAAGCAGCACTTTGGTGTGTCAAGACTTGACATAAATGGACCTTCAAAGTTGTAAATTCAATGGAGACGCTTTACAAGAGTGAAAAAAAGTGAAAACCTAGTGCTGCCAAAAAGATGCTGGATCACTAAAAGATGCAAAATAAAACAGAAAAAACCACAGCGTCACAAGCAGGCTTCTGCCAATTCAGAGGTGAGTTGCCAGGTTACAAGACAGAATGCACAGAGGCTTTATAATGAACCTCTCAAGACACTTCTCTCAGGATCTCTTGCTCCCACTCTTTCGCACACATGCACATGTGCATGGATATTTGTGCACGTGGGCACACGAGTTCAGTCAGTCTCTGTTTCTGCACTAACTTAACAAACCTTAATCACATCTGAGAAAATGTTCAACTTTGTTTTGCCTTCCCAGTATTATTTCACTGTCACGTTCAATCACGACAACCAGAAGGCTCTGGAGCTGCGCACAGAGGACGTCAAGGACTGCGATGAGTGGGTGGCCGCCATCACTCAAGCCAGGTAACTCACACACCTGACCCCTCACCTGCTTGCACCTGTGTGAACCTGCGTCTGTGCATGTTGTGTTAGCGATTACAAGAGGTTTTAGGAACCACCAGGCTTTAAAAAGTGTGGCAAAATGATTCAAAAATGTCAAGAGTAAGAAATATCCATTTAGGAAAACTATGAGGGGAGGTCACTTTTTCATCTTATGTTATTTTAAATCTATATGCACATCTATTCAGATCATGGATGAAATAAAAATCATATCATCTGAAATTACTGCCTTGTTTACCCCCCAAAAAAAGTTTACTTGAGGTTTTATGTTGGATTCTTAATTTTTAATATGAATGATGTAGGATCATGAGAGAAACAGTTCTTTAAAAATTATGCACACCCAAAGGCAATGAAAGCAAAGCAACACCCTCAGTGGAAATGTCAGTGGTGTGCATTTGTTTGGCAAAAGGTCAATTGATCGGCCGCGCTCCAGATTAAATTGATTGGTTGTCTCTCAGGCAGCAGCTCAGACTGTACAGAGTAAAACTGCCTTGTACTGAAATGCAAGGCAGGACTGAATTTGAGTGCACATCATACCCATACATGTCTTATCTTTTACATATACATTTAAAAGCGTCATCTGCTTTGTTTGGGAAATCAAAAAACAGTGTTGAATTGAGTGCAACACCATGTTTTCTTCTCAAATGGGACATAAAGGTCGCAAGTGTTTAACAAAGGTGGATTGCATAACCGCACAGGTTATTCAGGTGTAGAATCCGGGGTTGAAATGTTTCACAGGTCTGCTTGAAGAGGCCCACTAAAACATGCGTTAATGAGGCCTTCCTAATCTCTGTGCACGTATGTCTGTGTAGTTACAGAAACCTGGCGACAGAGCATGAGACCCTCATGCAGAAGTATCTTCATCTACTCCAAATAGTGGAGACGGAGAAAACGGTTGCCAAGCAACTTCGACAACAGATAGAGGATGGAGAAATCGAAATAGAACGGCTAAAATCAGAGGTAACTTGATACACTTGAGTTTTTGTGAATAGACATTTTGGTTTCACAATGTTTCAGGAATTTTGGAAGGACAGAGAAAGCAATGGAGAAACAAAGTAGTGAGGCAGAGGGGTCACTGGCACCAAGAGGTCACAGGACAGAGTCCGCGACCCCCAACCAGAACATTAAGGGATCAGGATTAGCATTGCAGCTTGCGCATTCAGTAGTGCTGCTCAGTGTTTTGTCTCCTCATTATTCAGCCTGAAGAAGATCAAAGCAGTACTCTTTAGTGTGCTAATGGATGTTTCAATTGAATTCAGCATTTTCAATATGCATGAGTCAGCTTTTGTTGTACAATGATACTACAGCGTGCACCACAAAATGATCTACTTTTCTGTCTTTTCATGGTTAAGTGTGTGCTAGTAATGGATGTTTAATATCAGCTGTTTATGAAAAAGTTTTCTTGTTCACATTCAGAGGGTTTGAGTGGAGCAGAATTGAAACACAATAAGTGACATTTTGTCATTACTGGTGTGGTTTTTTTCTTCCATCAACTCTTTGAAGCAGCTAATAGACCAAAGCAAAGTTCATCAAAAGGCTTTTCAACATGACGATGATGAATAAAACATGCAACCAGTCATTTTCTGTACTCATCTTATTCAAACAGGGTCGAAGGGTGGTGGGGGAGGAGCTTATTGCGGTTTACATCAGGCAGGAGGCAGGATTTACCTCAGACAGGGGCACCCAGGGTTAAAAGACACTCGCAGAAATTCACACACGGGGCCAGAAAAGTTCAACATGAAGATCAGTGTAGAGAGTATCCAAGTGACAATTCAGTGAAGAAAATGGCAAGAAAAGCTCAACAAACATTATTTAAAAAAAAGCTACACTGCATAAAATCAGCTAAACCTCATTTTTAGTTGGTAATAATTTAAATAAATGCTATGAATTTGGCCAGAAAATACTAAACATTATGTTAATTAAACCAAAAGGGAAACTGTTATTGGAAAAACACTAAAAACTGCAAATTTACTTGAATATCTAAAAAAAAGCTACATATTATATCATCTGATATTTCTTTAAAGAATCCTAGTGCTAACTTAAGTCATGCCCCATTCTTCATATTTTGCTAAATTGTTTAACTAGCTGACCTGCAGTCCACTTTGGACCCTGTTCAACCTGCTGAAAGGCAGATGCTTGTTTGACATAATCTGCCCTAAACATTTGAAATGTTGGCTGTCCCTGTGGCCCCAAAGGCTGGACAGTCATTTGGAGGTCAAATGTCAGGAATAGATTTCCCTTGGGGGAGACTAACAGTTGATTAAAAACATCTTCTTTGTGGACTGTCTCACTGAAAAGCAATTTCCGAATTTGCAAGCTTGAACTGTCGACTGCACAAATTAATTTGATTTTCCAGCATATATCCTGCTGCTTACATCACTTAAGTCCTGGCTAGATGTTTTTTTTAAATGTTTCTTATTGTTATCCCACAAAAAACATTATTTAAGTTGCACTTTCAATGACTTTCACTGCTCAAGAAAGAAAATCAACGCGACCTTTACAGGAGCAGAACTGTCAAGCTTCCAAGTGTTCTTGTTAAAATATTTACTGGGATTTTAAAACACTTGACCTCCTTATGTAAAACTGTCTAAAACTGAACATGGGTTTAAAAACTCATTGTGCTGACTTTGCAGATTGCTGCTCTGCTGAAGGACAATGAAAAGATCCAGTCGAATCCAGAGGTGCCACCCAATGAGGACGACACTGAGATCAAAAAGATCAAGAAGGTTAAATCTGGCAGCTTTGAAGCTTTTAACCAGAAATAGGTTTTTATCCAAGAAAAATGAACACACCAATGCAAAGAGGATGTTGAAGCACATTCAATATGTTTTTAGTTCATTTTTTTCATTTATTTATTAAAAAAAGTCTTTTTCCACTTGAAACATATTTCTATTGTGTTACACTTAAGGGGTCTTTTATTTTAAATGAATACATGGCGTTTACAATGGTAATGAGTAAAATATTGCGGTAACACAAATTCACAACACCTGCTTTGTTGTAAGTTATTTCTCTTTTAGCTGATTCGTTTGTAGTTTTTTTCAAACTGATTGATTTTGCTGATTTATTTTTTGAATTTCTTACAAATAAATCAATCTGCTATTTGCAAAGAAAAACACAGAATTCAGTGGTGGAAATTTGTTTTCAACAAATGTCTTTGAGGACTTTGATAATGAACACGACGAAAAAGCAGTGAGAAATGTCAAAATTGAATTAGAAAAATGCTCAAATGAGTAATACTTGGCAAAAATAACTACTTTTGGTGCAAATGTAACACAGTCTTTATGCAGGATATTTTCCGTCTTAGGTCCAGAGTTTCTTGAGAGGCTGGATTTGCCGCAGGAAGTGGAAAACCATCATCCAGGACTACATTCGGTCACCGCATGCTGAGAGCATGAGGAAGAGGAACCAGGTGGTGTTCAGCATGCTGGAGGCTGAGGCCGAGTATGTGCAGCAGCTTCACATCTTGGTCAACAATTTCCTGCGGCCACTTCGCATGGCAGCTAGCTCCAAGAAGCCCCCCATCACCCACGACGACGTCAGCAGCATCTTTCTTAACAGGTGACAGAGGGTCAGACAGGAAGTGGTTGAAAGAAGCGTGGCTTGTTACTAACGTTTTGCTTTTTTGTTTGATTAGTGAGACCATAATGTTCCTTCATCAGATCTTCTATCAGGGTCTGAAGGCCAGAATAGCCAGCTGGCCAACACTGGTGCTGGGTAAGAGGCAGAGCTTGTCGGTCGCACACAAAGCAGCATTGTTTCTTAGATTTATTTAACTTTAAATTCACTCATATCAGACACCAGTTTATTTGTTCCCATGTGGTTTACTCTCTGATCTTTACATTTCTCTCCAAATAAGCTTGAGGCACCACTGTCTGATCTAAAATAAAATAATTGATTGATAATTGATTCTTTCAAAATGCTGATTTTTCCCCAAACCTGACACATATATGTTTGTATATTACTGCTCTTTGGGAGCCTTTACTTGTTGACGGAGTTGCTGGCTCTCTTTCAGCTGACCTGTTTGACATCCTGCTGCCCATGCTGAACATCTACCAAGAGTTTGTGAGGAACCATCAGTACAGCCTGCAGATCCTGGCCCACTGCAAACAGAACCGAGACTTTGACAAGCTGCTCAAGCAGTACGAAGCCAAACCTGACTGTGAGGAGCGGACTCTGGAGACCTTTCTCACCTACCCAATGTTTCAGGTGTGGTTCCATGGCTAGAAAGGGGGTCCTTTTCATAGTTGACAATTCAGGTTAAAAGTATATTTATAGCATTTTTTTTCATACGGAGCAAAAAAAAAAAAAAACCTAAAGAAAGAATGAATGAATGAATAAAGAAAGAAAGAATGAAATTCTATCTCTTTAATGTTATTTTTCAACTAAAACAATGTTTTGAAGTATCAAGAAGTAAGAACATAACTTTTTCCTTCTTATTTTACTAGCTTTACAAGTCATTTCTGCTAAAGTGTTTTTAACGGCATATATATTTAAGCACATTGTCTTCATTTTCCAAGTGGCTGAACAACTTTAAATGTTCAAAAATGACAATAGATATTTCAAGCTATTAAATGTGTCACATCAGATGCACTGCCATACTTAACTTTTCCAGATTTCTATTTGAAAATAAGCATTTAAAGACAAAATTCTCTTATTTTGGATGAATTTTTTTGGCATCATCACAATTAGAAAAGTCACTTTGAGGACTGAAATTATAGGGTGAACATATTAAAGTAAAAGCTGAGAAATGAAGGGACAAAAGATCATGGTTCTATCAGATGGCTCTGACATGATTTGTCCTTTAAAGGTAGCTTTCCTGGTCGACACGGTCACAGCTCAAGATGAGTTTTTATAACTTTGAGCTTGAAATGCTTGTTTTAGATGATCAAAATTCTTCCTCATACTCATTTCAGGGTCCTTTCTCTCTGCCTTTCAGATTCCACGTTACATCCTGACTTTGCATGAGTTGCTGGCTCACACTCCTCATGAGCACGTGGAAAGAAACAGTTTGGATTATGCCAAGTCAAAACTGGAAGAGCTTTCAAGGTACATCCACCTGCCCACAGCCAGCACAACTTTAGAAAAAAGGACAATCTTTGACATTAAATACCTTTGTACACCAGAGATTCCTGTCAAAATATTTTTACTGGCTAATACCAGATCTGTGATCTCCATCCATTCATCTTTTTAACCCGCTATGTCCCTTTTGGGGTCATGAGGTTGCTGGAGCCTCTCTCAGCTACTGAGGTACACCCCATGAGGTTGCCCTGGTGACCTCTTGGGGTGTACCTCACCTAAAAAGCTCTTTTAACTTAAAATAAAAATTGAAAGTGAATAAATTCTAAGATTTTATAAATCGATATGGTATATTGTAAGAAGAGCGATTCGAATCCAAAAGTAGACTTGCTAAACTTGAAGCATCTTCGTTGTTTTAAACTGTGACCTTAAGGTGCTAATGTCCATTAAGACTGTTCAGAAGAGTTAGAAACGTTTTCCGGCTCCTGAAGATTTGCTGTCCTTTCAGAATCATGCACGATGAGGTGAGCGAGACGGAGAACATCAGGAAGAACCTGGCTATTGAGCGCATGATTGTGGAGGGCTGTGAGGTGCTGCTGGACACCAGCCAGACATTTGTCCGACAAGGTGAAAGAAACGTCATAAATGTAAAATACAAGTCAAGTCATACTCAAACTAAGGTTTCATATGGGAAAGAGTATTTAAACAACAAGATGGATCAAATGATTTTAGTAAAAAAGATGAGTAAAACTCACCTTTTGTGTCTGGCGGTCGCTTTTTTTTCACAGGATCTCTGATCCAGGTGCCAATGAGTGAGAAGGGGAAGATCACCAGAGGGCGACTGGGCTCTTTGTCTCTGAAGAAGGAAGGCGAGAGGCAGTGCTTCCTGTTCTCCAAGCATCTCATCATCTGCACTAGAGGGTCTGGAGGAAAACTTCACATCACTAAGGTGAAACAGGATCATCTGGAAAGTGACTAAGGACTCAAAAACAGTTCAATTTTTCCACATATTTTCCACATTTTGTTCCACATATTTTCCAGTTTAATTGAGGCAGTCTTGAGTTTGCTTCCATCTGTTATTAACTTAAGGCATTGCCGATCTTTTGTGACCAATTTAAAAACATGTGTCTATGTATGTACTTACTTTGTGCCTAGTGATTTATTGCTTAGTGAAGGATGCTTTAAGGCAGAGAGCTGCACTGAACTCCTGATCTAATGTACTTAAACATTTCTATTAGCTGTTAACATGCTCCGACCTCTCAATCTTGTCACAGAATGGAGTGGTTTCTCTCATCGACTGCACCCTGATGGAGGAGCCAGAGGGCACGGATGATGAATGTAAGCCATTCTGCGTACTTTATACAAATGTCTGATAAAACACACAGAATTTGTGCAGAATTTGTTCTCATTGATTGTACATCAACAAACAAATCTTACAAATCAAAATCTTTATCTTAGATTGAATCTTTTTTTTCCCACATTTTATGACTCAAATGACTATAAATGTAATAATAAAAATGCTTAAAATTCACAGAATTATTTGCACGATGGAGTCAAAAAAGTTATGATAAGTTATTCATGACCAGGTATTTGAAAAAAGCCTTTTTTTTTTAAATAAAATGGGCCTGGATGTGCCAAAGCATTGAATTGCTTTGCATTGCATAGCATTGATTCAATTTCAAATCAAAATTCCACAATTTGGTTAAAAATTCAACACAATTAGACCAAACAGTGGTTTATCTTTTCAAGTTTACATTGTAAAAAAAAGGGTTTTGGTTAGAAAAAACTGTTTTCCTAAAGCACTGAAGATTTAAACAGGATAATGGATGGATATTTCATTTATAAGGTTAGAAAATTTTTAATTAACAAACAGAAAAATGTTTTGTTTGCAAAAAATGCTTAAAATACTTTTAAGTTAAAATCAGTTGATGGATTTGATAAATAAACACTGCATTTAATACATTTTAATTATTTTTCAAAACCCAGTGCTAATAAAAAAACCAAAAAACAGAAACTTCTAAATATTAAATCCGAAGAGCACAAAGAAGAATCTCTCTGGTCAATATAACATGTTTTTATGCTTCAAAAGAATTTACAAGGACTTTTAAACTTGCAGCCAAAGAACGCAGCGGCCAGGACACAGAGCACCTGGACTTTAAGTTGATGGTGGAGCCCAAAGATGTCCAACCGTTCACAGTCATCCTTGTGGCTTCATCACGACAGGAGAAGTCAGCCTGGACAAGTGATATCAGTCAGGTCTGTCATAAATAAATAAAACTTATCTTAATCTTAAAACACTAAGTAAAATGATCGCTAAATTCTGTCGTACCCCAACTGTTAGATGTCTGATTTCTTCTGATGTGATTCTTTCTAAGAAGGAATCTAATCACTGTTGTATAACACAGTGAAAATGTGAATCAACAGGTTTGTAAGCTCACTCCTTTCTAAGTCAGAGCTCTTTTTTGGTCTCTTCTCTTATCTTACAGTGCATTGACAACATCCGCTGCAATGGGCTAATGATGAACGCCTTTGAGGAAAACAGTAAAGTCACCGTACCGCAGATGATCAAGTAAGAGTTGGTCACCATTGTATTACACATGCACAGTCTGACTCCCTCATAAATAAATGAACAATGGAAAACAATCACTTTCTTTCAGTAATTTACTGTTAGAAGGAAATCACAACCAAATTCTACTAAGTGCTCTATAACTTGGCTCTTCAAATATTGAAAGATGAACAAACTAATAGGTCGTAACCCTTTATATGTTCCTAATTCATAATATGCCAAATAAAAAACAACCAAAAACATTGAGAAATATTGGAGCCATCCAGTCAGTAAGTGGATGATTTAAAACTGTAGCTGAGCAAGGAGACTTTGTCGTGCCCATGGCAGTTACTGCACAAACCAGAGCTTTTTCAAACCGCGGGTTTTCATTTGCTTCTGATCCAGCTTGACTTTGTCAGGGTACGAAAGCAGATCCCAGAGCAGAGTCAGAGTTTAGGAAACAGTTTATTCAAAACAAAGCAATGAGGTATAATCCAGCCGGGAGAAGCAGCCAAGAACATGCATAAATAGCGGGGGAAATGATGATGAGAGATAGCTACGCCCCCTGCCACACACTACTCTGTAGAAACAAAACAAAAGGACAAAATCAGCACAAAACAACCACAAGAAAAGAAAAAAGAAACCAAACCAAAACAGACTTAAATAAAGAAACACTCAGAAATGCAGTTTTAATTTTATTTTCTTTTATATCCTCCATCACAAGAAAAATGCTTGAACATGTTTAAAGCACTCTTTAAAAATCTTTATTGGAGTGTGTCTTTAAAGAAGTGAGACCTTTTCCACTGACTCAGTTATTTACAATAAAGAGTGACCTTGAATCTACGTAGGTAACACCCCCCACCCCTCCGACCTGTGTTTCAGGTCAGACACCAGTCTGTACTGCGATGACGTCGACATTCGCTTCAGCAAGATGATGAACTCGTGCAAGGTGCTGCAGATTCGCTACGCCAGCGTGGAGCGCTTGTTGGAGAGGCTCACGGATTTGCGATTCCTCTCCATTGACTTCCTGAACACCTTCCTCCACTCATATCGTGTCTTCACCAGTGCTCATGTGGTGTTGGACAAGCTCATCACCATCTACAAGAAGCCAATCAGTGCCATTCCTGCACGGTAAGAGAGCCTGCTGGTGAGATTCCCCCAGTAAGAGTCTGAATATTACCTTTTCGGTTAAAGTTGTAACAATCAGCGACTAGAGAGTAAGCAGAGAAGAAGCTCTTGATGGTTTATGTGATTAATCTTTCCACTAAGATGTGCCAGTTACACTACAAAAACAGACCTCTTAGAAATAAGTCAAACGTTCTTCAAATTTGAAACATTTTCTTTAAATATTCGCAGGGTAACTATTACCGTATTTTAAGTATAAGCCGCCGGAGCCAAATAAACGCATAATAAAGAAGAAAAATAACATTTCTAAACATTTATGCTTATAAGATGTACAAATACAATTCAATGCTCAATGTTTGTCCAAAGTTGCATTCATAAATAATATATTCTCTTTACGTGTTGGTGAAGCCATCAAGTTTTTAGCCTCATTGCTACATGGAAGCATTGACTGTATATCTTATTTACAATGAAAGGAAGACATGGATGACATTAAGAGATCAGGTTTATTGAGTTTGAAGAGCTCGACAAAAGCGTCAGTAAGCACATCTTCATTTCATGTTTCATGAGATCATTCAATTTTTATTATATGGCAATCTTTACCTTCTACTGCAGGAGCTGCGTCTGAATGATGGCGCTTTCAGCGGTACTTCCGTGTCTCTGTGACCAAGTTTGATGACTTGCTGTTCTGCATTAGTCTGAGGTAGAAGAAAAATAAAAGAAAGAATATTAATGTCTCAATGCAAATAAAGAAAAATATCATAAAGATGAAGAGAACGAGAGAAGAAGAGAATTTGTTTTGGACAACACTTCTTCTTCTGCGAGCAGCAACTACTGATACATAAATACAGTGCCCTCTAGAGGTTGATACTGGGAAACAACAGCTATGGGGCAACCAGTTGTTATTGAGAAAACAACAAATATATGAGCAAATATATATATATTTTTTTAAATCACATGTGTTGCTTTTGAGTATATGTTGCACCCCTGGCCAAACTATGAAAAAAAAAATATGGCAATCAACTCAATCGATTAACCTGTTTATATTCCTACAGTCTACCAGATCGATCTGTCTGGGGCAAGTTGTTAATCAAATCAACCTATACTATTATAAAGTCATTTAAACATTAAATAAACTGATTACAATCAGTATTGGAAAATACCATTTGGATTGAGGCATGGTAGGTTTACTTTACAATAACTTAAAACCAACCAAGTGACATCACAGCGGACAACTCACATGTGAAGACAGCAAAAAATGACCAAGCCATCATTACAGTCCGATGAGTGAAAAGCAGGAAAAACTACAACTACACTGCTTGGTGGCCATGGTGCAGAGGTAGAGCAGTCGATCTTTGATTGGAAGATCACATGTTCGATTCTGTCCAGGTGTCAAACAGTCCTTGAGCAAGACACTGAACCCCACATTGCTCCTGGTGATTGCAGGTTGGCACCAGTGTTTTTTTTTTTACAAATTCTTCAGTGCGTGGTGGATCCCATCAACTTGTAATAAGTGAAACAGGAACAAAGTTTGGAATTTGCTCACATTTCCCCTTGAGATGCAGCATCAGTGATGTACTGGTGCAGTGAGGAGGTGGGACTTCCCCAGAGTCTGAATTAGTCTTTGCTCTCTCATGGTCTGTCTATAAGCACCTACCATTTTCTGTCCAGGTGAGGATGGAGCTAAAGCGGGGTCACCTCCTCTGTCTTCATCCATCAGAGCTAATTGGGTTCCGCCCGTCTCTCTCGTCACTCCCTCCTCCTCACTGCGCCTATTCTTTGCCCACCTTTATCTGTTTTCTCACTTTTAATTTCTTTCCGAGAGTCTGACCATCCCTCTTGCTGCTGCGCTGTCACCATGGCAACCCTTTACTCTGCTGCAGGACCCCACCCTCTCCCCTTCCCTCCTGTCTTCTCCCCTTCTCCCCCATCATCTGCAGCAGATCCACACTATTAAATATTGATGTCGGTGTTTTGCACCCTGCGCTCATGTTGTCACCTTTCCTCTTTTTTTGTTGTAGTCCCTTTTCCAGTCCCTCCTTTCACTTTTCTCTTTGTTTCCTGTGTGTTTAATTGGCCCTCATTTCATTTTTTACTTCTAACAAGTCTTGCCTTTTTTTTTCTGAATTTCCGCAACGAGAAACATTAGGGCTGCAGCTATCACCATATAGGGCTGGAGGCTTCCCACTCGCCCACTCCCAGCATGCAGTCGTCAGTGTGGTGGAATCCATATCCACTATGTTGCATTAACTCCCGCTTCATGCCCTCCCTCGCCGTTTTCTGTTTACCCCTCACATTTTTTTCTTCAGTAAACCCCTGTCTCCTTCTCTCCCTTGCTCTCCATTAGGCTTCCCTTTTCTCTGCTCCTCTCTTGCCATGTCTCTGTGGGGCTCCCTTGGGCTGGTTGCTGTTGGCAGCACCCGTACCTCCCACATTGTCACTTGACATGCTATTTATAGGCCTTCAGAGGGGGTGGCTCTCAGTGCAAGGAAGATGCTGTCTTAAACAATGTAGCTTTAAAAAAGAGGCAGGAGCTCCAGAGAAGCCCTGCAGTTAATGTGTCCCCACTCTGCTTCTGACTCGTGCAGCATGCACACCCATCACCGCGTAACCTTTTCTCCCTTTTGCACCTCCTCAGATCAGGCTCTTTTCAACCCAATTTAGAAAGAAGCTCCACTTACAGTTCTGTTTCTGTTTTAAGCCCAACTCTCTGTGTTCTGTACCCCACAGCTCTTTGGAGCTTTTCTTTGCCAGCAGCCAGAACAACAAACTCCTCTACGGCGAGCCACCCACGTCGCCACGTGCCAGCCGCAAGTTCTCCTCCCCTCCTCCCCTCTCCATCACCAAGACGTCCTCTCCAAACCGCCGTCGCAAACTTTCCCTCAACATTCCCATCATCACAGGCGGTAAAGCCCTGGACTTGGCTGCGCTAAGCTGCTCTCCCAACGGCTATGCAAGCATGCACTCCTCCATGTCTCCCTTCAGTAAGACCACACTCGACATCAACAAGCTCTACGTGTCCAGC
Source organism: Oryzias celebensis (assembly GCA_014656515.1). Lineage (NCBI taxonomy): Eukaryota > Metazoa > Chordata > Actinopteri > Beloniformes > Adrianichthyidae > Oryzias > Oryzias celebensis. Next base: position 10,172,562 of record BNCR01000003.1, read on the forward strand.
ACAATGGCCAGCAAAATCCCAGACGAAGCAGAGCCCAAAGCTGAAGGAAAAGCTGAAGAGGCTGTCCTCAACAAGCAAGGTTAGAGCCTGATGGACTCTGGCCTGCTTCATTATGTCAGTGTGGATTTGATTTATTCAGCATCTGAAATGTCTCTATTCAAACAATTGAGATCAATTATAAAAGCCAACCTTCATGATTTTTTTTTGGAACAGAGGAAAAAAGCTGTTATTCATGATTGTAGTAGTAAAGCTGACATGTATTAAACTCAATAGAAATCTGATTTTACGAGACACAAGAGTCACAACTGTTATTTATACTATCTCAAGTAGTTATGATGACCTTTAGTGATAATTATTTACTTTATTCCTGCTTATATTTTTTTTAACCTTGAAAATTTCTTTCCAGATCTATCAGTAAGGGAGGAATGTGATGAAGATCCAAGTCAATGTGATGAGACGGAAGCAGAAATGTCGTCCCCCAAGTCTCCATCGACTCCCAAGAATGTCAAGTCAAAGAACTCTGGTACAATGAAACCTCTCTCCTAAACCCTAAAACCTGTTATTTACTTTTAAACCCAACCAACCAGATAGGAAGACGAGTGGAAGAACTGGCAAAAAGTAGGAATAGGAGTTAGTGGTACATTCTCAATGATTTTTAACCCAAATTATAAGAAAACTGATGTTTTTAGCAGTTTAGAAAAGTGAAAAATTCATTGATTTCAATGAGAAGACCAGCAGCAGAATTATTTATGATTTTATACTCCAATCATCTTTTGATTCTCTTTTGTTCTATTATAAATGTGTTCCCAGTGGTCTTTTAATTATAATTATGCTATTTTTTGGCAAAAAAAAAGTTGCTTTCAAGCACATCCCTCTGGTTACATTCTCTCCTGCTAGCTTAACGCCCCTTAAAACCCCAACCTAACAATCTTGGAACAATATTGGAGCTATCCAGTCATACAGTTTTGAGCCAGATGTTAGCTAAATGAAGATGTCTTTTAATGCATCCAGGCAAATATGTCAAATAACTCAGAACTTCAATTTTAAACCTCATTTTCTTTATTTATGTTCTCCATCATGAGGAAAATGATACAAAAACACGATTTTCATTGAAGTGGGTCTCTAATTTAGTGCCTAACTTATGAAAAAATGTAGCTACAAAGCAGAACCCTAAAAACTGATGAAATGTTCAGTCAGTGCTTATTGTACACTGACACTTTTTCTTCTTCTGACAGGAAACTGATTTAAAAAGGCAAACCCTCAGATTGAGATAAACAAATATAGCTACAGCTGACTTATGAAAACTTTTTTTCTCAGTGAACGATAAGCACAGATAAAGCCAAATAAGGTCTGAAGAAAAACCACCCACAGCATCCTGGCCCTCCCCGTGCCGCAGAGAGGGAGCATCCACCCCGTAGGTAGTCAAGCACAATCCATCCCCAGTGTGTTCTCTTCCTACGTTACTGGATACAAGGGAAGCCAGTACCTTTTGTGAGTAGGTGGAAGGAAACCTTGTACCTTAGCAACGATGTACGTGTTCTTCTATACCGCCCCCGGCTTCACGGAGGAAGGCAGAGAGGGAAGAAGGGAGTAAAGGAAGGAGGCAGTTGCTGCCATGAGCTGCAGGACACACTGTGCTACATCTGTTTCAGCTCTCTGATACGCTCTAATGGCCAACAACTTCCTTTAATTATTCTTATTTGCTACTATATATTTACTGAATGTTACACAGAGAGTCACAACCATTGCAGTTGCCTAAAAAATTCTATTTGATCCCAAACTTTCCTCTTTTTACTGATTTTACTAGTTCTGTGATAATAAATTCCTCTCTACAAAAATGTATTTGTTCTTTTTCTAGAGTTTTCCCTGTTTAATTTCAACAATGGCATGGTGGTGTCATCTTGTCGAGAGCTGGAAAATAACCGCAGTGCCCTTTCTGCTGCATCGGCCTTTGCGATCGCCACAGCTGGAGCCAATGAGGGCACGCCGACTAAGGAGAAGTATCGCCGGATGTCTCTGGCCAGCACAGGTCGGGAAAAATAAAGAAGCTTTTTATCTTCCATTAAAAAAGGTTTTATGTCAAATGTTTATAGAGATTTCTTACACTCCACTGCCTTTCTGAAACATAAATAAATATCCATCACAATCGAAATATAAGTATTTGTAAAGTTTAAATAAAAATAACACTTTATGGAATTAAAAAACTAAAAGAAATGTTCAAATGAGGGGACACACATGAACTGCAATTACCTATTAATGGTAATAAGCCACATAATTTTTTGTGGGGTTTTCTTATAATAATTTGGGTAATGCTTCCTTGTACAGGACGGTTCTTGCTGGGTATTTATATGGTACTTACAGTAGAAATAGAGCAGGCTTTCTTTTACAGTCCAGTTTTGCCTTTCTTAAAAGGTATTTCTGTGTACCTACCGTTTCCTTACACATGATAAGTACCATGAAATACACGTAAACTTGTCACGTGAATTCAACTCAATACTCAGAAAGTACTCTCCGTGTACCTACTCTCTTCTTACACATAGTACAAGAAACACATAAACTAATCACTTGAATAATTCAAGGTGCTCAAAGGTACTTTTTGTGTACATACTCTTTTCTTACATGTGGTGAAACACACACTAATAATAATAATAATAAAAAAACACATAATAATCACCAAAGTAACCCCGTCACCACATAAATACATCATATACACTCAATGAGTTTGATGCAAGCAGCATGTAGAAACAACAAGTGCCACTCAAATACCTACGTAAGTATCATGCAAATACAGATACTTCAGGTACCATGTAGGTAACATTTAAAATACCCAGTAAGTATTGTACTGTAGCAGGAAGCGTTACAGATTTTCCCTAAAATGCTTTTCATTCTTTAAACTAAAATAATCCTGAGTCACTGTAGTGAAAGATATTTTTTTGCAACATTTTATTTTTCATTTTAAAATGTCTTCTGAAAATTATATCACAAATATTCACACTATAAGAGTTATATTAGAAACATATTCATATTGTAACATATGCACGTACAGTATATCTGTGGTAAAACTTTGCTCTCCTATTTCTCAGGTTTTCCTACCGATCAGAGGAATGGGGACAAAGAATTTGTCATTCGAAGGGCCGCCACCAACAGGGTGCTGAATGTTCTGCGCCACTGGGTCTCCAAACATTCACAGGTGCAGCTTCTTTGCTTTGCTTTTCATATATTTGGTGTGTGTACAATAAGTCGGATGAGAGCTCACTACTGTTGTCCTTGTAGGACTTTGAGCTGAACTCAGAGTTGAAAATGCGTGTAATTGGCTTCCTGGAGGAAGTGATGCACGACCCGGAGCTGTTGACTCAAGAGAGAAAGGCAGCTGCCAATATTATCAGGTAGATTTTTAGCCATGACATCCTGATTTAAAGAAGTACATGTAGATTTGAAATATTTTTAATCTGAAGTTTTTCAATAGGTAAAAATATATATTTTTTGATGGGTTATCTTAACTCAGAGAAAAAACATTAGGAAAAAAGATACATTTGGTTCAAAGAAAACTACTAAAACCCCCAAAATTAAATTTTTGCTTCAAAAGGTAACCAAGATAATATATTCCAACACGAGTAACAAAAGAATTGAATTGAAGAAATAACCAAAGTGTTTTAGGAGAGATAACAATCAGCAATTGGTTGTTTATTCTAGAACTTTCAACATGAAAAGTGTCAAAAATGGACAGAAAAAAATAACTTCATTCATTCAAGCAAATTTACAATTATTCAATGAATAGATCAAAAGTTACTAAATATCAAACCTATCTGCAGGACTCTCACCCAGGAGGACCCTGGAGACAGTCAAGCCACCATTGAAGAGATTACAAAGATGGTGAGGGGACAAAAAAACTGTCTGTAAGCTCTTCCCTGGAAGTCATTTGTGCTCCAGTTTTAGTCATTGTTTGTGTGGGTTCCTGTGTTTTTAGGCCATGGAGGAAAGTAAGACTGAACCGTTTGAAAACCACTCAGCCTTGGAGATTGCTGAGCAGCTCACGCTGCTCGATCACCTGGTTTTCAAAGTCATTCCCTACGAGTGAGTTCATGTAAACGTGTGTACATGGGTGAACAAACACTGGCACTGAGTCATGCATGGAAACAACTGCAGAGCATGGAGGTTGACAGGGAGTGTTTAAAAATGAAACTCTGGCATTTATTTTGGAACAATAAGGTATATTCTTGAACAGGGAGTTCTTTGGTCAAGGATGGATGAAGAACGACAAGAACGAGAGAACACCATACATTATTAAGACCTCCAAGCATTTTAACGACGTGAGTGATTCCAGCCAATGACATGGCAGAACGACAGAACTACAGGTGTGATTACGTGTTTCATCCCCCTCCATCAGATCAGCGACAGGATTGCCTCGGAGATCCTGCAGTGGGACGATGTCAACATGCGAGTGGCCGTGATAGAAAAATGGGTAGCTGTGGCTGACATCTGCCGCTGCCTGCACAACTACAACGCCGTGCTGGAGATCACCTCCTCACTCAACCGCAGCTCCATCTTCCGTCTCAAGAAGACCTGGCTCAAAGTGTCCAAGCAGGTATCGGTCACTTTCTGATAAAAATGACCACACATGTGGAAAAAGTACTAATGAGATTAAGGACAGGCTCTTAAGGTAATCACAGTTATTTCCATTTTTCACACATATAGGTTTGTGTGCATAAGACTCAGTAAGCAGATTGAACATGAATTGCCAAACTTCACATGTTCTTCTCTGCATTTTTATTTTTATTTGCAGACCAAGACTGTGATTGACAAGTTACAGAAGCTGGTGTCATCAGAGGGCCGGTTCAAAAACCTGAGAGAAGCACTGAAAAAGTAAGCGTCCTGGTTTTCTTATGGAGTTTGATGAACATGCGTCTTTATCTGCACCTGTGCAATCGTCCTTCTCTCATCCATCTGTTGCTTCAGCTGTGATCCTCCTTGTGTTCCCTACCTGGGAATGTACCTGACTGACCTGGCCTTCATTGAGGAAGGAACACCCAACTATACTGAGGAAAACCTGGTCAACTTCTCCAAGATGAGGATGGTAATGAACATCAACACACAGATGAGCATGCTTTTTAGGGTCTTAGACCTCTTTTTCACTTTCTACATCAGAAGCAACATATTTTTTTTCTTTTTAAAATGAGCAACAGAATAATCAGCATGACTGATTTTAAGGATTTCCTGCAACTTCTTTCCAGATATCGCACATTATCAGAGAAATACGACAATTTCAACAAACAGCTTACAAGATAGATTATCAGACAAAGGTGAGATAACCTTTTCTTTTTCATTTTGCATGATTTTGTACAAATTTTAGACAACAAATCATTTAAATTGTTTAAATTGCCTGGGTTTTATTTCATAAATAATATTAAGATTCAATTTTAAAAAGAGATCTTCAGATGCTTGAACTTGACAAGAGCAGATGCAGCACGGGGGGGGTTGTGGTGCACAGGCAGAGTTGTTGGTCTTAGACCTCGCTGTTTTGACTGCTCTTCTTTGACCGCTCTGTTTTGTGATTCTGCAGGTGGCTAAATACCTGCTGGACAACAGCACAGTGTTGGATGAGGAGAGCCTGTACGAAGCATCTCTGAGAATTGAGCCCAAAACTTCATCATGAAGAAGACGTGTCTATTTCTTTTGTCTTAAAGAAGCAAGACTTCAACATGTAATTTTGCTATTATTTGTATTAGACAGAGTAGGCTGTGCCCTTTTAGTATCTACTCCCAAATGAACCTGTTGTGCATAGTTGTTATCAAAGGCAGAGTAGAAGTCCAGAGAACCTTTATTTCTATATTGATGTTATTTTTGTATTGTTGTACATTTAGTTTATTTTTATTTAAACTAAGAGAAATTTAAAACAATAGTTTCCACCTTTTTTGTGCCAGACGTCAATGGAAAACTACAATTATGCAGCAGCAGCAGAATCTAAACTAGCATCCATTTTCTTTTTGGGAAATATTGTCCTTTCATTTTCTTTACAAAAACGTTGTTCTATTAGATCTGCAGTTATTCCATTTCAGCGTGAAATTAAGATAAATTAAAATCCTGGCTTGTTGAACTGAAGGCCAATACGATTTCAGTGAGAAAAAGAACCAAATCAGGTTTAGATGTGATTTAAAACCTTTTTATTTTTGTTGTGTATGGAAACAATTTATAAATATGGTAGAAAATGTTCTGTTTTAAACCAACAGGAAACAAATATTATATTGTCACTTTATTACCCTGGTGGGCAACATCATGTAAATACAATGCAAGCACCAGGCAATGTATGTAGCAGATATAACTAATTTTAAGCCACTTTAAGAAGTTCAATTCCCAGCTTCTAGACAGTGTGAACCACTGTCCTGATCATTAATTCTCTTTGGCCAGTGCATTATGGGTTTGCCTTAATCATACAAATGATTATATAACAACAAAACTATGTAAACTATTTTGTCCTACAATTTGCCAATGGAACAGAAATATTGGCTGTGTATAATATTGTGTACAGGCAGTCATTTTCTTAATGTGCAATGTGTATAAGACCAAGAAAAAAAAACCCATCCCTTGAAATTTGTTATTCTTATGAACGTTCAGCTCTGTAACAACTTTTCTGTGTATGATACTTATAAAAAATACAACTTATAGGTGTAACACATTCTGCATCCTGTCGGTTTTGATGTGCTGACAGGAACTTTACAGTAATATTATTGTGCTTCTTCTTGGAATACTTCTCTGTATTTTTTACATGCTTTGTATTGAAAACACCTTAAGCTTGATGGGCAGGCATGTTTCACTTTCACATGTTCAAATCAAACTTGTATCTAGAACCGTATGTGAACTGTATTTAAACGCCAACCTTGCACAATAATCTATACCCTCTAACAGGCACATCCAATGTTTGCAGTGAGCAATACCCTGTGATATGAGAATAACCTTTTAGTCTATTTCAACAGCTTGAGTAGTATTTCCAGTTTTGTATAAAAGTGTATTCTTTCCTGATTACCTCTTGTTAATAAATCTACTCTTTCTCAGGGGGAGAAATTTCTGCAGTATATCTTTCACATTGAGAGCTTAGTCTTGAATAGGGGTGTAATAATTCACTTTAACAAGGATTCGATTCATATCATAATTTGGGGTTGACGATCATTTTTTCCTGCCATTACATGTGTGTTTCTGCTGTGATGGCACTGTCATTTTTTACGTTATCGTAAAATAAACCTACTGTGCTTCAATCTAAATAGTATTTTCCAATGTCAATATAGTTGATTTATTTCATTTTCAAGCAGTTTTATAATGGTATAGATCATTTCAATTAGGAACTGTCCTCATACAAGTAAATCTCGTTGGATCGTAGAAATATAAATCGATTAATTGGTTAAGTAAATAATTTATAAAGACCCTATCTTGAAGCATAAAACTTAAATTTTATTTTAAATCTAAAATGACAGATTAGAAGAACAGGTGATTAGAGGACCCCAATTTCAAGGTGAGTTGCCTGATGCCCTTATTGGAGATTTTTTTATGCCCCTTTATATTGTTTTTTTTTTTTTACCCATTTCTTTTGAAAATTAAGTGAATTTTGTTATGTTCTATTTATTCATGCTACCATTTGAAATGATTGAGAAGTTTCTTTTTATAATTAAAAAAAAAAAAAAAGTAAATACATATACTGACGAAATAGTTGGATTTTTTAAAATCTTGTTTTCTCCAGGTTTGTCAGTCCCACCCAAAACAGAATATTTCTGATGTTTGATCTGTGAACATCTTGCCCACATAGTGGTTTCTTTCTAGGACTCTTATAGATTTATTACTTGATCTGAATATTTAGATGTTTATTTTTATTTTACCTACAGACCAATTCTATTTACGATGATGATACACACATTTTAAATCCAAATAGCAGTCTTTCCACTTATTGCATCCTAAGGTAGAGTCAAGATATTGAGAAGCTTTATAGGTTAACAGTAAGTTCGTGACCATGAGATCTTGTCTGACATAAAAATAAATCAGATAATAATAAAAATAATTTACTTTAAAGCACATAATATAATATTATATTTTTTGCCAATTATCTGCACATGCTACTCCTTTCCTTAAGGGGGCAGTATTGTTTCAAAAACTTTTCACTTTAGAACGGATATTCAAATGTAAGGTGTTCATTGGTTGCTTACTTTTAGGGCACAGCCCCGTTTTGATGACGTAGTTTTAGAATCAACCAATGTAGTTGCTGGAGTTTTCTTTCGTAACGCGGTAAGGAGGGGCTTGTTACAAAACATCTCTTCCTTGAGGCGCCAATTCTCGTTCAATTAAAAGCATTCTGACCGAGTTCTTGCCTTTGCTGGATGAATTTTTGTCGGTTCTGAGGAAACAAATGGCAACAAAACGAACCAAACGTGAAGTGGCTGTGAAGGTATGTTTGTGCGTTTCACTTCCGTCACTTCTAAAACTAGCGGAACAAAGTTTAAATGACAAATGATGTGAGTAAAACTGAAGGAGATGTCACAAAAATGAAGCTTTATGATATGATGACTATCTGGGCACACCTGGCAGGACTTGACTCCCGAGAGTTTAGCTGCGACAGTCCGGCGTTCATCCCGAAGCGTCCTGGTTCCGAAGAGGCTTCAGTACTCCCCGAACCCGACGCAGGAAACCCACAACAAGAAACCTGTAAGAACCACACGCATTCAGACCATTTCCTGTTGATTTTATTTACTTGTATTTTTTATTTATTCACTTCTAGAAAACAAACATAATTAAAATCAGGCAGAAGAGACCAAAAGACGAGGAGGTTGTTCCAAATAGTGATGAGGAGCAGGTAAACTGCAACAACTCTGTCCAAACTACAAACTTTGTTATTTTCTTTCTTATTTAGCATAACATGTTATACCATCTTTGTTTAACAGAAATCCTACGGACAGCTGTCTGCTTATGAACTGGAGCGCCTTGAAAACATCAGACAGAATCAGGCTTTTCTGTCGTCCATTAACTTATTCCAGGTGATGTGACACATGAACTCATCCCTACACCCTCCAAATTGACCGTGGAACTGTTGCACCTTACTGAATACACATCTAAGTGTGTCGATGCTTCAAATGCCACTCCCGTCATGTTTCGGCCTATTTTAGAAGCGTTCCCAGTGGTCTTTTAATTGGGAATATACTGTTTTTAGCCCGAGTAACTCCGCCCTCTTTTCTCATCATCGTTTTTATTGCTAGATTGCAGCCCCTCACAATCCCAACTGAACATTACTAGTGGAGCGAAAATGGCGAGCAACATCAGCTGTTCAGTTTTGTGCCGGATGCCAGCTCAGACGAAAACAAGGCATTCATGGATCTATTAGTCTGCAAGTAGATGCACCAGGATAGAGTTGAGCAGGAAGCTCATTGTACTTAAATATAATCTTTGTCAAACTTCCTTTTTTTCTATGCTCCTGATTTACCACCATTTGAATCAATAAAAATACCCAGAAATACACTTTTAAGCTTAATTTTCTTTCGTCACGTTAAAATACACACAATTTTTCATCTGAGTGAAGTTTTTTTTTGGAAAATGCATGTACATCTTTCCAGGTGTGTAAGTTCTGACGATGCCACTGGTTTTTCATGAACTGCTTTCTTTGTCTGAAGGCAACTGAGGAGTTAAAGCAGCTGACTCGACCAAAGCCGTCACAGAGGGGTTTGAGGTATTGTTGGTGTATTTTTTAAAACATATTTTGGGGCAGGGTGAGCACAGCCCTGATGTGAATGATGTTGGTTAAGATGTGACAGTTTTCTTTCATGAGGTAATTTGTTGTGGAGTTTGAGATGTGACCTTACAGAAGTGAAAGAATTGATTCCAAGTATGTGTATGTTGTGCCTTTATGGAGCATAAAATAGATTTTTGAGTGATATGGTTCAGTGTGTCATTTTCTTAACATTTCTATATTTCCTTTTTGTGATATTTCTTTTTTAAATTTTTTTTTTTACATGTGGTTGCAGATCACAGCCTGTGAAGGAAGTACTTCCTGCCCGCAAATCCCTGCGCCTCCAGAAGAAGGAAGCAGAGGTGCTGGCCCTTCCCACTAAGACCGAAAGAGCATTTACCAATGATCAGGTGACAGCTTTAAAACCTGATGGTTGATGTGGATTTACTTGTTTCCTGTGGTTTTGTCTCCTGTTATTAAGCAGAGTTGTTTTCCTTCTTTAAAGTTGTCACCGGGAAAGAAACCGTCTGGCCCTCTGCCTTTGGAAACGATCAACATGGAGGAGGATTACAAGCTACCGCCACAACTTCTTGAACTCTTATCTGAGGTTTTATTTCTTTAATTTTACTTTAAGCTTGGAATATTTTATTTTTTGTTAAATTATTTTGCAAATCAATGACTTGCTTTCCTCAGGAGTCGCAAGTCAGAAAGCTTAAGCTGGACTTAAAAGAGTGAGAACTTTTTTATTTTTTATACAAATACAAAGTTTGACACCTTTTTGCTAGAAAAAGTAACCCAGGAATGAAACTGTTGAAACACTTTTGGTGCAGGTACACCTCTGAGCTGAAAAACATGAAGATAACTGAAGAAAAGGTGGTCAAAGTGGTGAAGGATCGTATCTTCTCTGCAGCCTTTCACCCCTGCAGCAGCAGCCTGCTGATGGCTGCAGGAGACAAGTGGGGAAAAGTGGGACTCTGGAACTTAGTGAGTTTTGCAGCAGACATTGTGAATATAAGTGACCATTGGATCGCGTTCAAGGGTTTTTAGTGTCAGCCTTTTGTAGGCATTGAGTGAAAGACCTGCTCTGTATCTACAGGTTATCTTTAACAGAACACGTATATGTTTTTACTTTATGCAACATGTTTTTACTCTTTTTACCTTACACTGGGGATTATGAAAGTTCAGCTACAGCTCGAAAAATGAACTCAGTCAGTCGTCCGGCTGTTTCATGTCAGGGTGGAGTCTGGGGAGACGATGGCGTTCTGCTCTTTGAGCCACACACCCGTCCAGTGGGCTGCATGGCGTTCTCCACGGCTCGCCCCACACAGCTGCTGAGCCTCAGCTATGACGGCTCTCTGCGCTGCATGGACGTTGAGAAGGCCGTCTTTGATGATGTGAGACACAGAAACAGATGATCCGTCCTCCATGTTTGACCTAAGCATTTAAATCTCTTTGTGTGTGACAGATCTGTCTCCACTGCAGATCCCAAGCAACAAAAAGGCTCTTTATTTATTTATTTTTTAATAGGTGTATGATATTGATGATGGCCTGAAAACGTTTGCGTTCATGTCACATGACTGCTCTACGCTTGTAGTTGGGGACTGGTATGGAGAGGTCGCCATCGTTGATAGGCGTACACCAGGGTAAGATTTGTCCCATTTGCTTCTTTTTAATGAAATGACCTGTTTTTAAAATAATTTTTCTATGATTTATTCCTGCGAAGAAACTCCCATGAATCTCTCCACACACTGGATTCTAAGACTTTACGCTGCGTTAGCGTTCACCCTCTTCAGATGCACTACTTTGCTGTTGCAGAAAGCCGGTAAAACCAAACAACAAGCAGATTGTTTTCCTTTTTTCACGACTACAACTTCACAAGCTTTTATTCTGAAGGAAGCATTTTTTGAAGGAGTTTTTGGCTTTGTCTGCAGGGCTGTCCGTATTTACGACAGCCGGTGTCTGAAGAGGACCAATAGCAAAGCCGTCTCCCACCTGCAAGGCCACACTTTAGGCGTAAGCAGCGCTTATTTCTCTCCCTGTACTGGCAACAGAGTTCTCACTTCCTGTTTGGATAACAACATCAGGTAAAGCCAAAACGAGCCTTTTTAGAAGATGAAATTATTCTGTTGTTTTCCTTGAAGTAAACAGTTTTCTTTTAAAATGACCAGAATATACGACACCTCTGCATTGACCACCAGCTCCCCCTTACTCAAATCTATCAGGTACATTTATGCATCACTCCTTTTATTCTATAGATTCACTTTATTAAATGTGGAGATGGTCACACCCGGCTTCCTTTCTCTCTCAATCGGACAGACATGAGATGCAGACCGGTCGCTGGCTGTCCAAACTCTCGGCAGTGTGGGACCCCAAACAAGACGATTGCTTTGTGGTGGGGAGCATGATGAGACCTCGGAGGGTGCAGGTCTTCCATGAAAGCGGCCGGCTCCTTCACTCCTTTATGGACAGTGAGAACCTTAACACTGTGCTTTCCATCACTGCTTTCCACCCCACGAGAAACGCAGTGTTGGGTGGGAACTCATCGGGTCGCCTGCATGTTTTCTCCAGTTAAAAACAAAGTACACAAACGTTGATGTGTTTTTTCACACTTGTGACATGTTGTCTTTTGTTCTTTATCTGGGTTTACAGCTTTAAATATGCAAATGTTTTATTTCACAACAACAGTATAGAGATTTGAGATTAAACTGTTGAGCTGAGTCTTTTTTTTTTTTTACCAAATTACACTAAAAGTTCTACATTAAATCAGATTCATTCTAGACATCTATTACATTCCTAAGAGTTCAGACTCTGTTTTGACTTAAACTCATGTTGGCACAGATGAGAAATATAGAAATATTTTCTAAAATCTTCCACAGTTTGATCCTGTGGTTTATAGTCATGTATATATAGTCATATTCTTTTATCAGATTGCTGCAGATATTTCTTGACTCTTCTCTCTACAAACCTTCCATGTCCTTTGTACACATCATAGCTTTCTTACTCAGGATGTGTTTTTTTAAGTTTAAAGCTTTCTGTGTAACAGGTGGAACATGCAGCCATTTGCAGCTTTGTACACTTGCAAGATTTCTTTTTGCTTATTCACTGCATTGTATTTAATGTAGTTAAAGGGTAAAAAAACCTTATTTTTCGGTAGTTTACTGCCTTTGCAATCTACAAATATATGGTTTTTGTAATAAATATCCTTGCGTACTGTATGTGTCCTTACTTCTGTCACCAAAAGAGGGCAGTCTAACAAAACAGAACACACTGAGCAAAGGGATTTTCATTTAAAAGATGCATTATTTGAGATTAATTTAACTTGAACCCAGACTATGCAAGATATAAAGAATAAATAATGTTTATTTATAGCTTACACCAGTGTTAAGTCAACAATTGCAAATAAGCAGCCTTGTTTGGAGGTAATAAATGCAAGAAACATGCTTACAGAGACACTGTCGTGTGCCGGGCCTTCGTACAGGAAAGACGTTTATGGTAGGAACATCGATGACTCAGTAAAATGAATAAAACTAGAAAGTACTGCTTGTGAGTGGAGCTGTTGAACTTCTTTGTTGTGTTGATAGTATTTGTAAAAACGAAGAAAAAACTCAAAAAATGGAGATCCAATACCAGTAATAGTGTGTTTTAGGCTTAACTGTACAGTTCCACATTCATAAAAGTCATTTTAAAGGACTTGATAGTGTTTAAACCTTTTACACACCCCAGATACAAATACATTTCCATAAAGCAGAACCGGCCCGTAAAAGACTGGCGTGTAAAACCATTTTAGGTGACGTTGGCAATGGGAGCTACAATGGTTTTCCACATGCATCTAATGGACCAGTTAACATTGTGACAGGATCACAGATATGTCCTTGTCTTTTGACGCAGACAAACATGTTTACAGGTAAAACATATTCTCTACAGCATCTTCTGTCACCGACTGTCTTTATTTTTTAGGAGAAGCATTTTTTTTTTATCCAAACTGATCGAAGACAAATGTGTGAAATTTTCAATAAAGCCTTATTTTTTAAAGCTGGTAGGAAATGTTCAGTAAAAATATTTATTCTTGATGCAACACTGATTTAAACTTAAAAGAATGCGATATGTAGTAATGTCTGCGGTGAGTTTTACTCCTGGAAAACTCCATAACAGTTTTAACTTTAAAAACTGCCCATCTCTTGAACATGTTTTAAAAATACCACCAAAAGCCGGCATGAATCCCCTATCAGTCATTGATGTAAGGATTTGGATAAATGACAGAAGTTAAGCATTGTTACTACCTGTTCAGCAGCCATGTGGGCATTTAAATGTACCTACACCCTGAGGGGACATTTTTCAATAAAGACGGGACTAAAAGATGCTGTGAAACTTTCAAGAAATGACTTTAAATTAAACATAAATAGTCTAAACTAACTTATAAACTGATAAAAGCCTAAAGAATGGCAGACCACATCATAAAGAGCTCCTCCCCTTTTGGCCACAAACAGACTTGAATGGGACAACAGAGGTTTCTTTGGTAAATATGGTTTAACAAGATGTAAACATGATTTGTCTTAGGCTTTATAAAACCACAAAAAATACTACAAATATGCTAAAGTCACTGCAAGGAAACATCTACATATTATCAGGACAGTAGTTTGGGCAAATAGATACAAATGTTTTTGTCAGATTTAAGAAATAAATACATAAAATCCTGAAGAAGCTAAGCCAAGCAGATGTAAAAGACAAATCTAGACTTGAAATAAAAAAAGAATAATGTTTGGAAAAGCAGCATCAAACGTGGGAGAATACTGCTTAAATTTTACAAAGGACATTAGATTCAACCCCACTAGAGACTGCAGGATTTAAACACTTACTTATTGTCCTTTCACCTTTACATCTACTGTAAAAGCACAGAAAAGTTACTTGTCCTCTCACACACACACACACACACACACACACACACACACACTGATTGTAGTAACTACTGATATTTGGCTCCTATTTAAGTGTTTTATTCCATTACTTATGTAATGGCTACCTATGTTCCTAAAGGCTTAACTTATAGTCAGCTTTATAACTTCAGCATCTGGACAACAGTGATAACGTGAGAACACTTAACACAGATCTGACCACAAACAGAACTAACAAATCTTCAAGCTGCTGCAACACATTTTTTAAGGGTTTTTAGGTCTGGGGCCTCATTTATAAAACTGTACATGGCGTTAAACTACACTGCTACACAAAAATCTGAAAAGGTTTAGATTTAGGAACATGTACTTTTTCGCAGAGGTCCCTTTCCTTTTTTTTTTTTTTTTTGCATAAATGAAGGTGAGTTGTTTTTCTCATTTATCCATAGAAGGTCCATGTAGTTAAGTGATACATTCATGAGAAACTTGGATCATCAACAGAGAAGGGAAGTTATTATTCTGATATGATTAAATTTTTCACTTGATTGGATCATAATTGACAATAAATCTGAGTTTTTTTTAATTCCTTCAGTACTGTGGCAACCACTGCCGACTTCTTCAGTGTGCTTTCAGGCCAACGGTGTATTTTTTATAGGCACAGAGGCTGTTTAAGCCCAGAAATATGATATTGTAAAAGTTATTGCTGCGTACTTTTGCTTTGTGAAACAATAAAGAAACAATTTTAAAGTCTGTATGTGTTTTTATTCTTTCACAGTTGCTCTTTACTCCTTCAGATGTCAAGCTCTGGGCATCTCCTCATCATTTATTGCAATGTGATGTGTTGGATTTTTGTCACTGACTGTATATGGAGAACTGGACTGAGTGACCACACCACCTTGTATTCCAAAGAGGAAGTACCTTCTGGTCCCAAAAAGCCAAAATCCCATAGACTTCCACTGAGAAATAAACAGCTATTATTCGATCATTTTTATGTGTCAGAATATTAATTCTTGCTCCGCAACATCTTTTTAACACGTTCTCGCTAATCCTAATTTTTTTTCATGTTATTTTTGCCATGACGGCTTACTGAGAACATCTGGTTTCAAGATGGCCAGAGACATATAGCGGAAAGATGGCGACTGAATTGACTTCATTTGGTTGGAACCGGAAGTAAGTCATTCATCTATGGGTGACGTGTCGGTCGCTCTGTCCCGTTCTATACAGTCAGTTAGTGGTTTTAGCTCATTCATGACTGAAAATGTCTTTTGTCATTTACTTTCAATCATGTTAATAGATTAATCGGTTTTCAAATGTGTTGTCCCCAAATGAGCTTTTCTAAAGATTTATTGCTTATTTTTTTAAATACAATTTTAATACCTTTTATTTATAAAATGTAGCTTTTAAATATTTACAATAACTGCATTACAGCAGTGTTTTTTATGTGTATACCTGTAGCAATTTTTATTTAATTTAGACAGCAGCACTTACAAGTCCCTTTCAAAATAAAGCATGTCCTGTGTCAAATAACTCACTAGCCTATTGTTTTTTTAAAGCATTTGCACTTTTTTAACACCAAAGTGCCACAATGAGTGAATAAAACACGTGGCGCTGGAGCCTGAGGATTCAGACCCCTGGCGTAACGGTTAGCTCTGTTGCCTCACAGTGAGCAGACCTTGGTCCAATCCTGTTTGGGTTCTTTCTTTTAGAATTTTGCATGCATGTCACAGTCCAAAATCTTGTTTCAATTTGGTTAATTGGTGACTCTCAATTGTTCTTTTGGAGTGTGCCTATAATGAAGAGGTGAACTGTCCAGGGTGATCCTGGTAGGATAGCAAAAGACTGCATCCGCGTCTTTGCACAGGAAGCAGGGTAAAATAGTGACCACTGCACAAAGTTTTGTGTTTGCATATTTTCGCCTGCTTTGAACAGACTTTTACAAACGAGGCCCCAGGAGAACTGTAAAGTGTTTTTTTTTCCTTTTGCATCAGATCTTACTGTCGGTTTCTTGTTGTCGGTTCACTGTTTCATGTTCTAACAAAAACCCACAGTGATTTCTTACATTCATCCCAGTTTGCTTCAATTGAATAAGCTCTTCTGCTGGCTCTGTTACTTTTCCTAAACTCTCATCTTGCAAAAATATCTTAACAAAGTAAAACTGAATAGAAAAATAAAGTTAACTCTAATCTTTGCTTGAACTAATAAAAATATGATAGACTTGGTTTGTTTTTTTAATGAAAATCATGTTACTGTAAAAGATAAATACCTTGATATGATCTGAACTCTTCAACTAAAATATGATGTCTTTTCTTCATAGTCAGGATGGTGGCAGCTTATTCCAAACCCAGCTGATTTTACTGAAGATGTCACCTTTGCTCCCCGACCTGTCTGTGATGGTCAGTCTACTCTCACTTCATCTCACTTGCTGACAACTAAGCTTCCCATCCACCGTAATTTACAGGCGAACCAGCGCCGCAGAGGGCAGAAGTATTCAAAGTGGAATTGCTGGAACTCAGGCGTCTTCCGAATGTCTCTCAGGAAAGCAATGTCCAAGTCTGACTCAGTTAACATGATGAGCAGCAGCAGCAGGGTAAACAGTAGTCCAATGGTTACCAGGAACAGACGCAACACGCTTAAGATAAACTTGTTAAGCTCCTCTACATCCGGCGACTGTCTGCTCTTGACCATCCCCATTGACCGTTTGCTGGGGCCAAACTCTGCCGCTTGCCTCTCCTTTGAAGCCCTCTCCTCTGACTCCTCCTCGTCGATGCTACAAGGCGCTCCATTCAGGTGTCGAGCCAAAGGCATGTCTATCCCATGCTCTGCCACGGGCGTAGGTAGGACGCTGTCTGAGGGGCTGTAGGCCTCATCGGAGATCACTGCCGAGGTGCTGGCTTCGCTCCCGTCTACCATGTGGCCCCGAGAAGTCATCAATGAGTCGCCATGGGAGACGGAGCGCACAGGCGTGGAGTGGGCACTGTCTCGAAGTGACTCCAAACCTGAAAACACAGATAAGAATTGGAAATGTAATTTACATCGTATAAAGCAGGGGCTAATCTAGAGAAGCACCTGCCACCCTTCTTCAGCTGCCCCCCTCCTCAAGCCGTGTCTTTGTTCAACTTTAAGAAAGAATCACCAAGATTCTTAGAAATATTTTAAACATTAACCACAAGTTGATATTTTTCTGTTATTTTAGGGGCCTCTAGTATTTAACACCAGCACTACATCAAATGCGTCACACCCTGTTCATTGTGGGGGTCTGTTTTTAGACCCATGTTGTGCCAAAAACTGTTGTAAAAGCTCTGTTACGTAGTTCCAACTGCAATGACAATGCAGCAACCTGTGGGATCCCTTTTTTAAATAACATGTTTGGATGCTAGCTGACTAAGAATGGCTAAGGAGAATACATCTGTCACAGGAGTTTTCAAAAATCAAATATGCTAAAACTTTGGCTGAAATTTCACCAAATTCTGCCTGATAACGCACAGCAGGAAGAAAACTTCTGGGGGAAATTGTGTTTATTTGTCTAAATCCAAATAGTTACAGTTAAATCCTCTAATGCCTCGCTTCCAAAACCCCTAACGCCTCCATTCAAAATAACATTTCCCAGATTCAAAATAGGAGTTAAAAAAACCTGTTACTTTATACTTTATACTTAAGTGATGCCTTAAGTTCTAAAGGAATGATCATTATTAGATACTCAGGAGTAGAAAACCATGCCGTTGAACAACAATACTGTGTTTTTTCCTTTTCTAACTGATCTTTAAAGTGTTAGCTGTTGTAGATGAGTTCAGGCCTGGAAGCACATTTTACTCTGAGAAAAAGTCAAAAAAAAGCAGAACAAAGTAAAACAGACACACAAAAAAAATGGCCTGTAAGCACTATCCAACCCTCACTGATTTTAGTTTTTATTTTTAAATGATATGATAAGAATATTTTATCTTCTAATTCTAAGTAGAATGAAAGCATCCATCATGAATAACATCAGTTTGACTTTAGAGCACACAACCAACCTTCAAAGGTCGAAGATTTTCACATTAAAACCAGCATTTATTTTCTGTTACCTTCTTGCAGGCCACATCCATGAGACCTGGATGGGACAGTGAGTCTGAAAGAAGATCTAAGGTTCACTCTTGATCCAGAACCTGAGCTAGAAGATTCACCTGGAAGGGATGGGAGGAGTGGGAGGACTCCCAGAACTTTCCCCAACAGCCTGGGTCCCATAGAAAGCACACGCACGTTCACATCCCGATAACAATGGTTGATCATACGTAAGTGCACGTTCACTTTGGTTTGGATCCGGATCAGACACTTGACCATGGCTAACCAAAAACGGTTCAATTTGTCTTGAGTCTGTGTCAGTTTCTCTTTTTTTGTAAATGCTGGCTTTGTCTGGTAGCAAAGAAGTGCACACAGACAAGCTGAAAGACGAATAAAAGGACACTAAGGGAGTGAAACACAAGGCTAAAGAATGCCGTCCACTTGAACCCCAGTTCAGTCCCTGCTGTGGGCTGTGACACACAAAACAGAACCTCTGACAGCAGGAGCTATTTTCAGGCTGAGATATTATTCCTGGCTGAAATACCAGGGCAGCCAGAAGAACACGACAAAACACAGGGGGTTTATTTTCCACTGTTACAACTTTCAGGTCCACTGTCCCTGCAAACACTGTGTGTCCCTGACAGAAAAAAAGGCTTTGGTTTGACAGGAGATTTTTCTTGTTCATTCAGCAACAGTTTGCAAATACTTTATTAGTTTTATTATGGGACTGATCCACTGGGAACTGACTCCCTCTCAGTGGAAGCAAAAGGTTAATAGCCAGTTTGAGGAGCGAGAGGACGGTGAGTGGCCTTTATAAAGCGACAGGATGACTTTCTTATGACAAAACATTGCCTGAGACCAGTGTCTGATGAGCACTCTTCACTGTGCACGGTTGTCTTTTAGAATCAACACTTTCAGGACAGACAGACAGATGCATAACATGTAAATTCTGAGGAGGAGCGTCACAACAAGCAGTAAGACGCTCACATGAAAGAGCTCTTACGGTTCCTCGCTCATTCAGGACTAAAATTGGGTGAGTGTGAATGAAAAGCAGATGTGTGATTTACTGCAGCAGGAGGAATCACATTGATCCCAGTGGCTCTCAACAGAGATGCAAGAATTATCTGTTCTTACCAAAAAACGTACATAATCATTTAGATATGATGGAAATAAAACATGTATGACAAACAGTAGAATAGGCTTACATTATAGGTCTGTGCAGGATTTTATATGATTAGGCTGCAGCTATTCCAACACTATACAAAATATTCAAAACCACTTCCCATCATGGACTAAATCAATCCTGCAATTTTAATGACAAAAATGTAGTAAAATCAAATTTAAATGAATGTTGCCATGTTCAGTCATACATCACCTAAAAGGTTTGAAACTTTTTTACCACTTTAAGACGTTAAAATAACAGGAAAAGAAGAATTTCAAATCTTCAAAACTGCTGAGGTTTGTTGGGTGATGGACAGCAGAACTTAAAAAAAAGACAATAAACTGTAAAAGCAATGCCCTGACAACTTTATTCAAAGGATAAACAGAACAGCAGAGAAATGCAAAGGCTTCACCTGAAGTTTATACAATCGTCAGGGCCACATTACCGAATGTTTTTTAACATACTCTGTTACAATTGGGTGGACACACCGGATCCAGGTAATCAGTCATGAGTAGCGCTTGGATATCTGGAAATCATGCAGACACAGAGGCTCTTGAGGTCTGGAGTTGCTCATCCCTGACAACTGTCATGTGACGTATGTGTACGGAAATATGCAACTAAAACAAAATCAGTTCAACCATTTTTTCAATGCTTTCAGACTTACTAACTAATTTAAAAACTGTTTTAGATTAGTTTAAATTTAGTTCCAGACCACTGTGTGGATGTTTCATTGTTTTTTTTTGTTTTTTTTTAATCAAGTACATTTTTGAATCAGTTCCAGTCAATCAAGAGTGAGGCCCTGCAGCTCATTTAATGTAGAACCTGAAGGTTTTGAACACTCTGGAAACTCTGTCACCCCCATTAGGAGTAGTAGCTAACTCAAATGAGGGGTAAAAAACTATGATTATCTTTCTTTTGGGTCACTTTTTAATATTTGACCTCATTTGGGAACATGATGCTTTATTTGGGAGACATTGAGAAAGGGAATCTGCTGACTTGAGGTTGTTTTTTAGAAAACCAGACACAGCAAAAGTGAACCTTTTTGAGGGAAAATTTCTAACTTTGTATGTGTGGCATCCTTACTTTGGTCAACCTGCTTCCACATGCACCATGTAGTAAGGGTTTGAGTAAATCAAAGCATCATATCAACTCCATCAAACTTTTGCCATCTTTCCTACAAACCATGATTGGAAAAAGTCATCATGCATACAAAAAGGAACAAACTTTGTCAGGCTACATGGGTCTGCAAAGTGACACATTTGAATGACTTCTGTCTTGTTAAACTGTTAAAAAGATTCTGTCTTGATGTGGAGCCAACTACTGCACTTAGACACTTTTTTAAAAGCTTTTTCTGTGCTAATCAGAACCACACTGCATCACCTATGCGTGTGGTCGGCAATTCTTATAACTGCTCAACGATGCTTATAGAACTACTCCTCTCAAAATAACTAAAATAAAACTTTAATGAGCAATTCCTGATAGTATTTTGATAGTATTTTTCCTTAATTACACAAATTACTGGTCAAAAACAGTTGCTCATAGACAGAAGAGTTCATTTATTCTGTTGAAAAGTGAAAAATAAAAAAAGTTCCTTCATGGATTAGTGTTTATGTGTTTTCTTACCCTCCATGATGGAGATGTGCACAGCTCTCCGTCGTGTCCGTGGCACACTGGTCAAACGGGGGCCATGGGTAATAGATGGGCAACTCCTACTTGGTACCATGCCAGCCCTGGAGATTTTGAATGAATACAATGAAAGGAAAACCAAAACCACACATATTGATCTGCTAACATCTGAATTAAAAAAAATTATCTAAATGATAAAAGTTTGTGACCTGTGGATCTCTGGGGGGTCTCTCTTAATTTTGGCACTTTGTTCCATCACTTCTTTTGCAACCTTTCCACTGAAAAACAGGAGACAAACACATGATGAGCCGCAAAATATGCCAACAGCTCAACAGGGAAATCTATATTTAAGAATTTAATAACTGAATGAAATTGTAGTCGTTTCCATGGATACCTGTATCTAAAGCGACTACCCTTAAAGAAGAGATTACTACTGGACACAGTGCGGACCTGACTTGACTTCTCCAGTCTGTTGGTGAATGAAGAGAAAGATCAAAGATGCAACCTCACACCTAAAAACCTCAGCTTTTTATGTCATGTTTGAGATTTCCTGCTACTCACTTATAAAAGGCCTGATTCTCAACTCCACACTTCCACAAATGCTTACAGGCCTCTGGTGTCGGAGCAAAGTAGGTCAGGATGATCTTCCTGTCCTGTAACAAGTCCAGAACATGAGCCCATTTGTGCATTTCCATCCATACACGAGGCAACAGAGACAGACATGGATAAACACTGGTCTACACCACCATGTGCTAAGGCTAAGATATGGATCATATGTTATTTTTAATCATTACAAATAAGAATTTAGTAGATCAATCAATCTTGAAGATATGCCACTTAAATTTCACTTGCATACCTCCTTCTGGTTTGCATATATGTGGAATGTCTTCGCTTCAAATTTGAGTTTAGTCACCTCCTCCCTGAGTTTAAGAGACAAAAACACATTAAGAAAACACAGAAAACTGTTTTAAATTAAATATTAAATAGTATAAGTAATTTTTTTACAAACCATGTGAGGAAATGTACTCTTCTGTTTCCCTGGAGCACAGTAAATCCAAAAGGCGTGAAAGCCAAAAAAGCTGGATTCCCAGACACATCCTAACAAGCAGACAGATCTATAACATTTGATTTTCCTTTAAAGCAAACTAGAATAGAGTAAATAGAGAAATATTTTTAATGGGAAGTTATACTTGCACAAACCAACCCTGCAGTCTGTAAGATAGAAAATCGGTTTAAATACCTTGCATGGATGAGGATCCACTCCATACGTCTCCAACATCTGGGCTTTCTGGAGGAAGTTGAGCTCTGATGTTTCTGGACTTTGACCACTAAAAGGCATAAAAAAAGAGTCCTGCAATGGCTTCTGTTACAGTGGACAAAAAAGCAACACTTTAGAATAACTTTTGGAACAAAGGTTTAAGAGTTTTCATGTAAATCCCTGATATTAAAGTTTGTTGATCGTAGAACAAAATATTCAGGGTAGTTTTATGGTAATATTAATCATTTACTAATCTAAGTGTCCTCTGGGCATTATTAGGAAAGATATTTCTGACAAAAACTACATCAGTTATTTTGACTCAGACTCAGAGTTTGTATTAGTTAACTGTTACTTCATTTTAGTTTATATAAGGTTTTTGTTAGCAGAAACCTTCCTCTGGCTGTTATGTTCTGAGCTTTACCTGCTTGGTTATTTTTTATATCATGTTTTAGTTTCTGACTGCACCATGTAAAGATTCATCATGTTCATATTTGTATTTGAAAAACTCTTGTTTGTGCTTTTGAATACAATTTTTATAAGAAGGGTTGACAAATAAAAATAAATCTCAGCCGTTTTCTAATAGAAGACAATAAATATTGTAGTTTCTGGCCAGAGGAAAATACACTACTGTATAAATTAAATTTTCTCCCATGGAAACTGTACAAAGGAGCGATAGAGGGCAGTAAAGGATTAAATCAACATTCAGGGTTAACTCTACGAGATGCATTACTTAAGACATTAGTATGCAATGTATGCTACTGAGGTTTAGGATCCTGCTGTGTAAATCCTTCTAATGTCCAAACTACAACATTTTCTTGGGGCTTAAAAGTTATTTTTTGCGGGAAAATGTCTCAAAAAGTAAAAACAAAGCCAAACGTCGCTGTATGATGAATTTTAATTCCTCCAGGAGAACAAACGAAGACCCTTAAAAGATCGGTACAGTCTGCCTTTGCCTGAAGGGACTCAAGTTTTTCACACTAAAACCCGGAAGTTTGTGGTCATCTCTGCAGAATTTTTCAAATTAAAAAAAGAAAAAAAAAGTTGACTCCATAACAAAAAGAATAAAATTGTGGATTTATTTTGGGGCTGCAGAGTTAAGTTGTGGCCACAGAGTGATTGTGAGATTCCTGCATTGTTGATGTCATTGAATAAATGAGTTGCTCAAGGGTGCAAGAGTCTGAACAGGTGTCACACTTACATCAGCTCAGTCTTGTGGATCTCTGCAATCCGGCGCTCCAGTTTCTCCGAGTGCTTGGGGAAGAACTGGAATTTGGAGCTGTAGCCCTCGGGATGTTTTCCAGGGTCATAGTCGCCAATTTCCGCTAAAAACACAAAGAAAAAGAACCAACAATAGAAACGTTTAGGATGACTTTTTCTGGATTTGAGCCAGGCTAACTATCCAAGGACCTCCATACTGGGGGTGGTCAAAAAACCTGATAAAACATAAAATATTACTGCAAGGCAATTAAATGACAGATACGTTTTTGTCTTATATTCCCATATGTCCCTAGATAAGAAAAAAAACTATTCAATCTATAACAAACCTTCTATGAACTAGTAATTTGTTTTATCCAACTGTGTAAAAAGTAAAACTGACAGGTTTTATGAAGGTTTTACTGTATAAATATTCAGGCAAGCTTCGTCATTTATGGACTAACTTGTTTCTATATCTGAATTTCAATGTTTTTTTATCAAACAGCAACACATCTTTATATTTCACTACTTTGAAAGTCATCAAATCTTTTAAAACGCTTCTGATGTGGACATTTTATTTCAGTGTGAAACGAGCTTCCGGTTTACCTGCCATTTCAATTTAAACTTCATGCCAAACTTATCAGCTTTTCACCCAAAACCTTTGACTCCTCTTTGAAAAATGGCAGGTCAGTCAACCCATTAAAGGTCACGTAAGATTGGAGGAAAATCAAATGAAGGAACTGCTGTTCTTTGTCATTCCATAACTTGTTTACTTCAATGTTTAGCCAAAGAGGGGCTTGAACACAAAGCCTGGAGATTTCAATCAAGGATAGGTGTAGTTTTAGGTCACATAACGAATAAGTAAGGTCCCAGTGGACTTTTTAGAACTGGAATTTATGTTTTTACCAGAAAACTCTCATGGTTTTCCTTCTGATTTGGTTTCTGTTTCTCATCTCTCCTGGATGCCCTGCACCCTCCGGGCTTCCCTTGAAGTTGTCACAGCAACCTAGAATGACCAACTTGTTTTCATTATTTTGGGAGATGTCTTTCTGTCCTCAGTTTCAGAGGATCTTATGTGTTTACCCTAAGCGTAGACACAGGGGATTTTTGAAGATGTTTTTTAGGGGGTTGTGTCCCCCACTTTCTCACATTTGTGGGGATTTTTAAAAATTAAATATTTTAAATCTTCCACTGATTTGGTTCAAATTCTTCTTGCTCCTGGGTCCTCTCCTGCCAGCTAGCTATAACAGAAACATCAGATTGATTTCTCAGCTCTTGTGTTGGTTTATAACTGGCCTAGTTGCAACATTACAGTAATGAGAAGATGCAAAAGTTTTAGGAAAAACCTAAAATATTTCACATTTGTTCGGAAGTTTGATTTGTCAAAATTTGTCAAAACATGACCTATAATAACAATATACTTATAAAATGTATTAATATATTGTTAGGATGGTAAAGGCTACTACAGCTTGTTCAGTTCTGAACATTTGTGTTTACATTCATGAGGCTGAAACCTTCTGAGCACCCCCAGCAAGAATTGTTGGGTTGATGGGCTGGAAACACACAATGAAAACCAACATGAAGGAAAAACATGGAATGCTTGAGATAAAAAAAAAACAAAAAAAAAACAAACTTTTTCCTTGATTGATTTGAATGTTAAACTAATTTTAACACGAAGCAAAATCTTTTGTACAACATTTGAAATGAATACCGTTGAATTAAATCAAAGTTCAAATACAACAAATATTACACAGCAATAGGTGAAATTTATAGAACATTAGAGCAATTTAAACAAAGATACATGGTTAGATCTGATGGAACATATTTCCATTTAGACAACCTTGTAATATGTAGGCAGCCAGCAGAGCTGCATCTGATGTCTTGCACAGGAGGCGACCGTGGTAAAGGTCCCTCTTGACCTGCAGGAAGACAAGATATCTGTGGAGTAGAGAAAAAACCAACAGATTGGTGGGGGTTAGCACTTATATACAAGTTAGACTCAACTGTCAAAAGACTGAAATGTTCACAGTTTGGCAGCAAGGAGTCCACTGAGACTGAGTTCCATTTACACTTAAAGAAAGTGACTTGATGAGAAGATCTAAGAAACACAAAGGCCAATAGATTTTCCTTTGCTTTTTGATTCATTGTTGTTATTAAAACACAGGATCCTGACTGTAGTCATCTTAAAGGAGTCATGTTTGCGGTAAAAATGTTGGAGTGAATGTAGATTTAAATTGTTTCTCAATAAAAATAATCTTTTTATCAACTAATTAATTATCTGTTGTTTAAATTGTTAAATCAGATTTATTAAAAGTTTTTGTTGATTTGCTCGTCTCCTAACTAATCATCTAATAATAATAAAATGAATCAGTATATGGTTTAGATTTCTTTTTGAGTAAATAAGAAAAACTTATGGTGGTAGTTGTCTTTCTCCTGCCTGCGACTTGGTTCAAACTGAACAGATGGATGGAGGATGGAGGAGCTCTCCCTTGATGGTGCTCTGCTCAAACAACAAGAACTGGATTTCCAGGGAGAGATTTTATTGCGTGGCAACTCATCGGAGTATGTGATTTACAGAGATATGTGTGCTGCGTTGTGCTTTGGCACACTCCTCACAGCAGTTTGTTCAGCTGTCGTGGATGCTGCATGCAGAGCTGCAGTGGTGAGGAGCTCTGTGGCACTGCAGTTTATGAGGAGAGGATGCTCTTAAATCTCGACTGAGTCTCCGTCTGCCACGCTCTTAAAATTATTGAGTGAGCTTTGGATTTGGACCGTCAGCCCAACATTTTTTTACATTTCAATTCAAGATCATCCACAAATTACAGCTTTTTGTCCAGTGTGTTAAGTAAGAAAAAATGTCAATTATTCACCAAAACCATGAGGGATTCTACATTATTTCTAGAAACAACACAAACAAATGTTATTACTGTCACCATTCCATCAACAGATTTATAGTGTAGATTTGTTCGGATATTGATTTTAAAAAGAGAATTAAAACGTTGGGTCACTAAATGACTGAACCAAACGGCCAATAGCAGAAGGTCGAGGTCATTGTTTATTCGGATCTACATTCAGTTTGTTTTTATGCATGAATTGAAATTAAAACACAATATTCTATTCTATTATATACTATAGTGTAGTTTAAAATAATAATTTTCAATTTTCATTCTTATACAAAATTACTGTGCTCAGGTGTCCAATATACAGCAAAACCGGTGGGTTCTGATGTGAAGACCAGTCTCCTCTGTAATAATCTATGGATTTCTGGAGCTGCTGTTCAGTCTAAACTAAATACTGAGCAAGGCTGCTCTGCATAGAACTCTGCTCAGGATTTTTTCCGTTCCTCCTCTTTTCCTCCCCGTTAGATGCTTCGTTGTTCATGCCAGTAAAGGTAAAGTCAGTTTGTCTTTAAAGCCTCTCTCCAATTTTGTTGTCTTCCTTCAGAGAGAGCACATTTTGTGGGAATGTAGGACCTGAGCTGGAAACAAACTTTTGACATTTATGGAGAAACACCCAGTGGGACTCACTGATAGATAGCAACCCAAATTCGATTTATCTTTCACCTGTAAGGGAAATGGAAATGAAATTTACAGCAGGAATATACCTTGATCTTCAGAAAGCTTTTGACACAAGAAATCATTCTGTACTAATTAAAAAACGATAAACATGTTATCAGAGTTGTGGCGTGGAACTGGATTAAAAGTTATTTGATAAACAGACAACAGTTTGATAAAATGGGTGAATACCAGATATATCGGGGCATTGTTCGTGGTATCTCTTAGGGTTCGGTTTTAGGTCCTTAAATGATCTATCCTCAACATAAATGATATGTTGATATATTTAATTTGTCACAGTCATTAAAAAGAAAACTGTTTGCTGATGATACAAATATATTTTATTCAGATAACTTTAATAACCTTACAAATATAATCAAGAATAATTTTACAAAATTAAAAACATGGATGGATCAACTTGAAAAAACAGAGGTGATCATTTTTGGTATTCATAAAGGAAATTCAGAATTATCATGGTACATAAATGATATCAAAATGGAGAAAGTACCCCAAATTAAATTTCTACTCACAACAAATGAACTTGGCAACCTCACATTAGACACGTTCAGAGTAAAATATAAAAAAGTATTGCAAAGAAAATGTGTTCTTCAATACAAATCGCAGCATACATTGTATTTCTCATTAGTAATGCCACATTTAATGTATTGTATTGAAATGTAGGGCAACAACTATAAAACGTCTTTATATCCCCTCTTCCTGCAAAAATGTACAATAAGAACCTTTCATAATGCTGGATGTTGTGACCATACAGATAATTTCTTAACTCCAAACATGTTTTGATTTAGTCTGTTTGTATACAGTGAAACTCCTCTAGAAAGCTTATTATCAGGTATTACCTCCTAATATTCAGAAAAAATGTACACAAAGGGATGGACATTACTCTCCAAGGGGATACGGTATTTTTAAACAAGCAGCAATTAGAAAAAAAGTACATGCATCAGTAGGCAGACTTTGGAATAACCTCAAGAACCAATACAAACAATGATATTAAACAATTTACTTTCAGACTTAATAAAAAACAGTTTTTAAAATTGAAGATGAAATGAAATACCCAATTGTTGATTGTGGACAAAAAAGAAAATATAATTATATGAAATATTTTTGCCTAATATGTGAAACGTAGACAAATTGATAGCCTTAACTAGGCATTGGCTTCTGACTGTCCCCATTTCATACATGTATTTTTGAGCTCATTCTAAGAGACATTTCGTTTTTATTATTAGTTTTTTATTTTTAATATTTTTAATGTTTTGTTTTACTTGTTTGAAATAAATCTAGTCTTACTTTTTCTGCCTAATAATGGTGAGAATCAATGACAGTCAGTTGATGTTCCAGAGAGTCTAAGTAAAAGCAGCAAATTTCACCGTGAATGTGTCAAGCTTTTCTACAAATATATTTAGTACTGAGAGCTCCATCTTTTTCAGTGACACAGTCCATTAAAAGCAGACTGTGGCCTTTAATGTGTGCATGTGTCTGTGCGTTTCCCAAAAACCTGCCAGAATTTTAAATATCAATTCAAGTAAATGACTTAATAGCTTCTTGAAGTTCCTAAAATGTAATGTTTAATTCATTAAGGCAGAAGAAAAATCCAATCCCATTGAGATTTTTTGGGGGAATTTCAATCCTGACCAATAGTTTTTTCAACCTTTTTTTTTAAATAAATGGCATAATTAAAGTATAAAAGAAATGTCTCTCTTAAGAGTTACGTAACTTGTTTTAGCAGCAACAAATGTATACCCGAAGATAATTTCGAAGTGGGGCCACAGATTTACTGTCATAACAATGACATTCTGACGCAACAAATGTGTTAAAGTGTGTATAACAGATGAATATGTAAAAAAAAAAAACAGACACACACACACACACACCCAGACATAAATCTGGATCTCCAATTCCAGCCCTTTTTGTGTTGGAAGTCTTTGTCAATGACATTATGTGAAATCCTGGCTGCACTTTAAACTTTCAGCGATCATTCAATTGACTACAAATACTCTGTGAATGAGCCAACGCTCATCTGCAGATGAAAAATTTCTCTAAAGCAAAAATGAAACATCTTTCATTCATTCCACATGTATGGCTCAACAAACTCAGTACCTTGTGATTTCTTCTCTCAGAGCAGCAGGGTCTGGTGGGTAAAACTTGACACGCAAACACATAGTGAATGGAGGCTGGGCTGAAAAAAAGCAGGGAAACACGTTTGTCTAACATTACATTAAATATCTATAAAACACAGTTTTACATGATGTATTTTACACACATATTTTCATTGGAGTTGAATATTTTCAATAAAGCTAGATACGTTTTGAACCAGTTGAATTCAGGAAATATTAACATTTCAGAAGATGAAAAAAAAAACAAAAACTAAAACTTACACTTCATTTGTTTGGCAATTGATTTTGTAAACTCCAACCAGTGCTGCAACAAAGGAGAAGTAAACAATCAAAAATCCACTGCTTGATTGAATCTTTTTTGCTCATTTAGGTTCCCTAAAATACAATATTCAAACTGTGTGTCTAAAATAGTAAATATGTTAATAAAAAAGTAAATTATGAAATTCTATCGTACTCTAGAGTGTTAAGCATTTACTACTAAGAATGACAGTGAGTTATGAAAGCACTTCTATAACAGCAAAGAGCCTTGTTTTACTCACCAAATCAATGCACTGTCACAACACATTATGAGAACAGCAATTCTTTTTTGCAAAACAGCTTTAGTACTATCTGCGTGTGCCTTGTGTTGCGATCTTAATGTTGATGACACTCTATAGGCTAAGTAAAACATTTTCACATTCATATATTTATAACTTTTTTTCTATTCCTATCAGAAGTCTTTAAAAGTTTGTAATTCTGTAAAAAGTTAAAAGTTAAATGAGGGCTCGCAAAACTACTAAACTTGTTTATTTATGTGATAAGTATTCATGTCCGCATGAATTGTTTTCCTTTTTATTTTTCTTTGTAAAAGACGTGTGCCCTTCTGCATTAAATATTCATATTTTCCAACATTTTTAGTTAGCTTTGTCAGTTCATATTCTTCTGTACATTTCTGCTTGTTACCATTTCCCTGACATTGTTCTTTTATGTAAGAGTATAACACTCACTTTTTTGACATTTTTGTACATTTTTAATTTTCAAAATAGTTTAAGGTGTTAATGTGAGTACTTTCTGACTCCACAAACCTGTCTCCCCTATTTTAAGTTACAAAAAAAAAAAACACTTCAAACTGAAATAAAGCTTTACAAAGTTCAAAATAATCTAAGAAATTGTATTAAAGCAGGTATTTTGTTTTTTATAATTGTAGGAAAGACTAAAAACTACTGCTTATGTGGAAAACTGTTTTCTTCAGCAAGTCCTGGCACCAATCATACAGAAATCAGGAATGTAAAACTTGTGACTGGAGAAATCAATAAAATGCTAATTTACTTCCTTTGCACAGACAGGAATTTTTACTTAAAATATTCTATGTGCCCATTTTATTACGTTGTATGAATAAAAGCTTACATTTATTTTGTCGCTGAATTAAAAAAAAGGCAGCTGAGATGCACCAGTTTCCCCTAAATTTGCTTTTCTTTGTCAGCGTTTGACTCTTTTTGCAAACTAGATCTGCTTAGTTAAGTGTTTCAGTTAATTACATTCCAGGTCTAAGGATGATGTTCATGCAAAATATTATTCAAGCTATAAGTCTCCCAAAAACACACTTAAAAGCCTCTATAATACTATTTTGTTAAGAATTATAACCATTTTTTTCTTTACCACGTAAATATGACAAAACATTTAGGAGTAGAGGAGAAATATATAGAAAAGAGAAGCCCAACTCATGCACAAACTTCAATTCTGCTCTCAAATTAACTATGAAAGAGGTCACATTTGAAAAACAGAACTCACCCTTTGCTTGTCTGGGTCAACATATCTAATACCAAAGTAATCTTTCTCCAGCAGGTTGAGGTGATGGCAAATGAGGTCAAAGAGATACTGTCCTTTGGCATCACGCTGAAAGAGAAACAAATTCCATTTAGTGTTGTTGAGTTGGGGGGGTAGCTGCAGTTAAAAACAAAAAAGAAACAAAAAAAACGGAAAAGAAAGTTTATTAGAGTACCGTTAACGCTTTGTCTTCGTTGGAACGCAGAAAAAATAACAGAAAGACTAAAACTGTTTCCAGTTAGATCAATTTTGCACACTAGACTTGTAAAACTTCTAATTGAAGTCTAAGCTTTCTGTGCGTTTCTTTTTGAAGAAAACAGCTCAAGAAAGTGTTATGAGAAAGTGATTTAGAACTCCCTCTTCAGGATGTCCATTTTTTTGGAGTTTCTCAGAAGTCAAAACGGCCACCAGAAACTATTTAATATTTTACAATCCTCAAGGGAGATATATATATATGAGGGCTATACAATATTTATATGAAAGCTGCAGCCATCTGTGAAAGCTCTGAGAAGCTGCTGCCTCAGAAAAGGACATGGAAGGAGAGAGCCAGAAAAGGTGTAAGCACAGGGAAAACTCAGAACCAAAACCTGATGCATGCTCATACACTATAATATCATTATTACTGTTGTATCTACAAAAATTATAAAAAAAAAGCTTAGTGTTGCACTTATCTTTTATGCCAAAGCTTATATACACTCCACAGTAATTGTGTGACAGTAATGATCTATTCTCCAGGTAGAGGCAGCTAAACTAAATACACACAGTAAAAAAAAAAAAAAGAACTGAAAGTGCTTTAAAAAACAACTAGCATGATTTAACATAATTTAAATCTTGATTAAAAAACAGCAATTAGTAATTAGAATGTTTTTTTTAAAGTAAATTCACAATCATAAAACCAAACATATTTCGTTTGTACTTTTAAGAGAGCTTTTTTTTCCCTCTTTTGTTTTTATTTTTTAAAGCTATAGTCAGGAAAACAACTCTCTGCAAACTTAAGGTAAGAGTTCAAAACACTTCTGAACAGGCCTAATATAAAAATAGCAGAAGAAAGCACCTCAAAAGGCATACTTGCTGGACAATTTGAAACAAAAACATTTGCTTTGTTTTTTTTCAGTTCTTAATAAAAAGCTAAATGACTACTTTTACATATTTGAGAGTTTGATAGCTTAGTTGTTTGTTATATTCTCCTTGTATGGAAGGACTTTTTTTGCCTTAATCCTATACAGAAAGTCAAAAATTGTCTTAAACTTTTCCTAGTTGACCATACAGTCTGTTAGAATGCTCTAATAATATTCCCTTTGTATTATTTTAATGTGGGCTGAACTTTATGAAGCTAAAATGTCAATGAATTTGACTTTTCTTTTTTTGACTGGTTTGTTTGTACTCATTTAATTTACACCGCACAAAATTAACCAAACACTAAAATAATTAATACTTTCCACCAACTTCCCTGTTGATCTAGTGATGTTTTAATAGTGTCTATAGAGCCAGGAAATGCTAAAAAGAACCAACACATGCAACTGCTGCCAATTTTATCAGCTGATAATCAGTATTCATTTCATTCATCCAGACACATCTTTCTCTCTTGCTTGTTTAAGAAAGGGTCCTGAAGCCCCAAAAATGTCTTACTATTCTTCTCTATTTACTCATCTCTATGATATATTTCTTTTTAATATTAGCATAAAAGATTCTCTGGATGTTGTCATCGTTGATTTCTTGTTCTACATATGTTTTAGTCAAGCTTCTCTGCGGTTTAGAGGTTAGTAAATTCATGCTGTGTTTTTAGCAGGAGGCTCAAAGTCCACAGCTGTAACTCATTTCAATTACAGCACTGCTCTTCTAGCGCTTCTCTCAGCACTGCTACTCATTTATGACAGCCTCCAGAACAGCAATGATTCCCAGTGGCTTCTGGAAATCAAGTTCTAGTCATTATTGGTTGCTGGCAAAACAATTGTGTGGCCTGCCTCCATCCATCCAGACTAACAACAATATTAGTGTTGAACAAGAAGGTTTAAGAATAGTTCCTACTTATTGCTTGTTGTCTTCCAACAACAGCAGAAAAGGCCTTTCTATTTATCTGTGAACAGTTCAACATTAGTAGACAAATACTACATTTTTTTACACAAATAGGTTACAAAATAGTCTTTTTTTAAGCCTTTACGTGATTCACTTTATCTCTTTTAAAGTGATGAGATTCAGTAGGCATAGAAGATTTTTTTAAACACTATTTTTTAGGTGTAAGTAATGGTATCAAATATTCCACTGTGCCCTTTAGAAAGAACACTGTGTTCACACAGGTGACAGGAAACTGCACAGTCAGAGAAAGTCAAAGGCAGATATGTGAGACCAACATCAACATAAGGAAAAAGAGAAGAGAAAGGACCAGCAGGGACAAAAGAGGAGAACAAACATTCGCTTGTTCAAATACTTGCACTGTCACATTATAGAGACATGAATTTACATGTCAACTTATGTAAAAGCTGCTTTGCTGAGCAGCAACATTAAACCTGAGGTCACAGTTATTATAGCCCATCCCTATTTACTTGTTTAAACCCAAATCATATAACCACATTGTTTATGGTAAATGGCTTATACTTATATAGCTCTTTACTTCTTAAAAGCACTTCAGAGTCACAGTTCAATCCAACCATACACACACACTGAAGAACACCAACCTGTAACCACCAGAAGCAATTTCTTTTGAAGTTACGTCATTTTAAACTATAAGGCACATCAACAGAGACAAAAGAGTCAGAGATAAGTACGTTAGTCAGACTTATTAACTGTGTTCACAGTAGCTCGAAAGCTTGTTTTTAACACGCTGCACGTTAGCTGTGTTCGCGTATTTACAATACCTGTGACTCTTGACCTTGTTTGCAACACGTAATAAAGACTAATACAGCTAAAACAAACATTAGTGTGACTACGCTAACTCCCAATCTTGTTAGTAACGCATTAAAAAAAATAAAAAAGCCTGACACCATGACACATTAGATTCATCAGCATTGTCACAATAACATCCAACCTTGTTTGTTTTCGTAAAAAAAAGTTTAACATCAGAAATCCTAACTAGAATGAATCATATGTAAGGTGCTCCCCGCCTAATAAGGCATTCCATCGTTTTTAGATAACATTAAGGCTTTTAAGTGCACCACGATGCAAATATAAGATAACAATAGTTATATGTGAGTCAAGTAGTCATTTATGGAAGCCTATAAGCTATAAGCCTATAAGATGAGTTTTGATGAAAGATTATTCAAATAGTCCAGTTTAACCCTGTTTTTAACATTTAAATTCACTTTTACACATGGAGATATTGACCAAAAGCATTTTTAAAAGAAAACAATGATAGTACAAAGATCAAAGTCTAAAACAAACGTGAGTGATAAGAGATGACAAAAATGTTTGGAAAGAGACAATTTTTGAGAGAATGTCAAAGATGGCTGTTCAAGGTAAAGATGATAATGAGTTTGATGCTATCTAATCTCAAGTTTTCAGTGTGTTGCCAAGAAATGTGTCAGATCGCAAGAGAAACAATGCTCTGCAAATGTCACTTGACAAACGACAGAAAAAAAGTAGTTTTTTAAAACCTAAAATGATAAAAATGAAAGAGATTTCAAATTTACAGTATTTCTTTGTTTTACTGAAAGCTAGCAAAAGAGAAAACAGCCTGCGGAAACATATCTTGAAAACGGATATAATCGATGATGAAGTCTGTTCACACTTTTATTTCATTCAGTATCAAATTAGAGCTGACAACAAACCCAGAGGTGACATGGAGTGTGACACTCGGGGCTCCCTGACATTTTAGGTTTTGCTCTGTTAAATTACAAACTCCTAAAATACAAGCTTATGTTTGAGCAGGATGAATGTGAAGAAATTAGACACAGTGGTAGTTTATTTATAATCTGTAATAATCTGTAATTATTCTTCCACTTCCATCAGGAAGGTTTTCATGTACATTTTACAGCCCAAAGTGCATTACAAGTTAAAGAAAAAAAACAGAGTAAAAAGCACAAGACAAAGAACAGAAGTAACTATTTCATCTGGACATTTGAGGAGACACTGGGAATCAAAGGAAACATTATATGAGATGTGTAATGGAAACAAGAAATCAAGGATAAGATAAGGAGGATTAGCATCTGGGTTTTTCAGCTTTTCCTTTAAATGATCAGCTGCTGTAAAAAAAGCAAAACAAAAAAAGCCAAAATATATTTTTCTAAAAGAGTAAAACAATCCCTCCCACATACTTTTCCTTCATTTAAAGCCCATCAGTCAAAACCCAATGTTGCAGTTCTTTATATGAACACTGGAAAAAGGTGTCAGAAGGGAAACATTTTTCCTCACGGTTCAACTGTTCTGACTTGGCATGAGCTAAATTTTTGAATTTTTTCATGCTCATTTTTGATGGTAGGTGACTAGACCCATGGGTGGAATCAACAAAGTTCCATGTCTCACCTAATTGCCCATTATTGGAACTTTGCTGAGTTAGGGGGAGTTCAGTTTGGCCACACATCTTCCCCCTTGTTAAACCCAACATGCAGGAGACTGGGTTTATGGCAGCAGCTCTAAACTTTAATAAATATACCTAAATGTGATAGAAACATCTTAACTAAAGTGTAACAAAAACTACTGAACACGGAAGAAACAAAACGGGTTGACCCAGAAACCAGTAACTTCAATAGATTGACTAATTATATAAAAGAAAAATGGTTGTGAATTATTTTCAAATGAAACCAATTGAGACTAGAAATGAGGGCAAAAGACAAAGCCTTAAAACAGAACAAAGAACCATAGAAGCAACCAAACAAAGAAAACCTAATGGAAAAGTAAATAATGCGCAAAATCCTCACAACGGTTCAGAATCCTATGAGGAACATCAGAGTATTACTGCAGTTACTGTAAATATCCATGTCAAAGACTAGTTCTCCTGTTGTTTTTAAGCTTACTAAAAAGTTTATTTTAAGTAATCATTAATAGAATAGCCAAACACCAGCGTGATAGTTATATAAACAAATATTATAACTAAATTCATTTTCAAACCTTTGTAAATCATTGCCTTTTTTACTTGTAACACAACAATATCTGTTTTTAAGTTCCTC
Organism: Oryzias celebensis; assembly: GCA_014656515.1. Lineage (NCBI taxonomy): Eukaryota > Metazoa > Chordata > Actinopteri > Beloniformes > Adrianichthyidae > Oryzias > Oryzias celebensis. The sequence goes on from BNCR01000003.1 coordinate 10,209,023, forward strand.
TTCTGACTTCAAATTTTTATATTTGCTCTCTTTCTTTTATTTTTTTAATCAAAAAAAGTGTTGAAAGTATCCTAAAGACAACCACAACCATTTCAAGCAAGTTGAAATAGTTGTGGTGTATTCAAGAAAAAAATATGTTAACCCTGGAAACACGTATCCAATGGCAGGCGTTTGCTGACATCAGTCTTTAAAATTTGCATTACTTTAATTCTTTTGTGACATTCAAATAGATATTTGTAATTGTAATTGTTAAATGAACAATTACATTTAAAAAGCTCTTAGGTTAGTTCATCATTTGTTAAAAAATAAACAAAAAAATTACAGCTAGTTAATTTGCAGATACTAGCTAAATGTGCAGCATTTGACCATTAAAAACAAGAAATTACAACAAATTTAAAACTCCAATAAGCATTTAAAAAGTCCATTACTAGAATCTAGAATTTAAAATAAAACCAGTGTTAAAATGGTTAAAACAAGCATATAAATAAGACATATTAAAAAAAAAACCTTAAGACCACAATGCTGTGTGTTTTTTAAAAATATTTGAGTGTCAACAGCCGCAGATTTTAATTTAACATTTTCAGAACATATTTCTGCTCCACTAAGACAATGCAACAGCTTATCGATTGTCACTACATGTCAAATCCAGCAAAAATGAGCTTCAGCAGGCTAAACAAAGCAATCAATAACTGAGGACATGAACAAGGACTTGACTTACAAGTACCCCATGATTGCTTTATTTTGTCACAGTGGTGCACAACAATATTGTTGGCTGTCTTTCAGACAAAACTTCCACCCGAAGAAATTCTTCAGAATTAAATCCAAACATGTAATCATCAGAAAGCACCTCTCTCAAGCTCATCCCCCACTCATCAGCAATGAACACGGGCAGTACAATGCACATTTAAGGTAACCTTTTATCACAGTTTACGCCATCTTTTGTGAGGTCACACGGTGGCAGTCCAGTGACAGGCGAGTGTTAAGAAGGCAGAAGTGCAATAATTGACTGATAAAATGGTCTCCAAGGTCTTCAGTTGTCTGATGATCGGCCAATTTCAGACTGCCACACTCCATCAACCCCCCCGTCCCCATGCTGCCGTCTCACTGCCACTGTTTGATGGTTAGAAATCGGACGGTAGCAGTGCAGGCACTCAATGAGGGCTGTTGACATGGACCGGGGGGATGACCAGATGTCAATCTGGTCATCCCGGCCACCATGAGTCCTGCATATAAATGGGGAGAAGGCATCAATGCTAGGGCTGTGAACTGTTACTTAGGTGGCGATCTGATTCAATTCACGAATCAAGCTTTAGGATTTACAGATCGAACCACTATTCTAACTTTTTAATATAATATTTTTGCTCAGTTGCTATATGTGTGTCTTTTTACTGTGTAATATTGTGTAATAAATCACAATCATTTATACCTTTAACTAAAACAGGAGACCAGAATCAACAAAACTGATAAAAACACAAAGATTTAAATAGAAAGAAATGAAGTAACATTTGCTTTGGATCATTGAAGAACAAATTCTAAAAATATTCCGTTTTTCCATCCTCAAAGTTCTGCAACACTTTACGTTCTAAAACCGTTGAAGAGTTGCCATAACTATAATAATGTAACTACTGGAGCTAATGCTCTGGTGTTAAAGCAAATTCGTTTTGTCAGAACTTATGTCAGTTAACAGAACTTCAGTCTAATTTTTTTCCAACTACAAAAAAAAAAACAATCGATAGTTTTACTTTGAAAACTTCACTGACACTTTATTTTGAAGAGTTGTTTACTTACTTACTTACTTACTTTTAGTTTGTAAACCTAAAATACAATATTATTCTGCATTTATAAATACATTGTGCCTAAATTTTATTTTTACTACACTCCATTATATTTATAAAGATTGCAAATCAGAAATCCTGGTCGTCGCAAATGAATTTTCAGTAGCATATCGCAAGTATTCCAGTACTCAGATACTCGTTACAGCCCTAATTGATGTTGCACAAATCTCAGACTCTTCCTCTGATGAAGACTCCAGATGTGGTTTAACCGTCTTGGGCGTTGGAGCTTTGCCCTTGTCGGGAGGCATAATGTCTAAAAATGTGTAAATTTGTAATTTGACATATAATGTGTGGACAAAATCTGACAAAATCTGAGTTACAAATGACCAGTGGTGCCGAATGACGCACTTTTATTTACCCCACACTACTGAGTGGCTGGCGGCCGGTAGCACTTGATAAGGACAGTTGCTGACTAGAGGCATTTACTTGTCGTCTAATCAGAGCTGCTGCCAGCCAGCTATTTGGCTGCCACCACCCTGTGGCTACCCAGTTGTCGCTCCATTTTGCAATAGCATCATCCCCGTCTGGCTGCCGTCTGACTGCCACCTGTCTGCCACCTGACTGCCGCCGTCTACATTAGTGACCACGCCAAAATTTTTCAAAAATTCTGGCGGATGAATGCAATATTGATTCTGTTGATCTGTCGGTGACAGACAGTATTTGTGGTTGTAGCAATACTCAAACACACCTGACTTTAATGAATGACACCTTAGGGCATCTGTAGGACTTGATGAACAGTATGAGTGTGTTTAGGAAGCGTAGCACAGGATGGAGTGTGTGTGGGGTTGTTACACAAAAGAAACAGTGGTCTAAAGTGACTTGAAAGACCTGAAAAAAGGGAGTCTCATTTGTCTCATTTGTGGACATTTTATAATAAATCATTTCCAACAATTGTAATTAGCTATTTTATCACGTTATCACCACATCACAAAGAAAAATCCACACTCATCATGTTCACCTGTGAACTACATTTTTTCACATAATACACTAAGCTGACTCTGCGTTGGCTTTCTGTCAGTGTGCTTGTATGTCACTGTCACGACATAAAACCTGACTCACCACAACCGGCCAGCTGGCCAGCCCTGCAGCAGAAAAACAATGTGTCCCTGCTCTGTCTCATCTCCCTGCCTCTCCTCTGGCACTGGACAAGGATACTTCTCGAGACTAGAGCTTCCCACTTCACTTTTCCGCATAACATAAACTGCAGGGGCTCGAAATTTGCAGGAATATTTGACTTTTCTAAAGCAGCAACAATGATGTGAGTTAATTTATTGCAGGTTTACAGCAGATAGCAGCAGATGGACTCAAACAGATGACAAAAAGTAATTCTTAAAGGACATTACGCCTCTAAAAAAACAAACAAAAACAAAACACTAAATAGTTTTTATAGCAACAGTGCAGAATAACCACTTTTTTAATGAGCTGGTGTTAACATGAGATTTCAAATAGTAAGACCTCATAACGAAATTGTGCATTAGAGGGAGTTCAGTTAATCCTGTTGTTCTTAGCAATTTAGCGGATTGTGCACAGTGAGGCAACAATGCGATCAAAGCTCAAGGCCTGCTTCCACTTAACAATGAAGCAGCAGAGAAACTGATGAAGGAAGCTGACTGGTAATGTGTATGTGGGGATGTGCTGCATACTAATGAGACACACTGAGCCTCAGTGAGCTGAACGGGCACCGCTGGGACACAAAGGGAGCCTCTGAGGCAGAAACACTATTGATCTGAAGATAAGTGTTCTTCAACATTCTTATGAGACTTAAACTCAGGGCCAAGCTGCAGCATACTTGTGGTTAGGGGAGGAAATACTATCTGCTTACCCAGAAAGCACAGCTTCAATGTTTTAGAATTTACTCAGTAATGTGGTTTTCAATCATGCAATTATAACATTAGATGCCTTACTCCCTGCTTTCCCTTCCCTAGGTTTTATTGCTAGGTGAGAAATAATAGTGTCTGAGCTGTTTTTGGATGAAAATCATTCATTGTCAAAACATTATGAAGTAGGGAATTAAAGCATTCAGCTGCAGAAATAAATGCTTCTTTTATTGGGAATTTCTAACTTTCAATGCAGTCACAAATGTTTAGTTTTGGAAATGAACATAAAGATAAACATTTTATGCTTCAAAACAGTCAATCTGCTTTCACCATGCATGATAAAGGAATATAAAGCAGTAAAAGTACATTTAGAAGAGAAAAAAAGAAAACCTTTTCTGTTTACTGTCATCACATTTTATCACGCTGAGCAAAACTGTAGCATTTAAAGAGCTTAGTGTCATCTAGCTTTTCCGGGGGCTCCTTTGGAATTCATCAACACCACCATATTATACTGTCTGAATCAGACTGAAAAAATGTTAGAATGAAACCTCAAGAGACATGAAAATGGTAATTTCGCGCAGATTACGTACCACAACCTCTAGCTTCTCTGCTTTAAGGATCTGCATAAACTGGATAGTTGGATAAGTATGACAGAGTATTAGGACCTCCAAGTAAAAAAATACAATAAAAATAAGGTCCTAAAATTATAAGAAAAAGTTGTAATTTTATGAGAAAAAAAGTCAAAAACTTAGGAGAATAAAGTTGTAAAATCATGAGTAAAAAAAGAGTCAATGTTTTACAAAAATTAAAGTCATCATTTCATAAGTTATAAATTGAGAATTTACAATATTAAAGTCTTACATTTATGACGCATTCATCTGTTAACTTAAAACCTAACAACAGAAAAAGAATCAGTATTGTGTTTCAGTATGAGAGACACAGAGAGCATTGTCCTTCATTTAGAAATAGTTTCACAAATACGAAAATACTAAAGTCACATAGTGGGTCAACGTTGTTTTAGCATAATGTTAAGGATATTAAATAGAATTTGCAGAAGACGGGACCTCTTCAGAAGAAGGTTTTTGACCAACAAGGAGTTGATTTCCAGTGGACGAGTCGTTTATGTCATTGGCAGTATAATGGAGAAATCAAAATGCATTATGGCACATAGATTCTTATAATATAAAAACAAACAAACAAAAAAACATTAATGTGTGCATTGATGGATTTAGTGTGCGAATAACGTGGGTGGAGGCTTAAACAATCAAATACAGGCCTAGTTTTGAAAAATCATGGCTTTTTCTTTTGTTTTTCTCACAATCTTACGTCCTTATTCTTGTAATATTACAACTTTTTTTCTCATAATTTTCATTCATTTTCTTCATTCTTGTAAATGTATTATACGTATATTTTTGAAGTCATTCTCTCTCACAAAAACTCAAAATAAAAACTGTCAACAATAAAAACTTGAATTATCATTAATCTACAATAATTGAAATACTTTGTAATTGATCAAAATAGAAGCCCTTAGATTACCTGCATAAGAACCCTCCTGCCGATGCCAGCAGAAGTGCTTTAGTTAATGGAGAAAGAAAGAATTTAAATAGGTCAGTGCATCATCTTTTTCTAAAGAAAACAAAGAACAAATAGCAGAAAACAAAAAGAAAGTAATTAACAATAGCAGAGGGGTATGCGCTGCAGGCAGCAGTGATATTAGCCTGTATGACCCATGTGTGAATAAAGCAGGAGCCAGCCTGTCACAGCAAGAAGAATGTATTAAGCAAGCAGAGGCCTATAAGTGCTTTATGGGGGCGCGTGCGATGTGTTTTTCGCTGCAATAATAAACGTGATAAACGAGGAGATGGAAATAACCCAGGCTAGGGCCAAATGACCACTGCGACCCCTAACGGAGTGTAGGCAGCGGCACACAACGCTTTCTGCTGTGCAGGGGATTAATTATTAAACGGGGTTCCATATCACCTTTGGAAACTCCCCATCAATAAATGATTATGTCATTTTAAGCTGGAAGATGGAAATTGCAACAATTCAGTGAAGGGTCCTAAAAGAGTACTGCTTCTGGTATAGCCTGGTAAAAGAGGTAATTGGAGATGATTTCTTTTTGAATTTTGTAGCTATATGTGCTTCACACAGCTTTGAGCAACAGATGAAGCAAAAGATCTGGAAGCTTGACTCCTCTGTGTGATCGCTATGGTGTCGTCTAAAGCGCAGAAAGTTTATGCCTCAAGGCTGTGAATGGCAAAGCCTGTAACTGGCTTACGATGATCTTATTTTATGGTAATGAGTACCTTCCATACTGTGGAAAACAGACTGTACTGGTCTATGTGCGTTCTTGGTAATGTGAAATTAATCAGTCAGTGTCACACCATCTAGTTTTCCTTGCATGTTGTGTAAAAGTGGCTGACTTTAAAGCTGCAAAAAATGAAGCATTATACGACTTAGTGAACAATATTTATTTTGTACAAAGCCTCTAAAATAAACAAGTTAGCTGCTTTAATTATGAATTTATAATTAGAAAACGCAAAAGTAAATCAATTAAATAAATGGAATTGCCAAAAAACTGGCTGAACTACTATGATGACAAAGCACCATAAAGAGGAACCTAAAGCAACCAGGAGAAGGACATATTTTAACAGTGTCTGCTTGAAATAAATAAATAAATGACAAAGGTTCTGGGGAAAAAATGAACTTCAAAATAAAAGTATCTAAAATGAACTCACATTAAAGGGTCAATACAAACCTAACCAAACTCCTCAATAGAAATGGGATGAGTCACTTCACGTCTTGTTGATAAGAGCCTCTGCCTGCACGTCATTCCTTCAGATTGCATTGAACTCGTTCTTTATTTGCCTGCACAGCCATTACTTTACATGTGGCAGTAAGCTGATGATTCATTCCTACTGCACAGCCAGGTGACATATTTAAATAGGAAATGATGAATTACCCACCAGCAGATAACAATACTGCAACTCAAACAGCAACATATCTATCTATCTATCTATCTATCTATCTATCTGTCTGTCTGTCTGTCTGTCTGTCTATCTATCTATCTATCTATCTATCTATCTATCTATCTATCTATCTATCTATCTATCTGTCTGTCTGTCTGTCTGTCTGTCTGTCTGTCTATCTATCTATCTATTTATCTGTATGTCTGTCTGTCTGTCTATCATCCATCTTTCCATCCATTTCTACATTAATCCATTCATTTATCAAGTGAACTCCAATTTGAATGCAAACATATTAGCACTGTGCTCATTGAGTAGGATAAAAAGTGAAATTGAGGAGGCATAAATAATAAAAAAAAGTCATTTTTTTCTAAAAAGAAAGGGAAGGTGCTTATTAGTAAATATTTAGCCTTAGATATAGAAGTTTCAAAAAAATGACCAAAAGACAGTTTTGTTACATTTGAATTGCGGAGTCTACATAGATCAAAAGAAATGTAACACTTTGTCAAGGACTGTTACTGTGCCTCTCAAGCAGTTTGAGAAGCATCATTTAATTTTAGGCTGTGCATTAAGCACTTTGCATTAATATTTATAAAAGCACAAGAACTGCAAAGTCAGGGTTAGGCATGTTAATGAGTGAAAGAAAGACACAGAAAATGGGGGTAAGGAGAGTCACCTCTGCTTAGATAGCCATTGGCAGCTTGCTCCACCATCGTGAAAGGAAAACTGTGAACTAGAAGCTGCCATAAACCTGGATGGCAATATGACACAACAACTCTTACAGGAACAAAGTGCTGGAGAAAGAGATCATGTCTAAGTTTAAACTGAACAAACGAGAGGATTTTTTTATAGCCAAAGAGACAAAAATATGCTAACATCTGAGCGTATCAGGGTAATCATAACAACACACATTTTCAATAAAACTAGATTTGGAAAAACAGTTTTCTCTTTGCTGTGATATTGTTTCTCTGTTTACTGGAAAACAACATTTTAAAATCCCTCATTTAGCCCAGAAACATCTGTTTGCTGCATGAAGAAAAACAGTGATCCTCTTAAAAACAAGCTCACTGTCAGCAGACTGTCAGTTAACCGCTCTTACACTGGCTCAGCAATGCCTGGACACAGCTCACGTTCAGAACTTAGTTGTTTAAACCTTTTTACATTCAGGCTCTGCTGGGATCCATTAAGGAGATGTCATGCTGTAGAAGTGACCCTATAAGCTGGAAACTGGAAAAAGGAAAGTGTCCTCGGCTGAATAGATTCTCCAGCATTTCTACTGTGACAGAGTAGAGAAGCCAGTAGAGAGTAAAGAATCCTGAAGCACACTAAAAAAACAGAAAAAGCCAACGTAAAACTTCTTTTAGGATCTTAATTCATATTTCCATTTCAGTTTATCAGTTTCTTTAGTTGGTCTGTTTGACGACCAAACAATCTAAACCTAATTAAACCTAAACCTAAACCTAATTAAAGTGTGATTGTATAGTGTATTCAGACTGGAGACATTTGGTTTGCTTAAAGTGATCCATAGTTCATTTCCCACAAAAATTCAGAACACAATTTCAGTGTGAATCCACCCAAGCAGACCCTGGTCTGGGACCAGGAACCGCTCTCAGACCCATCTTTCGAGGTGGGTTGGGTTTTCCCAGTTGAGATGACTGGTCGAGAACCATGGCCTCAGAATTAGTGGTGCTGATTCTCATCCCAGTCGCCTCACACTCTGCTGCAAACCGTTTCAATGCATCCTGAAGGTTCTGGCTTGATGAAGCCAACAGGACAACATCATCTGCAAAACAGAGAGGAAATCCTGTGGTTCCCAAACCAGACCCCCTCCGGTCCCTGGCTGCACTTAGAAATTCTGTCCATAAAGACTATGAACAGAACCGGTCAACAAGGGCAGCCCTGCCAGAGTCCAAACATGCACTGGGAACAGGTCTGATTTACTGCCAGCTATGTGGACCAAGCTCCTGTTTTGGTTATACAGAGACCGGACAGCCCTGAGTAAGGCTACCCGGACCACATACACCCAGAGTCCCCTCTGCAAGACACCACGGATGAGCGAACTCCCACGAAACCTCCAGCACCCTAAAGAAGGTGTACAGCTGGTCCACAGTTCCACGACCAGGATGGAAACTGGACTGTTGTTCCTGGATCTGAGGTTCGACTATTGGCCGGACTCTCCTCTCCAGTACCCTGGCATAGACTTTCCCAGAAAGGCGGAGGAGTGAGATTAAATGAACTACAGTGGTTTAAAAAAAGAGAGATGTCTTAAGACTTTAACCTCTTGAGAGGTTAAAAAAGAATCCTCAAAATTTAAAATAAATAACAAATGGTTCTAATGATGTCAACTGGTAACGAATACTCATTGTCATGTTCATGCTACAACAGTCATCATTCATTTTTAAGAATTTTAAATGACGATATGAATCACATTTGGTTAAACATTTTCAATAGTTCAGAAGATATTAAAGCTAAAGTCACTAAACTTTCTCACATTACTATTTATCACCTGTATTTATTAGATGATAGTTAATTATTTTCAGAGGTAACAGTTGTACTGTTTTTTATGTGATTGTTCAAGTTACTTCACATAAGTGCTCTGTTTGTGTTTTAAATGATAAAAAAGGGTCAATGAGAAGAAAAGGCAGGACAACCTGAATCTGTTTATTAGATTTATTCATTTTATACCAAAGTATTGGACCGGGACTTGGTATTGGCAGATACTCAAACTCAAATGACACTGAATTGGGTCGGGCCCAAAAAGACCTGATTAGGACACTTGTTACACTTATTTGGTGTTAAGGGTTAACTGTTTTTAGCTAAATTGGCATCTACTGAAGTTTTTCATGCTAATTTGGCTTTTAGCTAATATTTTGGCAATATCATAGCTGCTTTGGGTAATTTGGCATTTACTGAAGTTTTTTAAGCTAACTTCAGCAATTTTTTTAACTTGTGATTTTTCTGCAACATATTACTTTGTGCAGTTAATTAGAATTTGCTGCATTGCAATTGGAAGGCTGTTCCTCAGCTTTACACTCATGGTTTCAAAAACTTCGGAAAATTACCAACAGCAATTTATTCAACCTTTTTTCCTATTAATAAATTGCTGCTTCGTCTGCAAAAAGATATGCAGTCAAGCAATAAAGGCAACTGCAGATCTTCCAGGCTGTTGCTCCTAAACTCTGGAATGAGTTCCCACTTTCCCTGCATTCCCTGGACTCATTTAAAAGCCAACTTAAAACCTTTTATTTTGCTAAGTATTTTAACGGAAGCTGGTTTTTATTCAGGCTGGAGATGATTGCTTTATGTGGTACATGTTGTTGTGTTTTATGTTTTTAGCTTTAGGTTGTTGTCTTTTATGTTTTAAACCTCAGAAGTTTTTAATCATATGTTTTTACCTTTCAAAGTTTCTGTCTTTAATGTTTTTAACCTGTGAAGCACCTTGTGACTTTGTCTGGGAAAGGTGCTATATAAATAAAACTTACTCACTTATTTACCTTCAGCAATTCAAATGCATTTCTGCAGGAAATGCACCTTTTCTAGTTATCTAATAAATATTTCAAATAAACATCACTGTTATTGTGAACTAAGTCTTTTGCAAACCAAAGGGCATCATTTAAATTCTATTTACTGAACCAAAAAACAGAGACATTGAAATAATAAAACAAAATGAAATGCGACTACTGTTCACAAGGAGCTTTCTTTAAATAGCAACGCGATCCATTAGAGTGAAAATACGTTCATCAAGCAGGAGTCAGAGCTCACTTAGAAACACTGTGTAATTGGGGTTCATGATCAAACCCCAACTGAGAGTAGCTGCTGTGATGAGTTCAAGCAGAACAGAGACAAGCTTAGGCATGTAATCTTATTTAATATTTTTAAAATAATAGCATTTGTGGTGCCTGAAAACAAGTTCCCACTAAGAGAAAAGATGGAAATGGAATTAAAATATCAGAAAACCTATCCTAACCCTAAATTCTGCCAGTCAAAATGCATAGTTTAAAACGTTTAAATATTATTTTTATCAGTGGTTCAATGCAATGTTTGTCTAACATGTTGTGTTCACAAATGCAACTTGATTTGTGCTGGACTGCTCCAACTTTAACCTCAACAAATGTGAAACAGACGTGTAAGACGGAGAAATCAACTGCCAATTAGAAACACATGAAGTGAGATTGAAAGGAGCTGTGTGACAAAATAACAAATTAGTAGATATGGAAAGATTATGATTCAGGCATGCTCCTACAAACATTCATCTTGCATTGTCAGTTTGTCAAGGAATGACAAATTGCTGGCTTTTTCAGGCGAACAAGATACATTAACAACATTAAAACAAAACTGCTGCACAGATGAAGTAAAACAGAAAGAAAAGTATGCATGGGAGCAGCAGAAGTTAAACGCTTAGCAATAAGAACCAAAACAACCAAATCAAACTCAAGATAGCGGTGACAAGAATCTAAATATAGGAGGTAAAGCCCACAAATGCAAACCAAAAGTGGCAAACAAAACAAAACTGGAGTTGATTCTTATAAACTAATAAATCACATAAAAAAAACACATTTATCACAAAAAAGTGAAAATTAATCCAAATACCCTTTTATGACTAACAAGCAATGTATTTTCATGTATTGTATGTAGGAGTAGCTCAAATGGAGCATTAACATTCTTGAAAAAGCACATTATTACATCTTCAATATGAATTTTGGAGAACATATTAAGTCTTAAGAAATGAAGATTTTGTTTTTTCCATGAAAAAGGGATAAGGAATTAAGAATCCCATGGAGTTTATTTTCTCACATTTTAGAAAAGATGTTATTTTAACTGAAGATCATTACTATTTAGAATCACAGATTTGTGTTAGTGAAGACCTTAAGGTCTCGAATGGGTGGTTATTTAATGCTCATGAGAGAAATCCAGTATAAGACTGTAAAAGCCATGGGTTAAATTGATAAAAGACACATTATTATCACCTAATGTTTTCTATTCGTTTAATTTAGACATGTATATGTTCATCTCAATGAAACACTTTTTTTTTTTTTTGATTATAACACAAAGAAATGAAAATGGCACCACATTTTACCATACATGAACTTTGGAGGAAAAAAAAACGTATTGCTAAATCGGATATATTTTATGATCAGAAAGTCTGCATTAGCTAATGTAAGTATTAAGTTAACTACATAAAAAGAGATTAGGAAACTTTCCTTAAATCAAATGAAAATGACAAAGTCCCACTCCAACCATCTTTTAATGTATTTTAAAAGTATTCCCAGTGGTCGTTTAATTGTATGTATGACTTTTTAAGTCTAAAAAAAAAAAAAAAAATGGGGCAGATGATAACACAAGGTCATAGGATATGATGAGAGTCATATGTAAGTTACATTGCATGCTTTGATGGTATTTTTTCTACTGTTTTTTTCCTCTGCTCCTGATTTATAATGATTTGAATAAAGAAACACTCAGAAATGCAGTTTTCCCCTTTATATATATATATATATATATATATATATATATATATATATATATATATCTGGGCTGCATCCTGCAAAAAATGTTACAAGAACATATTTAAAAAGTCGTTAAAGAGGTGTGTGAGTATTCTATAAAGAATCGTTATTAGATATTACTATTTTAGGGCAGGATGAGAGCTTTTTTTTTTTATTTTTTCAAAAGTAGAAAAATAGCCTCATAAGCACACTCAGTTTTGGCTCTTTTCAGTTTTTTTTTTTTTTTTTTTTTTTTGGTTAAATTACCAAAAGATTTCTATTAACCGAAGTGGCAGACAATTGAACAGACGGATAATTTAAAAGAATATTCAAATTTGCATTTCAATATAATCTAAATAGCTATTTTTAAATGAAAGTTATTTGAGACAAGAACTTATTTCTGGAGTATTTTGCAGTTCCTGTTCGTCTCCTGAGAGTTTCTGTTGAGGTTAAAGTTAGATGCAGAACACAAAATACGTATGCAAGCTTCTGATGCATGACTAGTCTAAGAATGAATCACACAACAAGTCTTTTTCAGTAATGTGTGTGAGCTCGTGACATTTAAAGAGAAAATGTAGGAAATTGTAGGAGTAGAGAATAGTGCTCTTGCTCAGGTTTTGGTCACCACCTACACTGATGAGTACGGTGCTTAGACAGATTACAATGACTTCAGCCTTGAAGGTATTTTTCTAAATGTGTTGTGAAGAAAAAGTGTGCTTTTTCCAATGTAATTTTCTATTTTGAGTATCCTCCAAATAGTGTTGAGCTCAGCCCTGAATCAGAGGCTGCTTTGTCTTTTGTAACAAATTAAAACAGAAAGTAAGCTTTTTGTTTGTATTTCTTCTTATGCAGCCTCCTTTATCAAGGCCAGTATTAACTGTGACTTTCAGTTGTAATTCACTAAATCTGGGAGGATTTTGATGGTACAACACCATGCTGCTTTGTTTCAAGCTCATTTAGTGCATCAATGTGCTCCTGATATGTTCAGGGTTTTGTCAGGAAAAACACTGAAGGCTTTGTGCAGAGGACGCGTTCACACTTCACTGTCTGAGGAACTGTTTCTTGTCCCCACCATCTGGTTCATTTGTGGAGAGAAAACCATGCATGTGTGTAGTTCTGTCAGATTGTAGAAGTATAGCTTTAGGACAGATATCCTTGCTGTGTGGTTTGAACACTCAGAAACAAACCGGTGTCCTTCTGAATCCTTGTCTGGGTGCTAGCACAGCAGATGCAGGGCGCCTCCGTCTATCAAGGCTATGATCACTAACACTTTTGACCTGCTGACTGCTTAGTCAGGGCAACAGTATCAGCTGTTATCTCTTTCTACAGAGCAAACATGGTGTCAAAGCTCAAAGATTTGTGTTACGGCCCTGCCCGCAGGTACTTCTCACTGTGAAGCCAAGGTCCTTTCAGGTGGTAATTGTCCCCCTGTGAACTTTTAATTATGATTATGTTATTTTTAGCCAAAATCTACAAACCTGTGTCATTTTCTAGGACATAGTTTTTGTACAGCAGCAGGAGTTCATCAGAAATTCACCTCTAAATTTTGGGTGGGACTGTTGGTGTACAACTTCTCACAACTCCAATCTATTATCCGTGCAATAAAAATGGCGAGCAATATTGGAGCTCAGTTTTGTGTAGTTTTGAGCCAGATGCCAGCTCAGACGAGAAAAACCAAACCGTACATGGATGATGGATCTATTTATCTGCTCGTGGAAGCATCAGAATGAAGTGGAGCAGGCAGCTTGTGGCCCTTTTTCCAACTGCATTTTTGTCTGCTCCTGATTCACAACTGTTTGAATAAAGAAATGCTTAGAAATGCAATGTTGAGCTTCAATTTCTTTAAAAACCTATATCCACTGTAAGGAAAAAATGCTAGAACGTGTTAAAAACACAATTTGTAAATAGAAAACATTGTAAGCTTTAATGTCACATGAAATAATTGTGCAGGAAACTCGATGTTGTTTATTTCTTCTGTTACGGTGGCTTGATTTTTCACAGATTCTTGATAAAAGTGAGTTTATTCAGACAGGAAAAGTCAGTTGGTTCCGCCTGAGTTTGCCTAATTTGGTCTGGATTGAGTCCTGAACCTTGTGTTTGTTCTGTATTCAAACCAGATGTTTCTGATTGTTAATTTATTAAAACTTTAAATATTTCAATGACCAATTTTGAACATTTGTATCAACATCAGTAACAACGCTTTTTGCTTTGGTACGACAGAGGCATGCAGCAAGGAAGGACGAGGGAGTGACGCTAAGAAGGCACACTATTAAGTGTTTGTGACATATAGATTGTCAGCAAAACGGTGATGAGCAATGTGTATCACGTTAAAAGTTGTTTTGATGAGCCTGCATTCATCCGACTACATTTCAATGAGTTGTTGTCTCATCATTTCTTCACTTTGTCTGCGGCTCTCTGTTTATCATGGAGCCTATTCAGACTGAGAAAAACTCAGAGCGAACTGGAGCTCAATCCGATTGGAAACTAATCGAGATCACCTCAAAAGATGGGTCAGAGTGCCCGTTCCTGGTCCCGGTCCAGGGTTTGCTTGGGTGTATTCAGACTGGAAATTTGTTCTGGGTTATTGAGGGAAACAAACTGGTTCATTTTAAGCAAACCAAATGTGTCCAGTCTGACTACACCCTTTGAATCATATTGCTTTGTTCTAAAGACCGCTGAAAGGGCAACCATCCAAGAAATGAAACCTTGATTTCAACATTACTGCTTGACTTATTCTCTTAAATGAACAACCGTTCTATATTTTGGGTTGAGGAAGCTCAGTAATTGTTGGGAAAAGTGGCCTTGGGGCATACACTCCAGTTAGTTGAACCTCTAATTTCTGCCACTTTGCATGAATGAATCAACACAGAAACCATCAAGGCTGCAGGATCTGCTTTGCTCTGCTTCAAGTTCACTGATGAGGGATTATCTCTTGCCTCCCCAGAACAGAATTTCAGATACATGATCTTAAGACTAAAGTTGCAGAAGATAGGCCCTGCTGGAACCAGTGAGTAAGTGTAAAAGGACTTGGATAGCAATGATCAAATCTAATTCCTAGGGCCGTGGTCCTCAGCATGAAGACGGAGAAACGGGCTCGCCGGGTTAAGAATGAGTCACTTTTCCAGATGGAGGAGTGTCTCGGAGTTCTGTTCACAACTGGGGTAAGAATGGAGGATGATGTTAACAGACACAACAGCAAATGCAAACTGTATTCAAGTCTGTTGTGTTGAAGAAAGAGTGGAGTTAAAGTGGAGATTAAGAGTTTACTGATCAGCCTGCGTTCCCATCCTCATATGTGGACACGGCCTGTTAGAAAGTGAACAAAGTTTGGACATCAGGGGAGCTAAGAATCAAGAATCTATTCCTCACTATTCACATCAGCAAGAACAGGCAGTTTGGTCATTTAGTAAGAAAATCACTCGTAGGGTTTTCTGATTAGACATTACGGCATGTCCGGCCACGAGAAGCCCTTATGGTTAAACCCTGGAGGAGTGTTTCTCTTTGGTGGCCTGGAAATGCCTTATGTCATAAAAGCTTTCAAAGAAGACCAGATAGAGGAAGATGCAGATATCCTTGCCTAGACTGCTTCCCTTGTGGTTCATACCCAGAAATTTGGCGGATATTAGAATAGCAGAACAGTCAAAGGAAATCCATTAGACAAATTGTAGAAGTTTATTCTCGAAATAAGTCTTTCAAATTGACTTTGAAATGTTACATTTCTATATTTGATGTTTGGAATACACAATTTTTAATGTAAAAAGTTAAGTAAAGGAAAAAAAAATCCACAATTTTAGCTAAGAAAAATTGGTGTCTAATTTTAACCAAACCAGCACACCAGAGCTGTTGAGAGAGCAAACAAGAACTTCTTTTTTATGGTCATTATACATCCCTGTGGTGGCTGGAACATGCAAAGCAAGAATAATGTATGTATTTTGATTATGAATATCTTCTGCTAGCTTATTTGCACAGAAACCACTATTAGGAAGCATAGCCATTTGTACAGGATCTGTATAGACAAATAAGTCAATTTGAACTCAAAAAACAAACTGAAGAATGAAAACTGGCTGTGACCAACAGAGACATATTTACTAACACTTCAGATTAAATTTCTTCACAAAAAGAAGTCAACTCTTCATTTAAAGTTTGACTAAATAAAGTTCATTCTGATTAATAGTATGAGACTTGCACTAAGGAAAATAATGCATAAATCCATAAAACCCTTCTTTTTGAAACTTAAGTTCTCTCCATATGCTGACAGCAACCAATTTGGAAGTGCAGCTTTTTAAAGCTGTTTTTCTGTTTGGCAGATTTCAAAAGGTAACATTGTTTCTTGGGAAAATCTTCCAGCCTCAGTTAAAAGACCACTAAAACAATATATATCTTTTTTCTTAACGTAAAATCATATTAAAAGTTATTTGAACATCAAAAAACTTAAGAAGGGAAAGGTTTCTGCATTTATTTTCTCAGATTAGAAATATCCATGCGTGTATATCAATAAATAAAAATCCCATCATAAGTGGAAAGACTGTTGGAGGTCTTTCACCTCATCCCCGTGTTCTTTAGCTCGCACATCACTTTAATGTCAAAACAAATTGAAAGAAACAAGAATTTGCTGGAGTGAATTGACTGGAAAAAGCAGTAAAAAAGCTGAGCACTTCGTATTCTAGGTCCTATCGCATGTGCCTCTGTCATCCTTCACCTCTGTCACGTTAAATCTGGGGGTTCAAATCAAAACAGTTGATGTTATAAATCTCCCTAAAGCATTTCATGAACTCTATGACATGTCTCATTATATCAATATCATCAGACAGCTGGCTTAAATCATTGAAAGCATTTGAGGAGCACTTATCCATTCTGTGTAACAACAGCAGCACACGTTTGTGTTCCCCCCAAAACCCTGTTGAATAATAACTACATATAACTCAGCATAATGTCATATTTTGTCTTTTCAAATTTCCATCCAAAAAAAATTTTATTAACTCCTAATACATACAATGCTATAGCAAAATATGCCACATACAATTTTATGTTTGTATTTTTAATTGTTTTAAGGTTGTTAAATTCCCAACCATACTAAGGCTGTGCCTGTTTTCATGTTTTCAATGATTTATATTGAACCGCTGATCATTGACCTGTTGGATCTTTTCCTCCAAACACACTTTGTAGTTTGTTTCTTGGTGTCAAGGCTGTGAAATGCTCATGGTATAGATACTTGCGTACTTGCTCAGGTATCCATGTGTCATAGTTCTGTTTGCAATTTACTCCTTGCAAGACTTTGATGTTGTTTTTGTACATAAAAAGACCAAGCTCTGGCACACACAAATCAGCAAATAGCAAAAGCAGGGTAGGGTTAATAATCTGAAAAATGTAGGACTTTTTTGCTTCTCAACAAATGTATTGTTACTCTAAAGAGGAACTTTACATTTTCTGAATCAGACTTGATATCCAAAGACAGTAGAAACTATTTCTAGAAATATACGGTATCTCTTGGATTACAAGTGGCTCTGAATTCAAAGCCTTAGGAGCCAAATAAATGCATAAAAAAGGTATATAAGTCGCACTGGAGCATAAGTTACATTTTATCTTGAAAGGAAAATCATAATAATAGAATATGGAATCAATATTATTAATATACCAGTATGCACGCTTTGCTTCTGTTACACATTGAGGCTTATTTAACTTCATGGAACATGCAGGAATCAGCACAACATATGAACAATTATTCAGATAACCTTAGCTTAAAGAACATGCTAACAAGTCAACTAACTCATACAATTGGTTCTTATCACAAAACCCATTAAATTCTACATTCTCTACGTCACTTTGGAACAATTACAAGCCTGGTGAAGAACTGAGCGACACTTCTTCTGCGTTGATATCAGTAGCAAATACTGATAATCACACCTATAGCACCCTGTAGCGTTTGTTATTTTCAGAAATGGACATATAGGTTAGACCTGCGTGTAAGTCGCACCGCCGCCAATTTATGCAAAAAACGTATTGCTCTGAAAAATACGGTATGCTGAATAGCCCTTATAAGGTGTGTGTTTGAAGATTATTGTGATTGGTTTGATCATCTAAAAACAAACATAAAATACAAAAATGCATTCAATTTCTAACTTTTTTTTTCTTTTTTTCTAGTGGTTTAAATTTAAAGATCTTTGAGAAAGTAGATGTGTCACTTTCCTCTGATTTCCATTCCCATAACAATCCAAAAAAACTGTTCACACTCACTCAACGCATTGCTCTTTGTGGAATAGTGTCATAAACAACCCTCTGGGAATCACACTGCAGTAGTTCATGTTTCAAGAATTTGAATAAAGATGTATGTGTGCGCCTGCAGTGAACATAACCAGTGTCTGCTGCAAATGTCAAGAGGGTTGCAAAGAAAGCCAGTAGGGAAGGCATTTTGCTGAGTCTTAAAATGCGATTCAGCTGCAATACAGCAAGTATGCTTGCCAGAAATAAACACAAAGAGAGTCAAAAAGTGTCCGGATTAGTGCATTTGTTCCCTCAAATGAAAGTTGAAAACAATTATGTGACAAAGACATGAAAAGAGGGAAGAAGGATTAGCGAGAAAAATAAAGTAGCTCAATATAACAGTCTGGACACAGACACAAAAAGATTTTCAGATTTATATGGACACACAAACACTGTTTAAAAAAAAGTCCTAGAATCAATGGAATAAAACAAAAAAAAAGATAATGAGCACATGCAGACGTTTGACAGTTACGTTTTCTGGAAGTTAGTGGCAGGAAGATGGTTTCATGCTTTTGAAATACAAAAAAAATGAATGTAATAAAAAACATGCGGCCTGTTCAAGTCTTAAGTCAATTCTTCTTACATTAACTGTTATATTACCATTGCTCCTCACATGTGAGGCGGACTCTGCTCCTTCCTTGTCAGATGGAGACAGTTTTCTGTAGCACTGCAGCACATTCACAGACGAATATTTGCAGGGCCCCCTGAGAGAACAGCCAAGAGTCCTTCACATTCATGTCACACCACGCTGAGCACAACTGAACGCTCCTTAAACATAAAGCAGACTGTCAGAAAAAAAGGCTGAGCTGGGATTGGACTTGTTTATGTCTGCAACTGTTTTACACAGTGTCGGAACAAACGGTTAAGCTCACACCTTTTCTGACTGATTCATGACATATTTCGTGATTTTAAATCAAAGGTACTTGTTGGACGGAGAGGGCATCCCGTAGGCTGCTGCGGTTTTTGAAATCAGGTCATGTCTTGCTCCATTTCATCCATTTATAATCAATATGAGCATTCATAGGAACGATTTTAAAGGTAATTATATGCAATTAACTAATGTGCTGCACAGAGTCGCTTTAGCTGTCTATGTGTGTCTGTAGAACTCTTTCTTAGATGATTTCTATACTTTCTCAAACCTGGACAAGGCACTCAAGGACAGTTTCTTGGTTTAGGGAGGTTAAATAAAAGCACCAGTGACACCAAACAACGCAGGACTTTTTTAGACGAGTGAACAGTTGAATAAAGTCTAAAATCCCCTCAGCTGGATCACGGTATGCTCCAACATCCAGTCTCAAATCTCTTTTCTACTTTGCAGTAATCTTTATGCTTCTTTACTGGCATGATCATTACTGTTTAGATGTTTTATTTCCCTGGGGTCAGATTCCATTTTAGCCTAAGAGATAGAAACCCCCCACAGAAATAAAAAAAATTACCAAGCGTGGAGAGTGAAAGAAGAAATGTTGTTCCAATCTAGTTTTCAGGTACCATAAAACATTAAAATCTAAATCTGGTCCTCTGAAAATGTAACAAAAAATATTTTAAAGCTTGCTTCTGTTTTCTGCTGCTGTTTTCCGAGTCCTGGCTAAGTAGGGAATTCCCTTTGAAATGACAGTTTAATTAGGACAGAAACTTTCAGTGCTGGGCTTTCAACTAAGAGCCTCAAGCGTCTCAGACAAGTCACTTTGTGTGTGCACTGAGGAGCAGAGGAAAAAAGCTTTAAATGGCAGCTGACTGCTGAGTTCTGTACACTCATGTGCTGCCTGACCTCTACCATCACAGCTCTTGTGTCTCTGCTTGCATGAGAGGATGAGTGATGCATAAAGAAGTTTCTAAGCGGTGAGCCCAAGTATTAATGAGCGTTGCTGTTTTATCTGAGAAAGGACAAGCATCAACAGCACAGGCAATACCAAATGTTCTGCTAATCCTTTAAATTCAGAAATGCACAGGGTGTCTTTGTGTTATTTGAAGACGTTAGACATTTTTTAGACATTTATCAGGACCACATTGCTGTGACTTCAAAAACAAAAAAAAAAATAAACAGATGAAATGAGGTGAGGAACAAAACAGCCCACTATGGGTGCCTGTGTTAGTCATGGATTAATGGAAGGAAAATTGGGCTTTGAGGCTTTATTATAACTATTGTACTCAATTCTCTGTGAAGAACAGGGTAATTATTGAGCCTCTGAGTTTGTAATTGACTTTTAGATTAGTTCTAGATTACTTTGGCAGTGCTGGCTTTACAGGGATGAGTCTGCGTATTCTAGCTGTCGGGAAACACGAGAACACTTTGTTGTGCCTTTTTCACTCACTAAACTTGACTGAATAGAAAAGATTAACTTGGTCTGTCAGGTTCAGCAGATGTTTCCAGCTTTGTAAAGCAGACAGGCTCAATATCTAGAATTCTTAAAAATAAATCAAACCAAAGACGAAACAATATACTACAGAATCTTAAATATGATGCATTTATTACTTATAACAAAAAAAAAAAAAAAAAAATACCTTAACCCAATTCCAGCTATTTTGCAAATATATAATTCTAACCTGCAAGGCAATGTGAGTCTTCCTCCTCCTTTGATGAAGTACATTCACAATTTTATTCAAAACCCATTTTATTTTGTATTTTAAAGTTCTACAATTTTACAAATATAATGCTACATTAGATCTACACCACTGGTCAATTTAAGATTTAAATGTTTTAGTTGAATTATTAAAATGGTCAAAAACAAACAAAAAAAAAAGAGAAAAGGAAAGGGTAAATTAGTTTCTTAAAGACTTTTGATGTACTAAGGTAAAACTACTTTTCTGGGCCCATGTAATTACCATGGTAATTTTTAGGAAGTATTTGGATCTTTGTGAAGCTTCGTTCACACCTCCCTCTGTAATGTGCCACATCCTATGAAAAGTCTATGGAAATGCGTGTATATGCGTACTTTCAACTCCTGCATTCCCTTCTTCTACCCCTTCCATTCACGTGTCACTTTTCACGCATTTCTATAACTGTTTTCGGGCACTGCGTATAAAATGCTTGTCCGCTTGTCAAACTATAAAGCAGGTTAAGCTCGTATCAGTTGGTGATGGATGAATTCAATTCAATTCAATTCATGAACTTGCCAACCGTTTGAAAATGTGGTTTGTGCAGATAAAGTCTGGGACAAAGTTTGCACCACTTTGACATTTCGCAACAACCCTCTTCCAACTGTAGGTGGCAGCACACGCAACTAAACAGTAGAAAAAGAAGAAGAAGAAGAAGTCACTCCCTGCTCGTCCAGTGTAAACACCGTTGGCAAAATGTGAGTTCTAGAATGCATGTCATATGTTCAGTATAAGTGTAGCGCCAAGCAGCACACTAAAGTGTTTTAAAGGATGCTACTGTGCAAACAAAGCTGGTCAAGTTGTAAAACAAGAAAGCACATATCTTTGTATTTTGTGAAATTCTAAAGTTTTTGTTTGAATGTCTCTATTAATGCATTAGGGAATTTGCAACTGTAATTATGTTTTGCTGCATAAGGTAAGTAATCCATAATTCCTGTCAGCAGGTCATTCACTACGGGCTACTGAAAGAGTATGGGAGCTGATCTGCATCCTCAGAGCCGACAGATTATGTTGCTTGCTGTTGTGTTTAATTCTCATTACTGCAGACACAGTAGAAACACAGGCAATACGATGAATGATTCAACGCACTTTTATCAAATTAGAACAACTGCAGAGGAAATGGGGTGGCTGCACGGAGAGAGAAGGTTTTTTTGCTTCAATTTCAAGAGCAAAAGCGTAAAAGTGGAGAATAATTTTTGCACCATTCATGGTTGTTTTTCATAAAATGAATGTGCAAAAATCAAATATTACATATATGAGCAGAGATGTATAAAACAAAAGATTGTTTTGGATAAACACATTAACTGTGGCTTATTGTCAAAGGATTTAACTAACAATCCATCCAAAAATTCAGTCTAGAAAGCAAGGTCAGCTGTTTGTGCAAAGTCAGAGAAGACTAATTAATTAATGAGTGACAACAGCAGAGGAATATGGATGCAACACAGCAGAGGAACGCTCAGCAACATGAATATGATCTGACTAGCTAAACGAGCAGGGCAGCTTTAGTCGATTCAACATAGATTTGAATTTGGTCAAACAAAAAAATCTGGACAAACATTCTACCAATCAACTCAACTGCACTTTTTTACCTTTTTAATCATTATGCTCAATACAGTCTACCTGGTGTTTTAGAAAAAATTTTAGGTTGAAACTACAGCTAATGCAAATAAATAAATAAATAAATTATAATAATAAAAATCTCTGAACCTCGAACTAACAATTAACTTCAAGTATTAAAGTAGTTCATTAGAAATTTGCCTCTTAGTTGTGGGCAGGACTCTTGACACAGAGTAAGTCTGTCTCTACTTCCCATTATCCAAGTATTTACATGCTCTCCAACTAGCTTACAGTCCCTCACAAACCTAAATATAAGCGGTGCAACACAAATTGCGGGCAATATTGAAGCTATCCAGCTGCACAGTTTTAAGACAAAGGCAGCTCGGATGAGCTAAACGAAGACGTAAATGGATCTCAAACGTCTTCAATTGTATTCATCAGAATGAAGCAGAGCAGGAAGCTTGTGGTCTGCTGTTTTAGCATCTTTGTCACAGCTACAAGCTTTTTCCACTTACATTTTTTATCTGCTCTTGATTCACAACTTGCCTCAGACAGATCAATTTTGTTGGATCTTAAGAATAGAAATCCATTAATCGTTACACCCCTAGTTGGAGCCTTTCGAAAAAAAGTTTGAGGGGATCCTAAAATGAAACATTTTTCAGTCTAACTATGGATTAACATACTCATACTTTCTTCAGAATAGGATCAAACAAATCAAGAAGAACCTTCTTTTTTAAAGCAAAAACATACATGTTGTCCTTCATATTCTTTACCATGTTTCACATGTTAACTTCTGTTCTGACACAACCAGTACCTGCTGGCCTCTAGCTTGAGTAGGTTATATATCAACACTTCTCTCTTCAAGGTCATGTGCAGCTTTAGCTGTAGTATTTGACTATGGCCGTGGTTTATGTCCCAGCTCATCTTTTCAGGGGCATTGCAGAACCAGATCTATTGCCTTTGACTTGGATCACTAGAATACACGGCTACAAAAAGACAGTTGATGTTCACTTAAAGTCATTCCTATAAAAAGTATAGGTTCAATTAATTTATCTTATGCACTTCGAATTAATTGTAACATTTGTAATAGTTTATTTATTGTTTACATCCCTGCACTCACATTTTATTACTTTTAATGATTTTTTTTGTCTTTTAACCAATTCTCCACTGTATTTATTAACAAGCCTTATGACCATATTTAGTAAAGCAGTCACGAGCAGCCAAATGGATGCAGCTGACAGTTTATTAGAGGTGTCTGACAACAATGAGCAATAAGGTCTCACACCGTCCTCTTTCATTGAGTTGACTAAATACGTAAATTAGAGGGAGCTGTCGTAACAACATAGAAGGATGTTGAAAAGCTGAGTGTACAGAGTGTGACTTTTTACTAACACCACTTAAAGCTGACAGGAATTTACTCGACATCAACAGAACTGCTCCGTGTCACAGATTTTAGGGCATAAATACCAAAGCAATGTTTATGTGACAGAGTCAGGAGCCCTGCTATAGATGAAGAGGAGAAGTGGAAGCCTCTTTGACCCTGGCTGTCTGCTCTGTACTGTGTGTACAAATGACAATGAAATGAATTCCGACTATTTATAAAGCACCTGTTCACAACTGAGGCTGTCTCAAGGCCCAACACAAAAGACAAAACATTGAACTTTATTAATTACAATTGTCGTAGTCCAATTGTTCTAATTTTCCAATAACAGTCTATATAAGAGAACAACAGATGAAATCAAAGGAGTTTCAGTGGCAACCATCTGAATGGATGGAAAGACAAGAAAGAGAAAGAGAAAAATGAATAATACTGGAACATCTGTTGTTATGCAAACAGGCAGGTTAGTTACTGTAACAGTGAGAGAAGCAAAAGCTAATGGACAAACAAAATCCCTGGAAAATGTGTGATAGAACTGCAGGAGTAAGGGGCCAGAAAGCAGACAATAACTAAGTAAAGAGATATCTGTTATGGAACAAAAGTGATAGACTTGTTTGTAACTGCAATAGCAAAAACATGTAAAGTCAAACAAACAAAAACTTTTTGGAAGATTTGTAATAGAACAGAAAAGATAAATTCATCTTTGAAGCAGTGAGGTGATAGAAAGAAGAGGATGATGGAATGGAACAGGGGTTTGCAACTTTTAACACTAAAAGAGCCATTTAGTCCAGTTTCTCATTGACCAAAACCCAGTGAAAGGCCACAAAGTCCCATTTAAGAAGAATAAACTTAATTTATGTGTAAATGGCCATCAAGCCATTCACCTATAAAATGTAGCTTTTCAATATTAACAATTGTTAAATGATAAAATTTGTCATTTTTCTTTAAATAACTTTATCTTCTTTTACTTTTGACAGTACCATCAGAGGCGTTTTTTGAT
This sequence comes from Oryzias celebensis, assembly GCA_014656515.1. Classification (NCBI taxonomy): domain Eukaryota; kingdom Metazoa; phylum Chordata; class Actinopteri; order Beloniformes; family Adrianichthyidae; genus Oryzias; species Oryzias celebensis. Next base: position 10,233,915 of record BNCR01000003.1, read on the forward strand.
ATGGGCGACATGGGTGGTCGCCCAGGGCAGCGTTTTCCAGGGGGCGACACGTTTTTTGGTGATATGAAAAGCAGAGCGCGCCTCCTTATAATAGTTATCCTCACTTTTATTATTTTTTGTATAACAGTCCTATGAGGTGGAATAATTTACAAGCTTCTAGTTGTACGCTTTATTGGTATTTGGTCTTTTTATTCCTACTTTAATTGGTATTTGTTACAATATTTGAATTGTATGTTTCTGGGTCATAATTTGGGGGGGATACTGAGGGGCGCTACTAGTGTGGCTCACCCAGGGCGTCACATGTGTCAGAACCGCCAATGAGCACCACATACAAGTTCCTTTCAAAATAAAGCCCACTCTATGTTAAACAAGATCCTCCTGCTGCAGCAGATTTGCTGAATTTAAAATGCAAGAAAAATAAGTCAAACATAACAATTTCTATCATTATGACTTTGGTGCATCTTTATTTTTCTCTTTCTTCATGTTTCTCTTTTTACTACCAAAAATATACATTTCAACATTGGTGTAGATATTATTTTATCCATACAAGTAAATGGAAATATACACTTTAAGAACTTTGCCCCTCAACAACAATCTGACACTATTGTGCAGCATAGACTAGAACGTGTGCTTAACTTAACTAACTAAATTGATATTTATTCAAATTGTTAGCTTTTTCTTTCAAGCCAGGAAAAGATAAAAGACCAGCATGTAGCTCTGGAGCTTGATGTTGTAGATCCCAGACCCTGCACTTAAACATCTGTTATAAGACAAAAGAGAAAAGGAGGAAGATAGATAACAAAATCACTACAAAATATTGACAGACACAAAAAAAAAGAATTTATGTTAGAAGATAAGAGACACTCAAAAATAATAACTGCAGCAATAACATACTGTACATGTATTTATGGGTGAGAAAGAGAACGAATAGAGAAAAGATCTACAGCAGGGCTGCCCAGCTGTGGTCCTTAAGATATATCACCTTGTCTGTTTTACAGTTCTCTCTGCACTGCTTTCTGCTAATTAGCTGACTCAAATGTCTCCTCATTACGATTGACTGAACACACCTCATCCAGGTAAGAAATCACCAGCAAGAAAAGCGAAGAGAGTTGAAAACGGGCAGGGGGATCAGAGATGGGTCGTCCTGGTCTACACTAAGCAAGGTGTGGAAAACTGCTCTGTGCATCCTAACATCTTCAGAATTCAATCCTTAAGCTAAAATGCTTCACTCAAACAGTTAAAATTATAAATGCTTAAAATCATCACTTACAAAAACCCCTGATAGTTAGTTTTAGAGCAGGTGCAATCAAAAAAGGAAGACTTTTTAACGAGGAGCATTTGCAATTTCCTTTCATAAGTTGTTATGATCTTTAAGGAAACAAAGAAGTTTCCTTGATTGCTCAGCTGCAAAACTGTTAAACTGTATTTCTGTTCAACTGTTTCCTTGTGGGCACATAAGCCTGGACATCACCTCTCATTCTGCCGCAGTACAGCCCACCTCTTGACAATTTATACATTTTTAATTTCCGCTCATGACCGACCTGCAGCTCTGAGGGCTGACATCACAGTTCTTATTTTAGATTTGCCTTTAGAAGGATGTACCTCAGTTACACACAAAAAACCTCACAGGAAGGTGCAATGACAGGTGTTTTAAAGGATAATGACAGTTTAAAAAAAATATAATTTCATGTTTGAAAGAGTTCAGTACATTCAGTGACTTTCTCCATCTCTTAACAGCTTTCCTCTAATCTTTCCATAACTCATGCGTCTTAGTGATACTCTAGAGCCTGCACCACGCAGCTTACACGCCGATCCAAGGGAGCCGAAAGACCAGGAACACAGCAAACAGAATGAGTTTAGGCAGCAAGGTCACCTTGACCTGGACTGAAGCGAGAAGTACTCATTCCCTTCTGGGGAAATTCTGTCCTGTTTGTGGCAGCTTTGACATCGGAATCATTTGAAGCAGCTGTGAGATACAATGGAAGACACTATGAGAGCCATGCACAGGTGTTAAGAAAAGAGAGGCAGCAGTACTGATGCTATGAAAATGTCAAGCCTGATACCAAGAGATTTTTAACACCAAACAGAGCCTCACCTTCTTTCAGTGATCATTGTTTTCAGTGTGCCACACATTTCAGAGATCCACCGGGAGCAGGCTGACTGAAAACTGGGCTACCTTGGAAGTTAACCCCATTTAAAAAGCATTTTAAGACCTAACCTTCCCCGGGGCAAAAGGCAAACTAGGGTAAAGACAGCCGACAGTCTCGAAAGTATTAGGCAATTATGGGACAGATTTTCTACATTGTACAACACACACATACTGTACCGTTTTTGTACAGTACACATTCTATGTGGTATCAGTGAGGAACAAGGGCTTTGGAAAAACTGTCATCAATCAGCCCACTGCTTTATGTGTTCACTGTTGGATTAAATTATAATTCTATGATTTTAATACAAATGTAGGACTTAAACAATGAAACAAAGTTACACTAAGATTATTCAAACTGTCAGTATCCACTGTGTCACTTCAATGAAAATTGTGTTTTTAACATGTTCTTTTAGAATTTTTCTGATGATGGAGGACATATAAAGAAAACCAAGATTAAAACTGCTTTTCTAAGTATTTCTTCATTCAAATCATTGTGAATCAGGAGCAGAGGAAAAATGCTTGTATTGTGACATAGAAGCTATAATCGGTGGGCCACAAGCTCCTTGCTCCGCTGCACGGATCAAATTCGTTTTCCTCATCTGAGCTATCATCTGGCTCAAAGCTGTACAGCTGGATAGCTCAGATATTGCTGCATTTTTTGCACTCTTAATATTAGGTTGGGTTTGTTACCGGCTGTAATCTAGTGAAAGAGAGTGTAAACAGAGGGATGATGGAAAATGAAGGCAGGCTTACTCCGCAACAGTCCTGTTCAGAAGTCAGAGGTGAATTTCTAATGCACTATGCTGTAGAAAACAACACAGGTTTTCTTTTTTTGTCCAAAAATTGCAAATTTCTAATTGAAAGACAACGGGAAACATCTTTACAACAGATCAAAAGATGGTTGGAGTTGGACTTGAAGTCAGGATGGAAGGTCAAATCTGAGAGGTAGCAGCTACTGTCTGTTCAGTGCTGCTATGATTAAGACTTTTGAAATGTGACTCCATGAATAGGCAAAAAAATCTCAAAGATTTCAGCATTCCATTTAGGCACAGCTGCAGTTATTCCCACAAAGTGGATTCCAGCAGCATCACCTTTACAATTGAAACATTTAGTTGTATTCTTATAGTTGAGGGAGGTCAGAGTGAGGGCTTTGGCACGCACAGCATTGTGCGTGTGAAGTCACTGCTGGGCTGCCGCAGAGCTTGGCCAAACACCAGCTTGACGGCAGCAGCTGGAGAGAAGTGATGTAATAATCTTGTTGCCATGGAAACCTGTTGTTCCCTAGCATCACCAAAAATTCAAGGGCGGTGGAAAGTCACTGGCTGGCTGGGACATGGAGCTGCAGTGAGACATGAGTCATAACCAATAGGGGAATTCTAAGAGACTTCGCTCACAAGTGATCCGGTGAATACTATGGGTGATTCGAGATGTAAATATTATTGCTGTAATAATAACGCACATGTTGGAATGCAAAACTGCATTTAGTTGTTGCATTGTTTTATGGAAAAGAAAAAAAAATAAGAGCAGGACATTTATCCCAGACCTTATTGCATTTTAATTTGGTGTCAAACAGCTGCTTTGGGGATTAGTAAAATCCTCGACCAGAGAAGGTTTTAATCTCCCAGTTTAGCAGCTTCTTACAAATTATGAAGGGAGTGTTTTCAAGAAGACAGAAAACCTTGTTTACTTTGTCAATTGGGACAATCAAGTATATACAAATTTGAAATGGTGCAAAAAATCTCAAATATGTGTCCATATTCAAGGCAGCAAAAAAAGACAAAATTCTTCAATACAGATTATTGAAGAGTAAAGTAAGGAAGAGAAACAAAAAAATTAAAAAGGCATTAAACGTTAAGAAAGCAGAACAAGATAAAAAAGTTATAAAGCTCTTTGCTCTACTTCCCATTAATGATTAAAGCCAGAGGACTCCTTATAAAAATATAGTTTTCTGTTTATTTTTGACATCACAATAAATAGAGCTGCTTTATGACTGACAGGTGAGGTTCATATCATTAGATTAAAAAAAAAAACAGTCTTTGTGGGTTTTTCCCACAGTTTGTTCTGCTTGTGTGCTCTTTTTCTGACTGACGTGAGCTTTTGTGCTCTTACATTGAGCTGAGGTGGGGCTGCCACAGCGCTGAGGGCTTGGGCCCAAAATGAACCAATTGCTACATGTCCACACACTTCATTTATCTTTTTATGCAGCCTTTTACTTGAACCTTGAAACTTCATTTGGTTTGCACTATCCATAAAACACCTAAGACTCATCTTGAACATTTCTGCTCAGATATTACATTCCACAGAAGTCTTTTCTACTTCTGATAATGATGCAGAACCAGAACTGACAGCCAACCTAGTCAATTCGTTTTTCTGCAAACATTGGACTCTGTATTTTAATTGACAGCTGAAATTGCGAGAAAAAAAAATGAGAAAAAAAAAAGTATCTGGAATAAATCCATCAGCGTTAGTGGAACTAATGACACAGCAGACGTGTAGGAACATTGTGTCACAATGAAAGATGGTGCAACCGCATCACACATTTGTTCGTGGAGTGGTACGCATTCACATATCCTCACATTCAGGTTTAAAATAAATTAAAGGTGGTTTACAAACAGAGATTTATATGTTTCTAATTTGGCTTTCATTTAATTTGTTTACACTTGATTTGCTGGACAATGAGTCTCACTAGCTGTGTTTCTATTGACTACGAAATTGTGCAAATTCAATTTGGCATGATAAATTTGCCTAATGGAAACACGACAATTTAAAAAAGACTTGCATTTATCCAAAAAAAAAAGGTTTTTGTGTTTGAGGAGGTAGTTTTGGAGGCGTATCGAAATTGGAGTTCTGTAAAGTTAGAAAGATATCCACAGATTCAGACTTCCGGGCTCAACAACTCTTCTGATAAACATTCAAATTTAGTATCTCTACCCTTTTGGATTAACACAGAGAATGAAATATACAACTGCATTTCAAAAGAAAAAATATTGGTTTTTTGCCTTTTAATGAGAAGTAAACAAACAAATAAAAGTAAACAAAGTGACTTTTTCCAGGAATCTTTGTTGTACTACAATGGCATGACTATGATGAGTCTTATCTGAATGTTTGGTCAGTGTGAACGGAGGATTTTCAGAGCTGATATGATGATTCATATCTTTAAATAAAAAATATTAATAATAAAAAGTAACTTACTTTAAATACCTTTCTTGTAGTAAAAACGCTGTATGGCAGTATTTTAGAAGATTGCACAGCTGTGAAGTCATCCGAATGGGCGCTTATAGTTCTTTAACAGAATTAACTTAAAACAATATGATAACACAACACAGCTGCTGTAAATCAAAGTATTGTTCACATCCTTTGCCATGTTTTAGACTGACTTAAGGCGTGAGTTAGTTTGTGTTTATTCACATAATAAAGATTTAATGGAAACAGTGTATTTGCGAAATCGACATTTCTGGAATTTCAATCAAGTTTTGAGCATATGTCTAATGAAAACACAGCTACTGTTGTTAATCTGATTCTCTGTTTTTAAACCCCACAGCTTTGATGGAAAGATAAAAGAGAGAAAAATACCCCGTCCATCCAAAATAGGAGTTTAATTTTTAACATATGCTAGACCTGTAAAAAGAGAATGCTGGCAGCGGTACGTGGATCAATCCTTTTTTAGTGAGTCATTCTCATACTGTCCAACTCTCCTAGAGCCACGAAGGAAGAAGAGAAGAAAAAAGAGCTCCCACAGCGCAGGCAGACCTGTGCTGCCTCCTCCCTTTTTTTGTTTTCAAAGGCTTATACACACACACAACCACACACACAAACACAGCAAAAGGCAGTCCTGCGTAACAGTGCAGCAGCTCTTTTGGAAAACGTCATGAGATTACAAAGCAGTCCTAGCCATCCTGCTCACTGATCTTTCTCCTTTCCCCTCTAAAGAACTGAGCTTAGCAAACAGTGAGGAAGAGAACACTGCAGGAGTGATAAAAGCAAGACAAAGACAGATGGGAAAAGACTGTGTGTGTATGCTGGGAGACTCATAAGACCAAACGCCAGGGAAACAGGAAGGGAAAGTGTGAGCACTTGGACTGACACTTTACTGAAGCATGTGCTGCCACTGGTATGGGAATGAGCCAATGATGACTCCAGTTACCCACAGTTTGAGGGGGAAAGAGCAAAAGCGGGTGCTTAATATTCCACGCACACACCGTTGCTCCACTATAGCAAGAGTTTAAAAATAGACCGCAGCAGATTTGTGGACCGAGGAGCTGAGCTAAAAAGAGAGGTACAGTCGCAGATGTAGAGGGGGATCCAGACCGGTCTGGAGGATGTCTTGTGTTTAGAAATAAAACTCCCCTTGTACAAATACAGAACATAAGAAATGGGGTGTTTGTCTAGTTTTCCTGCTGAAAAGCCTCCAGATGTTTGTGAGATGGAAAGACAAGAACCGGATGGAAGAATGTCCCTGCAGACATGGACAACTGTGACAGTCATTTCTCAGTTATTGCCAAATCTGCCAATCAGAAACAGATGTTGATAATATGCCTTTAGATATCTGGGACATGGATTATTAAAGGAATTGGGATCAAAGCTGGGTTTTTTCAGGATTGGTTTGACAGCAGATGTCTTGAGAAATGAGGGACAAAACCAGACGTCAATGAAGGGTGGATCATAGCAGGAATGAAGGGAAGAAGAGAGGGGAGGCGGGATTTCACCAGGAAGATGGGAGAGGATTGAGCAGACAGATCTGTAGTTTGGACTTTTGAATGAGGGATATTTCACTGGGATCGGGGAGCTGAAAGAAAGAAAATGTACAAGAAACAGAAAAAAAGAGTCAGGAGGGATGGGAGCAGGAGTGGAGGAATGGAGATGCTGATGAGTAGCTTGAATTTTATGATTAAAAAATGCTAAAAAAGAATTACAGGTGTCTGTACAATGTTGCTAATGGTACAATTTTATGTGTTGACCCAAACGTTCTTCTTTACTGGGATACCTCTACTCAGTCAATCACATGGCACCAGGTGGATGTGTAGACATGATGAAGACAAGCTGCTGTTCAAGCTAGACATCAGATTAAAAAAAGCCTTACAGGGGCATGAATGTTTACAGGTTTAATATTAAAGAACTGCAACTGGCCTCCAGTTTTATTAAATGATATGATATGGTTTGAGGACGACCCCCAAATGCAGAAGAGCAAAGGAAAGGTGTGGGGCTGCTACAAATTTGAAGGAATACACTAAAACATGAGGATCTTCAACCAAAGCCTTAGTTAAATGTGACCAGTTAACTGGCAAAACTCAAACATCACCAGCAGGAGAGACAATAAGGTGGTGTCAGTTAAATAGACCCGATGTTAACAGAAACCAAAAACTTCACAAAGGAGGATGAACAAAACACAGTGGTGGCTACGAACTCAAAAAGGTGACAGAAAAAATGCCCCCAAAAAAAGCCAAACTACTGTACAAAATCTGAATGCAAAATGCAATATACTACTATGTACGGGACAAAACTGAAATTCAAGATCTGCAAAATGCTTTCTCCTGCAAAATCGAAATACATCGCCTACAATTTTAGCTTTAGCAAAGCATATATAATATGAGCCATGTCCTTCGTTTCTCTCAAACAAAATGAAAGTAGATTGCTGGCAGTATGCAGTGGAGCTATGGTTTTAAAGCTCCTGAAGCTTCTGTCAATCTGCAGGAGTACTCTGATTGGAATGGGAGCTTTAGTGTTCACTCTGATTTCGTATTTGTTGACTATTTTTTTACATTTTCACAGTGAAATGTTATCTTGTTCTACAGTGAAAACAATAAAATTGTCAAAATAAGGCCATGCTACTAAAGGGTTTGTGTGATCAAAGAAATATTACGGTAAATTCAATTCTTTACATTTTAGAAAATCACAATTATACAGGACACAATTAAACTTCTTATAGGCATAAATCAAGACTATTTTAGCAAAATTCTTGATCAACTAGAAGACTTTTCCTATAACTATTTTGTTTGTGGACATTTTCTTCCCTGCAGCTCAAAATCACCAGTTTTAAGATCCAATCAAATGTTTCGACAAATAAAAATATTGTCTATGTGGGTATAACATAATGTAAAGTACAATATAGCTGCATTTTTAAAGGTTTAGAAGTTCAACATAACAAGCAACTCTAAAATAAGGATATGCTGACACTTTGCTACCAGATACAACATCCAAAATAGTGTAGCACAGGAAGTGTCTTGGTGGACTCGAGATGCCTGATTTGATGCAACATCCTTTACCTTTAATCTGGCTCTGCGGACTCAGCAAAAAAAGTGTGGAGTTTCATCACACTGGCGCAGGCAGCCGCACATTCCCAAGAGACGGCAAACAAAACAAGTACAATGAAAACACTCCTACCACAGACCACAGCACATGCCCCAAAACAAACCTGCAGACAGTTAGTGCAACATTAATTAATCTGTTCTAATCCGGTTTTATTAGCTGATATTCACTTCGTGATTGCATAAACTCATTAATGCAGACTTTTTCTAAAATATATGATGTGGTTTGGGTTTTACTGCTCATATTGCAGACTAAAGCTTAATTTCACTGACACATTTAACATCTGTCTTTTGTCATACTGCAACTCAGTTGAGTGTTTTGCATTTCTGTTGCTGTAAAGTAATTAGCAGAAGCAGCTTGTTCCCATTTGGGAGTGGGAGTGTTAATCATTTTTTTATCGTGAAAAGTTATTATTTCCTCAGCCCAACTTAAAGCCTCCATCCTACAGCAGTTGCACGCACAGCTACACACAGTAGCAAATGTACAGTACATAGAGCATATCACTGTCTGTAAAGTGCAGAGCCAGCAGACACCCATCAGCATCCGAGTGTAATTAAAGCTTTTTGCCTTTCTGAAGCACCCCTCTCATACTTTGCAGACATATGACACCTACAAAGTTTTTGTTTCGACTTCCTCATTGATGCTGAAGTTTGCATGAATATGTCCAAGAGAAATAATGAGAATGTAATTTCATAAACATTGTTATTTTGATCTCCACTCACCCTGTGAGCAGTCTGATAACCTTCATATTAAAGTCCTCAGCCACAGGTCTGTGGGCTTGAGCATCCAGAGCAGTTTTCTAGCTGTTGTCAGGACTGCTCTTTTCTAGACAGAGATCTGATTTGGTATTTCTAGAATCTACTGGCACCAATTTCCCAGTTCGGGGGCCACAGCCTAAAGTGTTGCAATTACCACAGAGAGCACTATTGCCTTCACCTTAACCTTTTTTACAGCCCCCCTTATTTAATCTTCTCATGTTCCTTTTTCATGATTTAGTCATCACTTGGACATGCAGCATCAATCACCACGACCTTCTCCTTCTTGTCCAGCACTCTTTTGTTGTGTGTATTAACGGTTACCTTTTGGCTTATTTGCATTTTTAAGTCCTGCATGGTTTTAAGGACCAGGCGGAGGCAGACGGATCCATATGCAAACGTTTATTGATCGTGAGGAGAAAAGCAGGGAAGTGCATGGAGCTGGACAGGTGAGGGCTGAGGCAGCAAACCAAGACAGGCCTCTAGCACGGATCAGCGGCTTGGTTGAGCAATGTCCGAGAAGTACATCAGATAAGCATGTACAAGACTTTGCACTGAACCTGGCTCAGTGCACAGCATAAATAGAGAATGGAGGATTGCAGAGGAGAGAGGGGTTTGTGATGACAGAGCGAAACCAGCTGGGAAACATCTGGGTATTGAGAGCAAAGACTGATGGGAAATGCAGTAAGGGAACCAGGAAGTGGTCAGTACGAAGTACAGTTCCCGCTGATGGCCAGAGAAGGAGACAGTGGATCAGTTCCCAACTGAATATTTTCGTAACAATTGAGTGTAACATGGTTAACATCTTTACTGGCCGCCATTTTGGATGTCTCTCATGGCTAATGTGTCTTTCCTAAGGTACATTCCAAATTTGGTGTTTGTACCACAAAATGCACAATTTGTCTGAAACATCAACCTAACCGGCTCTGCTAACCTCTTCGATTACCACGTGTACTACTGCCACCTTCGCCTTCCAATCACACTGTAAGATTTATAAAGAGTTTCATTACATAATACTGCAGGAAAAAAGTACTCAAAACAAAAGTTCAACTCAGTACTTATACTCACTTAATAATGTTGGTTGTCGAAAATAGAGGTCAGAGGTTTCCTGAAGGTCTTTACCAGTTATACACACACTGTAGTTGCTGTTTTGACCCATTCTTTCATACAGATCTTCTCATGATGCAAATAAACTCTTTAAAATTCCTTTTTCCTGGATCCTTTATTATACATTCTGTTTTTCACAGTTGACGCACACCTATGATAAACGGTACAGAGCCTACATCTTTTAACCAAATACTGCCAAATACTTTCTTTTGGGCTACACTGTGTGCATGTGCATATGTGTGTATGAGTATGTCAACAAATTCAATGCCACTCTAAAAACAACAAGCCCAAAAAGAGTAGATGCACTTAAGGACAATTAAAAGCCCCTCAGAGATCATCTTTATTATGATGATTAAACAGCGATGAAACTGCATCATGAATAAAAGATGTAACCCCAGTTTGAGGAGAAATCTCTGCCGTCATTTCAAAGTTCATGCCAGCAGTCTGGCTTCTTCCTCCTCTGACATCCTCAGCAGACCCTCTGCTCTTCCCAAACAAGCTTTTCTCCACTTTGAAGTGTGACATGAAAGAGGAGAGACAAGCGGAAGAGGAGCACCAGAGAAAACTCCAGTGAGAACAAGAGAAGCCTCTCTCATTTCTGTAATGCCTTATGGACTCGCCTGCTGTAAAGTCTCTGCTGATGTGAGACAGATTTTTCAGCCTGCCTTATTCCAACTGGAGTTGAGAGGCTAATACACATCTATTTTGCCAATCTCCTCAGACTCACTGCTGTTTTAAAACAACAGCATCCAGTACCTCTAACTCCTTACTGCACCTTGTTGAAGAGGTGGCAAAATACATACAGAGAACTGTAAATGTTACTCGGTGTCCACTAAAAAATAAATGTCTTAATATCTTAAAAATGGTCAATAACCGGTCAAATACTGCTACTTGCAAAGTTAACAAAATGTCAATAAAAGCACTAATTTACATTAAAAGAGAAATATTGATCAGTATTCCCTCCTATGAGATGAAACACCAGAGCATCAAATATTTTCACGATGAATGGTTCACAGATCTTAATGAGTTTGATCAAACCCAACAACAATCCGTTCACTCCTTAGATGACATCATACAAGTGAATGAATGCAGCGTGCACTCACAGATTTCACTGCAGTCAGACATCCTACTGTACTGCACCAACCTGACAGCACACCAAACCCTCCAGGCATATTTAACATTTCCACGCATTATGGATTTACATAGTATTTAGCAGGCTGTCATCTCAGAAAGACGTGTCTGCTGTTGACTTCAGTGAGGCGGCTGATGGCTCCCAGTAAAGCAGGCAAACAGAGATAGTCTATCTACAACACATTCTACAGTATTCTTGCTCTATATCAAACCATTGCCATAAAAATACAGGAGTTAAGTATTTACATTTTTAGTTAATAAAGGCCTAAAAACAGTGGTATATTCTATTTTTCATGAAATATAAACCCCCCTACGGCAAACTAATATTGTTCCTTGCTTCTATTACAACAAAAATTAAATTGCTTCATAAATATTCAGCAACACTGACTCACATTAGTGTGTTCACATCATATCTTTGAAATGGATTTTTGAGCAGGAAAATATAGTTATGTATGTTTTAAATATTACGACCTCTATTCCAGGTATAGCAGCACAAACCAAGAGAAAAACACTGTGGGAGCAGAGAAAGCACTTGGACATAATAGCCCCTTATTCCAATAATGCATTTTCAGCACAACGAGGCAAGCTCTGTCAAGTTCTGCATTCAGCTTTAACCAAACAGAGAACAAAGAACCAATTTCATTAGTGAGTTTAAATAATTAGTGCCAAGAAACTAAAGGACCCTCAACATTAAAATACATCTCTGCTGCTGTTTCCGTCAGATATTATTTACAATGACCTTCAAAGAAGAACTAGTTTTTAGTGGTGGTTTCTAAAAAAGATTAAAATGACAGAAAAAATAAAGTTGTATATCTTTAAGAAGAATCAAACACAAAAAGAAGATTTCTAAAATCACATTGAGCCAACAGATAAAACAAAGTTGAGATGTAGGTCATAATGCAAAGTACCACGTTTATAAAGAAAATAAAACTTCCCAAAGAGAGACAAAATTATAGAAACTTTTCCAGTTTGTGTTCCATTTTTACCATTTCTCTTTTTAAAACGATAATTTTACCTAAATTGTTCTCTATGGTTGGACAATTATACAAGTAAATTCTATGACAATCTAAGCTTTCACAAAGTGGCATGACACATTTCATTTAGCACGTTTGAGTGATTGTTCTGCAAAGAAGAAGACTGAAACAGAAAATTCAAGTTTTAAAGTTTCTATGGTACACTACTGCATTAGTTCAATTCTTGCATATAAAAGTCCATCCAAGGAAATTAAACCTATTGCCTTCTAAAGCTACTTTCCTCAGTGGTTCATTTAACTGTCATACAGAAAAATACTAAAACCACCACTTTGCCTTGTGGTATGACAGCAGAGGGAATTCAGAGTTTTCTGAGTGCACGATATACTGACAAATACTATGTGTTTATAAATGTAAAAAAAATGTAGGCATTTCGTTTTTAGAAATCTTAAGGGGTTTTAAAGTTGAAGAAATGTAAACGGAATCTTGATAATACATTTGTTACGTTCCAGTACATGGATGTCTGAAAACTTGTTCACATGTTGGTTTACACTGTTAGTTTGCTGCGAAACCAGTGAGTCGAAAATCCCAGAAGTGTTCAATAAAACAGTGATGCTACTTTTTACTTTCAATAGTTTTACCCCACAGCATCCCAAATGTTTACTGGAACATTGATTTTCTTTTTTTCAAGTGTTCATAATTACAATACAATCGATACAAACCTATAAATGATAATAGTAATAAAAACAATGATGCTGAACAAGTTTGAAAGAGAGCAGGCAGAAGCAGCTTATTGAACCATCACCTTAAAGGAAAAGCTAAATTATACCATGATATATGATAGTAAAATCTGTTATACCTAAATAATATAATAATAATGAACATTTGCATATAATTGAACAATGGTAATTGTGTTAACCATCATCAATATCCAATAATAATTATTATTATATAAGACTATGCATATTCACCATTGCAGTCCTCATTAATGTCCACATAATTCTCTTTAAAGATGATAATATTTAATATCTATTCCTGTATTTTGTCCTATTTGATTGTGCTGGTAATTGTTTTCAATTTTTTTCTCTTTTGTTTTTTTTGTTTAGACCCCAAAATATTCCAAATTCTTGTTCCACACACAGACACACACAATCCCCATGGTTTGTTTGTACAATTTGGTACTTTAAACATTCCTGTTCCTCCTAGATAATGGAAATTCTCTCCTACTATTTCTGGATTTATTCTTTAATTCATCTTTATTCCTTTTATTTCAGGATACTTGACTGTTTTTAAAGTTTAGTTTAGATGCAGTCACTAATATTTTATTTAATTTTAATATTTTTTGGGGTTATTAATAATGTATCTATGTTTAAAGAAAATGTGTAGAGCAAAACTCTAAAGCAAAAAAAGCCATTTTCACCAACAATAGAAACTGATGGTAAAAATGAACAAATTTTTAATGCTTCCAAGAATTTTCACTGCATTTGTTCAAGTTTTTGCCTGATCTTAGTTGTCAATTTACCACTTATTTAGATCGATTATACTGTTAAAAAATGAGTAAGTTTATGTAAGACATTTTGAGGGTGCTATCTGTAATACTGTGGATTTAAATACATTGTTTTGTCATGTGTAAGTCACTGTGAGAAGACACAAATACAAAAGAACGATGACAGCCAGATCAAATAGTAATTATTTTTTTATGCATTTCAGCAAAACTGGCAAACCAAAATTGATCTGAGCTGTGGAACTGTAAAAAAACATGATAAGAATCTGTGGGCAAACAACTGAAGGCGATGTAAAGATATCCTCTGAGGGAGTAATTAACAAGGAGGAGACAGAAGAGGTAATTAACAGAAACCAGGTGTGAAAAAGCTCTTGTCAAATTCACACCGAAAACATCATGGAGGAGTCGCTTTGGGGAGAATGAGGGGTGACACTAAGTAGAGCTTATTAAAAAACAGAAAGTTAATTAAGTAAACAAACTAACCTAAAGACAAGAATGAAACCTAAAAATAGAAGCCAAATATAATGAAAGAAACAGACTCACCTATTCTAAAAAAATTATTAAAGAATCACTGTTTTTAGCTATTATTTTACATCCAAACTTCCTATAGGTCCTTACGTTGATTCAGTCCTTGAAAGATTTTTACAGACCTATCTTGGTGGAATAAAGTTTTTTCTTTTTATTTCACAAAATTATTCATGTTTAATTATTAACATTTTGGGTATGAAAAGTGCAATCTGCTGCTGCAGCAGTTCAGAGTTCTGGAAACTTTAATTTGATCCAAATATTATAATTTGCTGCAAACAGCTGGGGGCTGTGGAATATGCTCTGGAATACGACTGTTTTTTTTTTTTTATTATTTCCTTTCATTGAAAGCAACTATTTACTGTGTCCAGTGATGTGACCAGTTGGTCTCCTTTGAGACAATTTGAAAAGTTTTCATTTCTGTGTGAGATCAATGAAAACATTTTCATTCTAAGCTGAAACATTGATATTCACACATCAATAAAGGTAATAACTACCAATATTTAAAAAGTGACAGAGTTTTAGTGCAGCAGCAGGGCTGTCTGAATGAGCCTAAGAAACTGCTACTGTGTCCCACAAATGTCTCTAAGTCAAAGGTCTGCAACCTGAAGGAACTCATTTTGAAAGGAACTCACATGTGATGCAGTCAAAATAATTTTAAATTGTTCCTTAAAACACTTGAATAACACTTTTGTTGTTCAATTATTGTCCATATTAAAAAACTACATTTTTAAAAGAATGATTTAATGGCCACAACAATATAAATAAAATGTATTTTTCTAAATCATAAAGCATTAAAGGTTGCAGACCTCTGCTCTTGGTGTTTCAAAAGAGACCAGCATTTTGAATTTAAACCCACAGTATCTGCAATGGAGGTTAACGTCCCAGACTTTGTGTAAAACATTATTATTTGATTGCCATGTACATGTTTTGTTAGCTAATTCTGATACTAGAACATAAATGGTAATGTTTTCGCTAAAAACAACAATCATTTAAGCAGATGATCCAATTTATGATTCCATGTAGACCAGTTATGCTGTGTCAAGAGACTAGTATAACATAATAACACATTTCATTTCTTCTCTTGCTGAGGATAATATGCCAACAGAGGGTAGATTCCTCTCAATAGAAGCTACACAATAAATTGGACATTCTGTCCCTACAGTATGCTTTCAGTTTCTAAAAGAGCGGGATCAGCCTATCCTGACAGCTAAACCCTTTGAATCATGCTCGACAAGGAGAATGGTAGACGTCAGAAGGGAACAAGTGAAGAAAAAAAATAACTAAATAAGAAAAAGTAATCAAAGTTACATTCTACACACTGTACTGCGCACCACCAGTTTAAAGGATCAAACTGAAAACTGTTGGGTTGTGTCACAGACACTGAACTGCCTCAAAGGGAAAAATGAAGTTATCAATCAAAAAAACTAAATTTAAAAAGTCTCCCACACAAATAATACATATTTTTAAGTTTTGAAACATGGTAAAAAAGTGAACTATTGTACCTTTATGTGGGGTTTTGTCCCAAAAATATTTCATGAATCGTGTAACAAAAAAAGTATTTTTCTTCACAGATACAAATTACTGTGAGCTACAAGAAATAAAAGCCAATGAAACAACAATTTTATGGAGAAAAGCAAAGACATTAAGCACTTGGTAGCAATAAATAATATCTTTTAAAGTGCAAAACAAACCTGAAACCAAAACAAAGAAAGAAATGTGTTGCTCTAGAACCCGTCGACATGAAAGTGTCAGAAGCTGTTAAAGACTTGCTTTGTCAATGCTGTCAGTTCCAACAAACATGCACGTGTTGATGGCCTTTGTCTGCTGTCTTCTTTGATTCAACAGAATCTATTCAAGTAAAACACAAGTCAAACCCAAATCAGGCAAGCAGGTTAGATCCCACTCAACACATTACAAATACAGATGCATGCACTTTACGGTTCTTAACAAAGAGGTAGAGGCGTTCATCTCTACTTCCTGCTGACTAAAGAATGCATGTCATGTCAGGTCTTCATTAATAACAGAGGAGCATGAGGTCAAATATTAAAAACATCACATGCAGTAATTTAGCAGACAGTTTGATTTATTTTATTTTGTCACATTTTCCTCAAATTCAGCCAATTTCACAGAATTTAGACTTGAACAAATGTTGGTCTTTTTTTTGGACTTTTTTTGGTCTGTGTGAAACTAAACAAACAAACAACGACAAAAAAATCAAAATACCCACTTTTTAAAACAGGAAATGAATAGCTCGTCCTAACTAGAACAGATCACTTTAACTAGATAGTGGTTTGCTTGTTCAAAAATATGAATGACCCAATCTTTCAGTCAGAATCAAATGTAAAAATAATGAGTCCAAATGAAATCTCATACCATAGCTGTCATGGCTAGGTGAGGAAAAGCTCCAGCTGAACACAAACTGAGCTGATTAAACTATTGTGGAAAGCTCCCCTGGATGGTGATGCAGATGTGGTCATGGTCTACAACTACAAACCAAAAAAATTAAATATATGTATTAAGACTGTTTGTTTTTTATGTCATTTCATTAAAGGGTAAGTTTAGACCTCGACGTGCACTGTGTTGCTCAATTTTCCAATATGCTTGTGATCACTTGCTTTACTCTGTCATTTAGGATCTGAAAAGGCATCATAGATGGTTGGAAAAGAATCAGAGCAGGTGCCCCTTATAGCCCGGAGTTCTCCACCCCAGCTTAAGGGCGGAGTTAGGTAAAGTGACTGGAAAATAGAAGTCAAAGCTAATTGCTAATTATGCAATGTAACCACCTCCTCAGTTAGCATCATGGCCCATAACAAATTTAAAGCTACATTTTATCTTGAGAGTCTTGAAATTTCATCAGGCACTTTTGACGATTTTAAGCTGGTGAGGTCAGAGAAAATTATTTTAAAAAGCCTTCTTTGGGTGGCATTAGAACATAAATACAGTATGTTGTTTTGACTGTTAGAATTTAAAAAAAGGTAAAGCGTTCTTTCGGAAAGAGACGTGAAAAGAGCTTGTTTCTTGGTCAGACAAATGTTTAAAATATGACTCAATTGGTCTGAAGTCCACTTAATTTGGTGTGGAACAATCCCTGAACCTTGAATTTGAACTGCTGTCAAACAGACATTTCTGTTTCGAAACAAAGCTTATTAACAAAACCACATGATTAGACATCTCTTCAGTCATTGGCCAGGAATTACCAGGGCGGGGCAAAGCAATGAGAAAAAAGATAATGAAAGTCCTAAGCTTTACAATCCTTTTCGGGAAAGTTCTCTTATTAATTTATATTTTGCTGATCAATTTTGAACGCTTGTATAAAAGCCAGGGAAGACTTTTTACTGCTGGTTTGGTATGGCAGAGACATGATGCATGGCGGTTACTGAGGAGGAAACGGCTAAGAAGGTACCCTGATAGTGTTTATGACATCTAAAATGTTGGGAAATCAGTGTGAGAAGCAATCTGTATCACGTTAAAAGTTGTCTTAATGACCCTGCATTCACATTTTAATAAGTTGCTTGTCACATCATTGCTCCGCTACTCTATTTACATCCCGTAATGCCTGGCTATGGTTGCCGTTTTGGTCCAGTTGTTCGGCTCTCAGCTTGGAACCCATTCAGACTGAGGAAACTCAGAGCAAACTGAAAGTCAGTCCAATGGGAAACGAACTGAGACCACATCAAAAGATGTGTTAGAGAGTGGTTCCTGGTCCGAGACCAGGGACCGTTTGGGTGTACTCAGACTGCAAATTTGTCCCAGATTATCAGGGGGAAAGAACTCTGGTTCACTTTAACAGAACAAAATCTGTCCAGTCTGAATACTATTCAAGAAATGATCATTAAAAACGCAAATACGTAAAACTGAAACATGGATCAGACACATAGAGAGAAGACCACCTCCATTTGAACACATTTCAACGTTATACATGAAAATGTAGTAATGGATTTACAAACAGTAACTAGGAGATGCATCTGGAATATTAATATCCTTAAATTACCTGTCTGGTTCACACGACCAGACAATCCAGAACCATCTACGGATTTATTAACACCAGATTAAAGCACCCAAATATGAACAAGCATCCAACAACAACTCATTAAATACACTAATGTTTGTGTAAAACTATGATTCTGGACTTTATCTGTTTGCCAAATCACCCCATTCAGTCATGGCATGTCCTCTCATGCAATTCTTTGACAACAGCATCATCTGCAGCTCTTTATGATGACAGACATCTGACTACAACCGGGTGTGCATAACACCAGAGCTTTAGTTCCAATGTTCCTGTTCTTAGACTTCATGTAGGCTAACTAGTCAACCGTTTTATGTGATCAATGTAATTGCACCAGATTCTAAAGTGGAGAGATTTGTCCACTTCAGATTCAGCTGGAGCAACGTTGATCACGTAAACGGTCGAAAAGTTACAGTTTTGGGTGTCGCCGGCGACATCTACGGTTTTAGAGCTGCTCCCAAACACCTTTTTTCCCCCTTACAGCATCTGACTGTGAGATATATGACTGAGATCCTCAAGTGGCTCAACGCTTCGCCCCACCACATGGGGATAAACAGGAACCGTTGGTTCCCACTGACCTGAATCGTGCAGGTGAACTCCGAGTCGTCCAGCAGTCTCACGGTGCAGTTGCATTCCCTGTCCAGACTCCTGATGCTGCTGCTCATCAGCCTGCTCAGCATCTTTTCGATCGTCTGCGCCCCGGACCAGACACAAGTGCAGCTCAGACACGGGTTCACCCTCCGTCACGTTAGCAGCGCCCCGGCTCCGAGCTCCTGCACCTGGTCAGCGGCTGAGCGGGGAGGCGGCGGAGGTGCATCGTTTTCATCAACGTGCGAGCGCGGAGTGGCCGAGCAGCCGCGCGTCTTCAGTCATGGGATCGAGCACAGCCGCCGCTGCTGCTGCTGCTGCTGACGATGGTGATGATGCGCGGCTTCCTCTCTGGTCCGGTTCAGTTGCCCCCCCCTCTCACCGCACCCTCCCCGCCAGCCCCCCTGCCCCTGCCATGTCTGTCAACTCTGCTTGACTGATTGTGAATGAGTGTGAGCCTCAGCGGTGACGGGGATGCAGCCTGCAGAGTCACAACACAAGGCGAAATTCCGATAGGCTGGTACACATCGCGACTGTAGACACATGGTTTTCGTGTAATGAAACACCAAGTTTGACCACAACAAGCAGGAGATGTATGCAGAATAAAAGTAAATTATGCACTAGTTATACAAATCTATATTTCTTGTGTTTCTCGTCTTTTTTATGAAATGGGGGGGGGGGGGGTCCACAGTATAAATGTACTTAAAAAAACAAAATAATCTGATCTGAATTAATGTAATTATAATTTATTAGCTCATTAACTGAAAAAAGACCCGTGCCGTTTACCATGTAAAAAGCTTATGCTTTTTCGTTGTTTTTTGTGTGAAATGTCTCCCTCTGGAGGTGCTTTGTGAAAATGTCAATGTTCTGAGAATGGTGAAATTTGTAGTTGACATAAATGTTTACTATATTTTAACCGCCTGTCTATAATTACTCTAAGAAATAGATTACTTCATGTGAATTCGCTACTTTTGTTTGTCGACGTTTATAATATTTGCTGAAATTAATGTCTTGTACAAAAAATGCCGTGACCCGGATTCGAACCGGGGTTGCTGCGGCCACAACGCAGAGTACTAACCACTATACGATCACGGCGACTGGCGATGACGCGGTCAAAAGTAATAGTATTAAACTAAAAACATAAAACTGAGGCATTAATGCGTTTAGATATTTCTATCGTTGTATAATTCCACTAACTACTTACACTTTCGTTTCTTTACAAAAGCCGAAGCTCACATTGCATTACATTACAAAAAAAAAAAAAAAACCACCTTAGGTAATCTTCTGCCAATGTCTGCACTATACTGACATCTAGTGGACAAGTTCCGATTTCCATACTGGTTACAGAATGCGTCATTTGACTGACTCTTTTCTGATTGGTAGATTTTCCTGCAACTTAACACTTTCCTTGTTCTGTAAGTGGAACAATATGGCTGCTACCAAACTGAAGATCTTTTAGGAAATCAAGATGCGGTGGACCAGGTTGGATTTTTTAGAATCCAACTAACGTAACTGCAGGTAAAAAGCTTATACTGCTCTTTTGCTTTTTGCCTTACCGAGTAATAAGGAACTGTGTATTTAATTTTCTGCTTATATGTTCTGTTGACGTTTGTTCACTTGCAAGTTTTGCGACCTTTTCTTGCAGTTTTCTTGGGGTGTCTCATCAGTCCCCCCCGCGTGCTGTGCTTTGCACCCACAGGTTTGCAGACATGGCTCAAGTGTGCATTCACTGGTTTCGTAAGGGACTCCGGCTGCACGACAACCCAGCACTGATAGCAGCTCTCAGAGACTGCGAGGAGCTGTATCCTCTCTTCATCCTGGACCCTTACCTCCATGACAACAGCCGGGTGGGCATCAACCGCTGGAGATTCCTCATTAGCTCTCTGCAAGACCTGGACTGCAGCCTGAGGAAGCTCAATTCAAGGTAACACCGACAGGTAACGGGGGCTGGGGTGCTTACAGTTTGGGGTGTCCCTCCAAGCCCCCAAAACCATCATCAGTTCATCCATCCATATCTGTCTTCTTCTTTGATCAACTACACGGCTTGGGACAGGCACAAACAGGACTCTTTTTTTTCTGTAATTTTACAATTTTACTTCATTAATCAATTTTAGATTTTTAAGGGCCACCACATATTGACCCGGATCAATATCTTGTTCAGGACATATATTATTTCTAAACATAATTCCAGCTGTCTAACTCTCACTGTGTTGTTGTCTTTGAATCGGTTAGACTGTTTGTCGTCAGAGGAAAGCCAGAAGAAGTTCTCCCCACACTGTTCACAAAGTGGAATGTCACAAAGCTGACATATGAGTATGACACAGAGCCGTACAGTCTGAGGAGGGACAAAAACGTGACCATGCTGGCAGAGGAACTGGGAATTCAAGTCATCTACAACATCTCCCACACTCTTTACGATATAAACAGGCATTAGAAATTTTAGACACTATGACACAAAGTACTTTTGTGAAATTGTTTGTGTTACTTAAATCTGTGTTTTGTGAATTATTTGCAGGATTATTGAGGAAAACAATGGGAAGCCTCCTCTCACTTATAATCGTTTGCGAGACATTGTAAAATCTCTGGGTCCACCGAAGAAACCGATTCCTGCTCCAACTCTGGAAGATGTGAAAAGTACATCAAACTCCAAACGTTGTACAGTATTTGTTGAAACTGTCTGCATTGACGAGTGTTTATTTGTCCTCTGGATAAACGTCAACTTCCAGTAGTAACTGGCTTCCATGCTTTCCCTCTTTTTAAGAGGTTGCACCTTTCTCAGAGAAGCACAAACAGGAGTATGGGATTCCTTCTCTGGAGGAGCTGGGTCTGGACACCTCCTCTCTTGCAGCAGAGATTCTTCCAGGAGGGGAACAGGAAGCCCTGGGGAGGCTGGATACATACATGCAAAAAACAGTAAGTGGCTTCCTAACAGGATTCCTAATCTTTTGTTTTTGATGTGGAGAAGTACGCCGCTTAACGTAGAGTTTAGAATATAATTAACCTTCCAATTTTAACGTTTCCTCTATTTCTCTCTTTAGGGGTGGGTTTGCAGTTTTCAGAAGCCGAACACCTCTCCAAACTCTCTGAGTCCCAGCACCACAGTCCTCAGTCCGTATGTGACTTTTGGCTGTCTGTCAGCAAGAACCTTCTGGTGGAGACTCGCAGAAGTCTACCAGGGAGTGAGTGTTGAAGAGATCTAAACATTAACAAAGTTTATAGACCCACTACCACAAAAATTGTGTTTTTGGTGACTTTAACACGTTCTTGTGACATTTTTCTGCCAACAAAGGACAGATTTAAAGAAAATTAAGCCTCAAATCAAATTTCTGAGTATCTTTCAATTCAAATCGTTGTAATTCAGGAGCAGACAAAAAAATGCAGTTTTTAAAAAATGTTGGTACTGTATGTAGAAAAGTTTCCTGCTCCGCTTCATTTTGATGCATCTTCTAGCACAAAACTGTTCTGCTGGATAGCTAATGTTAGGTTAGGGGTGTGAGGGGCCATAGGCTAGCAGAAGAGTAAACCGAGAGATCTCAGAAATGAGGAGAAGGGGAGCTAAAGATGATCAGTGGGGCTTTAATGATGAATTGTCCACAAATTCTAAAATATAGTATGTGATTTTCACAGAGAAAGCACTCGGATCCTCCGGTTTCCCTCCATGGTCAGTTGCTCTGGAGAGAGTTTTTCTACACTGCAAGTGTTGGAATCCCAAACTTCAACAAGATGGCGGGCAACTCTGTTTGTACTCAGGTGGATTGGGATGAAAACCAGGAGTATCTAGCTGCTTGGAGAGAGGTACTCACTGTAATCTCAATCTCCTTGTTATTTATTGCCGGTCATAAATGCGTCACATCATGTTCTTCAAACCCTCTCAGGCTCGGACCGGCTTCCCCTTCATCGACGCCATCATGACTCAGCTGAGACAAGAAGGATGGATTCACCATCTGGCTAGACACGCCGTTGCCTGTTTCCTCACCAGGGGAGACCTGTGGATCAGCTGGGAAGAAGGACAGAAGGTGCATAAATGTTTGCCAAAAAATTTTTGTTTTTAGATAATATCAAAAATATTAGTATATATATATATATATATATATATATATATATATATGTAAGTATATATATATATGTAAGTATATATATATATGTATATATGTAAGTATATATATATGTATATATGTAAGTATATATATATGTAAGTATATATATATATATATATATAAGTATATATATATATACTTATATATATATATATATATGTGTATGTAAGTAAGTAAGTAGAAGTAGTAAAAATACTCAAAGATTGCCAATCTTTAAGTATTTGTACTACTTCTACTTACTTACTTACTTACTGATAGTACTTAATAAAGTATTTTCAGAGTAAAAATCATTTCAGAGGCGACAGATTACTGTCCTAAGTAACACTCTTGACATTAGTAAAAACTTTATATTTTAGCAGAGATATTGTGTCGTGTAACATAAGTATTTGTTGTCTCAATAATCCCTACTAAAAGTAGAAAAACAAAATTCGAACTGCGACATACATAACTATTTTGATAATCCTTTCTTCCTTCTTTAGGTTTTCGAGGAGCTCTTGCTGGATGGTGATTGGGCTTTAAATGCTGGAAACTGGCAGTGGTTGTCTGCAAGCACCTTCTTCCACCAGTTTTTCCGGGTTTATTCCCCCATCGCCTTCGGCAAGAAGACAGACAAAAATGGCGACTACATCAAGTAATGTTCAGTACCTTTTAATGAAACATAAAGGAAATTAATGTTGTAAGAATAATTTATCCTCTGTGGCGTTTGCAGAAAGTACCTTCCCATTCTCAAGAAGTTTCCAGTACAATACATCTATGAGCCCTGGAAAGCTCCACGTAGTGTCCAGCAGGCAGCAGGATGCATTGTGGGTAAAGACTACCCAAAGCCAATTGTTGAGCATGAGGTGATCAGCAAGGAGAATATTCAGAGGATGAAGCAGGCTTATGCAAGGAAATCTTCAAGTAGGACTGAATCTCCAACCAAAAAACAAGGTACAGTTGAGGTGACTTTGTTTTAACTTTATCTCTTTGTAGTAAATTCTACTTTATTAAACGAACATTTCTTTTGTTTTTTTTTCTTTTAAGGTTTGAAGCGCAAAGCTCCAACTGTTGTTGACTGGATCCTGAAGAAACCAAAAATGAGTTGAATAAATAACATGAATACAGTTTAATGTTCGCTGAGGGATCTATCAGTAACTCAATTTTATTGTTTTTTATTCCAAGTCATTTCATTTGAAGGTTATGGGGTTCTTTAAATACTGAAAGTTTCTATTTTACTTACTTTAATTTTCGTGTATACACATTTTTACTTTTATTATTCTTTTTACTTTAGAGTACTTTGTGCTTTTGATGTTAAAAGCAAAAATTAAATAGTTAGGTTGTTAGTTAGGTAAGAATATTGGATTTTTTATTGCTTCGATATTTTATCCTGAAATGGACTTTTGCTTTATTTTCTAAAGCCTATAATAATTAAAAATTACTTATTACTTGTTAAAACAACAGTTAGTGAAAAAACGGTCAGTTTTACCACAGGGTTCAACGTGAATTTTCAATACAAAACTCTCTTTTTTTTCCTCTCAAAGCTTCCACTAGAGGGTGCTGCAGTTCTGTATACAGAAAAATGTTTCATTTTTGATCAGTTTGACCGAAACTCAAACAGATGAAAGAAATCTCGTTAATAAAGATACAAAAACATTCTTAAAACTATCTTTTGTGCATTTTGTTTTTACTTTTCTGTATGCATGTCCTCATAAAAACATTTTTTAGACTTATACTCCTAAAAACAAAACCTTTTACATTCAAAAGTTATAAACACAGCATTAAAGTACAAATTCACTTAACAGTAAGAGTACAAACACACAAAAAAGCAAATATTTATTTGTTTATTGTACTACTGTCATAGAAACCATGCACAATTAGCTAAGAATGTTAAATACAGCTAAAGCCAGGCAGAAGAAAAATGCCTTCAGCTGTGTTTGCACAGTGTCTGCTTCGGTGAGCAGCACCCGTCAGGAAGCAGCTAAGAGCTCTTAGGTGATGCAGGAGGTCTGACTTAAAGGAACGTCAGTAATGTACATTTCTGAACTTCCTGGTAAACCAACCCTTTTAAAGTTTGGAAAATAAATTTAAGAAAACAAACAAAGCGTTAAACAGAAATCCTGTATAAAAAAAAGCTTTAAATATAATTTACTATTGGAAAAAAAAAATACTTATTTAACCCCTTCACATCTAATTTTATTTCCAGCTAAAAAAAAGTTGTTTGTTTTCGTGTTCACGTAGAAGCTAAATTAAAGTAATTTTGGAGTCAACTTGGTTTGGTGCAAATTTGCATCAATTGGCTAAAGTCCCAACTTTTCCATTGATCCTAGAATCTGGTAAATTTCTGTCCCAGAAACCATTTATAAATATAAAAGTGCACGTTGTGAGTGTTTTCTCTGTGTGCTTGTGATTGGCAGAGGGTAGTATGACATATGCAGCTCTGCATAAAGGCAAATAGTGTGCGTGAGAGGGTGGGGGGTATGTAGACACACAGCTGTTCTTAAGAGTTAAGTGTTCTCCTGTTTCTGCTTCCTTGGAGCTGACACTGGTGTGAATTTCGAGGGGATGATGTCAGGACCTCACCAGCGGGGCAGATGGCGGCTACAAAGCCAAGCTCAATTTCCACACAGACCTGTCAACTGCGAAGCAATTTGCTGCCCGGCAGCCTTTAAGACTTTGTTTCCGGGATCTAATAATTAATCGTTTCAGAAGAATAGTAGGATTATGTTTTACATAGTTTAAATTGTTGCATTTTTAGTTATTTAAGCATCTATCTGTTCATTTAACATCATAAAAGTGTCAAGTGGGTCAATACGGTCCACTGTTAGTCTCTCAGTCTGTCCATGTTGACACCTAACAACTCAAAACATCTTGGATCCAAGATCTGAGCTGAATAGGACAGCGTGTTCTCATGAAGGGAGGGTCTCATGTCGCCTCAATAATAGAGATTTATCTCTGGACTGTATTTCCACAAAGCAGCGGTGTTAAAAGACTGATTCCACTCTGGTTTTTGCTTGATTTAAGAGTTAAAATGCACGTTTGAAAAGTTCTTGCTTGTTTTCCTTGACAAGTGGACTCATCTAGCAAGGAAAAACTCACATAGGCGCTCAGTTTTGGCCTTATTATTCAGCTGGGTCTGTGCAAATTTGCATAAATGTCTCCAACAAAGACCATCTGATTATGTTTAGAAAAAACTTTATCATAATGATGATCCAAATGTAGGACAAAAACATTTTCCCATTAGTCTGATGCAATTTTTTTTTCACAGATTTGTAAAAAAAAATGATTTTTTGGGGGAATGTTCATTTTGATTTTTAGTCAAATCAAGAGACTGTTTTATTCATTTCATCTTTTGTTCGCAGTTTAAACAAAATAAAGAGTTTTTGGTAGAAGCTGGGAGTAAAATGGTCATGAAAACTCAACTGATGCTCACCATTTATTAAAAGTTGATTAAACTGGAAGCAAAAAGAAAAAGAATATTCAACAGTTGCCTTAGTTGCTTTACATCATTTAGGCTTTATTTTGTTGGCAAAAAAACAGACTGAAAGCTCAGCAGACACTCTGAGTAAAAAGCCATCTAACTCAGTACTTATCGGTTATTACCAAAGATCTAATAATAATAACTAATGACATTTGTTCAATAATGATATTTACAAAAGACAGATAATGGTCAAATCAATAATGATTCCAGTAGCTGCTCCAGACTAAGCCACAACAGGATTTTGGGAAGTGCTAAACATAGTAAAACATGAAGCAATAGATGTGCAATGCTGAAATCGTGTCCCCGTGCTGACCTTTGACGAAGCTAGATGAGTAGTGACTGTCAAAAGGCTGAACGAATGGCCATTTTACTAACGCATGGACTACACTGGGAATGGTAACTTTGTAGATTTAACTTATATATTTGTTGAATTCACCAAACTGTACTTTTGCAAGAATTTTAATTTACCCCAAGTGTACTGTGTCTTATGTATTTGATTTTTGTTCTTGTATTGCCTTACTTTGTGTTTCAAAACTAAGAAAGCCGGTTGGGATGTCCCGTAAGACTGAGCCTTATTCTTCTCTGCTTTGATTAAAAAAAAATAAAAAATTAAAACACACCCTGTGCAGAGCAACTGTTTTTTCCCAACCCCCCATGTGGCATGCGGCCCATGTGTGCACTATGGTTTGGAGGACAAGAGCTTCATTTCACAAAGTTCATTCTCAGGATGTTGGGTTATTGTCCATTTTGACAGCAAATCTTCACCTCATTGCATCCAAGTATATACCGGTCTGTGAAGCATGATATATATATATATATATATATATTAGCTGAATTCTTCTTCTAACATTGATGTTTAATCTATACATATATATCATCTACCTGGAAAAATAGAGTTGAAATTGTAGGGAGTTACAAAGAAACATGATGGATGGATGGAACAAAAACTTAAACAGCTAAAAGGAGGGTACACAGGCATGTGTAACATGATTCCTACAATTGAATTTATATCTTTGAACCTGATACGCAGAGCGTACTCAGGAAGCAATGAAGCTGTAATTTATGGTTGTGCAAATGCCAATCAGTCAGGAAGCTGTTTTCTTAAACAAAAATACATCATATTATTTGAAGGTATTTTTCATTCTTGTTCATTCATATGTATTGCAAAACACACATTAGTGCGGGTTTATATGTTTTAGGTCTAGTGTAAAGTGAAACTGCCAAGCACTGGTGAGTGCATGCGTCTGAATGTGCATTTATGTGTGAGCCTTGCTTGCATAAAGATAAGAGCAGAGTCAATGGCATCTGCCTTTATAAGGCTGTTCTATTCCTATTGCATTTCCTCCAGGGATCAAATCAAGTTATTAACCACTGGACATTGCATGCTACAAAGAAGTAGAAGGACTTCATTGTTGTTTTAACAACAGAAATGAACATAAAACATGCTATGATTTTTTTTTAACAATGTTGCTTTCTTGTAGTAGTTGGAACATGTTTTTACTTCAATGAATGGAAAATAAACTGGAAGTGAAGTATCTAAACTATCATGTTCATCATCTTGATTGACAAGCTCATAATGCGTTATGCAACATTTGTTTACATACAGTTAAAACATGTAGACAGAACTTCTAATGTCTGTAAACACTACTGGACCCTCTCTTATGAATGGATTAAGTACAATCCAAATGAAAAAAAAGCCACTTCCTTTTCAGAACATCTTCCTTTGTTTCAAGTCTGTATGGTGAAAACAGTTTCAGAATATCCACAAAACTCACATTCACTTAAATGTATAACTTTTTATGACTTGTAGTTTTTTTTAAATGATTATAGTCTGTTTTTTAATTATAAATACTCCAAAGGCAAGTTTTGGAAAGAGTGATGTCCTCCAGTGCCTATTTGCAGGCCTACTATAAATAGTCCAGGATCCCACGCATGCTCATGTTTGATTGGAAATTGCAGCGCCTTAAGACAGTCTGTGGGGTATTTGTGAAAGGACGGAGCGAAACTGCTGGATGGTGAGTTCACTGTATGGAAAAAACAATTCAATATTATCAGTGTAAACAAGAAAGTATGTGCTTGCATGGTTTAATTTAACATTTCATGAAGACTTCTAGTGTTTTTGCCAAATTTTTAAGAGCAAAAAGTCAAAATGAAGTTTTTTTTTAACTATGTGAAGCACTTCCTGGTATTGTCAGTTTTCATGTGTTTACGTCTTGTATTTTAGCCTGGATCCATGTTGCGGAATACCTAACAGGAAATATTAGAAGACTTCAGAACTCCTTTCCTGGAGAACTTTATTTTTCTCAATATCAACCTTTGCATCTGCTGGGACATGAGTTCACGGAGGACAATGACACGCTATTCTTTTGGGAATGGAAGGTCCAGCTTTGGAGATGATGTCAATGGAAGTACTCGGTCTGGCGGCCGAAGTTACCTTTCCAACGTGAGGCCAGAAAACAGGTACAGACTCTGAGGTCTTTGGCTTGTTGAATCGTCCCTGTGTGAGCTATTCCTGATAGAAACATCAATAAATATATTCTGTTCCTATCTCAGAATCAAAGAGGCTCACAGGTATATTTGTTTGTTGCCATGGTCCCCCAGTTCTTAAATAAGCCACAGATTAATATCAGAATTTCATTCATTCACCATGAGCCCCATTTCATACCACATAGCAGCTTCTACGTGGAAGGATTTGTTCGTGGAACAAAAGGATTTGTCCTTCCTGTTTGTTTTTAAATGATAGTTTGTATCTTTGGAAAAAACAAATAATAATACTCTCTTTTCTTTAGACATATATTTTTAAGCTCTCCCTACAGAGCTGTAGTCCTAGTTTTGATTTTTTTATTCATTTTTTAACTTGGAATTTATTGATTAAATTAAAAGTAACAGAACAGTCAGACTGGATATCATGTCAATTTAAATAATTTTAGGGAATCACTGTGATTAGTTAATTTATTTTTTAAATATCTTTAAGTAGAAAAAAAACAGTTGGAGAGAAACTTTTCCCAAAATGTTCTTCATGTTTGTTTGTTTTCATCATCTCCCTTGAATTATTTTAGTGGTTTGTGTTTTTTCATACCAACACAATATGAAGGTCAAAATAGGTTTAAACCTTTATGTTTTTCCCTTGAGTAACTATTGTTCTGGGAACTGCTGAGTTTTCCAGAGCTGCTCATCCAATACTGAGGTGAGAAACTCTCGCTAAAAAACTAGATTTGACTTCATAGATCTTTTGTGTAAAACTATCTAAAATCTAGATGTTGGTTTACGTCTTGTCTGTCAAATTGAGCTGATGTAAAATCTGTGACGTTTACAATTTGTTTAGTTAAAAAGTTTGTACTGTTACTAATGGGATACAAGCATTATTGATACAGTTTTAAACAGTGTTATGCAAGTCATATCCAAACTATAATAGATCACAAATGACTGATTATTGTGATTTAAAAGTATTCCTTTACCATACAACTATACCGATTTAGAATGTAATGCATTACCTGACTCACTTTTAAGTTACTGAACTTTTAGATTAAAGGGTGATTTGTCATAAAAATCTTCTTTTCATTTCGGCTTTTGCATTCAGGGGTCGCCACAGCGAATCAGCTTCCTCCATTTAACTCTGTCTTCTGCATCCTCTACTCTAACATCAGCTACCATCATGTCTTTGCTCACCAAAATGACTGCTAGTAATATTTCATATTTTTGATGAAGAGAAAGCAAACAACTAGAGAACCAACTCTCAGCTTTAGTCAGTTTAGATTGTTTTCAAAAAAATGTTGTTTAACCCCAAATTGGTTCAATAGTTACAGTTAAGTGAATTGAAGTGTAAAGTGATTAATAACAAACAGATTTGATTACTAAATGTCGTTTGTGGTATTTTTTTTTTTTTTTTACTGTATGGAACAATTAGATTTTGGGTGAATACATTGCTAAAATACACACGTAACTGAACATGTAATAAGTAAAATAGTACTAACTTACTCAATAGTGATGTCTTACATTATGTAGTTACAGCAAAAAGTAATATGTTACCGTTCTAACACATTAAAGTTAACTGGACTTGAAACTGAAAATCTTTTTCACTTGAGATTTGGAGAAAACCAAAGTTCTTCCAAAAACAGTTAAGTTAACCAGCCCATTGTTGTTTTTGAACAGGAGCACCCTCTGTAGTGTGATGGCACAGTTAGCTGAGGAAACACAGCCCTCCTTTGTGACAACTCTGAAGTCAAAAGCTGTGTCAGAAAACTGCAATGTAAAGTTCTCCTGTGTGGTTACAGGTAAACACTTCTTTGCATCTAAAACTTGTCTGGAAATGGTTTGCATGTTTTTTGCAACCATAGCAAACAGTTTCAATGATGAACGGTGGTCTGTTAAATATTTCAATTTTCGCAAGAGCTAGCAGGAATAGTAACATTACTCTGTGCTACATGTCTTAAAATTTTGCTTTTTAATTTAGATACCGGTATGCTTTTTCCCCAGGTTATCCTGTCCCTCAAGTGACGTGGTATAAGGATGACACACAGCTGGACAGGCTTTGTGGGCTGCCCAAATATGAAGTATTCCACAATGGACAAAATCATTCCCTGCAAATTTACAAGTATGTATGTTTGTAAAACACAAATAATTTGGTCAATATTTTTAAGGATATCAAGCATTAATCAGTTTTTAGCAAAAATTCAAACAGATGAAATTAAACTCATAGCTAATTTCAAACGTTATTTGGTTGTCACCCACAAAAAAAAAAAAAGAAATTGTTTTGCTTTAGGAGTTAGAATGACTGAGCTTGTCATAATACACCACTGCTGAAACAAGTCTCATAATGTCCTGAAACAGCAATTCTAGAAACTGATATGTGAAAATGTTGCCAGACATGTAAAAGAATGTAGTTGATCATTTAGGAATATTAGCAAGTTGTGTGAATGCAGAGAATTGAAAAAAGTTGAAAAGTGTTGGTTTTGCTTCGATAAAATTAAGCTTCAATACAATACTGCAGGAGAAATTGTGGCAAAAAGAAGTCAACTTCTAACTTCCATATCTGTGTTTTTTGGGACACTGTGAGACGAAATTAGGTGGTGGCAGAAGGAACAAAGAAATGTGTAAAAAAAAAAAAAGAAGAAGAAAACACTGTAGGTTATTCCATTGCTTAAAATGTGAACTCCAGCGTGTCTTTTTTAACAATGTGTCTGTTTTATTCTAATAGTCTTTGATATGTACCGAAAAAGATATGAAGCAATTGTGCAAGTGTCGGAAATAAATAGGAGTCAGCTTTGAAGACTTGCCCTTTAAAAACATTTTATTAAACCCAAGAATGTTACTTTTAAATTGCTTTGTAATAGTTTTAAATTGTTTTAACTTTGTGTTCTAACCCCATCCATGCTTGACCTTATTTCAAGTTCTATTTTAAATATATTATTCAATGTTTTCTTCTGTTTAAACTGATGTTAAATGAAGTGGATTTAACGAAATGTTGCAAATTAGCAACATATGGCATGAAGGGGTTAGGACTCAACAAAAAATCTAACTCATTACTATGGCTTTAAAGTAATGAACTCCCAAATTCCATTTAATTGTAGTTGCACTGTGGAGGATGCAGCTATATACCAAGCATCTGCTATCAACAGCAAAGGTATTGTCTCCTGCTCTGGAGTTCTGGAAGTGGGGGAGATGAACGAATTCAAGATCCACCAGAAGTACTTTGCCAAACTGAAACAGAAGTCAGTGAGCAGACAGAGGGAGAAGGAAGGAAAAGAAAACCAGGAGCCGATACGAACCCTGAGTCCAGACCGCACACAGAGAAAACGCCGCTCAACTATGGAAGCCTTTATCAGCACACCAAGCTCCACGGAAGACGAAAACAGTGAGGAGAACCATGTCTCTGTGGATGTTAAAGCTGAGGACAGGTCACAGGAGCCCGCTGTAGAAGAACCAGAAATCCAACCTGCAGCCAGTACAAATAAAACAGTCTCTGCTGTGACAACCGCTCACTTTAACGGTGACACTAGCAGTAAGAGTGGAACATACATCTGTGATCCTGCCAACAAGCTTTTCACGCCACATCAATCTAAAACTCCATCCGTTAAAAAGAAAATCAAAATTTCCAGTAGTGCAAAAGGTGGTGAAGAAGAAACAGGAGCGACCGTGTCCAGTGAGAGGTGGCCGACAGATGTGAAGAATTCCGCTGCAGTGACTGTCTGCAAACAGACAGCCCCAACCAATGGCGCTTCAGAAGAAGTTATGGAAGTAGAAAACAAAGCCAGTTCCTCAGTTCTGGAGTCAGACATAAAGAACAAAAATGAAGAGCAACATGAAAAAGAGGAAGTGCTTTCAGAAAGCTCCTTAAAGGATGACAAATTATGCATTGAGTTATCTTCACAGAAAAAAGATGTTATTGCAGCAGCACGCCAGTTGACTTTTCCAAGTCATAATGTGTCAGACTCCAAGGGTGAAAAGCCGGTAATAGAAAACAGATGCAAAGATAATGAAGAACATTCAAAAATGAAGAACCAAATGGCTTCAACTAAGAAAAGGTCTACTGTTAAATCAACTCTGCTTAGTAAGAAGGAGAATAGAACAGAACAACTCAAAATGAAAGAAACTGATGGAACGACAGAAGCACCTTCTGGTCAGTTTTTTGAACACATTTCTAGTGAGTCAATGGACACATCTTGTAACAATGAGAACCTGCCTGAACACCCGTGTGAACCAGCAATAACTCATCCGTCTAAGAAAGAAACGAGCTCCAACCAAGAGATGGAGACTGTCTCTCTACCAGCTGTGCCAAGTGAGGTGAGTGAACCCTTTCTCATGAGCTCATGACTGCTTTGTGCCGCCAACACAGACTCCATCCCAGAGCTAAATATAATTCTTACAAGCATGCCATGCTGGGTGACAATCATTAAATGACGCACGTATTGACAGTTGCAACAAGTAGTGAAGGCAGAGCATTTGTGTGGTTGTCTCACTGAGGGCTTTGATGCGTTTGCTGGGATCAAGATATGCAAATGTCTTTGAATGATATGAATTAAAGAAGACAATCTTTCTTTTTCTTTTTAACATTACGCAAATATTGTTCAATTCTTGCAAACAGTTGTTTGAGAAAACAACTACAGTTTGATAAAAAAATAACTCATATTCAATGAAGTTAAGTTTGATTTGCTAATTTGAAGGATAAGGACAGCTGGATGGGGTTGCATGGTGTGCATGTTTGCATGTTTGCATGCTGCGTGGGTTTTCTCCAGGCACATTGCTTCCACAGTCCAAAAACATGACATGAAACCCACGAAACATGTAATGTTTAATTCTTAGTAGAAGTCATTTATTTGTCATAGCCAAGTTAGTTGTTTTGTTGCAGCTCATGTTGGCTTACTACTGGTGGGTCGATAGCCTTAGAAGAACATAAAATCACATACAGTTGTTTGAAAGCCATTTTTTTAACTTCTTATTTTAGCAAATATTTTTTTTTAATTTAAGCAAATAACTACTGTTAAACATTTGGAAAACAGCATTCTCATTTGGCACACATTTACTTTGGATTACCTGTCTTTGATCATTGCTTATGCAATCACTCTTACCTCACCAGCATGTTGAGTCCTGACAGAACTGAGAGCTGAGACTAAACACTGCATGACTGGAGCAGTCCTTAAAATAATTGAAATTCCTTCCCTGCCACCCTTAAATGTAAAATAGCAGCCTTCATGACCAGGCTTTAGCATGTCACTGTCCACTTCTGAGAAGTTGAGCAAGGAAATCCGACATGCCATGATGGCTACTATACTTGTTTGAAAAATGTGACTAGTTAGCTGAGAGAATGTGGTAGTGGTCTACAAGAAAAAAAAAGCTTAAGCACACAGACAAGCACACCCCTGTATACAGTGCAGCTTTGCAAAGCAGAGAGCTGATGTATGCTTGTTTATGCTTGTTTTTGGTCTTTTTTCTGTCTACTACTGCTAAAGCAATAAACTTTATGTTCATGAACCTTTTTAATCATGTATAAAACAGGAATTTTAAAGCATTTAAATTTAAACTAAACCAAACATTAAGAAAGCAAATCATAAGTGTATTTGTTAATGCTAATGAAAGTGCTGAAAATTATTTTAATTTTAGAAAGGCATTCAAATATATTTGCATTTTGAAATAAATTAGGTTAAAATGTAAATATAGTTTGTCTTTTTTTTCTACATCCAAAACCTTCCCATGCCTTTCTCTGTGTGTTCTTGGTTACTGTGTTGCTGTTTTTAAAATTGCATGTGTTTATCCATGTCCAGCATAGCGCGGGATAAGAGAATAAGTATTTACAGACGGTGTTATGTCCCAAGGTTATCCAGACCTATACAAAGAGGGACAGGAATGATGCGACGTTGAAGCCTGAGCTACCACCTAACAAATGTACAGTTGGATCACCTCTGCAACAAAGGACCGGTGAAATCCAGACCTCCACCTTGAGCAGTGATCCTCATGGAACGACTGACAAATTGGCCAGAGATACGTCTAGCACTTCCATTGAATCAAGTCAAAGGCTTTTAGCGATTATGACGCATAAAAAGAAGTTACCTCAAGCTTCCAAGAGTTGTGTGTCACCTGTTAGCAAGCAAAGCCATGTTGACAGACCTGTAAAAACTCTTAAAGGGACAGACATACAAGATCAAGTGAAAGAAGGAGTCACTGAGGTAGATAAGTTGCTAATGCAGACTAAAGATTTGGCCTCAGTTGAGAAAATGGAGACAGAAACTGCTGGTCCACTTATGGCTGAAGAAGGGAAAGAGGAAAAGATTGGAAATGGGGAACATAAAGATTCCACAAAGACAGAAATCAAGAAAGAAAACAGTTGTTCGAATTTACAAAATTCAAAGTCAAATGTGCATGAAAACATGCAGGAGACTTCTCATCAAGGCTTGACAAAGACTCTTGGAAACACAGACTTGTTAAAGGAAAGTGTGGACTTCAAAAAAATGCAAAAGCCTCTAACAAAAGTTATATCTATTGCTGAACTTTTAAGATCACAAATAAAGGCTCTTGATTTGACATCAACATTATCAGTCTCCAGCATTCCAGTCCATTCTAACTTAGCCCCAGATCCTGTGACAACAGCTACTGCAGTGTGTAAGGAATTAAAAGATGACAAAGGGAAACTGAAAACACTTAAGCCTGATATTGAAACTAAGCCAAGCCCTGAAGTCCCAGCTACCAAAACCATAAAGGAAACACTTCTGGAGATTTATCAGCAACTGATTGAAACTGAACAGAAACACATTTCAATTTCAAATGAAGCTTCAACAATTCAGCCTTTACATGAGCCTGGCCATACCCCTTTTATTGCTGGAGGGGATTCAAATGATGAACAGGTTAATAGAAATTCCAGAGAACAAAACGAGGAAGCAATGGACATAAGCAAAGAAAGGGATGCATCAACTGTAGCTTCCCCTACCAAAGATACCAGCCCAAACAACCCTCCTCTTTTGGATTCAAACAAGGGATTTCAAAACATACTTCAAACAGTCTCAAATCTGACAGAAACCATCATTCAGGAGGAGTCTGGATCTCCACTCATACAGACACCTGTGGAGCCAAGCATTCCAGAGGCAAATGCTACAATTTTGAAGCACTCTGCAGGTGAACCAATTCAAGTTCAAAGAAAAGAAATACATAAGTTAATTCCAGAAATAAAAGTAAATAGCAAAAAGGAGGATGAAGTTGCTAAAATTAGTATGATAAGCCTTACTGATACATGCAAAATGGAAGACCATGGAACAAACACAGTTTCTGTTCAGGAGGTCCAAATGTCCCCCACTGCTGGTGACTTTTGCCATGTGACTCAGGGGAAGGATATTATTCCTATTCAGCAGGAAAGCTCTTTAGTTAGGGAAAGTTTAAGGTCTGAGTCCTGTGTTGAAATTCCAGAGCAGAGTCCACTGTTAAAAAGGAGTGAAAACATTTGTGTCGTCCCTTCTGCGACTCCACAAGAGCTTGCCTCTGGGGCACGCCGCAAAGTCCCAGCACCCAAATCCAAACCTGAAGATACCACAGGGCCCACTGATGGAAAACTTCAGAAAAAGGAAGCTGTTTCCACAAATTCTGTGGCCCAGTCTTCGTCTCCGAGTCTGTCTCGACGCTCACCTCTGATGCAGCCAACCGTGGAACAAACCTCCACGACAGAAAGGCGATCTCCACTTCTCACCAGTCGAAAAACAGCGTCTCCCAGAAAGCCAGTTATTGATGAGAGCAACACGAATGAGGAACTTGTGGACAAACATAGCCCCTTTAAAGGTAAGTAAGAGCAACAATTAAAAAAAAGGTCTTTTTTTTCAGTATAACCACAAATAAAAGTAAAAAGATGCAAAATCTTGTTTTTCTTTCATTTATATTTGTGTTAAATTCAATTCAGTTTAATTTTATTTATATAGCCCGATATCACAACCATTTTACAACCAATTTATACACAAGGACATAAAGTCAGACATAAAATATAAACAATAGCTGGTTGCTAGACAAACTAAACAGACTAAGCTAAACTGGCATCCCAGCCATAACTCCGTAACCCAAGTGCAATGAGAGTATTTACACGAACAAACTGGTACCTATCAGATAAATAGGATTCAAACCACTAGAGGGCTCTGATCCCTGTCATGTTCTAGCCTCTGGAGTGGTGTGGTCAAAAGTGTCAAAGGCTTTAAAAAGTCTAGCAGAACTAGAGTAGAGATTAGTCCTTTTTCTGAAGCCAATAGCACATCATTAGTGACTCTAACTAGCACAGTTTCAGTGCTATGGTGTGATCTGAACCCAGACGGAAAATCTTCAAAGTGCCTTTTGTCCTGTGGCTGGCAAGATAGCTGCTTAACTACAACTCTTTCCATAAGTTTTGAAATAAAGGGCAGGTTTGATATTGGTCTATAGTTGGATGAAATGCCAGGATCTAAAATAAGCTTTTTCAGAAGAGGTTTAAGAACTGCATATTTAAAAGACTGTGGCACATAACCTATTTCTAGAGAGGTATTTATTATAGTTAAAAATGATTCATTAATTAGGGGGAAGGTTTCTTTAAAAAGTTTAGTGGGGATTGGGTCTAAGAGACAAGTGGAGGTTTTGGAGGACGTAATAACTGATGTTATTTACATTTATATAGCAGTGAAGCAGTCTAATGTTAACTGGTCACTCGGAAATGACGTTACAGTTCTCACAGTGGCGTTTAAGGGTGGAACTAACTGGCAGATGGTCAGAAGGTGAAACAATATGAAGTCACAATAAAATCATTACGACCAGAACTATTCTAATCAGTGTTCAGCGCAATAAAACAACAGTTAAAGTGAGTTCAAATAGCTTAACTTTTTTAAAATCACATTTTCTTTTTAAGGTCATTTAATATCTCTGACCTTGCATGGTAACAAAAGACAGATATTAATACATTTGGTTGTTTACAATTCAATATGGTTTTGATGAGTTTATCTATCATCATATTATGTCTCAACGTGCCACATAAAGAATGCAACAAGGACGTCACAAATTATTTACAAATGCAACTTTTCAATTCACTCTTAAAAACCAAAAAATATTGTATCTGTATTAAAAATAAATAACAAACGTAAGTGACCAATAAATTACAGAAAGTGTTTTTTCATGAACATCTTTCTGCACTTAGTTGGAGACTTGCTATGTAAGATTTTAAAGTGAGTGATTTGAGTGCGTTCTTTATTTCCAGCTCCTCAAGTTATCCGTAAAATCAGGAGTGAGATGTTTGCAGATGCCTCTGGACACTTGAAACTGTGGTGTCAGTTCTTCAATATTCTTAGTGATTCTGCTGTCAAGTGGTTTAAGAATGAAGAGGAAATCACTCAAGTGATAAGAAAGTAAGCCATTGCATTATCTCCATTCTCACATCCAGTATTCATTTTGGTTTAGTAGCATTTCTCAAATTGTCATAATTTTGGGGATAAAGTAGTTTTAAGGTGGTCCAATGTGTTGTTTTGTTCATTTCAGGGCTGGAGATGAATCTCAGGTGAATCTTGCCATTGTTCAGGCATCACGCAAAGATGCTGGTGTTTATGGATGCTCGATAACTAATGAATATGGGACAGCTTCTACAGACTTTCTTCTCAGTGCAGATGGTGTGTATTGTTTTTTTACTATAAGCCATTTAATGATGATACCTATCCGTGTGCCTCAGAACAATAATACTGTATCTGCCGTTCCCTTTACTGTTTTGCAGTTTTGGCAGGGATGTTTCTTCGGGAAGACCTTGGTGGTGAGATGAAGCTCCCACCATAAAGTTAATAACCCCCCCAATATATTTGTAATTAATTCCTTTTATCTTTATCTGTTCAGTCGGGGAAGAAATTGAAATGACACCCTTGGTCTTCAATAAGGGCTTGGCTGACTCTGGGAAGTGGGGCAACAAATTCTTTGGACGTATCATGATGACAGAATCCAACATTGGTGACGGCTGCTCCCACAAAGCCTGGAGAGCAAAAGTCATCTATGGTCTGGAGCCTGTGTTTGAATCTGGTAACACATGCATCATTAAAATACGCAGTCCTGTCACTTATGAGGGGCGAGAGGAAAGCTGTCTCATAAACATGAACATGGATTTGATGAAGCAGGTACTATAGTTTCATTTTTTTTATTCATCTTTGACATAATGGCATAAGAAATAACGTTAAGCATATTTTTAATTCCGGCATCAAAGCTTTTTTTTTTTTTTTTTACACCCACACAGGATTATCATGATACTAATCAAATTAAGATAGGGCTAGAAGTGAAATGAAGATTGCACTGATATTCCTTGAATATATGTCATTGTTTTTGTGTGTTGACAGGAATGTAAAATTCAGAATTTGGCTCGGGAATACTGCAAAATCTTCTCTACAGAAGCCAGAACTATAGAAAGTTTTGGACCTTGTCTTGAGTGAGTAAAACTGTAAAATCAAAGTCACCAATTTCTTAGATTGATGCAAAAAATTGAAGTTAATTTACAATGATTATTTTCCACACAGGGTGATTCCAATTTACTTGATGTTTCGACCAGCAAATGTTGTCCCTTATGCCACAGTGGAAATGGATCTGACAGGAGTGTATCACAAATACTCCTCTCTGGATCATAAAGACAGGTTAGACATGAGAACTGGTTCTGTGGTGGAACAGAAGTGCTGTGCTTTTCAGCACTGGATGTTCCAGTGGACAAATGGGAATCTTCTGCTGACCCGACTGGAAGGTGAGTCCAAAAAACATCCAGAACAATTAGCACATGAGGCTAAAAGTTGACTCAGGCATCGCAGTTGTCACTAAATGAGCAACAATGACAAGTACAGCAGCAAAATGGTGGGGGTTTCTTTTTGCATTAAGTTTTTTGCTGGAAAATGCGAGTATTTTGAAACTCTTGCACATAATCTATGCTGAATTGAGGAACATAAACATGTAGTGTTTTTGACTATGTTGTATTTCAAAATTTTCAATTATATATTTCTGTTTCAGCAAAATCTTAGTGACATCTCAATAAAATTTACAAACAGCAATACACAAAAGACTAATTGCGTGGTTTTGTTTTGCAGGTGTCGACACAAAGATCACCAATGTTCGAATTTCTGTTAAATCAACAGGGTTAGTTTTTAAAAAAAATCAAATTTAATTGTGAAAATCTCATTTTGCGGGTAATTTACATTTCTACAGATCACGACCATCATTTCGCTTTGATGGATGTTGTGCTTTGTTGCAGGTATCACGGATTATCTGTTGAAGGAAATCCCCAGATTTTTGAGCAATTTGTCTCACAACACAAGTGCAACTACTTCTGTGGCCTGCTTGGTCTCAGATCTTTAAAGATTTTGGAATCTTTAGCCACACCGACAAAGTCAAAAGGCTCCAGGAGCCCTTTACTTCAGCGCAAGATGACTGCCAGCCCATCCAGTCCTCAGAACAGCAGGAAAGCCGCCGGTAGCCCCAGGCTGTCCAGGAAAGTGGAGCTAGATGGTTGTAAGACCCCTGCTCAACAAAAAGCAGCAGAACCTCCCAAAAGGGATTTGTTTGACTTAAAATAGAGACTTCTTAATAAGAAATGAGAGACAAGTATGTCACAAAGAGGTCAGGAAAATTTTTTTCCTGTGAATCCAAAGTTGATCTAATTATTACATAGTACATAAGTTGCTGTTTTTGCAGCCACCATTCCTTCTTTAAAGTCACTTGCTGTGGCAAAAGTGTGTCACCTTTTGAACTTTACAATACAATTTTGGAAAAAGTTAAACATCTCAAAGGCTCTAACATATATCTTAATTATTAATCAAGATTTCTCTGAAGCTGTCAGACAAAAACCCAAAGATCTGCTCACTGCTTTGAAAGAAGCAAGAAAACAAGGGGACATTGTATATCTGAGATTTGATAAGTTGATAATCCAAAAAAGGTAATTGAATAAGATAGAGATAAAGATAACTTATTAATTTTATTTTCTTTTTGTTATTGTTTCACCATTGTCAGATATAATTTGACCTAGCATCAATGAGAACATGAACAGTGCACAAATCTCAAAGGCAATAGAATTCCAAGTGGTATGCTCTACCTGTCAAAAAAAGTTTTCCTCTAAAGTGAATACCCATTTCCAAAAATGCTTCTGATCTTTGATCTCCTGGAAGTGATGAACCTAATACTTCCCTTATTAAGGATGTCCTTACTCCATTAAGTACAACTCTGAGACATCGATCACTAAATATTGCTACAAATATTCTACATATATATCTTTAGTTGAATTTACAGACAGAATGTGTTCAGCCCTGAATAACAATAAATTCCAATTTATTCCAATAAATTCACAATATTATTTCAAATGCATTTCTTGTGCATCGTCGAGTATTGTTGGCTAATATTTTTGGTGTGGTTTTCAGGGAATTATTCACAAAGTTACATAACTAATGGGATACAACATGTGTCACTACATTGATCTAACTCTAAAAGAAATTTACTGAAGTTTGGAGTTCCTCAAAGATCCATTCTAGGACCTGTATTCCTTGTGATAAAAGTAAATGATTTGGCTTATCCCAATTAAACCACAGTTCCCATTTTATTTGCAGATGATGCTAACCTTTTGACTCTTCACAAAGAACTAGCAACACTTGTTGAAATGTTAAAGTTACCTAAAACAATATTCCATCTGGTTTCAAGCTAACAAGCAATCATTGAATTAAAAAAATAAAGTACATTTTTGGTATTAGCTGGATGGAAAAAAATGTATTAGGGACATAACTAAAATCTACATTCAAAATGAACATATTGATAAAGTCTCATCTGCCTGGTTCTTAGATGTTCAGCTGGATGAGAAACTTCTTTGGAAAGATCACATTGATACCTCTAAAATTGCAATATAGTATACATTTCCCACCTACTTGAAAACATTTTTGTTTGTCTTGCCACCTACTCTGCTTGTGATGCACCTAGCGCCCCACTTTCCTTTTTTTTTACAATTTGCGTATTTTAAGCATAT
Organism: Oryzias celebensis; assembly: GCA_014656515.1. NCBI lineage: Eukaryota > Metazoa > Chordata > Actinopteri > Beloniformes > Adrianichthyidae > Oryzias > Oryzias celebensis. The sequence continues at coordinate 10,275,968 of BNCR01000003.1, forward strand.
ACTACCTAAGAATTCATCAATTACTCACTTATTCTGTTATGATTATTCTTAGTTTTCAAAGCAGTTTCATCAAAAAACAAAAAGTCTATTCATATCATATCAGGAAAAGCCAAACATTGAATCTTCTCTTTACTTAAAAAACGCAAGCCCAGGATATTGTTTCGATATTTTCTGTCATCTACAAAAACATTAAAATAAGAAAGTCTAAAAAAGTTTTTGATCTTTAAATATAGAAATTGATTTGAGTTTCAACATAATTTCTATGGATATAATAATGTGTAATTTGTGTACACGATGAGTTATGTGCAATTCACATAAACTATTAACTTCATATGAGTAACTTTTTGAAAACTACTGAAGTACTGTTTCATTTTGACCTTCACATTCTCTTATTTTCTATCTTATTTGGTTTGCATGTATATCTTACAGTGTGTAAATAAATAAATACAAAACACAAAACTTTGAAGCTAAAGCAGATAAATCCCTTCTGGATTTACATTTTTAATAATTAAAGTCCCACTAACCTCTTTTTTAAAGCTTTTTCTGTTGTGTTTCTTTACGTTGTGATTTTTATGTCTTTTTAAACTAAAGTGGCATTATATTTTACAGTCTGTATGTCGAGCAAGCCTTAAGTTTAGGTCACACAGCATACTTTCTAACACTGAAAGTAATCAAGTTGTTCTTGTCTTCTAGAAAAGAATCAAAGCCAATATTGCGTCACATGACACTGTTGCACAGTGGCCGTGCTCCTGGGCCTTTGTAATGGAAGTAAAAGTGTTTACTTGCATATTTTTTGTTTTTGCACTTTGTATTTTCAGAAACTGCTCCACTCAAAGCAACAATAAAAATGTGTTTTGTGAATGACATTTTCTTTTCTTTTTTTGGCACCTGAGAGGCCCTTGCAGAAAATATCTGGACGTGTATCAAACATCAATGGTTTCCAGTTATATTAGGTTGCATTTGTGACGATGAAAGTAATTTTTTTGTTGCATTTCAATCATCATGACATGATAGCTACAATTTATGGCTTGACAACAATGCTGTCACATTGACTGTAATAAACATTTACAGCATGTATTTAAAAAAAGTTGGGATGCCATAGTAAGCTATTGTTTACACAAAAAGACATCTCTGTGAATCATTAGTAATCAGATAACCGATATATAAATTAAAAACTTAAAGAGTTCAGTTTATAAATGCACGATCTGTCAGTGTTTGCAGGAAGAAAAGGGTAACTTCATCACGATAATCATAAGTGATTTCAGGTCATTAGTGACTCATTGGTTATGTAAGCAGTGGCCTCACACATTTGTGAACAGTGATGCTAAATTGAATGTTAAATTGCTGTTAAGAAATGTGTGAGGTGTCTCTTCTGATGCTGTCCAGTGGAATTAGAATGTTATGTGTTTTCTACAAACCACACCGGTGACACACTCAGGTGTGAAGTATTTATACTGCACATGTCTACATTCATGTCTTTTGTGTGCAATAAGTTGGCAGTCAGCACAAAAAAAAACCCTCCTGTTACTGGGTACAATCCCAAAAGTGCAGGAAAGAGGAAGCTGACGAGATGTAAAAAAAATATCAGAAAGGCCATTATAGCGTGTCCTGTAGAATACTAAAAAAATTCTTTAACAAATTTGTTTTCTATAAGCTTTTATAATGAAATCCATATTGATTGATTGATTGATTGATTGATTGATTGATTGATTGATTGATTGATTGCAAAAATTCTCAGCAATAAAAAAGGAATGACTTAAAAATACATATCTGTAGATATGTCAAATATACTAAATAAAATAATTCATAGATTGTTAGAAAATAAAATACATTTAATTGGACCTCACCATAAATAGACATATTTGCACTTATACTAACAGTACACGGACATGAAACACTGAAGCCATTAAATATAATGATTGTACTATAGAGTTTGAATAACAACCTGAAACAGAGTTGAAAGAAGCAAATTCATATAATCCCATCCAATAATTATATAATCTCACCCTTCTATTTAATTCCACCCCTCAGAATTCAGAATTTGTAATAAAAAACAGCTGTACAGAAATCTGGTCCACAATCATCAGGCCCCTAGCAACAGCATTAACAATTAAAAACCAATTTGGCAAGACGTGAAAGATCCAAAATGAGTTAACTTGCTTCAGTCTTAAGGAAAACTGTCTGCTACTTCTTTGATGGATTTAACATTCCACTCATTTTTCTGTTTGGTCAGTGACTTCAGCATTGCACCAACATGGAAGAAATTAGGGCAGTCATGGCACAACACTTCTGCCACCTGCTGTTAGTTCAATCTCCATGCCACTGATGGAAAAATAAACGAGTAAAAAGCATGAGCAAGTGGAAATTTACGTAACAGGCAAATAAATACTTCCAAGGAGATGTGTTTCATCTTATCATGGGAAATATGAGTTTGTCAAGTCTGCTGAGAAGCGCAAATATTCAACACCAGCAAACAAAAGATAATTTGGAACTGCTTCAAAAAGTAAGAAATCACAAACATTTAAGGGGTGCAAAGTCAGAAATGAGAAAAACTTTGATCCAGAAATGTTCTGTAAGTTATTTAAAACTGGAATTATGAAAGAAATGGAGAAATTACAGGGAAATGATGTATTGGCACAGCTCCTCAATGTGAGTAACTCTGTCCAAATGCCGTAAAGCATTAATACCCGTGATAAGACTCAGAAAATGAAAGAATTGTCAGTCCTTAACTGTTGAAATTTTTCATGTACATTCCTGCCAAAGTGATTCTTATTACCTTTAATAAGATATAATGTTAAGTTCATGTGAACATCTTCTATTCAGCATGCAAATTTTCAGCACTTTAAATACATTTATAGCATTCAACTCACATTCAGCTTCACTAGAGACCAACAAGTAAAAATAGACTCAAGTCGATTTGTTTAGACAGTTTGAGCACTTCTAATGACTCCTGGGCATTTGATAAGAATAGAATAAAATGATTGAACAAAGCTGCACGTGGCTGTTTCAGAATTTAAACATTGAGGACAGTCTTTCACGTCTGATTAAATCGAATAAAAAGCAAAGAGGGAAGAAAGACGTTCGAGATGGGCAGTGTGGTGTGAACAAGCTGTGATTCTGACCTCACATTGTTGTATCTGACTCACCTCAATTAGCATCACTAGGCCAATGTGGTTGTGACCATTTAGGCAGATTATATGAAAAGGATCACACCTTCCTAAATGCCACAGACTTGCTGGCATTTGGAAATAAGTTTTATCTCCACTCTTCCAAAAGTCGCACATTGCCACTGGTTGCTAAATTGACCGTTATTGCTGTGTTAATCTACCGTATCACAGGTAGGTTTTGCTGACTGTAAAATAATGCCATTCTGATACATATCTCATTGTATTTTCTCTCACGGGTCCGAAAGGCTAAATCAAAATGCAATCAGTGCTGTCTTCGTGTATTTTATGTTGCAGTGGAAAACATGAAATAATTTCTAATTTAAGCATACACATTCTAAACTGTAAGCAACACGATGCAAATGATTATTTCAAAAAGAAATAAAAACATCAGTTTAAGAAGAAAGAGTTGTTTGCATCAGCCTCACTGTGAAGTTGTTCTATTTTATTTTACTGTTGGGGTCCATTGTGAGGGACCTCCTTGTAATTTGTATTAAGCAAATGAATAAGATATTATGAATAATAGAAAAATAGTTAAATGGAAATAATGTGTGCTTTGCCATTATTTAGAAATATATGGTTTCTATTGACTTCCTACCACATGAATAAGTCCTTTGTCATTGCTTTTTTCACAGTATGTCATAGAGTTTTCTTCTGTAGCCTCTGGTCAGTACAGTATGTTTGTGAATGTTTCCTGTTCCTTCTTGCTATAGATTTCTTTCACATTGGATTAATATGCTTCTAAACACAGTCATGCTGTGGATTCTGATTGAAGCCATTGGCTTACAAAAAAAAAAAAAAAAGAAGAAGAAAATGAGGTTAATGAGTAACACAACTCTACAGTGTAGACACCTGCTGTTTTTTCCTATGGCTGGTTATTCATGCGTTAGGCACGTACAGCATGCAGAACTGAAATATTTTATTTTAAAAGTCGATGTCAACTGTGACATACCCATTAACACATATTTAACTGTTACTTTGTCGATTCAAACATTTTTTTATGAATAACTCATAATTTAGGATGTTTGATCGGATCTTCAGCACTGCACAAAGGTTTTTTGGCAATGTTCTTAATGATCAGACACTAATTAGATTACCTCACAAATAAAGGTAAAGCTTTGATTTCACATTATTTGAAAATTGGAAAAGTATACAGGGCCTATTTTGTGTTTTCTAATTTAACATCACCATATTGTTATGTAATTTACCTTTGAATAACTATCATTAATATGTGATTTACTTTTTGTTTTTTCAAAAAAGTTGTTCTTGAAAAAATATGAACAAGTAGAATAAAAAAAACAGTAAAAGATCAATATTGTCATTAAGCTAAACAGTTTAATGTTGTTCTGAAGGCCCGTGACTTGTTCCTTTAAAGTCTGACCAAAGAAACAACAGGAAAAATACATTTAACCTTTCATGAATCTTGTTTTTAATTTAGGCCATTTTACTTAATATGACAACTACAAAAAAACCAAAACTACACCAAAAGAATGCATTTTTTTGAATTGACCATAAAAATACATGTAATGTGGATATTGGGCAGCGCTAAGAATCTTTATCTCTGAGCAATCCAAAGTGCATTTTTTAATCAGGGGGAAAAAATGATTCTCATTCAACAGACTTTTCCCCCAAAACTACCACACACAGGATTAAAGAGTTAAGTGTAACATGTGCTCCCCACTGATGAATCAGCGCTCCGAAAGAACTGAAAGAACTGGCTACACGTTTGTGCAGTAATCATTCTGAACTGTAGTCTCTTTAGGAAACAGGAGTATTCATCCATAAAGATAAGGAGTTAATAGCACAGGTAGGGATTTGTTGGATTAAAAATGATTGCAGTGTTTCTTCAAAGAGACAATAATACATTTTTCATATTAAACTAGCCATATACATTTGGGAATCCATTAAAATGTCTTAAATGATGAACTGGTCCCCTTTAATATCAATACCATTTTTGATCACAGAGTTATATTCCTCTTTACCAACTCTGTTGAACCATTGCACAAACTCTGCTGCTTAATCTATGAGTTCTAATTTTGTTACTTTTATTTGACACAGCTTTTCAAATGCGCCCCCCTGAGATTATCTGAAAAGGATCATGCAGAAGGAGTGGACTAACAATTAGAAAGATCAAATTAAATTTTATATTACTAAAGCACTTTTCATACCTAGGTAACATTAAAGTGCTTTAAATAATATAATTCCAGTTCAAACTTAAAAAACAAAATAAAAAAAAGACCTTCACAAAAAAAGCTTTTTTTTTTTTTCACAAATTTCATAGATTACACGGTGACCTTAACCCTCCAACCCACACCCCCTATCACCTTACCTTACCTTATAAAATGTTTAATGAAATAGAAAAAGATCTAGGAATACAAAATCAGCCTGGATGGTGACGTGAGGAAAGGACCAGTAACCAACCCACTCATTATCACAAAAAGCACCCAGGAATTCCCACCACAACAATCCAGTTCACTAAAAAGGCTTGGATCCCCACGAGGAAAACGCTGGAGTTAGTCAAACAAAATGTAAAAATAAAATACATAAACATTTTGAATAAAGAAAACTATGAAAATATCACAAACTGTTCATAATGTAAAACCCATTATTCCAATGAGATATATAAAACTTTCTGTTTCATTAAAAAATGCACATCTTTATTGAAGGTAGACACTCTAATTCACACAATTTTATTAACAGAAAATTAAATTTAAAAATGACATGCTTTCGATGTTGTACTCAAATACAGTGATACAAAAACACCCTGAGATTTTGCAAGTTCTCCCACGAAGAGATCATGGAGGGGTCCATCCACGGACAGAAACTTCATCTAAAAAAATCATTGCATGGTATTTTTGATCATTTATTTCTGGCTCAAAAGGGGCTGTAAGCTAGAAGAATCAACTTCCCTTGGCTGCAGTGTGCAGACCAGGGCGTGGCTCAACATGGAAGAGAGTGTAAACGAAGGGATGGTGGGAAATGAGGGCAGGCTCACTCCATGTCAACCATCTCAGAGGCAAACTGCTAATGAAACATGGATTATAGAATCACATAATAGTGATGATATTAACATATGTCTATGTAATGAACTCCTGCCACTCTGCAGAATCTATGTCCTAGAAACTGACACAGGGTTGCTTGATTTTGGCAAACAATGGCATAACCATAATCAAAAGACCACTTTGAAAATAGATCAAATTATGATCGAAGTGGGACTTGTTGTTCGATATGCGAAAAGACAGAAGGAAGAGAAAGAAACGGTTGTTTTCATGTGTTGTAGCTGTTGGAGAACTCCCCCACAGCCCCCATTTCGAGCTCTCGTATCATAAATTGACACCTCGACACAGCCACCGCGGGGGGCGGGACTTCCGGATAAGCGCACCCGGAAGACTCGGATGCAAGTTACAGTGGTCGCCCGCGCATCTCTATTCTCATTATTTTAAATGTGTTATTGCAAATTTGCTTCTTTTTCTAGACCGTAGCATTAGCAAAAATGTTATCTTTAGATTTCCTCGACGATGTTCGTCGCATGAACAAGCGGCAGGTAGGAACCGTACCGTCAGCTTCCGCTCGTGTTCTGACTACCTCCTTCTTTAGCAGTGTAGCTGGAAGCTAACGATAACCAAACTAGCCACTGGTGCTTTCTACTTTGCGGAAATGGTGCCAGTTTTGCGACTTCGCTTGTAAACGCTAATGTGAACATGTGCCTTTTAAATTGCTCGTTAAGTGTGTTATAACTGTAGAGATTTTTAGGTAAGAGTTTCTGTCAGCAGCAAATGTGCGCACACTTTAGCTATCTGTTGCCCTATTTGAAACAAACAAAAGCTGTACGTGGACCGTTAGTTTGTCGCCATATGGTAAATGTTGGTAAATGATTTCAACGTAACTCTCAATTTACAGCATCAAGTCTCGCTTGTTCCAGGATTTATTTTTAAATAATTAGAGGTTCAATGTGTGCTAAACGCGCTGCAATGTGTCACACAGTAAATGACTGTCTTGTGTTTGCAGCTCTATTACCAGGTACTGAACTTTGGTATGATTGTTTCCTCTGCCTTGATGATCTGGAAGGGACTGATGGTGGTCACTGGCAGTGAAAGTCCAATAGTTGTTGTTCTCAGGTAAGAATGAAGCAGCACGTTTAGCTTTAGTTTTATTTCCTATTTTCACTCTCTGTTAAAGAGTTATAATTGTGAAAATGTATTAGTAACAGTCACGGTCAGGTCATGTTTTTCTCCTCATTACTATTTCTCCTTTCAGTTACTGAATTTCATCTCATAAAAAGCTTCTTTTGGTCTGTTTAGTTAAATTCTCACTACAATCTTCTGATCGATTGTAAAGTCATTCCCACTGGTCTTTTAATTCGTTTTTAGGTCAAATAAAACTTTGAAGAAAAAAAAAAAACGTCGGTGTGTTGTTTTCAATGACATAGTTTCTGCAGAGCGGCAGTCATTCGTTAGAAACTCATGTGAGCTGTGGGCAGGACTGTTAAGAGTCTCTCCTGCTAGCTTACAGCCCCCCTCAACCCCAACCTAACATTACCTGATGCAACGAAAACGGCAAACAATATTGGATCATCCTAGCTGTACAGTTTTGAGCCAGATGCCAGCTCAGAAAAGGCAAACCAAAGACATGCGTGGATCCATTTGTCTGCTAGTGGATGCGTCAGAGTGGAGCGTAGCAGGAGCTTGTGGCTCTCCGCTTGTAGCTTCTACATCACTGCTACAAGCTTTTGTTTTTCTTATTTATTTATTTTTTTTAAACAGCACTTTTGCATCTACTTCTGATTCATTATGCTTTGAATAAAGAAATACTCAAATGCAAACAAAAGCATAATTTTCTTTAGATATGTTCTCCGTCATGAAAAATGCTCATGTGGTAAAACCTTTACCCTTTGTGTATTTATTAGAAGGAAACTGGGTGTATCCTCCCTTCTGTTTTTCCTCTGTCCAGCCTTGTCCAGGGAATCTTTATTTTTGCAGGATGATTTGGCTTTAGTCTCCCTGTGTATATGAGCTCTTTTGTTCCAAGCTCCTCTTCTCTCCTTTCCACTATGTAGTTGAAGCACTAGAGGGTTTTGATCTCACTCTGTGCACTTAGTATTGTTTGATTGGGCTTATGTAGCAGTGATGTTCCCATACTTCAGTTTTAATTAAATTTGTTGCAAACACGGGCCAGTTTAACTAAAAACTTCTAACTTCTGAGATGCCCGGACACAGCCAGAAACAAAGTCGAATTAGTCTCAAAACTGTTGGTGACAACTGGTCAAATTTGACCTCTTTAGAGTAAGGGAGTGGCACTGTTTTGGATTACAAAAGTATATTGTCTCATGGTAATTAATGCATAGAGCTAATTGGTAACTTTTTCTTTACCTGTTTGTAATTTCAGTGGAAGTATGGAGCCAGCATTCCACAGAGGAGACCTCTTGTTTCTCACCAATCGAGTAGAGGATCCCATCAGGGTTGGAGAGATTGTTGTGTTCAGGATAGAAGGCAGAGAGATCCCGATAGTACACAGAGTACTAAAGATTCATGAAAAGTAAACCTCTAATTGCTATTTATCATTTAGTGTGTTGTGTGATACATTCCCCAATACATTCCCCAAATGGTATTGAGATGAGTTTCTTTGACTTGTCAGAGAGCTTTGTCACAAATTATTTAACAGAAAAAAAGGTGTAAAATCTTTTTACATTTTTTTTAACTTGTGCTCATAGGGAAAATGGAGACATTAAGTTTTTGACCAAAGGAGACAACAATGCAGTGGATGACAGAGGGCTGTACAAGCAGGGCCAACACTGGCTAGAGAAAAAAGATGTGGTGGGACGAGCAAGGGGGTAAGTAACTTCTCTGTTTGCTGGAGGGCAGAGTATAGTAACTTAAATATAATATGTTATACTCACTAGTTATACAGCGGATGTTTGATTGCTGTTGTCAAGAGATTTTCCTTGTTTTCAAACCAATTCCTTCATACTGTCTATTTAAGGCAGTACTAGCCTGTTAGGTAATTAAGATCAGGCATAACAGGGATAACTTAAAAACCAGCACCAGAACCAGATAGCCCCATGGTTATTCCTCATTAACATTTTAGGGAAATGTAACATAGCAGACACAGTGTTGTGTCCATGAACAACACAAAACATTTTGACAGCTAACATTTAAAATGTGTACACAAAATTAACAAAAACTATTTAAAAAAAACAAAAAATGGTCCAAATCCAAAGTTAAAATTGAGGAGTGTAGCGGAAATTCAAGAGCACTGCAGGTTCTGTTTTTGTGGTGGCAAAAATATAATAAATTATAGAGCTGAGGACATAAGACAAGTTATGTTGGCAAAAAAATTAATTAGACCTCTTTCATATTGTGATGGTTAGTTATTTTACATGACAAGCGAACTGATTCAAAACCTTGCTGTTTAGTTATGCCTCGTTTCCACTGAGCGGTACAGTACTGTCTGGTCCAGTTTAGAATGGTCCAGGGAATTCAGGCGCTTGTTTTCACTCAAAAGTTGGACCGTCACAGCGCATGCGAGGTGAAGCTAACAAAGCAACAACAGTGTAGGTCATCAAGCAGTTCGTTTTTTTCAATTGGATTTGGGTACTTTGTATATACAAATAATTTAATGTTGTTTGAGAGAAGATTGCAGGCTGTGAAGAGGAATGCTTTCTTGGCGCGTTCTTTTGTCGTAATGACAGGTTTCTACAGAAGCTCAGCGTTAATCAGTCCATTCCATTTTTCTATGGACCTTCAATCAACATGGGCCTAAAAATGGTGTGGTTTGGTCCGACTTAATGGATCCATTTTACAATGGAAACATTCAAAATACCTAACTGGACTGCACTGTACCGCTCAGTGAAAACGAGGCGTATATTATGGACGTAATAAATTAAGATTACATGTATGAAATCACCATCATTTGTACCTTTATTTAGAATGGGAGATTAGAATCAACAAAATTTATGCAAAGCTTTAGATAGAAAGAAATGGATTTTAACACTTTATAAAGTTTTTTTTGTCAACTTTCTGGTTAAGTTCAGCAGTAAACAAGACATGAACGTTGCTGTTGTTTTGGATCACTTAACAGCAAATCTTAAAAATGTGTTCTCTACATTGTGAATCAGCTGCAGAATGAACTGATTCACAGTGATTATGTAATCACTTCACTACTGTGCAGTGCTGCTTATCAGCGCGAGGGTGTGTTCTCTGCCTCAGAATCCGATGGAATGCTGTTAATTGTCTTAACCATTAAAGAGTTACCGAAAGAATGTAAACATTGTAGAATGTAAACATTGTTGCTGAAGCTCTGGTGTTAAAGCAAATTTGTTTTTTCAGAACTTATGTCGGTGAATGGGACTTCAGTCTCATTTTTTCAAATACTAAAAAACACTAGATAGTTTTACTTTGAAAATGAGAAGTTTCACTTCATTTTGAAGATTTGTTTACTTCCAGTGACAGCAGCGTTGCACATTCAGCTTATTTTTAGTTTATAAACTTAAAATCCAATATTATTCTGTATTTCAGAGCAGTAAATACTTTGTTCCCAAATTGTTTTTTACTACGCTACTGTAATTACAGCAATCTTGGACGTCGCAAGTTTTCGTACTTGAATTTTCAAAGAAAATTGCAAGTATCCAAGTACTCGGATACTCATTACAGCCATTGTTATAAGGTAACCAAAAAAGAAGCTTAACAACAGAAAATGGTTAACGCTTCTTTATTAAACAAATTTTGAAGTGCTGTGCCAGCAGTCTATTAATTACAGTATTTGGTACCACAAGTAATACTATGAGTTGAAAAGTAAATCTCTCCTGTAGTAGTTTTTTTTTTACTCCAGTCCTCAAAACAGACCTACCTGCCTTTACTGTCATAACGTTTCTGCAGAGATTGATCCGCTGAATGAAGTGGATGAAGCAGGGTAACAGAAAATATTCAGATTGGTGGGTTTGTAACCCAAAAGTATCACAGAAAAAATACATGTCAAACCCACTGTGTAGTTTTCATTTTAATTAAAAGCGAGAATTTATTTTTTCAACCTCTCTTTTGAGTTGCAAGTTTTTAGTGTAACCACAATCTGCTTTTATCTCCAAACGGAGAGCAATTTTGCTTCTTTATCAACAACTCATTAATATACCACACAGCTCCACATAGATAACACATTCTTGTTAATCAGTCATTTAAACTATTTCAAACATTGTTTGTTGATGTTGATGTTTTGAGGCGTCTACTTCAATATTTCAGATGATTACTTATTTGTTAGATGTGACCTACCATTTTTGTCATTTTCAGGTTTGTGCCATATATTGGAATCGTCACAATTCTCATGAATGATTACCCTAAGTTCAAGGCAAGTTTGTTCTTACTGTTAAATGCTTTAATTTCACAAGTTTCGCTTTATATTAAGACTTACAAATTTTAAGAATGGACAATAACATGCATTTGACTGTCTCCTTCCTGTAGTATGCTGTGCTCTTCTTGCTGGGTCTGTTCGTCTTAGTCCACCGGGAGTGAAGTTCCAGCACTCAAACAGGGACTACGACCAGGAAACCTCATGCCTTTCAAAACAGAACGACATTAGACTTTGTCAAATGCGACTGGCTTTTTTGTATCATTTGTTTCAACGTTTTGTAGAAAAGTGGATAGGGTGTTTGCATCAGGAAAAAAATTGGAGCTTTAAAAATATTTTTGTGGCGAACTTAGTTTAAACTAATTTAAAGTTGTTTTTATTTTTTTCAATGTGAGGCCACATTCTAATGATTAAATTAAGTTTCAGTTTTTTGCTGTTGAGTCAATTGTTTTGAGAAGGACATGAAGTATTTTATGACAATTGAATATAATTATTAAATCTGGTCACCATCCACACGTGATTATATTAACTTTGTCTAATTTGTTTGGCCCCTGTTCACCAGTACTAGTAGTTATTGCTCCAAACAAGCATTTAAGTTCACTCTTGTTTTGTTGAGTGATGTTGTCTCTGCAGATCTTTTTAAAATCTTTACGTGAAGAAATACGTTTTGTATCATTGTTTTGTTGAGACAATACTTTCATTAAAATGACCCTTTTAAAGCAGTCTCTGTATTGTATTTATAAAAATTTAAAAAATCACGTCAGTTGCTTGAATATATTTGGCAGAGGCATTAGTGTTAACGTTTCATGCTTTTATTATAAAAAAACTAACTTGAGAATGCAGTCTTTATTTGGAAGGTACATGTATACAGTACTCGGCATAAATGAGTACACCTTTAAAAAGTATTACTTTAATTAGTAGCGCAATGAACTAAAGACAATTTCCAAACTTTCCACAAGGATAAGTTTTTTGAAACACCTATTTAACTCCAAAACATGAAATAATGTAACTTAGATCACAAATCTTCAGTTTTACTGAAATTGGTTGAAGCAAAAATGAAAACAACCCACAACAAGAACAACTACATCTAGTATTTTGTATGAGCACTTTGACTTTGAAGGACAGAACCAAGTTTTTGAGGCATGGAATGAACAAGTTGACAACATATTGCAACATCTATATTTGTCCATACTTTAAGAATAACCTCTTTTAGTGCCTGGATGCTGGATGGACAGTGATGCTCAACTTGTTGCTTCAGAATTTCCCACAGGTGATTGGATTCAGATCAGGAGACATACTTGGCCATTCAATCACCTTCACCCTGTTTTTCAGAAATGCAACAGTAGCTTTCCATGTGCGTTTTGGATCATTATCGTGTTGGAAAAGTGCACGATGGCCAAGTGCACGGAGTGATGGTAGCATCTTCTCCTTCAGTATAAAACAGTACATTGTTGAGTTCATGATACCATCAATGAAATGCAGCTCGCCAACACCATCAGCACTCATGCAGCCCCACATAAGGACACGACCACCACCATGTTTCACTGTATGCACTATGCATTTTTCTTTGAAATCCTCCCCTTTGCAACGCCATACAGTTTTAAAACAATTAGTTCCAAAAATAGTGTAGAGTCCCAGTAGTCTTCCTCTTTTTCAGCATGGGGCCTAGCAAATTCCAGACATGCTTTTTTTATGGGCTTTAGGTGAGGCTTCCTTTGTGGACGATACCCATGCATGCCATGTCTGCAATGTGTGCCATATGGTGTCACAGGAAACGGTCTCTCCAGTTTGGCCTTCTACTGCTTTAGCTAACTGCAGTGAACTTTCATGGCGATTTTCTTCAACCCTTCTCACCAGAAGATGCTTCTATCGAGTTGCTAACTTCCTTGGACAGCCTGGACTTCTCTGTAAGATGGTTGCACTTTCATCTTTCTTTCATTTTTGGATAACTTTTGCTAAAGTGTTTTGACAAAAATGTAAAGTTTTGCTGATCTCCTAGTAGCCCTCACTGTTTTTGTGTAAAGTTGAGCCTTTTTGGACATCATGAAATAGGAAGGGCTTTGCTTTGTTAAGTAATGCTCTTTTAGAGTCACTTGTGTACTGGATATATTTAAATTAATCATTAGACTCAACCGTTGTTGAATACCTGTTCATTAAACATTTGTAGTCTCCAGTGTGGCTTTCTCTTAAGACAGTATGGGGTGTACTCATTTTTTCAACATGGACTTGAATGAATTAGTTGGGAAAATCACTTTTTTTGTGCGTGCAAATTAACAAATCTTGTTTGCAATCAATGGCTCACATTGTGGGAGTATTCTGTAGTAAAATATCTTATAGAAAATTTTGAATCTGAAAGGACACTAAAAATGTAGTGTACTCATTTATGCTGAGCCCTGTTCGTATATATATATATATATATATATATATATATATATATATATATATATATATATATATATATATATATATATTATATAATAATATAATATATATAATACATAAAAAACATTACAACATTCATCTTGCTCTTATTTCTAAAGTCATATTTACTTTTTTTTATTCCAAAACAAATGATCAAATACATGAACTAGGGTACTTTACAGTTGTATCATTTCACATTAACTGGTAAAAGTTTAGAAATATTATGTATGTGGATCCAAATGTTTATAATTCTAGAGGACTCCTATAATACCTGAACAACAGAGTAATATGAGTTTGAGAAATCTAGCCTGAATTTTATTTTAAATTTTTAGGAATGCTGTTTTTTTAATCATTAGTTTGCTTATTTTATGTATTTTCAAAGGTCAATTTGAAAGTTATTTCACTCCAGAGTATTGTTTTTGGTTAGCTTTTATTCATTTTACTTTACTGCATTTGTTCACTCGAACTGTAGTGTTTTTTTCCCCAGAATCTGGAGAGTTTCATTATTTATCTTTTTTTTTTTATGAATTAACTCGCCCTTGATCAGTTAACAGTGGTGAAGCACTGCTTCACAGAAAATTGGGCCCCCTCTGTTCATTAGTTGATTGTTCTCAAGTGAAGCCAAAATAAAGAGCTAGTTTTATATTAAGGTTAATCAGTAATTTTAACCCTGTCTTGTATTTGTGATTTTTATGGTTTAATGTTAAATTTATCAATAGTTAAGGACTTAAGGAGTTAAGAAACTCTAAATCCTTGAGAAACCAGTGGTTACTTAGAGTCCACTTCTTGGTGCTAAATAAATGTACTTTGTTGTTTGTCCAAAGAGATATTTGCTTGGAGCTCCCAGGAAATCCTGTCGTGCATAAATGATTTCCATGCAAACTGAACAAAACAACACACGTGTCCACAAATGTTGGGTAGGAGTGCAGCAGCTTGGTTCCTGAGGAGTAGACGTGAGATATGACCATGTTCCACCGCTCTTTTAATTAGACTGACATTAAAACTGTGCGGATTTTATGAAATCTCAGTCTTTGTGTTAACGTGAAAGGTTATTAAAGAGCAAGACAGAAACTACACCTCTTCCACGAAACCTTCAGCTTTAGCACCCTGAAGTGACGAAGAGGCCATCTGTCTTATCAGCTCTAAATTAGCGGTGAGAATCAGCAGGTTTTCCTCTCCTCCCGGGACTGATGATGACCACAGTAGCATGTTGCAACTGGCCAAATGTCATGGTGCTCTTTGGGGCCAGGCCTTGCCCCTGGAGCCTTAGCTGGGGGTGGAGTGGTTGTGGGGGTGGGGGTGGAGCATGAAATTGTGCTGCTCCAAAGTAAAACAATATCCAAAACTTCTTCGCACCCATGCACAGGTGTCAAAAACAGTTTTGAGACCAGATGTTGCTGCTACATAAAGGAAAACACAGAAAATATGTTTGTTCGCAAATAAAATGTGAGAAAAAAAGAAATCCCCAAAGAGCTCAACATGTTTAATCCCTGATGCTGAAATTACGCACAGACGGGGGCGCGTTTTATTGGAAGCTGAAACAAAAAGAGTGACTGATTTCATCACAGTGCAGGTTAAATGAAAGGCGTGCGCAACACAAACCGGTCCCACCCCGGCCAGGAGCCTATAAAAGTGGGATGCGTCCGAACACTCCATCACTTCCAGCAGACACTTGAAGTTTGTTCCGTGGAGGATAGTCCAGCAGTCCGCGCTGAGATGAGAGGATTCACACTGAATAGTGTCTGCCAGTGCGGCTTGTTTACATATCTCATGTTGTTTTCTGTCGTGTCTTTGACCACTGCGGTTAGTTTCGACCTCACGGAGCTTAGGAATAAAGTAGCAAAAATCAAAGTGAATCCAAGAGGTAACCTTTGGGCAACAGGTGAGTATTTATTTATTTTAGTTTTTAACTGTCCTCATCAGCTCCTGCTTTTATGCGCAAAACCGACAAGTTACTGGACACTTGTCTCGATGTTGTTAGGTCATTTCATGGGCAAGAAGAGTGTGGTGGATGCGCCTCTGCTGCCCTCACCTGAGGACCAGAGTGCAGACGCGCTGGAAGTCCTCGTCCCCACGGAGCAGACTGCGCTCGGAGAACTGTTCCACGAGTTTCTGCGCGTGGCGCTCCAAGCGCACGTGGACACGCAGGATAGCCGCTCTAAAAACGAGGTGACGATGGAACTGCAACAGCTTATGTCTGTTTCTTTTACTTTGAATTTCTTCTCGAATGTATGTAATGTTTCCTCGCTGTGTGCGTTTTCTGTTTCAGGAGACGGACTTGTTACTGAAGATCTTAAAAAATTACATACAAAGCAGAAAGTGATGCAGAAAGATGGGAACCTGGATCTGAGGTCGCCTGCCTCATAATCTAAAGGAGAAAAAAACAAGTCAAGTCTTTTATTCATCATGATTGTAATTTATTGTAACGGTCATATCTGACATTTGCAAACATTTAGAGTTTTTCCACCACATTTTGTTCTTTTTCTTTTTCTGTTTTTTTTCTTTTTAGTTTTGTCTATTTATATGAAATAAAATAATTATTTGCAATGCGTTGGCTGTGACGTTCTGCATTTAACAGATTGCTCACAAAATACCTCTATAAATAAAAATGCTCTCGACAAGAATATGAAACATGTTTTTAAAATATTTAATCATTAGAGTTTAATTCATTCTTCTTTTTTACTTATGAAAACCAAATCCCATCAGTTCTGTCAAAAATTCCAAACATATTTTTTACATCAACCACAGTGAACCCGGCAACCAATATTTTCCTGCACAAAGGTGCACGTGGCACTGACATTTCATGTTTCTAGGAGTTCAAAATAACACTTATATAAATAAAAATGTGGGAAGCTTACATAAATCATTCTTCTTTGTTTCCTGAATATCTCCACATGGAATCGATATCTTCTGAACTCTGCCTTTTGTATGAAGATTTGCAGGATGATTTGTTCTCCCGATCAATAGAAGAGAAGTGAGACGGTCCATGCAGATTCTTTGCCATGGGCTAATTTGTTTTACTCTACAGGCGGGCTATTTTAGTGTCTTCCCCCACAAAGCCTCGTCTGTTGATTTTGACATTTCAACATGCAGAGTGTAACTTCTAGATACTAGATTTAGTCTGATTACAGAAAGGGTCAACAGTTGTGCATAGCTGTTTGCCTTGACAAGTTTGTGCTCAACGTTAAATAAAATGAATTAAAAGCATTTAAGTCTTACACCAGCTTTATTTGGTTTCGAATGAAACATATGGAGTTTTGGAGCCCATTCGGCCAGCATTTATAACCTGAAATGACTTCGCATTGCTCTAAAATCAACCAGTTTGGCACTAAATTTAGAACTAAGCACAAACATGTAAGCTTTGTAAATCAAACAATGACTCAAGAAGTATCATTTAAACTTAATTTAATTTATCCTAATTACACTAGTTTTGGTGAACAACAGCCAGGAGTTCCTTAAATTTTGGAGCACAAATATTGCCTGAAAGTAGATTAGCAGGACAATTCAATAAAGAAGCTTTTTGATACCAAAAGCTTTCACACAATTCTGTTTAACAACGTAAAATATGTACTTATTGTAAGAAACAATTGCTTTTTTTGTTTTTTCATCCATCACACAATTGATTAAAAGCTGACCATGCTTTCATCTGTTTAAATTGCAGGCAACTAAGTTTGTTGAAAAATCTCAGTTATTGTCTTAACTTGTTGTAATAATTATTATCTATTTGTTGGTGTGATTTTTTTTTTAAAGTTTGTGTGAAATGGGTGCTTAATTTGAATAATGAATACATGTTTCCCATCATGAGGGAAAATTGCAGATCCGGACATGTTTTTGATTATTAACTGTTGAAGAAGGTGATGTTTACGAGCAGCTGCAACATGTGCTTCCTTATCCTTGAGGGAATTCAGCCAAGCATTTCCATCCATAGCCTCTGTTTACCTTATATTTGCTCACATAGGGTTGGAGCTTTATTCTATTATTTTCTTAGATTTAATCCATCTTTGTGTCATCCCACACAAGGAATAATTTAAATTCTTATAACGAAAAATCTACAGAAATTATGTTGTAGATTAGAGGGCAGAGGAATTAACAGTATTTCAGCTCTGTACATTGAATTAGTCTTCATTATAACACTCACTCTGGACAGAAAAAAAGAAAAACTATCTTCCTTTTCTCTCATCATCAGTTCTAAGCTTCATTTTATTTTTTTTAATGACCTGTTGGCAGCAAAGCTATTTAACACATCAACAGAAAAGCTAACAAAAAAGAGCTCATTTGGCCAAAAACACACTATTTGGAAAGATTGTTGTTTCATGTTTTTGGCCTAAGATCTAACGAGTCCTCCTCTTTTTTAATATGATTTTGACATTTTTGTGTTTTTGTTTTGCCATTGATATATAACATTAATGACATTCATGTCTGAATAAACTGTTAATCATCTATTTTACTACAAATTCTACTTCATTATTTGACCTTTCTTTTCATTTTTAAAGAAGTAAAATATTTTTATTTTTTAAGTTGTGGCTAAAAAATGTTAACAAGTGTTGAAATATTTTTTAAGTTGATAAGGATTTTGAGAGGTTATGTTAATGTTATAACATATGCTTTTATGATAGTTATTTCTTTTTGCCTTTGCAAACATCCTTTTTTTAATTTAATTATGTTAAACTGTTGAAACATTGAATCAAGCTATAGATAACAGGCAAATGTGATGCACAAAGTTGTATGACCTGATAAAAGTACTAAACATAACATTAGTTGTTTATTTGTACATGCATATGTATCTATGTTTTAGCAGAATAGGACACTTTACTATACAGACAACAATGATGCTGGTAAAACGTCCTCCAAATTATATCAGAGAATAATAAGACAGAGGGGAACTATTTGCAAATTGCACTTGAGGGTAAAACTAGCAATGATACACTGCCACCCTCTGGCACAAAAGTCAATGTCCACCAGCTCCACCAGTTTGTAAAGAATACAAAGAGAAATGCTGCTAAAAACAGGCATTAATCCAAGCTAGTAGTCATGGCTTTCTACCCATACATTTCAAAGCATTTCTCAACATGAACTAATACATACACATCTCAACATTCTCCCTTAAAAATGTTGACATATATCATTAGACTTGAAAGTGTAGAAAAGCGACTGAATTGTACAAACTTTTCAGTGTCGAGCCTATATTGTTGTTATTACATTTTTATCATTATACCACATTATGGTAAGCATGGACATACATATTTAATGACTTATGGACACAACTTGTGCTGTTTATTTGGTTGTTTTTAATTTGAGAGCCCTCCTCATGTGTGGCTTTTTCAAAAATGGCAGGAAAGTGGATCAATTGTGTTCAAGTAGAATTGTGCTACTTTACAATAATAATTATTAGGTAGAAGTTAAATGTATTTCACCGAATTAATTGTTCGATTCAGACAACTACAATAGCAATTCAAAAAATTGCTGAATTAATTCCAGCTTATTAAAAAATCTAAACAAAATTACAAATTGTTTTTTTCTGAATGTGATCCAAAAAAAATCAAAAGAAAAAACAATCAGAAAATGAATTAAAGCCAATTTATTACGATTTCTTATTGCAATATATTCCAAATAACTAACAGGGCTATGTGTAGATCATCTTGGTCTATACTGTTGATCTACAAGAGCCATTTGGACCAATTTCTTACTCAACAAAACCCAGCAAAAGCCACAGTCATTGTCACTTAGTCACTTAGAATAGACATTTTTATGTCATTAAGGCATTCATTTATAACATATAGCAACGATTTACAGAGATTTTTTTTAATGTATCAATTTAACTTTTGATAGCAGCACAATTTCCTTTCAAAATAAAATACACCCAGTGTAAAATAAGATCCTCCTGCTGCAGCAGATTTACTTGAATTAAAATGCAAGAAAGATAAAGAAACATGGCATTTTCCATCATGACTTTCATCAATAAGGCTGTTTTTATGGTGGAATGCTCTGGAATGTAAGAAAAAAGGATAAGATGGGCAAATTTAACTGAATGAAACAATCTTTTTTTAAATGTACGAAAATATAACAAGTTATACAAGTTAATGATATTTTTTCCAAATATCTAAACTAAAAAGGATAGGTTGAAAAGACTTCAGAAGAGTAAGTTCTTTGTTCTGAAGGAAAGCATCAATAGGGTTTGTTTTGAAAAGTGACGTCAACAGAGCACGTGACTTTCATCCTTTTCATATCAGATTTCATTGGTCGAGCCCAGAGGAATCTGCACAGTGGGGCAGACTGAAGCCATTTTCTTATTTTAACAGCAGTGGTGCAGGTGCACCAACGTTTTCTTTTAAATAAATAAAAGCAACATATTCGTTTTGCGTGTAGCGCCAGCGACGCAATGGGGCAGTGTGGAATTACGTCATCCAAAACCGTCCTGGTTTTCCTGAATCTGATATTTTGGGTAAGAAGGCGACAGATGTTTGGAGAGCGCGTGCAGCATCCAGCGAGGTTAAGTTAGTTTCATTTTCGACATTCAACACACATTCAGCGATAAACGGCAATATTTCTCCAGCGCCTTGACTAAAGCTGCTCAAGACGTTTTTCCGAAGAGGTGCCTAAACAAACCTAATTTCACATGCTTCGTTGTCATTTTTCACGGCGCATGCAACGAGAAAACGATCACAAAAACCTTTTCCATGTAAGATCAGCGGCAGCGCCTTACGTGCTCCGCTGCTGAAAACAAGGGACCGTCTACAAAGTGCAAGAGTGAGGTGTGTTGTAAAAACTAAGAACCAGCCAGTGTCAGAGGAAAAGCAAATTCTCATTGATTTGCAACAAACAAAAAAGTATTTTTCTTTAAAAAAAAATCATATTAACATAAAACTAGCCAATCTTAAAAAAATATAAAGTGCAATTTTAAACATTTTTTAAACTCTTACTAGTCAAATGAAAATGTGCATTTATGGAACAACTTTTTATTGGCAAAATATATTGATAATTTTTTTGTAAAAGTCAAAGCAAAACAAAAATAGCCCCATTTAAAAGAAGAACAGAGTAAACAACTTTCACAACCATTTGTTTTGGCCCTAGTGGTCTCATGTGGTAATGCACGCAAAAAGTAATCATCTTTTTGCAATAGCTTTTATTGTGAAAATCATTCCAGCATGCAAGTACCCTCATTCAACACAGGAAGACACTACGCAACTTTCACAACCATTTGTTTTCTGCTTCAGTGCTCAAAACTGTAATTTTGAACCTAAATTCAACCTTCTTTTTGCAATAGCTTTTATTGTGAAAATCATTGCAGCATGCAAGTACCCTCATTCAACACAGGAAGACAGTGCACAACTTTCACAACCATTTGTTTTCTGCTTCAGTGCTCAAAACTGTAATTTTGAACCTAAATTCCACCTTCTTTTTGCAATAGCTTTTATTCTGAAAATCATTGCAGCATGCAAGTACCCTCATTCAACACAGGAAGACAGTGCACAACTTTCACAACCATTTGTTTTCTGCTTCAGTGCTCAAAACTGTAATTTTGAACCTAAATTCCACCTTCTTTTTGCAATAGCTTTTATTCTGAAAATCATTGCAGCATGCAAGTACCCTCATTCAACACAGGAAGACAGTGCACAACTTTCACAACCATTTGTTTTCTGCTTCAGTGCTCAAAACTGTAATTTTGAACCTAAATTCAACCTTCTTTTTGCAATAGCTTTTATTGTGAAAATCATTGCAGCATGAAAGTACCCTCATTCAACACAGGAAGACACTACGCAACTTTCACAACCATTTGTTTTGGCCCTAGTGGTCTAATGTGGTAATGCACGCAAAAAGTAATCATCTTTTTGCAATAGCTTTTATTGTGAAAATCATTGCAGCATGCAAGTACCCTCATTCAACACAGGAAGACAGTACGCAACTTTCACAACCATTTGTTTTGGCCCTAGTGGTCTAATGTGGTAATGCACGCAAAAAGTAATCATCTTTTTGCAATAGCTTTTATTGTGAAAATCATTGCACCATGCAAGTACCCTCATTCAACACAGGAAGACACTACGCAACTTTCACAACCATTTGTTTTCTGCTTCAGTGCTCAAAACTGTAATTTTGAACCTAAATTCAACCTTCTTTTTGCAATAGCTTTTATTGTGAAAATCATTGCAGCATGCAAGTACCCTCATTCAACACAGGAAGACAGTACGCAACTTTCACAACCATTTGTTTTGGCCCTAGTGGTCTCATGTGGTAATGCACGCCAACAGTAATCATCTTTTTGCAATAGCTTTTATTGTGAAAATCATTGCAGCATGCAAGTACCCTCATTCAACACAGGAAGACAGTACGCAACTTTCACAACCATTTGTTTTGGCCCTAGTGGTCTAATGTGGTAATGCACGCAAAAAGTAATCATCTTTTTGCAATAGCTTTTATTGTGAAAATCATTGCACCATGCAAGTACCCTCATTCAACACAGGAAGACAGTACGCAACTTTCACAACCATTTGTTTTCTGCTTCAGTGCTCAAAACTGTAATTTTGAACCTAAATTCAACCTTCTTTTTGCAATAGCTTTTATTGTGAAAATCATTGCAGCATGACAGTACCCTCATTCAACACAGGAAGACACTACGCAACTTTCACAACCATTTGTTTTGGCCCTAGTGGTCAAACGTGGAAATGCACACAAAAAGTAATCATCTTTTTGCAATAGCTTTTATTGTGAAAATCATTGCAGCATGCAAGTACCCTCATTCAACACAGGAAGACACTACGCAACTTTCACAACCATTTGTTTTGGCCCTAGTGGTCTCATGTGGTAATGCACGCAAAAAGTAATCATCTTTTTGCAATAGCTTTTATTGTGAAAATCATTGCACCATGCAAGTACCCTCATTCAACACAGGAAGACAGTGCACAACTTTCACAACCATTTGTTTTGGCCCTAGTGGTCTCATGTGGTAATGCACGCAAAAAGTAATCATCTTTTTGCAATAGCTTTTATTGTGAAAATCATTCCAGCATGCAAGTACCCTCATTCAACACAGGAAGACACTACGCAACTTTCACAACCATTTGTTTTCTGCTTCAGTGCTCAAAACTGTAATTTTGAACCTAAATTCAACCTTCTTTTTGCAATAGCTTTTATTGTGAAAATCATTGCAGCATGCAAGTACCCTCATTCAACACAGGAAGACAGTACGCAACTTTCACAACCATTTGTTTTTGCCCTAGTGGTCAAACGTGGAAATGCACGCAAAAGGTAATCATCTTTTTGCAATAGCTTTTATTGTGAAAATCATTGCAGCATGAAAGTACCCTCATTCAACACAGGAAGACAGTGCACAACTTTCACAACCATTTGTTTTCTGCTTCAGTGCTCAAAACTGTAATTTTGAACCTAAATTCCACCTTCTTTTTGCAATAGCTTTTATTCTGAAAATCATTGCAGCATGCAAGTACCCTCATTCAACACAGGAAGACAGTGCACAACTTTCACAACCATTTGTTTTCTGCTTCAGTGCTCAAAACTGTAATTTTGAACCTAAATTCCACCTTCTTTTTGCAATAGCTTTTATTCTGAAAATCATTGCAGCATGTAAGTAACCTCATTCAACACAGGAAGACACTACGCAACTTTCACAACCATTTGTTTTGGCCCTAGTGGTCTAATGTGGTAATGCACGCAAAAAGTAATCATCTTTTTGCAATAGCTTTTATTGTGAAAATCATTGCAGCATGCAAGTACCCTCATTCAACACAGGAAGACAGTACGCAACTTTCACAACCATTTGTTTTGGCCCTAGTGGTCTAATGTGGTAATGCACGCAAAAAGTAATCATCTTTTTGCAATAGCTTTTATTGTGAAAATCATTGCACCATGCAAGTACCCTCATTCAACACAGGAAGACAGTACGCAACTTTCACAACCATTTGTTTTCTGCTTCAGTGCTCAAAACTGTAATTTTGAACCTAAATTCAACCTTCTTTTTGCAATAGCTTTTATTGTGAAAATCATTGCAGCATGACAGTACCCTCATTCAACACAGGAAGACACTACGCAACTTTCACAACCATTTGTTTTGGCCCTAGTGGTCAAACGTGGAAATGCACACAAAAAGTAATCATCTTTTTGCAATAGCTTTTATTGTGAAAATCATTGCAGCATGCAAGTACCCTCATTCAACACAGGAAGACACTACGCAACTTTCACAACCATTTGTTTTGGCCCTAGTGGTCTCATGTGGTAATGCACGCTAAAAGTAATCATCTTTTTGCAATAGCTTTTATTGTGAAAATCATTGCAGCATGCAAGTACCCTCATTCAACACAGGAAGACACTACGCAACTTTCACAACCATTTGTTTTGGCCCTAGTGGTCTCATGTGGTAATGCACGCAAAAAGTAATCATCTTTTTGCAATAGCTTTTATTGTGAAAATCATTGCACCATGCAAGTACCCTCATTCAACACAGGAAGACACTACGCAACTTTCACAACCATTTGTTTTCTGCTTCAGTGCTCAAAACTGTAATTTTGAACCTAAATTCAACCTTCTTTTTGCAATAGCTTTTATTGTGAAAATCATTGCACCATGCAAGTACCCTCATTCAACACAGGAAGACACTACGCAACTTTCACAACCATTTGTTTTCTGCTTCAGTGCTCAAAACTGTAATTTTGAACCTAAATTCAACCTTCTTTTTGCAATAGCTTTTATTGTGAAAATCATTGCAGCATGCAAGTACCCTCATTCAACACAGGAAGACACTACGCAACTTTCACAACCATTTGTTTTCTGCTTCAGTGCTCCAAACTGTAATTTTGAACCTAAATTCAACCTTCTTTTTGCAATAGCTTTTATTGTGAAAATCATTGCAGCATGCAAGTACCCTCATTCAACACAGGAAGACACTACGCAACTTTCACAACCATTTGTTAGACATGACACCCAGACATGAAATCTAACATTGCACTTAAAAAACTCTTCTTATTGAAAATTAACATAATTGTTGTTTATATTACCTTTCTGCAATAGAAATAGCATATATAAAAATATATAATTGTACCTATAACAATAAAAAGATGTAACTCTACATTTTCAAATCTGTTTTAAAAAAGTAACAATGTTAAAAAATAAGTAAAATCTGCTTTAACAACATTAATGAAAATTAAACATCAACAATGGCTATTGGAAGACTTTTTGTCTTTAAAAACTTTGAATTTAAACAAGAACATTACGTGTACAATATTTTCTTACTTTGACCATAATAGACTTGCAAAACAATTTTCTCTTTTTGTCCTTACAATATTGAATAAATTTTAATGTCTTCACAATAACATTCTTCATGCAAAAGAAAACCAAACAAACAAACAAAAAACAATAAATATAAATCACTTGGTGAATATTATAAAATAATTAACACACATTGTTATAAAAAACAAATATTTACATTACACTACATTTCTTTAGTTCACCAAAATAATTTAAAGAAATCAAATGTAAAAATAAATATCACTCAATGACTAAGTTAGAAAAATATGAAGTAGTATTAGACATTTTAGGGACTTTTTAACAGATTTCACAGAACCATTCTGTTTTTTTCAGGCTGTCAATTTCTTGGTCAGTCATGTTCAAACATATGGAGTGATACCATCTTCCACAGCTTGTGCACTCAATCTGTTGGGGTGAAAGAGTTACACATGTTAAAAATTCATTGTAATCATGCAAAACTTTTAATAGAACAATATTTGACATAGTTATAATTTAATTTAAAGTCTTGTACAATGTATTATACAATTTATCCTTGAAAATGAGTAATGACATCTACAAATAACATATAGTGTAACAAAATAACTGTCTACTTGTGCAAAATGTTAACTACAGGCAAAAGACCACATCTTCATTCAATTGATTTTTAAAAATCACAAAAGGTAAAAAACAAGCTATATATGTGAGCAAGTGGAACATGAGAATGTCGGACTGTCAAATGAAGAGGAGGGTGCAGTATTTATATTTCCAAGTTGGATAAAAGTAAATAAAATAACCCAGACAGCCAAGCTCTGAAAAGCTGATGATGTTCTCAACTCCCAAAAATATTTCGTAAAGTTATTCTCTAAAGACAATATAGACAAATCTGTATGGTAATGTAATTTCAACGCAATTCAGCGTCACCCTGAAAAATCCTTCAAAGAAGTCATTGACTTCCGTCTTTGGCACTGTGTAATAAATGTCCCTCTTTGGCTCCATCCAACATGAATGTCTTGTAACAAAGCCACCTTGCTGACACAAAAATTGAAGTAATTTACTTTCAATTAAAGCATAACAACAGGGGATACAAACTTCTATTTTTAGCATGATGAGATGGGATACCGTAAAACCTTTTGGTCAACTTTGACAGAGTTGGTCAATGTCACAAGCTGCCAGATTTTGTAGCTTTTGGAAATACCCTACGACTGTCGCTGACAATCATAAAGGAAAACTACAAGTTTTTAATTTGATATTTGGTTTATAAGTGTCCCTCTTGTGCTAGCACTAGTTGATAAATAATGTATATATATATAAAAAATACGCTGCACGGGCACTTTTCGCATGATCTTTTATTATATTATAATGTAATATTATTATACTTTTGGAATTTTAACTATGACTCTTTTTGTTTAAGTCCTACATTGCAGAGTGCCTATAAAAATGTGTTAAGAGCCTGGACAAGACAACTGGTTGTCCCAGACTCTCAGTTGATGGACGCTATGAGGAAAAGACTAACAGAAGTACCCAAAACTCCCAGTCCAGTCCTGGATGTTCACTTTGATTATTCTGGCCTCGGGATAACCATGACCGTTATAAAAAAGATGATGAAGGTGCCGAGGTGCAATGATACACCAAAACTATGTGCAAGAAATGCAATCAAGACCTCTGTTTACAACGTGACCACAAATGCTTCATCGAATTCCACGCCGAGTAAAGATGATAACCGTGTAGATATTTATAATTACAAGCTTTGGAGAATTTTTCTTGTTTTTTTGTTACATGAAATGGTTCCTCTTTGTTTTTACATTGTGTTTGTGGTAATGTATACTACCAATACAACTAAAACTGATGATTATCTTCATTTTTTACTACCAATTTAGCAATGAAAATATACAAACCCATGTGTTGGGACCAACATGTCCTGGTGGAGTCTCTTGACCACAAATGGAGCAATGTTCCATTGACTTGAATTCTGTAAAGATATTTATTAACACAGTAGCCTATTTAATCACAAAAAACATAAATTAAAATAATTAAATCTTCAACAATTACTAACTCTAATATAAGACAATATCATCTAATATATAAAATTGATAATCAAATACAAACCAATGCCATTACATCCAACCACTCTGGATGTCACCTATACACCTGTCACCTTTACGTATATTCTATGTGTATTCCAGTGTCAAAGCTTGAGAGGAGGCTGCAAACTTTGCAGAATGCATCGTTTCTATTTTCATTTTTTCACTACATCCTGGTGTGGATGGAGTAATTATACACCAAAAAGGTATGATTCTGAAGTTCAGTGCATGATAAAAAGAAAAATATTAGATGAAGTTCACAATTCTTCATATTTTTTTCATGTACGTCCTTAAAATTATGTATATAAATTAAATATTCCAAAAATTAAATAACTAAAATAAAACCACAGTAATTAAAGACATGAAATGCTTAGGAACATTTAAATAAGTAATTTGCTGCTCATTTTAGTTGAGAGTAACTACAGTGTTAAGCTGCGTTCGCTGTAATGTTGTGAACGCAAGTTGCGTTCGGTGGCAAGTTTCAGTGTTAAGTCATGGTACAGACGCAATCTCAGGTACTGCAGCGCGACTGGTGCAGTGCAAAGGTCTATCAACAGTGCGATTTCAGCGACGTGGTGCTAATGAAGGGATGGGCGCGGTGGTCCAGATTTAATAAAAAGATAAAATCTGGGTAGGTCAAAACAGCCAGAAACTTAACTTTTTGCATTTACCGTTTTCATTGAGAGCGTGTATAAAGCACATTCAACATGATGTATTGTATCTTCTGATTTCATATTCGTTTTCTTAGCCTGCTGTCTCCATTTTTGAGCAGGGTGGTTTAATGAACAACCCAAACGACACCTACACTCAGCATTTTTTGGGTGGTTGACTTTATTTAGTGAGAAATACTTCTCTGACTCTCCTGTACTCGAGGCTACTAAAGTTTGCATACAACCTTTTGTCGTTGAAAGACCCACATTCAGCTTCGGTAGTTCTTGGAATAATTTTTATTTTATTATTTTTGGATTTCTTTATCAAAATATTATTTATGTAAATATTATTCAAAAACATAAGTAGAATTCTATAGATTTTAAACATCATCAGAATGTCTTCTATTGATAGGCATTTTTTTTTTAGTAATACAGTTTTAAAACTAATAAATGCAGTTTTTGAAAGACTCTTTTTTAAAAAATTTTAAAACAGATATTTATAGTAATAAAAAAAATTCTGTATGCCTAATGAAATGAATCTACTGTATCTACCTAAAGGTTTTGCCTTATCACAAATGCATCACTATATTGTAATCTGAACCCATTAAACATACCTGATGCTTCTAGGATCTGTACAGCCATCTCTTTGCGTAACTTTGCCAGGAGTTGCTTGCTGGAAGGTATTTTCAACTCTGAAGGCATAAGTGGAAATGCATCCACTACCTCCTTTGCCATCTATGACATTAATATACCAAAATTACATTAAACATAGTAGTTAAATATGTTATCAATATAGCTTAATATATTATTACAGCATAATGAATGTACCTGCATGACAAAAACTCCGCAGCTGCAACCATCTTGCTGTTTGGTGTGATCCAAGACACCATGTGTCCATTTTACATCAACCCAGTCTGTCTTTCCATGACGGATCTGTCGCATTTTGAAGTATTGCCTAGAATAGATTTTTGATAGTAATTTATAATTGAACCACAACTTACAATTTCTTTCAAACTACAACCAGTTCAGGTCAACTAAGCATCAGTTACATGTTTAATAAAACATATGAGAGTTATTTTAGCTTTTTAAAAACTAAACAACACATTATTTGACTCTGTTGAGGATGAAACCTCTTTAACTTTATTTGGTCTACATCTGTTCAAATGTGTACTTCTACACAAATTTTGATACATGTACATACATTTTTACATTATTATAGTAAAATACCAATGTTTCAACACTCAATTACCTATAAAACATTTGTATGGTTAGTTTGTATTATTTAAAAGAAGAAATGCTTAATCACTCACATTTATGCATTTATGTTTACTTGAGAAATTTACTTGAGTTAATGTAAGTCTCCATTGCGATGTAGTGTACTTAAGAGCACAAACATTCAATCATAACATTTACTCGAGGAGACAGTAAAAGTTGATCATATTTTTCATACTCAGTACAAGTACAAAGTTGACAAAAAACATCCGGAAGTAAAGTTACAAGTAAAGTTAAGTCTACTTACTCAAATACTTTAAAACTATGTTCTTAATATACTAATGAAATGTTAAATAAAAATTAATCCCATAAAAATAAGTCATGAAATTGGATCTTTAAGAAAGCTATAGTCTGACACACACACACACACAAACACACACACACACCCCATCCCCAAAAGTACTATACCTGAATCTTGAAGCTGCCACTTCTGAATCTTTTTCTTCGTTATTTCCAAGGGGATCCAACACAAAAACCTTCTTGAGTTTCCTGTTGAGATACTAATATCATGTTTTATTGTTAATTGGCAGTTTATAAAAATTGATATGTTGTGTCTTCTGCAAAAGCTAAAAAGGTACCTAAATAGAAATAATTTAATATGTTACACATTTGAAATTTATTATTGCCTTATTAAATGTAGAATTTCAATGTTAAATAACTATTCCTCAGGCATTGTACCTTAACATGGTATTTGATTTTTATTTGTTTTTCATATACTATTGAATAAAGTAACTAAAAGTGGTCATATTTTATAAAAGGAAGATTTTTCTAAAAAAACATAATTTCTATCAAAAAATATGTTTTTGGTTTTTTTTGTTTTTTTGATGGTGACCAATTTTAAGAGGTGCAGAGTTGTTGCCACTTGCAGGTGGGTTAAGCTGATGAGCCAAACAATCAAGGTATGGGAAAGAGCTCTTGAAGCTAGACTAAGAGCAGAAGTGAACATTTATGAGCAGCAGTATGGTTTTGTGACAAAAAAGAGCACTACAGGTGTAATTATCTTTGAGGATGTTGACAGAGAAGTATAGAGAAGACCAGAGAGAGCTACACTGTGTCTTTGTAGATCTGGAGAAAGCTTAGGACAGAGAGGAACTGTGGTGTTGTATGAAGAAGTCTGTAGAGACAGAAGTATGTTAGAGCAGGACATGTATTAGGGCTGGAAGACAGTGGTGAGGTGTGCTGTAGGGATGACAGGGGAGTTCAAGGTGTAGGTGGGATTACATCTTTGATCAACTCAGAGCCCCTTCCTGTTTGCAATGGCGATGAACAGGCTGACAGGTGAGGTTTGACAGGAATCACCATGGATTATGATGTTTGCTGATGACACTGTGATTAGTACTGAGAGTTGGGAACGAGCGAAAGAGAAGGGAAGGTTTGTCCTGGAAAGAACATGAATGAAGGTTAGGCACAGCAAGATGGAGTACAAGTGTGTGATTGTGAGGGACTCAAGTGGAAGAGTGAAGCATCTCTGATAAACAGTCCCGACTAATGAAGAGTGTAGAAAAGAAGTGAAGAAGTGAGTGCAGGCTGGTTAAAATGGGTGGAGAAAAGTGTCAGGTGTGATAGAAGAGTTTCTGAAAATAATGGAAAGGAAAGGTGAACAAAACAGCCATTTTGATGACTACAGACAGTGGCACTAAGGAAAAGACAGGAAGTACAGCTGGAGGTAGCAGAGATGAAGATGCTGATGTTCTCTGGAGTAACCCGGATGGATAGGATCAGAAAGTACAGGAAGACATCAGAGGGAAAACACATCTTAGAGGTTTTGTAGATAAAGTCAGAGAGGCCAGAATGAGATGTTTCGGTCATGTCCAGAGGAGAGACAGTCAATGTATTGGCAGTAATATGCTAAATGTACAGATGCCAGGCAAGAGGTCTTGACGAAGACCACAGTTCAATAACATGACGTGTTCTGTTGTTAGAGTAGAGGATGCAGAAAACAGTATAAGATGGAGGAATATGACTCACTGTTACGACTCCTGAAGGGAAAAGCAGAAATTTAAAGCAGAATTTCATGTTTAGTTTCGATATTTCTATCTTTATATGCATTCATCAGTACATCTATTTCTATTACATGGAGTAACTGGGCTTAGTTTATCATTACGTTTATGATGTTATGTTGACATAACAAGTCAGGAGCATTACATATTTACCAGGAATTTCCAGTGGTTGGAATCGACAAGCATGAATCCTATGACAGCCTCATAGTTTTCGAAGTTGACCTACAAATAGCAAACGTTACATTTTACTTTTAATGTTTCTATGATTTTTGTCATTCTTCAGTTTATGTTTTTCAAACAGTCTCACCTTTCTGTAACTATGGTTACTTAGTGCAGACCTATCACCAAAGACGATCACGCCGGCAGAGTAGTGATTGATTAAGAAAATCTTTCTTTCAATATTGTTGGTGTTCAGCAGCACTTGTAAGTAGACTTCCATTGTCTGGAAAAAAACAAATACGTACATTATTTTAAGAGGTTCAACATGTTGAAAAAAATTTATATTGTATAATTAGCTGCATATTTCTAATATATAAAACACTGAAAACATTCTACAATTAATAATTTTGAAACATGTAAACATTATTAAATGGACAAAGAAATATGAAAAAAAGGATTTTTTTCTATGTGTTGTTATCAAAGGGCACCAGTCACTTGACTCTGATAACAAAAAAACATCAAAATTGTATATGTATGATAATAAAATGCTTACCTCCCCAGCTAACCAGCTATGTGGTTTCAGGGTGTTAAATTCTGTTAGGTGCAATGTGTATGAGCGATCCTTGTCAGCTGTTTTTATCACAGCAACCACAACTTCTTTGTTTTTCAAATTCCAAAGAGCCTTGTTAGGACACAAAAAAGAATGTTATAATTACTTATTAATTATAATATCCATAAATAACAAAAGTATTTAAATAAGAATTTCCTTTTAAGAACTTTGAGTGATTTCAGATAATGTATACATATATATATATATATATATATATATATATATATATATATATATATATATATATATATTGGCTGTCAGCTTTAAGGTTGTAACGGATGCGATAGATAAAAAAAGATGAACGCAATATTTTATATTTATGCTTATTGATTACACTTCTTAAACAATGGTCTTCCACTTAACGTTGGGCATTAGTCTACTCATATACCATTACACCGCTTACCCTTTTATTAAAACATACTATTAAATATAAGGTGCTGCCCATGGTCACGGGAAAAATAAAATATGCATAACTGGGCTGATAGACCTCTTTGCAGTTGCAAAGGAAAACTACATACATGATGATAGTCACAATAGGTTCATTATAGCATAAGTTCAGAGAGAAAGTTCAAATCTTAATGCTTGTTTTTGCTTGAAATTTTATTTAAGAAGCCTGCGCAGTGATAGACAACATTTATGACACATGACCATAACTTTTTTTTTAAGGTCTGGATCAATACCCAGCAGCCAATCAGAGAGAGTATTTAACTGGACCATTACAGTGCAGAAACACATGAAAAACATATTTGCTTCTTACGGCTGTGTATCATCATCTTTGATTTCTTACAGAAATACTGCAGACCTGAAAGTCTTTACAGTTCTTTATAGTTATGCTTATCTTACTGTTGATGTGTTTTGAGCACATAAATTAAATTGTAGGGATATTAGGAATATCATACTTAAAACTTTACAAATGAAATCATCTCAGACAATAAAAATTAAGCCAAAGTGTTATATATGGCTTTTTTTTAAATGTAGTTTAAAATACGCATGTTGTCATATAACATTTAACTCGTAAAATCATCATGCGTAATCACAATCCAGCAGAAAAAATGTCTCTCTGTCTCTGTCTCCCTCTCAGTCTCTCTCTCCCTCTTTATATATATATATATATATATATATTATATTTGGAAATTAATATGTTTTAGAATCTTTACATCAAAGTAAATAATTTTAAGGAAAAAAAATATATTTTTACCTATCCATAAGAACTTTTAATAATTAAACTAAATCCCCCCCAGTGAATACTAATTTAAACCTTTTACCTCTACAATGTCATCTTTCCGGATGTCAGCTCTGGCATTGGTCTGTTTCACTGCACTACATTGCTGTCTGTGTGACTCTTCCTTTGCCTGCAAAATTAATTAACACATGTATGTTGCTATAGGTTAATTTCTCATTAATAAAAATTGTAAATTTTTAATCTTAATTAAAAAAGTTCAAACCTGTGATGTGATCGTTCTTGTAGAATCCAAATCAGTACTTGCTATTTTCTTTTTTCTTTTTGGATGTCCTGTGCATGCCTGCAAGGATAAACAAAAGTGAGTCAACATGAATATGCCTTATCTCTTTTGATGGTTATTTATTTCTACACTTGAGCTGTCCATAAATAATGCTTACTTTTTCTTTTGGAGAGGGCATAACTTCAGGTGGATGGAAGTATTTTGTTTTTCTTTGTTTTTTCTCAGTTGCCCTCTTTTTTGACCATCGCTCTTCAGAGTCTTCCAAATCCGATCTTTTTAAAGTCCAGCACTTGTCCAGCAATCTTTCAGGTAAGTCATTCCTTAAAATGTGTTCCCTGTATCTCCCCTGAAGAGATGCATTCATTTTCTGGACAAATGCTGCTGGTCGGAGATTCAGTGTTTTCTGAAGTATTTTGGTTTTTAAAATACTGAACCAATTTTCCGCATGACAGTTTGTGTCATGTTTTCTGAGACTGTCATAAAACACAGAGTCAGAGGTGTGTCTTCGCAGATCACCCAGCATGATTCCTGACCAGAGAGGATATATTGGGATGTAGTCCTTCATTAATACATGAAGTATTTCAGGACAATAATATTTGTTGTATTCCTCAGCCTCCTCAGGTTCGACAGATGACATGACTGCCTTAAGCACATCTGAAAAGTCCTTCCTAAAAGGTGAGCTGGCAAATATTGTGCTTCCCTCACAAGTGACATCCTCTTCAAATGCCTGTACCTCTTGAAGTGTGTCTTGATGAAGAGTTCTTCCTTGAACTTCTTTGTGAAGCTCTTCCAGACATTTTTCAACTGTTGTAGTTGTTTTTTGTGTGTTAAAAACATAGCACATATTTTTGAAAATATGAAATGCCCTTTTCATATTTGTAACATTTATTAGTTGTGCCACACAGTGAGTGGCAAACTCCTTCAGGCCTTTGTCCTTTGTTTTTTTGCAAAAGGCTCCATGAATGGCCTTAATTACATGTGCAGAACACAGGTGAAGTGTCGTTTTTTTATGACAGTCTGATTGAGAGTTGATTCCCGTTACTATATTGTAGCAGTACAGCAGGTATGCTAGAATGTCTTGCCTATTGAATGACAGCAGAACACTCTGGATGAGTGCCCAGCTATGATCCATCTCTACCTGATTAATGCTGTATTTTGTGAGCTTCCTGACCTTTGCCAGTGTCTGAAGGAGCCAAAAGGACAGATTTGGAATAGTGTGGTCGTTTGTTATTAATTCTGATACAGGCAAAGGGGGCTTGTCTTTCCCGTTTCCTGGTAGAGTGATGCTGTAGTAGAACACCCTTTTCGGCTGATTTGGTATTCTACTGACAACACCACCTGTAGCATCTAAATGAAGGGTAATAGGCAGTCCTTTACGCAGGTGCTGCACCAAAATAAGAAGACCAGTCTCTGTGTACAGATGAATTCCAAAAGGATCAACTTGAAGATGCTGGATATATCCAGGCCAAAATGTGTATGCAATGTCTGTGTCTTTTAAGATTTTCTGTGTCAGAATTAGTTCAAGCATCACATCATCATGAAGTCTTGTGCTCTTCTTAATTTCACAAGAAATAACTTTAAGAATTGTTTTGTTCAGACTTCTTGTAATGTTTCCAGCCACAAGTTCAGGAACTGGTGTTTTTTGGAGATTCCTATAATATGTGTTGCTAATGCCTTCGTGTATTGACCTAGCAATTTTTCCTCGTTTTAAGTAACTTGCAGGGCGTGAACGGAATTCTCCTTGACAATGTGTCACCCTGCCAATCCTTGTAACATATATAGGAATTTTTAGGTCACCTTTGCCTGGTTTTTTCCTTACTTGTAAGGTGTAGTGTGCGTTGCATCCTTTGAAAGAGCACACAGCTTTCATCATACAATATGCTGTGGTTTTTTTTCGACTGTGTGTGAGTTTGATATGCTGATATGTAAATACTAATGTGCAGCATGGGTTTTTTTGGCGGAATTTATCATAAATAATGTGTGTCCATGATTTTTGAAATTTAAAGCTTCCCTTTAAAGGCTTGATTTGTCTCCATTTCTTTTGAGAAATGTAAATTTTGAATGATTTTGGTCCAGGAATTGTCTTTCTGTAGTTCTTTTCAAAATGCTGCACTGTCTTTGTGCTCAAATCGCGTTCTCCATAACTGTCACTAATTTCTTCCAGTGTCTGTTGGTCCGCAGGCTTTGGGCTCCAGTCGCGTTCTCCATCACTGTCACTAATTTCTTCCAGTGTCTGTTGGTCCGCAGGCTTTGGGCTCCAGTCGCGTTCTCCATCACTGTCACTAATTTCTTCCAGTGTCTGTTGGTCCGCAGGCTTTGGGCTCCAGTCGCGTTCTCCATCACTGTTTTTAATTTGTTCCAGTGTCTGTTGGTCCGCAGGCTTTGGGCTCCAGTCGCGTTCCTCATCACTGTCACTAATTTCTTCCAGTGTCTGTTGGTCCGCAGGCTTTGGGCTCCAGTCGCGCTCTTCATCACTGTCACTAATTTCTTCCAGTGTCTGTTGGTCCGCAGGCTTTGGGCTCCAGTCGCGCTCTTCATCACTGTCACTAATTTCTTCCAGTGTATGATGGTCCGCAGGTTTTGGGCTCCAGTCCCCAACAGCCCCTAATTGAGATGTGAGGAGGAAGATTAAAGTATTGTTTAATGAGAAATCATTTTTATCAATGAGTATAATTGATTACAACACTCAACTTCACATTTAAAAAAGAAAAATATTGACATAATTTGCATGACACATGATTGCATGTATCATTGTAGCTTTCAGTTGTAGGATTGTTTTTTTTTCATGTTTAGCCTAGAGAATAATTTTAGCATCTGCCAAGTCAGTGATATTACTATTAATTGTTGTTGATTAGAGAAATTGAAAGTGTTCATACTGACCTGTGTTGGAAATGTTACTTTGGTCCAGTTCTTGGGGCTTGCTGCACTCTCCATCAGTCTTTGTACCAGTCCCAGAACGCAGTATTTTTAAAACACGAGTTCTGACTCCTTTTCTGTTTGCTGTCCAGACTACATGAAGCCATTTTTTTAAATGTAATTTGTTTTCTCCAAACACAGCTAACGACACTTTTGACCATACCTCTGAATTCCATTGGACGTTCTTCTTAATGTTATTTTTGCAGAACACTTTGATTAGTTTGTCTAGTCCTCCACATAAACTCCATAAGTCAATCTTACAAAGTTTTTGTCCCTTTTTAACTCGGCCCATGACGACGTGTAAAAGTAACGTTCTGCAGTAAAGTGTCGCGCGGGGTTTCATAATGTGCGCATGCGCAACTTTTCCAGGTACGGGAATTTGTTGATTGGATTGGCATTTACTGGCCTGTGGATACCATGCTGGACCACCGCAATTTTCATCTACCACCAAAATGTTAGTTATAAAAAAACCCACGCAGGCACGGCACTGGGCTGCATTGCGCCACAGACGACAAATTATTTTTGCGCCCCCCACCCCCACGCGCACGCACGCACGCACGCACGCACGCCCTAATCCACATCTCCAAAACACCACCACCACCCAGAAACCAACAGAAACAAAGTAACTGCTTGAACAATGTGGCAATAATATATATATTTATATATATATATATTTTGCAACTATCAAAACATCAGTTGTGATTCTTGGGGAAAAAAAATCAGATTTTGGAGTTCACAAGACTCGAACCATCGACCTTGGGCACAGGAGCCCATTCCTCTAACCACAACACTACCATACATACAAAATCTCATTACTGTAGAATACTATCTAGCTTGTTTAACTCGTGGAGCTTTTGTTGTTGAGGGTGTGTAGATGGGAAAAAATAGATCGCCAGCTATGTCGTTTTTTTTTTCTACAAAAGACGAGAGTATGTTTTGACAGAAGGCAGGGAAGGGGGTTAATTTAAATGCAGTAGAATGTAAATAAAACAGACATACCTCTGCTTTGAGCCAGTATTTCATCCTCTTCATTCACTTTTTTTATTTTAAAGCTGTCCCCTGGTGCTACTCCTGATTCTTTTTTTATACTTACATTTTTAAAGAAACACAGTACAGCATAAACTGCCTAGGCCGGCCCAGGGCCCACCATGAACCAGCTCCTGGTTTTTATTCAAACTTTTGGAGTATTGGACATTTTACTTTTATTTATTTATTTATTTTTTAAATAAATAAGAAAGATAATTATTGTCCTATCGTGCAGCAACATTTTATAAGACTGTGTTGAAACATGACACCGGCAAAAACATCAGAAAGGTTATTTTTTATAATGCCCTTTGAGGTATTAATTATGACAATTAAGAAATTAATTGACCTAATCAAACATACAACAGTATTGCTTCCACGTGGTATATTAATGTATTATTACGCACACATACAGTACATTATCCATTATTCAACCTTTGAGTGTACAGTATTGTAATAATGAAATGTGGAAAATGCCTCTTTAATAATTGTTTGAATAATTACCATTCAGCAAAGGCCAAGTTTATTTTATGGTTAACCTTTCTTCTTTTTATGATACAACAGATCTGATCCTTTTGCCTGTTCACCTAGATGGGAAGCAGAATTCATTCATTCATTCATTTGTTGATTCATTCATTCATTCAAATTATCAATTGAGCACCTTCCACCACCACTAGCCAAGGAATCCCAAAGTGCTGTACACAAGGCAGACATAGAAACATAGATTAAACATTGTTAACATTGTTTCATGGCTAAGTTAAAAAAGTAACATATTTTTAAGAACATATTGCAGTATTTGCCTTTAACAAATATGCCACAATGCTCAAGGAAATGTCATGTATTGTATGTTTTTTATATTTTAATTGAAGAAATTCTTTGGTGCTGGCCCCGATATTACCTGGGCAAGGAAATCACACTGCTTCACAGTTTCAATGCTTAGCTTTTTACAAGTCAGTTATTCATAACATTAATAGCAATGTTGGTCACTGCTGTGCCAAA
Source organism: Oryzias celebensis (assembly GCA_014656515.1). NCBI lineage: Eukaryota > Metazoa > Chordata > Actinopteri > Beloniformes > Adrianichthyidae > Oryzias > Oryzias celebensis. Next base: position 10,314,298 of record BNCR01000003.1, read on the forward strand.
AAGATAATTTATTGATTAACGATTTTTGTTACAACTTTAGTTTTATTTTTTTACGTTATTAGGGCACCGACAAGCACACCTGCCTCAGTCTAGAGGAACCAACCACAAAATGAACTGGACTCCTAGATAATAAGAAACAAAGTTTATTGCTGCATGGACATTCTGTGTCCTCTGAAGCAAGAACAAAATGACATGATTACTACCAATGATACGTCTCAAAGAAAAACACAGCAAAATAATACTGCTGAGGACAACAAGAGGAAACTTCTCTCTTTGCCTGCCTGTCTGCCTTTTGTTCCTGCCTGCATGGTTATTTTGTTTTATTTTAAATGTGTTCTCAATCCAGCGGTACTTTACTTTTGTTAAACCCACACAAGCTGCACATATGATGCAACTAAAAAAGGGCAACCCATCAATGCGAGCTGTGAGAAAAGGTTTGCTTTGTGTGTAAACATTGTACCACAGCATGGAGGAGCTAGCCGGAGACAGCCCATATGTGTTTGAAGTCTGTCAGCAGTTTCTGCTAGACAAAGGCATTGATGTAATAGTGTAGCCCTCTGTTTAAAAAACATAATAAGGGTTGACCACATGTAGGACAGCATGAATTGGTCTTACCCAAAGCCAAATTTCACCACATACTGTCCGGGAGATGAAATATACTGTGTTCCAAGTATGGGGGGAGATCATCCCAAGAAACCATCTGCTGTTTGACCAGTAAGGCCATAAAAACTTTAGGTGGACAAAAAAATTTGATGCTGTCTTCCCTTTTAACTACTGAAGACTATTGGGAACAAAAGGTTGTGCAAGTTGAGAACTGTGTTACTCTATTATTTCATGCTACTTTCATGTTAATATGACTTTCACAACAAAATTGATTGCAAAACAAATGGTAATTTTAATAGTGAAATTACTGTTTTGACAACTGCATCCAAGGAAAAGGTATGACTTTTAACAAAAAAAGTTTTTTTTTTTGCGTGCATTTCCACGTTTGACCACTAGGGCCAAAACAAATGGTTGTGAAAGTTGCGTAGTGTCTTCCTGTGTTGAATGAGGGTACTTGCATGCTGCAATGATTTTCAGAATAAAAGCTATTGCAAAAAGAAGGTTGAATTTAGGTTCAAAATTACAGTTTTGAGCACTGAAGCAGAAAACAAATGGTTGTGAAAGTTGCGTACTGTCTTCCTCTACTGAATGGGGGTACTTGCATGCTGCAATGATTTTCAGAATAAAAGCTATTGCAAAAAGAAGGTTGAATTTAGATTCAAAATTGCAGTTTTGAGCACTGAAGCAGAAAACAAATGGTTGTGAAAGTTGTGCACTGTCTTCCTGTGTTGAATGAGGGTACTTGCATGCTGCAATGATTTTCACAATAAAAGCTATTGCAAAAAGATGATTACTTTTTGCGTGCATTTCCACATTAGACCACTAGGGCCAAAACAAATGGTTGTGAAAGTTGCGTAGTGTCTTCCTGTGTTGAATGAGGGTACTTGCATGCTGCAATGATTTTCAGAATAAAAGCTATTGCAAAAAGAAGGTTGAATTTAGGTTCAAAATTACAGTTTGGAGCACTGAAGCAGAAAACAAATGGTTGTGAAAGTTGTGCACTGTCTTCCTGTGTTGAATGAGGGTACTTTCATGCTGCAATGATTTTCACAATAAAAGCTATTGCAAAAAGATGATTACCTTTTGCGTGCATTTCCACGTTTGACCACTAGGGCAAAAACAAATGGTTGTGAAAGTTGCGTACTGTCTTCCTGTGTTGAATGAGGGTACTTGCATGCTGCAATGATTTTCAGAATAAAAGCTATTGCAAAAAGAAGGTTGAATTTAGGTTCAAAATTACAGTTTTGAGCACTGAAGCAGAAAACAAATGGTTGTGAAAGTTGTGTACTGTCTTCCTGTGTTGAATGAGAGTACTTTCATGCTGCAATGATTTTCACAATAAAAGCTATTGCAAAAAGATGATTACTTTTTGTGTGCATTTCCACGTTTGACCACTAGGGCCAAAACAAATGGTTGTGAAAGTTGCGTACTGGCTTTCTGTGTTGAATGAGGGTACTTGCATGCTGCAATGATTTTCACAATAAAAGCTATTGCAAAAAGATGATTACTTTTTGTGTGCATTTCCACGTTTGACCACTAGGGCCAAAACAAATGGTTGTGAAAGTTGCGTAGTGTCTTCCTGTGTTGAATGAGGGTACTTGCATGCTGCAATGATTTTCACAATAAAAGCTATTGCAAAAAGAAGGTTGAATTTAGGTTCAAAATTACAGTTTGGAGCACTGAAGCAGAAAACAAATGGTTGTGAAAGTTGTGCACTGTCTTCCTGTGTTGAATGAGGGTACTTGCATGCTGCAATGATTTTCACAATAAAAGCTATTGCAAAAAGAAGGTTGAATTTAGGTTCAAAATTACAGTTTTGAGCACTGAAGCAGAAAACAAATGGTTGTGAAAGTTGCGTACTGTCTTCCTGTGTTGAATGAGAGTACTTTCATGCTGCAATGATTTTCACAATAAAAGCTATTGCAAAAAGATGATTACTTTTTGTGTGCATTTCCACGTTTGACCACTAGGGCCAAAACAAATGGTTGTGAAAGTTGCGTACTGGCTTTCTGTGTTGAATGAGGGTACTTGCATGCTGCAATGATTTTCACAATAAAAGCTATTGCAAAAAGATGATTACTTTTTGTGTGCATTTCCACGTTTGACCACTAGGGCCAAAACAAATGGTTGTGAAAGTTGCGTAGTGTCTTCCTGTGTTGAATGAGGGTACTTGCATGCTGCAATGATTTTCACAATAAAAGCTATTGCAAAAAGAAGGTTGAATTTAGGTTCAAAATTACAGTTTGGAGCACTGAAGCAGAAAACAAATGGTTGTGAAAGTTGTGCACTGTCTTCCTGTGTTGAATGAGGGTACTTTCATGCTGCAATGATTTTCACAATAAAAGCTATTGCAAAAAGATGATTACCTTTTGCGTGCATTTCCACGTTTGACCACTAGGGCAAAAACAAATGGTTGTGAAAGTTGCGTACTGTCTTCCTGTGTTGAATGAGGGTACTTGCATGCTGCAATGATTTTCAGAATAAAAGCTATTGCAAAAAGAAGGTTGAATTTAGGTTCAAAATTACAGTTTGGAGCACTGAAGCAGAAAACAAATGGTTGTGAAAGTTGTGCACTGTCTTCCTGTGTTGAATGAGGGTACTTGCATGCTGCAATGATTTTCAGAATAAAAGCTATTGCAAAAAGAAGGTTGAATTTAGGTTCAAAATTACAGTTTTGAGCACTGAAGCAGAAAACAAATGGTTGTGAAAGTTGCGTAGTGTCTTCCTGTGTTGAATGAGGGTACTTGCATGCTGCAATGATTTTCACAATAAAAGCTATTGCAAAAAGATGATTACCTTTTGCGTGCATTTCCACGTTTGACCACTAGGGCCAAAACAAATGGTTGTGAAAGTTGCGTAGTGTCTTCCTGTGTTGAATGAGGGTACTTGCATGCTGCAATGATTTTCACAATAAAAGCTATTGCAAAAAGAAGGTTGAATTTAGGTTCAAAATTACAGTTTTGAGCACTGAAGCAGAAAACAAATGGTTGTGAAAGTTGCGTAGTGTCTTCCTGTGTTGAATGAGGGTACTTTCATGCTGCAATGATTTTCACAATAAAAGCTATTGCAAAAAGATGATTACTTTTTGCGTGCATTACCACATGAGACCACTAGGGCCAAAACAAATGGTTGTGAAAGTTGCGTAGTGTCTTCCTGTGTTGAATGAGGGTACTTTCATGCTGCAATGATTTTCACAATAAAAGCTATTGCAAAAAGATGATTACTTTTTGCGTGCATTACCACATGAGACCACTAGGGCCAAAACAAATGGTTGTGAAAGTTGCGTACTGTCTTCCTGTGTTGAATGAGGGTACTTGCATGCTGCAATGATTTTCACAATAAAAGCTATTGCAAAAAGATGATTACCTTTTGCGTGCATTTCCACGTTTGACCACTAGGGCAAAAACAAATGGTTGTGAAAGTTGCGTACTGTCTTCCTGTGTTGAATGAGGGTACTTGCATGCTGCAATGATTTTCAGAATAAAAGCTATTGCAAAAAGAAGGTTGAATTTAGGTTCAAAATTACAGTTTGGAGCACTGAAGCAGAAAACAAATGGTTGTGAAAGTTGCGTAGTGTCTTCCTGTGTTGAATGAGGGTACTTGCATGCTGCAATGATTTTCACAATAAAAGCTATTGCAAAAAGATGATTACCTTTTGCGTGCATTTCCACGTTTGACCACTAGGGCCAAAACAAATGGTTGTGAAAGTTGCGTAGTGTCTTCCTGTGTTGAATGAGGGTACTTGCATGCTGCAATGATTTTCACAATAAAAGCTATTGCAAAAAGATGATTACCTTTTGCGTGCATTTCCACGTTTGACCACTAGGGCAAAAACAAATGGTTGTGAAAGTTGCGTACTGTCTTCCTGTGTTGAATGAGGGTACTTGCATGCTGCAATGATTTTCAGAATAAAAGCTATTGCAAAAAGAAGGTTGAATTTAGGTTCAAAATTACAGTTTGGAGCACTGAAGCAGAAAACAAATGGTTGTGAAAGTTGCGTAGTGTCTTCCTGTGTTGAATGAGGGTACTTGCATGCTGCAATGATTTTCACAATAAAAGCTATTGCAAAAAGATGATTACCTTTTGCGTGCATTTCCACGTTTGACCACTAGGGCAAAAACAAATGGTTGTGAAAGTTGCGTACTGTCTTCCTGTGTTGAATGAGGGTACTTGCATGCTGCAATGATTTTCAGAATAAAAGCTATTGCAAAAAGAAGGTTGAATTTAGGTTCAAAATTACAGTTTGGAGCACTGAAGCAGAAAACAAATGGTTGTGAAAGTTGCGTAGTGTCTTCCTGTGTTGAATGAGGGTACTTGCATGCTGCAATGATTTTCACAATAAAAGCTATTGCAAAAAGATGATTACCTTTTGCGTGCATTTCCACGTTTGACCACTAGGGCCAAAACAAATGGTTGTGAAAGTTGCGTAGTGTCTTCCTGTGTTGAATGAGGGTACTTGCATGCTGCAATGATTTTCACAATAAAAGCTATTGCAAAAAGATGATTACCTTTTGCGTGCATTTCCACGTTTGACCACTAGGGCCAAAACAAATGGTTGTGAAAGTTGCGTAGTGTCTTCCTGTGTTGAATGAGGGTACTTGCATGCTGCAATGATTTTCACAATAAAAGCTATTGCAAAAAGAAGGTTGAATTTAGGTTCAAAATTACAGTTTTGAGCACTGAAGCAGAAAACAAATGGTTGTGAAAGTTGCGTAGTGTCTTCCTGTGTTGAATGAGGGTACTTTCATGCTGCAATGATTTTCACAATAAAAGCTATTGCAAAAAGATGATTACCTTTTGCGTGCATTTCCACGTTTGACCACTAGGGCCAAAACAAATGGTTGTGAAAGTTGCGTACTGTCTTCCTGTGTTGAATGAGGGTACTTGCATGCTGCAATGATTTTCAGAATAAAAGCTATTGCAAAAAGAAGGTTGAATTTAGGTTCAAAATTACAGTTTGGAGCACTGAAGCAGAAAACAAATGGTTGTGAAAGTTGCGTAGTGTCTTCCTGTGTTGAATGAGGGTACTTGCATGCTGCAATGATTTTCACAATAAAAGCTATTGCAAAAAGATGATTACCTTTTGCGTGCATTTCCACGTTTGACCACTAGGGCCAAAACAAATGGTTGTGAAAGTTGCGTAGTGTCTTCCTGTGTTGAATGAGGGTACTTGCATGCTGCAATGATTTTCACAATAAAAGCTATTGCAAAAAGAAGGTTGAATTTAGGTTCAAAATTACAGTTTTGAGCACTGAAGCAGAAAACAAATGGTTGTGAAAGTTGCGTAGTGTCTTCCTGTGTTGAATGAGGGTACTTTCATGCTGCAATGATTTTCACAATAAAAGCTATTGCAAAAAGATGATTACTGTTGGCGTGCATTACCACATGAGACCACTAGGGCCAAAACAAATGGTTGTGAAAGTTGCGTACTGTCTTCCTGTGTTGAATGAGGGTACTTGCATGCTGCAATGATTTTCACAATAAAAGCTATTGCAAAAAGAAGGTGGAATTTAGGTTCAAAATTACAGTTTTGAGCACTGAAGCAGAAAACAAATGGTTGTGAAAGTTGTGCACTCTCGTCTTCTATTGAATGAGGTTACTACTGTCTTCCTGTACTGAATAGGGGTTCTTTCATGCTGCTATGGTTTTCACAATAAAAGCTATTGCAAAAAGAATGTTATCTAAATATTTTGCCAAAAAAAAGGAGTTGTTCCCTATATGCAATTTTTCATTTGACCAGTAAGAGTTTTAAAAAAAATGTTTAAAAATTGCACTTTATATCTTTTTAAGATTGGTTAGTTTTATGTTAATATGATTTTTTCTTAAGAAAAGTCCTTTTTTTCTCAGCAATCCAATGATAATTTTTTTTCCTCTTGACTAATGACACTGCTTGGTGCTTGGTTTTTACAACACACCTCACTCTTGCACTTTGTAGACGGTCCCTTGTTTTCAGCAGCGGAGCACTAAGGCGCTGCAGCTGATCTTACATGGAAAAGGTTTTTGTGATCGTTTTCTCGTTTCGTGGGCCGTGAAAAATGACAACGAAGCATGTGAAATGTTGTTTGTTTAGTCACCTCCTCGGAAAAACCTCTTGAGCAGCTTTAGTCAAGGCGCCGGAGAAATATTGCCGTTTATCGCTGAATGTGTGTTGAATGTCGAAAATGAAACTAACTTAACCTCGCTGCAGCATCCAGGGATGGGGGGCTGTTGTTAGCATGCTAGCAGACTGCGCCAGAAAGGCGCTGCGGTTCGCAGCTTAGCGACCGAAAAGCTGCTTTATGTGGCACGAATGTGACTTTTGCCTTCACTGCGGCCTGAACTGACCTAGATTGAAGAAGAAAAAAACCCACAGCTGTGCATAAGCTCGTCTTTGAAAATGCTTTGTCAAACCATCAATGATGTAATACAGCAGGTAGCAAGATGACTTCACCTCGAGCACACAGTACTATGTGCCACTCAACTAGGAGACTGGTTTAACTGGATGCAGAACAAACTACTGAACACTTGTATTTTACTGTATTAGAATAATGTAGATATATCTGCTTTGGTGTTTGCTGTTTACTTTCATTATTTTGCAATGTTGTGAACCTTTATTATTACTATTACTATTATTAGTTTCAGTGTGACTTAGAGATAAATACCTGGGTACTGAACAGTGCAAGTGAAGTTTTTCAGATTTCTTGTATTTCTTGTAATATAATCAAGTGTAAATGGAGAATTTATACAAACAAGCATCTAGTGTTTCCACACATTGGACTGTAATGATGGATTGATCATTTTCTGCTGCCATCACTTATCTCGTCCACTGTGATTGACACGTTTTTATGTTTTAGTAAAAAAAAAAAAAAGTAAAAAAATATGCATCAAACCAAAAGATATTTTCTAAGATTTATGAAAAAGATTTAAAAATGCATAATTCAATTCAATTAACAACTTGCCTAAGACAGGTCGATCTGGTTGAATTGTAGAAACATACATCAATTAATTGTTTCTTCCCTAAATTTCATGAATTAGTATTTTATTTTCTAATGAATTATTCAAATATTTTGTAGTAGTTTATGTGCACATTGAGACTTAGGACTCAAAATGTCTCAACATCTGGTCTTTTATTTTGAAAATAGCCATGCATGTTATCTCAGTTTTCCTACTGAGCTTATAGGCCTGCAAAATATGGCCCACGCTAGTGCACTTCTCTGTTTCCTTTCCATGAAGAAAAGATGACAGTTTGCTTTTAACCAGCAGCCATCTGCTGCTGGTCTTTTATTTTTCAGTCAGACTGTCATACCACTTATTGGGTAATCTTTTTGAAATAATTTTGCACATCCATACTCAACATACATTCAGGAAAACATTCAATTTTGGGTGGAGACTTGTAGTCGTTCTAATCAGATTTCTTAAACTCAGATAACTGCCATTACTTGATAAACAATTGAAAATATCCTGTCCACGTGAGTACTTGAATAAATTCAAAGCCAGAAAATGTTCTTATTTTTGGTGTGCACATAAACAGAACGAGTATTGAGCTGTTTTTTCACTTTCCGTCTATCTTCACAGGCTGCAGCTGGAATTTTATGCTACATTGGAGCCTATGTGTTCATCTCATATGATGACTATGACCACTTCTTTGAAGACGTGTACACTTTGATTCCTGCTGTGGTGATCATCGCTGTCGGGACTCTTCTGTTCATCATAGGCTTGATTGGCTGCTGTGCAACAATACGTGAGAGCTCTTGTGGCTTGGCAACTGTGAGTGTTGAGCTGTGGGATTTTTCTTTTTAACACCCAAGTTGAAATAGTGTTCATTTGCCCCATGTTAAGACGTGAAATAATCCAGCAGTAGTTACTGTGAGATGGTCCTAAGACTCCTTATTGCCACGGGCATTTGTCCCTCTTTTTTTGTTCTGTAAAAAGATTTCCAGTTTCTTTAGTACTACAGTAGCAAATATTCTCCTTTTTAGATTTTTTGTTTCCATAATTATACAAGAAAGATTTAAATTATTTGCTTAGATGGAGCCAAAGCTGTTTATTTATTTTTTAAAGTAAAAGCTTTCTTTTCCAGCAGGTTTACCTCCAATTAAAAAAACATTTTAACATGATAATTATGATAATAAGTACTAAAGTCAAAATAAATCATATATATATATTAACATATTGCACATTTAAATACCTGAAAATGGCAATAATGTTTTATTATGAGCATGAATAGTTGTGATAACTCTGGGCTGCTGATAGATTTTACATAGAAATCCTGGAGCAAAATCCTAAATCTGTCTAAAAGGAATCAATGACTGCAGGTTTGACACCTTTTTTGCACTGTTCCATGTAAACATAGCAGCAATATGCTCTTTTATTGAGGTAAAATATAAAAAAATAACCTCTTAAAGTTTTGCCACTAAGGGGAAGCAACAGAGTTTGTTCCACATCCCTTTCACTATCTATTGGGCTGATAAAATCTTCGGTCATATCAACTGGTGTCTAATGTAGTCTTTTTTATTGAAAGGGAAACACAGATGTACGTGTGTAATCTCTGTTTTTACAGTTTGCTGCCATTCTTCTGCTGGTCTTCCTGACAGAGTGCGTGGTGGTGGTGCTTGGCTACATTTACAGGGCAAAGGTAAACAGAAGCTCACTGGAATATTTTTGCCTGCTCACTTAGGTCAAAGGTTGCGTCCAAGCATGAAAGTTTAAACATGTTGACCTCACAATGCATAATATTTTACTCACTGTATGAGAGCTGTTCCTTCCATATAGCAGCTGTTATGGAAAGTGAAAGTGACTGCAGACGCTCATTTCTTCCAGGTTGAAGATCAGGTGAATCACTCCATTCAGAAGGTTTACAACGAGTACAGCGGCATCAATTCTGATGCTCCCAGTCGTGCTATTGACTACGTGCAGAAGCAGGTGAGGAAAAACCCCAAATTCTGTGTAGATCTTTTTATTTTTTGAATGTATTTTTTCTAAGTTGCAAACTTTACCTGAGTTTTTTTCTGTAGCTCCACTGCTGTGGGATTCACAACTACTCTGACTGGAGGAACACCCGCTGGTTTAAAGAATCCAAGAACAACAGTGTCCCAGTGAGCTGCTGTCAGCCCAACATCAGCAACTGCACTGGCACTCTCACTCGACCTGGTGACCTCTACCAAGAGGTACTCGCAGAAATCACACCTTCTATGCATTTAAAAATTCAAGGGTAGAAATATTAAGCTGACACAGCCTCGACTTGTAGCATTGTTTGGAGTTTATTGCTATAAACCCCCTCTGTGTCGTTTCTTTGCTGTTTCAGGGTTGTGAAGCCCTTGTTGTGAAGAAATTAAAGGAGATAATGATGTACGTGATATGGGCGGCATTAACTTTTGCGTCTATACAGGTAATGATCACAAGTTTTGGAAACTTAAAGCAAAAAAAGCAAAATGAAAATGTTTGGTCTCTTATTTCGGGGAATGAAAAAAATAACACTGAGGCCAACATGTGGTTTATCTTCCACCAATGGCATTGTGGTTAGGAGGTTTTTAGCACTGTCTTCCTGCTGCACAGCAAAAGCTACACTTATGCAAACATAGAAATACTAAAATGTCAATCAGCTATGAAGGATTTTAAAGCATAAATTCAATTCAAATCAATAGGGAAGTTCTGACCTCTTTCTACTAAATTATTGCATTATTGTTTTTTTGGATCAAATCAATATTTCATTCGACTACAATGATAAAAAAAAAAGCTCCGCATTCTGAGAAAGTAAGATAAAACATATCTGCTTTTGTGGTACAGCAGCTCAGTGACCAAAAATAGAACCTCAGCAAAGCCGCTGTTCGATGACAGCTACAGTGCTGAATACAGGTTCATGAAATAAAAGTCCTGTTTTTTGTCCCTGCAGATGCTGGGTATGCTTTGTGCCTGTGTGGTGCTGTGCAGGAGGGGGCACGACCCGGCATACGAACTGCTGGTCACAACCAACAGCTATGCATGAAGGCTGCAGCCGACCGACGCAGCACGCACTTAACAGGATCGCCATCAGAACCGTTCACAGTAGATCAGCTGTAGTTATATAAGCTCAAACACCCTGCACAACTCAAGATAGAGTAGCAAACAATGACAATGAAGTTGTTTTTGTGGGTGGGGGAGTTGAAGAGGAAAAACTGTTATTTATTGTCATGCTGTATAAGTTAAATGTTTTTCCTTTTCTTACTCATTTTGATCCAGATGTAAAATCCAAAGTTGTATGTGGCAAGTTTACCATTACTGTTGTAGATTTCTTTTCGGTGATTTATGAAATATTTTGTCTTTTCCCAGTGAGGATGATGAAGAGTCATGTGAAGATGATGTATGAACATTTGGCCTGGTGTGCTGTATTGAATGTATTAGCTTGCGTGCATATTTGCACTACAGCTCTGGTGAGGTTAATGGTTGTAAAAATGAATAAGCTTTGGTAAAGAAAATGTAAAAATGTACACTACTAAAATCCTCATCTGAAAAGAGTTTTGTTTTTAAATCTGTGTTGTAAATTTCCAATATTTTTATCTTAGGTGTTCTAGACGAACAATGTTTAGATTAAAAGGAACAGCGATGACGCAAAAGTGAGTATTTCCTTTTGATGTTCATTTGAAATTTTCTTCCTATGTTTGTGTTTGGTAGAGAACGTTCCTTATCTTTATTGAACATTGGATTGTGACAAAAATATATTTTGGTGATTGTGGCTCCACAAGTGAGAACATGAAGTATAGTGAACCCACCTTTTTTCTCTGCTGCCACAAATGGGATTTATTCAGTGATTCCAGAATTCTTTAGTTTGTAGATCTTTTTTTTCATTAATTTTTAAACCTCTGTTTGTTAGGAATCTTGATCTGGAACAGATTTTAGACAAATGTCGATTTTAATTCTGTTAAGTTTATCCATAGTTACTTTGTGCTGCTGGGAAAATGAGTCATTAATTGTATTTAAATGGAGAGACATACCAGAAAAATAAACTTGTAAATTTCAACTAGATTGCTTTTTGTTTCAACTTAATTCTTGACTCTACGTGTTATCATTATTTCATATAATATATTATTTGGCACAAAATCATTTTATGAACAAGTTCCATGTGACCTCATGACAGACGTAATTTAAAAATATTATTAATTAAATATAATTATAAATCACATTTTAAGTCAATCTCTGCTGTGCACAGCTTTTATAATAAGCTTAAACTAAATATAACAGTCTAAGAATGAATAAAACTAGCATACAAAGCAAAATGGCATTTTGCATGGTCAAAAATAGCAGTCAAAAATGAGAGGCAGAATCATTTCTCCTTTAACCCGTAAAACCACCAAGAGCAGCTGATCAACAGTGTTTTGACTGAAATAGTAAACATTTAAACAGGCTTTTACACTTTTTACAATTATTCTGAAAAGAACAGGAAGCAGGAGCAAAGTTTTAATTAATGCCAATGATGTGCCTTTGGAATATGATCAATTCTACATCCACTTACACTATATTACCACAAGTATTCACTCACCAAATGATCAGAATTAGGTGTTTTAATCACTTGGTCTGGCCACAGGTGTATAGAATAACGCAATCAGGCGTGCAGACAGTTTTCACAAACATTTGTGAAAGAATGGGCCGCGCTCAGGAGCTCAGAACGCCAGTATGGAACTGTCATAGGACGTCACCTGTGCAACAAATCCAGTCGTGAAATGTCCTCGCTCCTAAATATTCCACAGCCAACTGTCAGCTCAGTCATAACAAAATGGAAGTTTGGGAACTACAGCAACTCAACCACGAAGTGGTTAGCCATGTAAAACTGATGGAGAGGGGTCAGCAAATGTTGAAGCACAGTCCAAAAGGTCACCAACTTTCCGCACAGAGTCCTGACCTGAACCCAACAGAACACATTTGGGATGAATTAGGGCGGAGACTGAGAGCCAGAACTTTTCCACCAGCATCAGTGTGTGACCTCACCAATGCGCTTTTGGGAGAATGGTCACAAATTCCTATAAACACACAACCTTGTGGACAGCCTTCCCAGAAGAGTTGAAGCTGTAATAGCTGCAAAAGGCGGACTGGGATCATCTTGAACTCTATGGGCTAGGACTGCGATCCCACTTCAGTTAATATGTGACTCAAAGAAGGTGAGTGAATATTTTTGGTAATATAGAATATGTGTTATGGATGTTATATTTTTCTTTTGGTACGATTCAAATAATTTCTAACATTTTTGGGCATACACATCTGAGATGAGCCAGTGACACGGGGCGTCTCTCCTCACTGAAGGAGGTGATGTGTGGATCGCACCATTTCTGCTTCACATTGTTATGTTTGCAGAGTACAGGCAGATATGCACCTGGAACATTTTCTACAATCTGCTATAATGTCAATGTCAATGTGAGTAATTTATTTCAATGAATAGGGAGACATGTCATGAAGTACACAGACAGTACTCAGCTCCACAGTCAGGGGTTGCTCATGAGGCCAGATTGTAGCCACTCTTGTTTTTAAAGAGGTAAGGATGCTCTGGGCTTTTCTTTCTTTTATGTATTTAAACTAAAAATCAAAGGAAAAATAACATAGATATAGATAAAGAATTTGAAAATAATTGACCTTAAAATTGAAATATCAAAACAATAAACAATATGAAATGACAGCGGCACAAGCCTTTTTTTAATGATTTATTGCTCTGCTAATTAATTACACTCGGTTTTTGATTGAAAGGCATTGTTGTGTAGGTTGTACTTATGCATAACATTTCAAACCCATTTAACTTGTATTGTAATCCTGATATGTTGTAATCTTCTTTGTAAGTATGCATCTTTTTCATATTTTTTTGTGTAAGTTGCTGGGGTAAGAGTTTGTTGACTCGTACCTTCCTGTAAGGAGGTAAAATATATTCTTCATAAATAAACTTCTTTCGGATGACATTTTGCGCCTTAAGGTTGAACATGGTCAACTTTTACATGGTGTTGTTGGATCTGTGTCAAATTTTGCCCAGATAATTTCCTGGCACTAGTCCACAGAACCCGTTCCTCTCCACCGTCCACCATCCGTCCTCTCCTTGCACCAACAATCGGACCACATCACCCCTGGTCACAGACAGCTCATCCCCCTCCTGCTCAGTCCGTGTGAAGACATCAAATGTGGATTCAGATCCAAGTAAAAAAAAAGAAACAGATGAGCAGCATGTCGCAATAGCTAACTTTGATCATTGTTGCATGATAATGGGTTTATCAGAAGAGGCATTTTTGGCTTTCACCTGAGCATTGTAATCATAATGCACAATGTAGTACTGGTCCTGGTCAGTTGAAGCGGACACTAAAGATGCATGTTGTGAAGAACCTGGAAGGGCTGCATACCCACTCTCTTCCACCTTATCTAAAGACGGTCAAGGAAGGAAGTTAGAAATGTAAAAGTTTCAGCTTCCCTGATCTCGTTCCCATTATGTCCTCTCTAAATAAAGTTTTTTTTTTTTACTTTATTTTAAGGATAATATAAATTTAGTCAATAATTTCACCATGAGATCTAGTTTATACGCTAACAAAAAATAAAATTTTAAGCCTTTTTTTTAAACCTTTAAATCTTAAAAATGCAAACATCTGAGTTTAGATTTACTCTGACGTTACTTGAAAATATGGAAAAGAAGCATTTCTTTGGTAGAATTTCTTTTTTTTTTTTTTACTGCTGTAAAGGTATCCAAGAAAGGTCAATGCACTGTAAGTAAAAATAGCACCACATTGTATGGTTAAAAAACATCAATTACACTGAAAACATGACAATGAAGTGGGATTCCAAATTTCACCTTAAAATCAGCAGTTAAGGAAAAAGCTAAGCCATTAAAATGGCACATGTTCAATAAAGCACAGTTTAGCATTTGCAAAGAATGCTTTTGATTTGCAAATATTTGCAAAAAAACAGGGTTGAGCATCCGCCCTATGAGAGAAAGAAATCACATGGAATTTGGATGAAAACATGCTTTGATTTTGATGGAAAGTTAAAATATATATTCTAAAACGGAACATTTCAAAACTGCCACTTTTGTTCTCATCTTAGTGTTAACTGAATCAATGGGTTAATGTCTCTCAGAGAAAACCACAAGTTTAGAGAAATGTTGCACTCAAGTGGGGTTGGAAGAATTGGAAAAATTACAGGGAGAAAAAAACATTAATGAGGATTATCAATATAATTTATTCTAGTTTAGTTGGCCAGATTAAGTAGTTTACCAGGCCACACATGGCTCCCAAGCTGTAGTTTGCCTACTCCTGCTATAGACCATGTATGTGTAGTTGGGAAGTAAAATTATAGACTAACTGAATATTTTTTCAGTTGGAACATTTTAAGTATACAAAAAATAAAGTATATATAAAGTAAACTGCAAGTTTAATGTGTCACTTTTAGTATAGACTAAGAGTAATTTAATAAATACTTTTTGCTAAGGAATTTTAAAGTTTTAATCATTTAATTAGCATTTTTTTTAAACCCGAGTAGTCTAGTTCCTGTGACAACAACAACCCCAATCAGGCATATCATCAATACATTTAGTTAAATCCTTCTACTTTCTAGAATAATAATGGTCCATATTTCACAGAAAATTAACTGTCATGTCTCTACAGTTAGAAGCTTCACTATTTTTTTTTTTATTTAAAGCATGTTGAGCTACTTGCAGCATAGCAAGTGTCAAGTTGCTTTTTTTTTTTTTAAATCGTTTTTTTCACTGAGAATCCTGCCCTTTACACACAGTGTATTAGGCTCCTTTAGCCCATTTGTAGAATAAAACCCCATGGCAAACCAACCACGTGTTGTTGTTTTAAACTAATTTTCCAGTATATCTCAGTGTGTTGTATTCACTGACATTCAGATTTAGTTTGATTTTACTTTCTAGCAGAAGTGAGTTGCAATACTTACAGTTTTCAATAGATGTCAGTGTTGACTGTGAGATTCTTCTATCGTCATCACTTGTTATGGAGTTTCTGATTAAAGGATCAAAGCACCTGCACACAGAGAGAGGCTCACAGTGGCTTCCAAAGAATTAATTAATGAAAACAACAAAAACGTTTTTCTGCTAAATGCATTAATCATAATGTTTTGTACCTGGCTCCATCTGTTTGACTCTCCCTCCTGTCATTGAGGTCACATCTCACCGTCATGTCTTCTCCTTCTGAAGAAATAACTTGACCATTGCTGTTCCTGATCTTTACACCCTGAGCATAGCTTTCAAATACTATGGGCTCTGTTAAAAAAAAAAAAGAGAAAAGAGAAGCGGCTCATTTTGATAAGTTCACAGCTGCATTCTGTCTTAGCATCAACTGAAAGAGGGAGTTTAGTGGTCTCCAATCCTGTTCCTCGTGACCTATAGGCTACTATCCTGCTTGTTTTGCAGCTGAACCTGCTTCAGTAATTACTGGTCACTTGGATCAGACGTGTTCAGTCAATCAGAAAATGGGCAGACTCAGCCCATCTAATAAGCAAATACTGAAGATGGGTTAGCCACAAAAAAGCAAGCGGGCAGTAGAACATGAGGAACAAGGTTGGAGACGCCTGGTGATAGGACCTGATTCTCAGTCCAGCTTTATGTTTTATGCTGCTTCTGTATCTCTGCCGCCGTGAAAGCTCACCCGGTGGCCTGGATCCTGTTGATTTCATCTTAATAAAGCTGTTGTTGTCTGTTATGATGTCGCACTGCTCGAGAACTTTTCTCACCTCTTCATAAAGCTGATTTGGAAAGAGACGGAAATCAAGGTTGTGCAGTGTTCCTGTTTATTCAGTTAGACTTATGGTGCAAGACTTCGTTTCGAGCATTTCAAATATAATTTGTTTGCATAACTGCATTACCTTCATCTTTGAAATGCGTTTTATATTAGATAAGACACACAGAGGTTTTAGAAAGATTAAAACAACGTCACCTCGTCATCTTTGACACACTGCATAGAGAAATGGTTGCAGTGGTCCCACAGAGCACACCTGAGCATGCTGATGCGATCTCCTTCTAGTTGCTGGAACACCTGAAACACATTCAGAAACCACTAGAACCAAGGATTTTTTTTTTTTTTATTTCTTGTATAATGTTTTTTGTTAGAGTTGCATCCTTGGATCATTCCCTGACTGCATAATCAGTAAACCCACATGCTTGGAAAACAATGCAGAAATCTTTGATCTGAAATGTTTCTGTATGACTGTAAATACAGTTATTTTTAGTGGTCTCTGAACAACAGAAGCACACTTCCTTATTGGGTAGCCGTCATTCAGGCAGTTGCTTTGTGGTTTGGTTTGTTAAGTTACAGAGGCTTTTATTCTAGTTTTGACTAAGAGAGCAGCGCGCTGCTGCAGTACCTCACAAGTGCTTTTGTGCGTCTCTTCCCAGTCCTGGCAAACAGCTTCCAGTTGATGAATGTTGTTCATGTAAAGTTTTTCTGTACAATGACAGCGTGTTGCAGACACACAAAAATATTACAAAAAAGAACGTTTGTACAGATTTGCAGTGTGGCTACAAAACACGACACAAGTGCAGTAAAAGTGCAAGTGGAAATTGGAAGGTGTGGAGCCTACCTGCTTCATTGACTGCTTGTCTGCATAGTTTGGTCTTGTGACGTACCTGTAAGACAAATGTTAACTCAGGAAATGGCTGACGTGTGGTGTGTGATGAAGCACACAGGCCGGGGTCTTAGTGGTTTATTTGTTTGCTCTTTTCAGAATGTGAATGATGATGATGTGAAGGAGCTCTATATTTGTCAGCTCCACCTTTTTTTGTCATTGGAAAATGTAGGGAGTCACTATGCCCTGCTGTCAGCTGGAAGTTTGTTGTAGATTGGAAATAACACCATTTGAACATTTTTGTTTTGTAATAATTCAACTGCGAGTCATTAGGAAGGTCCTACAATTTTTGAGCCTCCATAACATTTTGAATAATCTCAAATTGCATCTTGCTTCGTTTACATGCATACCTTCTCAGGATTTTTTGCTGCAATGATTGTTTTCTCTGCCCCCTGCTCCACTTCACCTGCCTCTTTGCATTTCACCTCATAGTTCTTCTTTGACTGAAATATTGGAATTGGAAAAGTTACAAATGTGTATATAGTTATTACATTTATTTTCAAAGTATGCCGTAAAAGCAGAAATAAAACAAAATATTTAATGAGATTTTACTTTAAATTGTGCCAAAACACTCACTCAACTGATTTCTTTACTGCCATATGATAAGAATGTCTTACCTCCATAGTTTTCTTGTACAAAGTAACCCTTTTCTTCTGAATCTTCTCCATAATGCTTTCAAGCTACAGACAAAAAATATATCAGAAAGGAAAGAAATGTTGATACTTATAAAGAAAATCCTAACCGCATTACATTGAAGTCACTAATAACTTCCTAATTTATTATTTTTCCTTTAATTTCATGCATAAAACTTCATTCTAATGAATGCTCACACTTTTTTTTTGTATAAAAGGCTAAATCATACCAAATACCTTCTTCCTCTGTTCTTTCTGACGTTCTCGGAAAGTTTCAATTTTTTTCACCTCCTCTTTCAGTTTGTCCGATAATTGGATGTGAAAGTTCCCTATGTTCTCAATTTCTGCAGAAAAAGAAATGCAAACATTGAAGCCAAAATGTATTTGACAATTAGAACACAGTGCTGATTAAATATGTTTGAAAAGAGAAAAGGACATACGAGTTTTAAGCTGCTCAAAGGACACTCTCATGGTGCTACAAAAAACAGAAATTTTAGAAAAGTTTTCAGTAAGCGTTCTTAAGAGGAACATTTTTATTTTCTTTCTCAAAGAAGTAGTCACTGTATCAACTGCTGCCACTGAGACATTCTGAAAAAAGAACCAAGCCACTGCATGACACTGCGTCACAGCACTATTATAGAAGATAAAACTGTTTTAGCTAATTTTAACCACGAAGATTTACACTTTGAAATGGCAACTACATACATCCTATTTATTTTCTACAAATGGAAAATTAGCACTGTATTGGGTGGTGGGCTGCACAATTGCTGCTTAAACACAAAAAACCTTTCTATTTCTCTTCATCTTTCTGCACAAAGCTGCACAAGCGTGCATTTCCTTTGAAGGGAAAAGCTGATGCAAGGGGGCTCAGTGTGGCGTTGGGCCTCGTCACTTACTCAGTATGAAACAAAATTCTTTGTGTATCAAAGTCATTAAAACCCCTCCAATAACCTAGCCTTTTAACATACTTTTTAAACGAATATTAAAATAAATCCTTAAAACCCATTACTCAGAATATGAAGCCATGTCTTTTTACCTGATTTCTGTGTTTCCTCCAGCTTTGTGAGCAATAGTCACCAGTTCCTTTCCATACTTCTCTTCTGCAAGTGCCCTTTAGATATTAAAATGTGGACACATCATAATAAATTCCTCTTTGCTCACCATTTATAAAGAAATATTAATAACCAGGCCAATAGGTTATGCTGCTGAACATAACCAGCTTAATAAATCACGTCAGTCAAAGATCTAAGGTTGAAGCCAGTTAGCTTTTTGCTTTTAAGACTGTCTATTGTGAAGGCAGTAATACATTTTAATGACCATTTCTGACCCAACATATCATGACAACAAACCAAACAAAAGGAAAACATTTAAGCAATTTTCCCTTCGAAGGTCAGACATTGATGAGAGGAGATGGAAAGCTCCTAAAGCTGCATGTCACACTCCAACTCTTCATCACTACAATCTGACTTTGATGGCGATGCTGCACTTTTGAAGAAGGAAACATGTCTGCAAAAATCTGCACATTACAGTCTATTGGAGAGTGGGGTAGAATCCCATTGCAACCATGTGAGGCTCATGGAATATTACAATTGAGTTCTTAGAAATAAATATTGCCCTCACATGGATAGGGGATCCATCAGAGTGCACTCTGCCTACTCCCAACAGTGAATAGGATAGGCCCCAGCAACCTTGTGACTCCCATTAGGGATTAGGTGGGTTTGGTAGATGGATGGATGAATTGTTTCAGATGCCACTGGATGTGAACTATAATGTTTTTTACTTTGACGTAGTGAACATTTTTATTATTTCCAATCTGACATTGGGTTCAGCTTTCTTTAACCTCATGATTTGACCTTTATGACATCTTAGAAAAAGCAAATCAGCTGCATTTTTTTGTCTCACAGCTGCACAAAAATGTGCATCTTTCACCTTCATAAGTTTTACACTTTCACTTATTAAAAAAAAAGCATTTTATATTGCACAACTTTTTTGAGTAACGAGATTTTAAAAATCCTTATTTGTTGAAAACAGCAACAATATCACTACTTTTACTTTAACTTTTTTTTTCACCATAATAAGTTTACTTAGAGTTGCATAAAAACACAACAAATGTGTTGCTTTAAGAAAACATATTTTCAAAGAAAAATCTGTCTTGAATGTGATTGACAGGTCTGGTTTTGCACCTTTAAAAAGACAACCACTGTTTAAATCAATGATTATTTGTTTTTTGCATGATAACCCTTGAAATACTTGTGTGCTCCAGTTCAAAGATCTCCTGTGATGGGGCAAAAAGCAGGCACAATTGTTTGCCAAGGCAGCCAGTCTAGTTGCAGATAATTTTATAAACTCTCCCATTTGAGTGGTCCATTTTGGTTTCGGTTACTGAAATACAACCTCATCTTGAAAAGCTCCTCCACATCCTTGCACATTTGCTTTCCATCTCGTAACCTCTGGATTATAGCATCATAACCGGCATGACAGGCGAAATCAGACCCCTGCATTGAGAAAGAAAGAAAAGCTGCACCAAAGAAAAAAAAAAACTACACCCAACAACTGTGACAACACACCCTTGAGTTAATCTTGGAGTCCATTTTTGGTGAAAATGCAGAAGTTGTCTTTTAACTTGTCAAAAACAGCGGTTTAGGACATGAAGCCTTGTTTATTCATTGGTCAAACAGTCAAGTATCTCTTCATATTATGACAGATTATATGCAACAATTTCTTATAAACCTAAACTTTAGGATTTATAGCATTTATAACTGAAATGAACTTTACGTTGCATGTCATCGATTGAGGTTTCTATCTAATTCTCATGCTGCATTCCTCATTAGAACAATTGCACGGTAAAATGTTTAGAATAGAAAGGATTTTTCTTTTTAATTACACTTTAACAGCAAAAAACTTCCTTTAAGAGTCTTATATTTCAGGAAACCATAGAGAGCTGTGAGACCACAGGAGCAGACTTACCCAGAATGTATCTTTAAACATCAAAACGGACATTTCTTTAGCTTTCACCAACAGGACTCTGCTGAAGAATCAATTTCAACTCAACAACTAGAAAGGAGTTGGTCAGGAATTGCAACTATTTAGCTTTCTGAACTGTTTTAAAGGCTGGAGGGGCTCAAACACTGGTGAGTCAGTCGAAATGAGGAAGAGCTTTTGTCCCGTGATGTCACTGACCACAGTGAAGTCAGTTGCTCGGCCCCTTTTCTCTGAGAGAGGTTCAAGGTTTTTTTTAAGTTGAAAGTAGCGCAAGTCTTTTTAAAGGCTGTGTGCACGTTTGCATTCAAGTGTCTGCGTGCTCCACAGTGGTTGCAGCAGAAGAAAAAAAACATTTAATTGTACAGTTTGGCAACAAAGGAGCTGAAACCTTTGTGCACAGTTTGATTAATGAATGGAAACATATTTGTACACAAACTGATAAACATAGAATGTAGAGGTTAGATAGTAACATTCCTTGAAAAAGAAAGCAATGGAACAACAAAATGTTTTACATCTCAGAGGATTTTGGTTGGATGGTAGAGTGTTTGCCCTGAGCCTGAAATGTCATGAGTTCATATCCATGACAAAGTTATACCAAAGTCTCTAAAAATGGGACCCTATGCCTCCCTGTCTGACACAGAGCATTAAGGGGTTGGATGGGGGGATTAAATCACCAAATAGTTCGCCCCAAGAGATGGGAGAAGTCTGGATTGATCATGTGTTCGTCACAGATACAGTAAAGTAAACAATGGGCAGCAAGCTAAGTGTTTTATGAAGCAACAGAAATGTGTAAAAAGACATTAATGTGGGTTTCTTTTGTAGAGTTGTTCTAAAGGTTTTTTTTTTTTTTTTTTTAGTGTCCTAGTTTGGTTGGGTATTTTTTGTTGAACTATATAAAGAGGGCCTGTGTGGTGGGTTAGTGGCCAGCACGCTGGTTTAAATCCCAGCCTAGTCCTTCCTGTGGGGACTTTGCATGTTTTCCTTGCATGGTTGCGTTTTCTCTGGGAACTCTGGCTTCCACCCCCCTGTCCAAAAACATGCTTCATAGCTTTATTGGTGACTCTAAATTGTCCTTAGGTGTGAATGTGAGCATGTGTGCGCATGTGTGTGTGATTGTGCGATTTGTCCAGGGTGTACCCTGCCTTCACACAACAGTAGCTGGGTTGGCTTCAGAAACCCAGTGACCCCAAAGAGGGATTCAGAAGATGGATGGATTGTGGGGTTATGGACCCAGGACATTAGTTGTTGTTGTTGTTGTGTTTGATGTCACTTCCTGTTTTATTTTGTTGTGCTTCCTGTGTTCACTATTGCCTTTTAAGTCACTTGACACTTCCCTCCTAGTGTGTGTTCCCTCCCTCCTTCTTGGCACACCTGTGTGCACTTACCTCATCCTCTCTTCCTGTTATAAGTCCTCGTCTCCCTTGCACTGGTTGTCGGGTGGTTTTTGTTCCTTCAAGGAATGTTCCACTGGTTTTTCGAGTGCTTTTGTTAATAAACGAATGACTTTTCATTCAAGATTACCGTCTGCATTTGTGTCCACACGTCAACCTTGACATGGATGGATTCTGTTATTCTTTAAATTAAATAAAAAATGTTCATGTGTGCTTGATCAGTATTTCACACAATTACATTTAGCTCAATGTTTTGGAAAAGATTTTGGTTTAAGCTTCAGCATAGTCCTTTGTTGTAGCTGTTTCTCCATCTGTGCAGTCTTGGGGTTTTCTGAGAAGTTTTTAAAGTCCCTCTCTGATCAACCTTTAATCTATTGTAAAAGCGTTCCCAGTGGTCGTTTATTTATGATTATGCTGTTTTTTAACCAAATTCGTAAAATCTTATGTCACTGGTACAAGCTTTTTCAAACTGCCTTTTTTCATCTGTTCTTAATTCACAACAATTTGAATAAAGAAATACTCAGAGAGGTCATTTTAGCCTTAATTCTTTAGTGTAGGAATTTGACCTGGAAACCACATTTCCAACATATTGAGAGTAAAGTAGCCAAAAGCTTTGCAACAACAGTTAATAAAGTAGAGTATATTTTTAAATACCAATCATTGCATATATTGTATTGCTCATCAGCTATGTCATATCTAATGTACTATATTGAGGTATGTGAAAAATTATTTAAATAACACCAACACCAACAATGTTTACATCCATGCTTCAAAAACACGTAATAAGAATTTTTTTATATTGTGATCATACAAACAACCTTTTTTTAAAAATCAAAATTATTAAAACTACATGATTTAGTTAATTATTCCACTGCATAACTAATTTGCAAAGGTAGTAACATTACAGTACCTGTCAATATTTAAAAACTATTTACACAAAGGAAGGGTGATTATTATGTCAGGGGGATATGGTGTATTCAAACAACCACCAATCAGAACAATTTGAAAAAGTATGGGTCGGCGTGTAGAGTTATATTGTGGAACAACCTTGAGATGCATGTAAAGCAAAGCCCAGACATTAAACAATTTAAAGGAAAATTTATTGTCAACATATAACATAAGGAAAGGGACCACGAAACAAGAAATGGAATACATTTGGTTCTATGTAATAAAAATATAGGTAATATGTAATGCTTTAGACGTAGTGTAAATATTTGAACAGACAACAATGATGCAATAATTATGCATTTGTATTATATACCCTAACTTGTATTTTTGTAAGGAATTGTATCAAAGCAAGCTTAATTTTATTTATTTATGTGCTCCATCCTGAGTAAAATGCCACAATAAAATGTTAAAAATACCAAAAACATGATTTTAATTGGAGTAGGTTTTAAAGCCTTCTGTTTGCATATGTCGCTCTGCAATGTGCTCAGACAATATTTATCACTGCTGTTTCACTTACGACCTCAAGAGGGTGACATATACTTGGAAAAAACATCATACCGAGTATCACTTGTGTGTCACAGCAGGATCAGACCCATCTATTGCACAGAGTCAACAGTTTTTATATGTCTGCAGGTGGTTGGCCTTAAACCCCCAGATCTGTCAGACCAGCTGAGCAGAATAGAAATCTGTGCCTCAGGCATCTCTCAGGGAAGACAGTGAGACAAGAAGAAGCACATAGAAGCTTTGTATTGATTTTCAAAGTGAGTGGGAGGAGGACAGACTGCGGTGTCTCTCACCAGCCGCTTTGTGAGAAGTGTGAAAATCTTTGGGCCTCTCCGGAAGCTGGGGGATCATTCTGTCGCACGCCTAACAACATGTTGGAGAATCAATACAGTCAAATGAGAATCAATGGCTCCAGGTCAACATACATGTTCATTTTATGGATATGTACCCATTTGCACTGCATGGTCTCCAAAAAGACAATTGTTTTGTTCTTCTATAGTCATAAAATATTTTTGTTCTGTGAATGATTTTTTTTGTTGGGGACACATACTGCTTTGTGGGAAATTATTTGATGACAAAATGTATATTTTTACTCCTATGATCATCTTGTGTCTGTAACTCAATAATGCTGAGTTTTGTTGCTTTTTTTAAATTTTATTCCCTCCTACATGGGTGTAACAATTAGCTGATTAATCGATTTATTCCTGCGATCCAACCAGATCGATCTATATGAGGCCAGCTGTTAATCGGATCGAACTGACCTATTTCATTAAAAAAACAATCTTTTTGAATTGTGCAAAGACATCTGACCATACAGTGTGGTATAATGTTCAAGAATTATTTCTTTAGCATTGAACATGTGAAAGTGGGCTGAACTTTTTTTTAAGCTAAAAGGTGAATGGATTTGCCATTCATTTTTGTTTACTTGTTTGTTTAGTTTACACTTGATTTTCTTGCAAGAAATACAAGGAATCTGTAGAACTTCACCTGCACTGTTCAGCACCCAGGTGTTTATCTCTGAGTCACACTGGTTGAATTTTTGGCTAAAGATGTACTGGATCGTTCAAAATGAACCAATATCAACTAAGAATTGTGTCGTCAACCACAAATTAGTATGTGAATTGAATTGTTGTTCAAATGAATCGTCACACCCCTACAAACCCAACATGATCAACAGTCACAGACTGTTGTTGGCCATTATTCAAGAGCAGCCATGTTGGAGGTCAGGGGGAGAGTAACAATTCCCTCTTGGAAAACCGAACATCAACCACTTAGAGCTGAAATAATCCTTCCAGACCGAAGCTTACAGACATCTACATGTCTGAGTCCATGGCGCTTGGCCTCTGCTGCGACCTTGTTTGAGGCCTCAAATGGAGGGACAAGCCCTGGGAATCAGCTGTGCTTCCCGGGCCTGGGCGTACTCTCACAGCCGGCTTGAAGTGAACGCTCGCGCACACACACACACACACACTTCTTACCCTTCCCTCACTCGTTTTCTGTTTCTCCCTCACACTCCCCGGAGTGGCAGTTATTGAACTGTGACAAACAAGCTGTGTCAGACCAGCCCCCCCTACCTGGGGGATTGGCTAAATGACCTTTCCATTACCCAACCACTGCTGTATTCCCCCTTCACAGATAGAGTTACCCACTCAGCCGCGCTGCCCATTTGCTGAGACCAGTGTCACCATTGCTTCCATTTGCCACTTCATCCTGCTCTCCATACATTCATTCTGCTCTCTATTTCCTTTCATTTCACTTCATTCATTTCAAGCTAGCTGGTCAGTTCAACCATAACACAATGTTTATATTGATTGTCGTGTCTGTAATGCCCTTGTTGTTGACTGCCTGAAACATCTGGGCTGCTTGGGTTTGTGCACATGTGGGAGGTATCTGAGCGCCTCGGTGTGCATCTGAACCTCTGGCCTGCGTTGCGTGTGACTTATCTGGTTTTCACACTTTTTCTACCCTCCATTCTTGCTAATCCCCTGTTGACCGCAGACACCAGCCCTGAATCTCACCAAATACTTTAAGGCACAAGTCTGAGGAGAGGAGAAGGAGGGGTGAGATTAAAAGTGGATGGTAGAGTGGGAAGAGAGAATTCGGAGAGGGTGGGGAAAAAAGGCAAAATAAAAAAGGTGAAGCAAAGAGGAAAGACAACAAGGAGTGGAAGGGACTGAGGAAAAAACAAGAAAGAAAATAAGCAAAAAACGGGGATTTTGTAGACGAACAAAACAGTTTAAAAATTCCCGCAATGGGAATGCAGTGAAGAGAGTCCTTGGCCACATTACTGGGAACCTGTTGGAGAGTTGACAGATGGAGGACTAATGATGTGTAGGCACAAGGGCAGGGCCTAAAGTTGCAAGTGAGACAATGAGCGGAGCTTGTCATAATACGGCTGAAAACGGAACAGCTGAAGGAGGTGGAGGAGAAGGAAACAGAGGAGCAGGAGGACAGGAGAGTCAGGGCTCACAAACAAAACACGACAAGCTGGGGGCCCTTCTCACAGTTGACCTCAGTCTGGCTTTGAATGAAACATTTATTAACTGCTTTAATCCTCAGGGCTGCAGCGCAGAACTCCAGCTTCAATCCGCTGGATCCTCATGTGTCTGTTATTCCCTGATGGGCTTCCTCTGGACTCTGGGATGAACGCAGCAGGAGAACACGTGTGTGCACACACACATGGCTAATATCCATGTTTGTATAGATTTCCCTCCCTTCATATAAATATTTGATTAGCACAGATGTCACATAATGGGATCATAGGGTTCCTTCTGTCTTTTTGATCGCTAAAAAATGGATTTTGACTACAATTATTGATGTCAGGGGGAAAAAAAACTGTCTTTGTGAATCTGTTTAGAGTTTTTTTTTTTTGTATTTAAATATTCAAACATCTTAGATGAGGTGTTCCAAACCCCAGGTCTTCCTCTTCTATATCCCACAAAATGAATAGGATAGTAATAATCTTTGCCAGCCCAACTGTCCTCTGTTCTCACCTTAGTTTTCCCACCTCCACTCCTTTGCTGATGTCATCATCTTCTCCTCTCTTCTTCTCTTCCTTGAGCTTTTTCTTTCTCTCGCACTCCTCAGTTCCTCACACTCTTTCTCACTTCACTCCCTGCATGTTTCTATTCCTGTTAGTCTCTCCGGACACAGCGCCTTAAACCCCCCAGCGGTGCTTGTTTGTGCACACAGATGAGAGATCTTGTGCATACCTGTACGAGGGCTTCTGCTGTGTGCATGGATCCCTGTGTGTGTGCGGAAAAGACCCGGGGTGGGGGGCTGTGAATTTGCTAAGTGGTCTCATCCATCTTAGACAGGGCAGAGATTCTGCTTGACTTCACACCTCTGAATCTGTGCACAAGGGGAGTGCGAATCTGCACAGATGGGGGGCAGCACACCCAGTCAGTCCGTCTGGAGTTCATCTCCTACTTTTGCTCAGATATTCTGTGACTTCAAAGAGCACAAATGGATTTTTTTAGGTGTGTGTGCAGTACTGTGTCTACACAGTGCAAGATAATGGATTGTGTGTGTGTGTGAGTGCGTGCATGCGCCTGCCCATACTCAGCATTGTTTGCGTTGAGCAGTTTTAAAGGGCCATAAAAAGAAAAGCTTCCAGTATTTGCGAAACTGATAAAAGGTCTCAGGTTTGTTGTCTTTGGCTTTGAGTGTGTGCATTTCGCATTAAGGTGTGAGCTGCTAAGTGAAGAAGTGAAACAAAACAATTTCAAATGCTCAAAATAGGCAAAAAGGAAATCCATCTATCTGTGCAAAAATGAATTCGGCTGAAATTCAGAGCAGAACAATTATAAGAAAAGTAAAGAAAAGTGCTGATAGTTGCGAGAGAGAAGTAGACAGGAAGTCGGTGCTTTTGGTCACCGGTATTACCAAGATATCTTGAGAAACCCTCATTTTGAAATGCTAAGATTAAGCCCTCAGTTTCCCATTTTTACTTCAAAAAATCTTTTTGATGCTTAAAATATGGTTGGTTTTTTTATTTGTTTCAAACATATTCTAAAAACAACAATAAATACATTTATACAATGCTGATGAATGCAGCCAGTCTTTCAAAAGAGCCTCTATTTGACAGAATAATAAAAGATGTTTGAAAGGGAGAAACAGAAACTGAAGCTGAGTTAAGCTTACTCCCTTCTACTGATTCATCTATATATAAAATATTGATATTAATAAAATCCTTGTCTATCTGAAGATTTATCGATCATCGACATGTCATTGTCACTTCATAAATAAATACCCAGACATTCATTACAAACATTTTGGGGATCAGACACTAACATAAAGTGACCATATGACATTTTTTTCATGGAGATTTTTTATGTTAAAACTGAAAATCATTTCTTTGTATTTATTTTGAAATTGACAAATATTTGGAAAATATATTTTAGTGTAATTTGTTCCACAGTTTTACTGTGGTTACTGTACTACAGAATCTTTTTAATGTCAAAAAATGTCATTTTTTTAATGTGTTCCCCTTTATCTGGATCCTCCTTCTTGTTCAAAAACATTAACAGTTATCATTTCTGCCTCTGTGGCATTTTTGTTTTTGTGATTAACTGTTTTAATTTGTTGTTTTACAAAAACAAAGATTACACAATTAGAATAAATAGATAAAAATACAAAGAGATAACTGAAATGTATATGCTTTCAACCTAATAGCTTAAATTAAGTTTCAATTTCAAAGAAGCATTTTTTCAGGATTTATGTGACAATGAAGCAAAAACTAAAAGAAAACTGACCTCATTTTTAAAGTACTTTTTTTAAATATTTAGTTTGGAAGTTAAAATTCATTTCCTTCCATATTTTTTCTACATTGATTATTAATTGTATAATAATCAACAATTATAACCAGAAATGTTTTCAAGTACTTCCAATGATCGTACACACTATTACAGTGAATCTAAAATTTGCTCCTGTGGTCATGTAGAACAGCAGGTGGGGCTGTTGAGTTTCCATAGATACCTGGTAGAGTTGCAGGCCTCATCCGTCTCCATCCATGAACTGTGTTGTTTGTTCAGTAGATAGTAAGGCCTTCTCTGCAGCTCAACCCTCGCACCGCAACAACGTGTAAAGACAGCGCTGCTGCGTTCTGATGGGACTGGAATTTGACAGGAAAAAAAAGTCACAATTTTACATTTTACTTGAAATAATGGACCTTAGTTGATCAATTCTTTTTCACCCATTACTCAACAATAACAGAAGTTAAACATTTTTAGCTAGTTTACGAGGTTGTTTTAATTAAATGATGACAGATTGTTATAATTTATCATTTTTAATTTTTTTATTTTACACAATTCGATTTTACTAAAATAAATAAAAACAAAAGTTTCCAATGGTTTTACAATAAATCCGTTGTCATGCATGCATGTATTTTTATCTATATATTTTTTTGCATCTCTTAATTGTTGATATTTGACATTCTCAAAAGAACACCTAATGCTTCATAAACTATATAGCTGTCAGGAGCAAAAAAAACAAACAAAAAAAAAACTTTTACTTGAATTTATCTCCTTTATGTTACACTTCTTCTCAGATGTTTTATTAAAGAAGTGAAAAGTGCTGCACTTTTTTTTTTTTTTTTTTTTAATTTACAAGTAAAGACAGAAGCAGGTGTTAATAAGATGATGTTCGGCTTTGTTGTACTCTGCTTCAGTGGTTCCCTTTATGTTATCCTTTACCAGGTTTGTCAAGCAAACAAAATAGATAACTGAGCCGCGTGTTAATAATTCACGTCAGGGCAGCATGCAAGGTTGTATCTTGTCTATGTGCTGGCATTTGTGTGATGAAGTTGTTTGTAGAACTACAGAGCTGAAAAATTTACAAATCATCATCTCAGAATAACTGTTTTAATTGTGTCCATGCAGGACAACAGTAAAGCATTCCGAGTTGTGTGATAATAGCTTACATCCCTGAAATCACTTAAATATGATGTTTTGTATTTACCCGAGTATTGACGGTTTTAATAGGACAGTTCTAGTCTGTGACTATATTACTTAAAAAAGAGAAAAACAGAATTTTGCAAAAATAGAAAAGATACTTTAAAAAATTATTTGAGTCGATTATTATATTTGGTAATGCAGTTTTTTGGAGTTTTTTGATCGTGTTACTGACAAATTAAAGTGCGATCTTCCAGGAATAATGTGGTTTTTCTTTGAACAATGGAAAAACATTCTTAAATATTGATATATTTCACGCCACAGCTTGAGAGCGGCTCCATTCAGTCCCATCAGTTTATGTCGGCAGGCCCTGGTCTTGCAGTTACAGTGGTGTTGTGCTATGCGGTGGTGGGCATGATTATCGACCAGTGTGTCATGCAGGATAAGGCCCGGTGTGCCTCTGTTGACTGCTTTGCGGTCAGCACTGCAGGGAGCAGGGTTGTGGTTAGCCTACAGACAGCTAGGCTGTGTAAGAAGATCAGTGTGTGTGTCCGTGTGTGTTTGTCTTCTGCTGCCACTGTCCCCTTGATGGTTTGCATCTTCACAGTTGCATTTTCTCATTGCTTAGATACAACTTTTTGGATGTATTTCTTTGTTCTTTGGGTAATATCTTTGCATTGATCACATCTATCTGTAAAAAGGATATTTTTCTTTCACTGTCAAGCCTATACAAGTTACTTGAAGGACTGAAAGAAGCCACCAGCTGCTTAAAGAATCCTTGCTTCCAACCAATCGCCATATTCTGCACACTGATAGACAAACATTTTGTCTTTTTTGCCATATTTTCACGATACTGTACTACTTCTTACTCTTAAACTCAAAGTCCAGGAAGCATACAGCACAGTCACTGACCACAGTCAGTGTGTGTGCCTCAGTTGGACCCTGTGGCTGAAGCTAATGGAAGGTTCTCACAAATGGCTTTAGTTTTGCACTGGAGAGTCAGGAGAGTGGTCTTTGCCATGCTCTGATTCTCCCCCGACTCAGTGATAGCTCCAGAGAGCTTCATCAATTCTTCATGGAGCCGAGCGCTAAACACAAACAATATCTGACGGAGGTTTGCCACAGGCATGCTCAGAGCGCCCCAAACCACCTCTTTTGCTGTCCTCTCTCTGCATGTTGTGCAAGCTTGAGCAGTTTCAGTACACTTGTGGTGGAATGGGGACAACTTATTTAACATCAAGCCAATAGTTTTGATATGATGTATGTAAGTCTGCCTGTGTCTGAGTCTTGTCATGACAGTCTGGAGCTCTTCTTTGCGGTTTTGTTGGTGCTATAAAACTTTTACAAGCAGCTCGGCTATTCTGTTACTTGAAAATGAATGGTGGCTAAATCTGCATGTCCTCACCTTTCAAATAAACCGCTAGATAAAAGATGTGGAAGAAAAAAAACCTTCATGCATGAGTTTTACGGGACAATCATTGCGGAACACACAATTCTTCTAGAAGTTTGAAGAATAAATATCAAGCTGGTTTATTCTAAAATAAATCTGATATGATTGGAAATGTTTTCTTCTCTGTTGAATCCTAATCCTTAGTTATTGTTTTCTGGTTCTATGTGATCATCGTTTAACTTCAGGTTGATCTTCTTTTGTTTATATCAGCATCAGCAGTCGGCATTAGCTCAGTTCTGCTTCTATGCGTATATCTTCCACCGACATGCACATCATGATTAATGAATTTGTTTGAATAACACTGAGACCCTTTCAACCCAGAGTGTGAATGTCTAATTAGTTTTTATCAAGACTGTCTGTGACTGCATCTTGATTTATGTCACTTCATCCATTAAACGATGCAAGGCAGTTATTGCTGTCTTGTCAAAGAACACTATTTGCTCCATTTGTTCCAAAATGGCTGCGGGCCTGTCGGTCGCAGGATTCATCTATATTCCTTCCAAGTTAAGCAAAAGTGACATCTGCTTCTGTGTTTTCAGGGCATTACCTCATGAACAACATGTCTTTCACCCTCACCAATAATAAATAGCATCATTCCCACAGCCGTCTCAGGGTAAAAGATAGTAACAGTATTGATTTTAAGTCTCCCGTGTTGATTTCACTCATCTGTCTTGGCGGCTGATGGCTGAGGAATGTAGGGAGATCTGGCGTGTGGCTCATCTGAACAAAAAAAAACCAAAAAAGTCTTTGTGTTACCAGCATACATTATTTTCGACCACTTACAGACTCAGTTACACCAGATCAAAAGCTCACATATGTTTAAAGAGCGACAAAAAAAAAATGCTTTCAGAGGATTTTTTCAACATATGTGTATTGGAACATGAGAAAATATAGAAGCTATAACATTAATCTGGTCTTTTACGGAGACCATCTGAATACCTAATGGACAAAATATCGTGCCTTCTGCTCAGTTGCTGCCAAGTCCCTCATTTATTACTTGATGAGTGTTCACCGGCACGGCCCTCATCCCACCGTTAACCAGTATCCATAATAAGCAGCAGTTAGGGGGCAGACATCTTTCACCAGTCCACTTGTCATTAACTAAAAGCATTGTGGAGCTTTACTCCCAATTACCACTCCTCTCAGCTCACACAAATCACACATAGTCGACTTTCATGAGCTGCAGTCCTATCTGATTTTCCTCCGTCAGCCCTACTCTGCAGTAAACTTATTCCACCTGCGTGTCCCATGGAGGCAGCATCATTCAGTGAAGTAATTTTACCTTCTCGCTTGCTCCCACCTTTGTATTTAGTTTAAACGGTTCTTTGATCGCAGGAGCTTCACACAACAGAGACCCCATCGTTTAAGTTGTTATGATCTTTTAATGATCTACTATTACTGTATCGTTATCCTAAAAGCCGGCTGTGACTGCTGTGGGCTCTCACTTTGATATCGCTTTCATTAAGAGGTAGCCCAGATCATTTGTAAAGGCATTTAAGTCATTTGTTGAGAGTGTGTGAATGTGTTTGTGAATCTGCGTGTCTATAAAGCAGACTAGCTGAGGTGCAGTGTATTTTTATCTGGACCATCGATCTGTTGCAGCCTCTCCTCCTCTACTCCTGGGTGAGAAGAGTTGACCTTCACTGTGGGAGGTATCGGTGAGCCATGTGACCTCTGCCTCGGCACAACTTGCTAATGCACACAAAGCCAGGCACGCCTGCTCACACGTGCGAAAACGAACTAATGAAAATCACAGAACACCACGGTAAAAAAGGGTAAAATTCCACTTCCAACTCTGCCTCTGCTGTGACTGATCATGAAGGAGAGCTTGTCGTATTCGTTCTTTCTTCTTTCCCATCCACACACACACACACACACACACAGGCACACACACACACACACACACACACACACACACACACACACACAGGCACACACAGGCACACAAGATTTCTGTTGCCTTTGTTTGTCGTCAGCACCTTCTCAGGTGGTTAAGGTTTCGCCTTCTCTGGAACCAGCCGAGCGCTGCGAGGGGGTCTGTCTGTGTGCGTTTGTGAGGCACAGTGTGTGTAAGGTATTGCGTGTCTAAGTGTGTGTGTGTTGAGGAGAAGGTGAAGAGCTCAGTAGCTGCAGGGCCTTGTATTGATGTCCGCTGCCTCCCCCAGGGCCCGACTCTGTGGGATAGTGTGTCAGTAGGACAAAGCCATGGCGCCATCCGTCCTGCTCAACGGGCCAGTAACTAGAATTAATTACAAACCAATCGAATCTGCTGCAGCCAATTGGTAAACTAATTGGTAATTTCAGCTGCCCATCCAGTCACGGATGGGCATCTCACTGTGGTCGCTGGTGTTCTGAGTGAAAGCCCCTAAGATGGATTTTAGTCATTTGTGGCCAGATAAAGTAGACCCAACTCAGAGCTGTGACGTGACAGTGACTGAAACCTCCAAGGACCACAGTGATTCCCATGGATTAGAGTTTACTTTTCCTACATCGGTGGGTCACAATCTTCTTAATGAAGTACGTCTTACATAGTAGTGAATGCTAATTGCCTAATTGGATATCTTTTTCAGTGTTTCTGGATCTGTGTTCCCCCGGGATTTCATTTCATTTAATTTCAGTTTACTTCCATGGCACAGACTCACAACACTCTTCCATTTCCACTAAACGTGTCTCAGGTCACGTTACAGCTAACAAACCAGATTCAAAAAAAGAAAATGAAATTCCAGCTCAAAAGAATCACACTGACTAAAGTTAAGTCCAATTGTTTCTGAATTTCTACAATTTTAGGGTGCAAAAACAAATATTAAGGAAACATACAGTTTTTATAGCCACTGAAAGATGCTCACAAGTCACTTTTTGTAAGTTCAATTTTCAAGTAATATTGCAAATTATTGTCACAGATTATCTCAGAAACAACAAATAGGGCTGGATCAGTGTTTCCACATTCACAAAAATAAAACTTTGTTTTTGACACAAATAGATTTTGAGTGAAAAAAAAAAGAAAAAATAATTTAACATTCAGTCACAAGTTTCAAACCTTTTATTTCAAGTCAGGTCTCAGGTCCCTGCATAGTTGCCTAATAAACCCGCGTGGTTTCATCATGTGTATCATATTTACATATCTAACTCTCTAAATTCATTTTTTATATATATATATATATATATATATATATATATATATATATATATATATATATATATATATATATATATATTTAATTCAGTCTTGAAAAACAGCTCAACCTGTTATCCTTACTCCATTTCACCTTTAAAGTTTTGTCATAACGTTCTAAAAATAAAGTTACCAACGTTTATTACATGTCCATAACATTTGCATGTAAAAAAAAAAGAATTCTGCTATTATCATGTGTGTCCTTCAAAATTTCTTGTAGATTCCATGAGTTCACTGAACAAAATTAATAAAAAAAACAAGGGGGTTTGTGTTGCATTAAAAAAAAAATACAGATTTGACTATGGATTTGTCTTCCGGCAAGTAGGAACTTAACTCCTATTTGAGATGTAGAACTTGAAATCAGGTTTATTTTTCTATCACTTCCATCTTTAAATGTTTAAGCTTTACATGCCTTAACATATTGTTGTTTGTATTTCTCTCTTTTTTTGGCATTTATGGCAGCAGATACAAACAGCAGTAGTTCACCAGCTGTCATGCCTTTGTGACCATTGAACTTGAAAGCAGATCCTTGACACTGAAACTCCAGTAGACATTTTTAATAACATTTCTGTTTTTTTATATTAGCAGTTAAAATATATTTTTTAACTGGGCAGACTCAAACCAGCTTGGTGACCTTTTATTTAAACAGAAAGAGGTGGTCTGGGCATGCTTCAGTGGACCATGTCTGCCTCACTCTCCAGTTGTCTGTATTGCAGAAGTGGTGGACCATAGAGGTTAAGGCCTGCCCTGATGTGGCCCTGTTGATAGACGACACTATAAGCCATTACTCCCACTCCTTCCTTGACTCCCTTGGTCTGGTATTTTCCAGCACCCTTCTGGAATGAGCGTTGCTCCCTTTACAAAACTTTTTTTTAAGGTGAATTCATTAACATCGTATTTTGGGAGAACATTCTTTTCCACCTGTGGACTGCTTTTGCTGATGCAGCTTATTGCCTTAATGTCATCCCAGCTATTGACTTGCAAAGAAAAGTCCTCAAAAGGACAGTTGCATGTTTTTTCAGCGAGCCGTCAACATGTCTGGCTTCTGCAGTTTGGGAGGAAGTGCATGAGAGAGGATGAAAGGCATGTCAAGGTGCCAGGTTTCTGAATGAACATCAATCTCTCAATTAGGCCTGAAATAACCTGGCCTGCCCTGACACTTCCTGTCTGCCTGAGCATGAGCGAGAGAGAGGAGTGGGAGGAAGGAAAAGGGAAAGTGTGAGGGATGAAAAATGAAACTGAATGCAGAAAAGCAGAGACATGATCCTGTCAGGGAGATGGAGAAGTGAATTTAAACTATGAGTGGCTTTGTCTGCTTCTAGAAAGCAATTTTAACTTTCTTTATCTTAATGGAACCAGATAAACAAATACCCTATTAAAAAAACAATGTTTGTTTTTTTAATTTGGTTCCTCAGGTACACTTATAGGTCCCTGTTGTTTCTACTTTTTTGCTCCTTGCTGCTTCCACGTCTATATACCTTTGCACGCACATAAATAACAAAAAAAAAACAAAAAACAAAACTTTCCAGATCAACGCCTATCGCCCTTTTGGCTCTAAGGAAAAAAACTCAACGTAATTACTGGGTGTAACACAAACCCTTGGATCACACATAATTTAATTTTAATTCAATTCAGTCTATTTTGGAAGAGTGAGGTTATGACAAAAGACATCTCTTGCAATGAGGAAGGGCTTCAGATGCAAAGTGTATTAGCTGTTACTTTATGGTTTTAACTAGTTCATATTACATACAGTTTTTGCTTATTTTTTATCGTTTTGTGGCTCTCTGTTGTCATTCC
Source organism: Oryzias celebensis (assembly GCA_014656515.1). Classification (NCBI taxonomy): domain Eukaryota; kingdom Metazoa; phylum Chordata; class Actinopteri; order Beloniformes; family Adrianichthyidae; genus Oryzias; species Oryzias celebensis. The sequence goes on from BNCR01000003.1 coordinate 10,350,228, forward strand.
CTTCTACCTTGTTCTAATTCCGTTTTTCATCCACGATTACTTTTCTGATTATTTATTAAAAAAAAAAAAAAAACTCACTTCATCCAAACAAAAAGTATTTGCTTTACCATAACTTTTCACTTTAGATTCTTCGCAGAAAATCTCTGAATAAATATAAAGGCTTTATCATGCTTTGGCTTCCAGATTAAAGCCCATTTAAATGTTATAAATATGGAGCTTGGTGGAGTTTATTAAGAAACTAGAGGGGGCTTTAATGCTTTATTTCCATTCATGATAACTTAATGTGTACATGATTTTGTTCTCTGTTGTTTACATTTTTATAAAAATTCATGGAGTAGTGGAGTTGTTTTGATCGACAGGTGGATGAACCCAGTGGCGAACTAAATACATTCTCACTTTTAACTCAATTGGTCACATAACCACACTTTTTTGTCTAATTTTTTGGTATTCAAAGATACTTGAACACTATTATGAATTTAAAATCTGTAAACCTGTGCATTTATTGTAACATTAAAAGTCCCACTCCAATTCTTTTGATCTATTGTAAAATCAATCCTGGTAGTCTTTCAATTATGATTATTCTGATTTTAGTCCAAAAAAAAAAGTCCTTTTTTAGGACAGTTTCTGCAGAGTGGCAGGAGTTCATTTGAAATTTGCCTCTGAGCGAGACTTTTGACCCTGACTAATCCTTAGCTCATTTGCCTTCTCTCCCTCTAGCTTGTAGCCCCTCACACTCCCAAACTAACATTACTGGTGCAACAAAAAGGGTGAGAAATATCAGAGCTATCCAGCGTACCGTTTATAGCCAGATGGAAGCACAGACAGAGAAAACTAAGACGTTCATGGATCTATTTGTCTGCAATTGGATGCTTCAGAATTATGGTAGAGACAGGAGACTTTGTCCTGTCCATGACAGCTGCTGCATAACAAACCCGATGCTGCCAGAATATTTGCACTATACTTATCAGACATGTTTGCCCACTTCTGACACCATTGCTTTAAGTAGACCAAGCAGGTAAAAAAGAAATCAGAAAACCAAAGTAAACAACCCACTTCCAACTGCTGCTGGGAAAATTCATTAATTTTGTCTCATAGAACGGGGGAAGACCTCTTGACGCCAAAGCCTTCTTATAGTGTCAGGAACTCTCCTTCTAACTTTCCTCCAGCCAATCACAACAGAACATTAGAAAGAGAGAACCTGCAAATGATAATGACAAATCAGATACTTTGAAACAAGACAGGAAAATCTAAAATGTGAAGAAACAGAATACAAGATAACAATTCTTTTAAATTTAAGCATTGAGACTCAAACAGAAAGGAAACAAAAATACAAAACACTTTGCATCCTCCTCATAGTCACAAACCTCAGGTTTTTCAAACCAGTTTTTTTCTGCGTCTGATCCATGACGATTTGTATAAAGAAAACTCAAAAATACAGTTTTAATCATAAATTATTTTCTACATGTCCTCCATCACAAGAAACACTACAAGTACAAGTGCTACAAGTATGTTAAAAACTCACCAAAAACACAATTGTTTTGGAGTGGATCTTTAGGGATGTTGCCCCATATAAGAAGACCACACATATTTACCACCTATTAAAAAAAATTAAAAGCGAGAGTTTATACTATCATGTTTACTTCATCAGCTCTGACTATATCGCTTTTGATCAGGAAAACTCACTTCCCATGTCCTGGCCAACAGTGATATTTTTTTTTTTTTAAACTTGATCCTGTTCCACTTCTCTCCACACATAAAAAGGACCAAATTGGAAATGTAAAATCAGAATTTAAGCAGTCTAGGTTTTAGCTACAACTGTCAAACCAAACTGGTGCAGCTTCCTCACAGACGACTGCAGTTTTATTAGTTTGAATGTATGTTAAAGTTCAGATTTATTCCCACCTGAAGTTTTTTTCTTCAACAGATGGAAAGCGACAGAAAGGAAACCATCTTTTCTTTGCAGATTTGTTGAAAACTGTAAATGCCGTCCTTTGTTTCAGCGCTTTTATTCTTTAAAGTAGACAACAAAAATTTTACATGCGCACTTCATCATGATATCATCCTGCAGGACAGCGAGGTCCCTGTACCACTCACCATGTCAAGACTGAATCTGAACAGAAGAAGAAAAGAGGAAGAAAAAAAAAAAACACTCACATAAACACGACCCCTGTAACTTCCATCATAAACACCGCTGGTCAATGGGCAAAGCAGTATTTCAAGGTAATCCACCAGTTTATTGGCTTAAACAGAATGACCAGTACACCCATAAATTGATTAAAGCATAAAAGTGCAGGCTTTTAAGTAGGCACTCCCTCCCCCAATTTGTGCTTTTAGCACAGACCATACATTGATTGCCTTACTAGTACTTTGCATGGGTTCTAGCCTTTTTGTTTCCCATAAGGGGAATAACTCAGTTTACTGATGTAGAAATGTATTTTACATGAGCTAGTTTACAGTATCGCAAAGAGTTCCAGAGAATAAAAGCAGTAGGAGGGCGGCCCACTCACCATTACAGACAAAGCCCGTGTTTTTTTAAAGTATGTTATTAATAACAGCCTTTCAAAGAGAAATCTACTTTGGAAAAATATGACTTTTGTGTCTTTGATCTTTAAATGTCAATGTGAACAACTCTTTCCCACAGTTGGAGACAAGTTGTCGGAAATCAGGCACATCATGAACCCATCTGATTTACGACGTTCACAGACTCAGGAAAGTCTGACCTGACCTCTAGTAAATTTCACAAAATTAGCACCAAAGGCAAAATGGTTTCTGGGTGACTTTCAGATCACACGTTGGAGTTTCTGGTTTCGAAAGAGTTAAGGTCTCAAATCCAAATTGTCTCACCCCAGCTTAATGTATAAATTTAGTTTTAGGGTGGGTTTTCTTAGAGTAGCACTGAGACCAAGACTTTCCACCAATTAGGTTAACCCTGCTGATCTGTGCAGGATAAACAGGAATCGCAAACCACATTAGAGGCACATTGCCTTCTCAGATGCCTGGTCCGCACTGTTAGGATCTCCTAGTTAGGCCAGTGGAGCAAGATGGATGATCAATGGCTTGCCTGAAAATCATTCTTTTAATCTGATTTGTAGGGATTTTCTCTCCTTCTGCAACGGAAATGACGGATGGTTGAGAGAAAACTGTGGTGGGAGTCTGCTGAAACATTGGTTCAATATGGACATTATTCTGAAACCTGACACTGCAGGAAATAGATATTGATCATGATGACCATTTACTCACTCTGTGGCTACAGAGGAGGCAAAGTGAGACCTACCAAGGAGTGCAAAGATGGCATCATGGCTCACAGGAAAGATTTATGCTGTTTTCCACCAAAGAATGACAGGAATGGCTTTGTTTTACACTTCAGTGTCTTTAGCAAAAAAAAAAAAAAAAAAAAGGGAAAAAACTGAACATAGTCATTATACCAGATGATGTTGCTTCACATAGCTTCTATCACTTTTGAATGGAGGGTGTCAAAAGGTAAACAGCCCAAGTGTTTTAAAAATTGTTTAATCTTCTTATCATTTGGATAACGAGAGTAACCCTTTAATAAGAATTTAATGTCTCTTAGAAGTGTTTAAAAATTATTTTTTGTCAATATTGTTTCCAAATATAAAAACTGATAAAACATGACTAAAAATTTGTGCTTTTATTACAATGTTAAAAAAACAGAAGATTTCTGTATAAATACATTTAGAAAACTGAATTTTATTTGGCTTGATCTAAAAAAGACAAACAGACCCATGTATGTCTACAGAGCTCTGATTTCGCTCTCCTTTCTTTATTTATGCTACTCTAATGTTGACTTAGGCTTGTGAGGTGCTATAAGCTAGTGGGAGTGAGTCTAAACAAAGGAATGCTGGGAAATTAGCTGAGATAAATTTTGCGCCAGCAGTCCTCAAAGGCAAATTTCTCATCAACTACTGCTGATGCGCAGAAAGACTGTCTTAAAAAACTACACATGCTTTTTGATTTTGGCTAAAAACTGCAGTTATAATTAAAAAGGAATAATTTGACAATAGAAAAAAATATATATAGTTGGAGTGGAACTTTAAAGAGGGCACACAACGAAGGTCGTTTTTCTATACATAGATACATGCATATTTGGCACTTGGACTCTACATTATTTAGATCCCTGAAATGTATTTTTGCTTGACTCTGGAACAGAGCTTTCAGGTATTGCTGGCGTTATCGTTTTTTAACATACCTGTGACATTGAAAAATTCATTGGTACATCCAGATGCATCAACAAGTCATGCATGCAAATAGGACAGACTAATGTCCTCTCAGAATGACTGTTAGTCATGATAACGGTCAACTCTTTTAGGTGGTTTTGCGTCACAAAGTAGGGCTCTCATGCAATAATAATTGTGCGCTGTGGGTCCTCCACTGTTCTTTGGTCTCTCATTTGCTTTAGGCATAATCCTCAATTTGCTCCCATAAGTCACTTCTTTTGGCTGCTGCTGCGTACATTCAAATGTAAGTGAGATAACATTTCCATCAGTTTGATGCGGGGAATTCCATCAGCATTGATCAGGAGAGCGCAGGAGCGGGGTGAGGGCATGGAATTCAAGAAGAATAATCTCAGTCAGCCCGGTATCTTTCAGATACATCGGCTTGAAGGCGAGTGATGTGTGACGAAGGGCAGAATATCAGATTGTGCGTGCGAGAGCGCACAAAGATCAATGCGGTATGAGAAAGGAGAAGAGCATTTCTTCTGTTTGGGTTGATGATCAGGCTTTCAGATTTTTTTGAAAGTTGAGAATGAGTGGACTCAAGGGCATGTCTGCATGGAGTTTCCCAAGAGTGGACTTTAACTTTTTAGGACATTTTCTTTTTCTTTTCATTCATAAGAATTTTCAAAAACTTCAGTGAGGAAAATTTTGATTTAAATAAACAAAAGAAAAACAAAAAAAATCCCAAACAGGTTTTCTAAAGGCTCAGATTCTGGTATTATTACTTATGCCATTCATTTGAAATTTTACATTAGATAAAATTTAAAAAAAAACAGAAGGAAGAAAAACGTTTTTTCTCAAAAAAGAACACTATTTTTTTTAAACTCTTGCTTTTAAAGTACAGTAAAAAAAGTGCTCAAGCAAACATTAATCAACTATAATATGAGTAGTGAAATAAAAAAGGAGAGTAAAAAGTTTATTGTATGTCCAAAATTAAAAAAACAAGTTTAGTTTACAATTTATATTTTTTGTGGTAAAAATAAGAGCAGGCCTGATGTGTTGAACAATAGTTTAATGCAGCTGAGTAAGAATATTGAAATTAAATGTAAAAAAACATGTTTATACTACAACTAATTTTGGCAGTACATTTTCTAAACGTTCCTCAAATAAAGACAAACGAGAGAAAATAACTCTTTACTTATAATCTTTTCTTAGTAACAACAATAAATTAAACACAAATAAAATTACATTTGTCATATTTATACATCTGATAAACAAAATGTTTTGTATTATTTGTAAAATGTGGAGAAAGACGTTGACAATTTCACTCCTTTAGACATAATACATTCACTGTCTCACTTTAGGTAAAAAAAAGAATGGTGATATAAACTAGAATATTGTGGTATTTCATTCTAATCATTACAGCGACATAACCAAACTTTTGTTCATATTTCCTGAGCTGCTCATTTACACTTTGAGTTCCCTCAAATTTAAATAAACATAAAAGATCACAGCCGGCAGTATGTATAGTAACAATAAAGTGTTTTTAAACAGTTTTGTCTCTGCAGAAAGCGTGTATTTAAGTGAGTCAAAATGCTTTTCTTAAAAAAAAGAAAAAAAAAAGCTTCATCATTCTTCATGGCAGAAAGCCTCTGTCGTGGTGGTTGCATGAACACATCTAATCTGCAAAGGTGATAAAATGCTGACAGCCAGGTAGTGAAAAAGGCTGAGAAGCTACAGAATGAGTCATTTTTTAAAGTTACGCAGCTCTTTTAAGCATTACTGAGAAAAGATGTTTATAAAACATTCTATTCATAAAAGAAAACATTTACTAAAGACATTACAATATTTAGTTTTAAGTAAATCTTGGGGTAATAACATTTGTAAAAGAATGATTTTGGACATAACAAAAGGTTCAGATTTGATTCCTATTTTAGTTAAAGCATCGTGGCAGAGATGAACATCTGGAACTCCTGAAAAACTAAACTTTACAAAACTCATTCCAGAGTTTCTCAAAGTTCTCAGTTTAATAATAGTTCCAGACTTAATTTGTGAACCAAAAAATAAACGGAATGGAACAAGTTTTTTTATGAACTTATGGGACAAATTAAATTTAATCAATGATAAAATCTAAAATATCTGTTAATTGAAGTCTTACAGTTTGATTAAATATACATAAGAAAACATCCGAGTGGCTTCACCATTGTTCTCTTGACACAACATTGCTGAGATATTTTTGTCAGATGGAGAGAGCTCAGTGTTGAGGCTGCGTGGGGGTTGAGTTCAGTCCCACAGGAGACTGTGACGCCTAAACAAATTCGATAACCTAACCTTGTTACCCCCAAGTCGCATAGTACCGTCCCCCATATTACCCCCTCCCAATTCAAAACAATAGCTTAGGCAGACAGGCAAGACAAGTTGTGCATAATTTACAAAATGATGTGCACGCCTGCTGACACACTGAAAGCCACAAGTGCATGCATGCTCGTGCACATGGGGGGGATAATGAATAAGTGGCTGTGAATGGATGGCTATGTGCACTTAGTGCAGTGAGCCTCAGTCACGGATGATGAATTAACAGTAGCTGGTAGAAGAAGCTGACAGGCCCTGGATCACCAGGAAAGGACAGGGCAGGAGAAAAATGAAGAGGAAAGTACTCACTACTGTGCAGTGTGGGACAGCTGAGGAGACAACACAATCGTAGAGAAAGATGCAGGGTAGAGGAGTGAGGACGACTCCACAGGGAAGGTGATGAAGCATGCAGCTCAGGTTTCCTGTCTCTGATGTAAGGCCAGCCTGGATCGATGGCTCCACTGGGGCTCGGCCAACGCACTCCAACCTGCACGCTCTCTACAACTCTCGCTCTCACCCTCTTTTGTCTCAGTGTTTATCTCTTTTTCGTTGTTCTTAATTGGAGGGCTCAATTCTTCCCTTCACTCTTTAACTGCACCAGCTTTTTTCTGTATCTTTTAGAACTGGAACTCTAACAAAGACTTTATCACATCAGGAAATATATCATCTTTGATGCAATTCCTGTTTTCAATACATCGTTCCGCGCATACCTTAAGATTGGTGTGGCCCCTCTGGTTCTGCTCCTGCTTACAAACATGTACGTCACCATTTCTTGGACCAGAGGAAGGTACAGTCTAGCTGTGAGAACAGAGCAGGACAAAGTCAAGTGACACTCTTTCAAGAACGTGCTAACTGCAGGTTCTTGAACATTCTTTAAACACATGTTTAGCTTATGATGTTCACACTGGACAGGCAAGGAGGGGCTTCTTCTTCTTTTCTTTTTGTACAGTTTACTGGCATACCTCCACCACCTACAATTGAAACATATCTTCCTTCATGTTGAAATAAAGTTATGTCGCTACAAAAGGAATACTGCACATTTTTATTTTATCATTATTTTAGTCTTTAAGATTAAAATCCAAGGATTAGGAAGGTTGGTTGATTAAAAAAAGACACCACACACATATTATGACTGTTATAGTAGAGAAAACGGTTAACATTTATCATTGCATGATGGTAATGTTGGCAAAGCCAGAAAGTATCTCACAGCTGATAATAGGACTAAAGACAAACGTTGTGGTGTTTGCTCACATGAATGCAATGGTAATGAAGTATTTTGAAGAGAGAAGGAGTTCCACGATTTACATTTTCAAGGTGTATTTTGTAGACTGGACAATCCCATTGTTCCGGACTGAGTCCGCTTAATTTGGTCTAAATTTAGTAATCCTTGTCGGGATAATTCACTTATTCAAACTTTGTGTTTCGCTGACCAATTTTGAACATCTACATCAACTTCAGGTACAACTCTTTTTACTGCTACCTTGGTGTGGCGGAAACTGCAAGGCGGTTACTGAGGAGGCGACGGCTATGAAGGCACACTGATGTGTTTATGACAGAAAGAATGTTGGGAAAACAGTGTGAGATGCAATTTGTATCACATTAAAAGTTTTATATCAATGAGCCTGCACTTGTCTGACCACATTTCAATGCGTTGCTGTTGCATCGCTGGTCCACGTCTGTCTGCGGCTCTCGTTTATATGGGAGCCTTTTTAATTCAGTTGTTCCGCTTGGAGCAGGAGCCTATTCAGACTAAGGAAACTCCGGGTGAACCAAAGCTCAGTCTGTTTGGAAACAAACCAAGACCACCTCAGGAGATGGGTCAGAGAGCAGCTCCTGGTCCAGCGTCTGTGCCCAGTCTGGATACTCCCTTACAATTTTTCAAGCTACTGCCCTCTGTAGCCTTCTCTTTGAGTACTTGATTAACAGAATCAAGTATTTTGCTTGCTTTACAATCAGACTATAAAAAACACTTTTAAGAGAACTGTGGACTCAAATGCCAGACCATCTGACAGGAAAAGCTTTCCCGAAATTCTTTAATAAACTTATGTCATTAAAGTGACGATCCGAAGCACTCCAGTAAAACCCACAATGCAATGGGTGCAAAAGAAAAAGACAAATTACCGTTTTATGTCCAGACTTTACTCTAACTGAAATGCTGTAAGACTGATGTGCATAATTTAAAGTCTTAAAGGGATCAAAGAGCCAAAAAGTGTAACAAAAAATATTTGTGTTGAACCTTAAATGAAAGTTTTTCTTGCATTTGGAAATGTTCTTTCATGAGATGATTCTTTTAACAAACAACATCCTTTTTGAGGTATTTTTATTGGAATAAATTTCATACTCAAAACAATGGTCTGACTACGGGCCTTTGAAGGGTTAAAATAAAACATGATCTCAACTGCCTGCCTGCCATCTGTATTGAGACAAATGACTTTTTAACTGCCTTCAGGGATTGATACTAATCTAAGGAGGCTGGTCTGGTTCTTTTAGTGAGCGATATGACTCCAAAAGGTGGCGACAAAAACAGACACTCAATCTGTGTCCCAGTAACCACACCGGAAGTATTCTAATTTACTTTCATAGGGTTTTACAGAAATAACATGAATAGTAATGGAAATCTTTCCTTTTGGTATCACAAAACTCCCTGCACCATTTAAAAGAATGTTCAAAAAACTGTGGTTAGGCCACAAGCTCCTTGGTCCACTCCATTCTGATGCATCCACTTGTAGACTAGATTCATGTACGTCTTTTGTTTTCTGAGGTGGCATCTGGCTGAAAACTGTACATCTGGATTTGCTCCAATATTGCTCACCATTGTTGTTGCACTGCTAATGTTAGTTTGAGGTTGTGAGGGGCTGTAATCTAGCAAGAGAGCATGTAAATAGATGGATGATGGGAAGGGGGTGCAGGGGTAATCTGCATTAGCAGTCCTGAGAGGCAAATTTCTTAGATTTTGGTTAAAAACTGCATTAACAAAAAACTTGTATAAGTCTTCTATAAAAACAGTGCCATAACAGGTAATTATGAATACCAACAACTCTTGTTTGTCAAAAAGAAAAACTACTCACAGCAATCCCCTCATATTTGTTTTAATTTTAATTGATGTGACCAACACCCTCTTGTATGGGGTGTGTTTTACTGAGAGTTGTTAGCTTTTAAACCAAAGTTCAGCTTTTTAAAGTCATCTATGAAGATTAATCTGAAGATCAATGACATTAATGACAGTGAATTTACATATTGGACAGTGTTTTTTTTTCTTTTTTGCAGATATGAGGTTCCATCCAGAACAGAGATGATATGAGCCCTGGCAGACATCAGTACAGGGAAATGGCCTATCTTTTAGCGTTTGCATTTGAGAGTGGCCTCTTGTCATTGCCTGATCTAAACCTTTCTGACATCTAACATAACCATTGCTGACACATCACTGCTGATAACACATGAGAAGGCAGTCAGAACTCATCTGTGTTTGTGGTTTGCCTTCATTTACCCACAAACACACAACAGGACACTGAGGTTTATGTCTGATCTGCTCTGGCTGGAGGCATAAATATTTCACAAAAGAAAAAATGGATTAAGCAGCCTTGGATAAGGCTTCAGCAAATAATTCATACCAATTGATGTCAAACACATTTGATCCCTGTGGTTGAACTGGATAGTTTGTATCTGCAGGAGAGGTGGGAGCAGAGGAGGAATACAGTGTTTTGTTGTGTACTCTGTATCAGTATGTTTGCTTTCTTTGTGCCCTTATGCAGTTACTTTATGCTACAGATATAAACCAAAGGCTCTAGTTGATTTATTTAAAGCAGGGAGTAGATTGGAAAAACTTAAATGGACTAAAGTCAAGTGTGTGGACTTGTCTTTCTCTGGATTCACCTTTTTTTTTGGGCAACAAACGGCTTGCCAAAAACACAATCTAATGCTACGTACACAACAGGCATGTGATGCAGGTTCAAGAAGGCACTGAATGCCAGTTCTTGAATGACACTAGTGCATGTACTCTCAGTTGGAAACAAATCTGGTGAATCTTGCTCCAGACCTTGTCTTGCATCTTTGATCCGATGTATAAGAGACTTCAATTCCCAGTCATGATTACGTTTGGCACTTCTGTGAAGTAAAATGGACTCTAGTGGTTGCTTGAACGTGTGCTGACAAGGTTGAGGTGAGAACTATTCAGAGGCTTTGAACTATGGAAAACATTTTTTAAGGAACTAACAGTGTGTTAGAACAAGTAGCAGAGAAACACACCAACCAGTAGGCCTGTATTATTGCTTCCACTTTACTCATCCAATCTCTGTATCCCTTCTTTTCACTAAGGGCACATCCACACTGAGGCTGTTTGATCTTTATTAGGATTTGTTTTCTTGGATATTCTTGCTCAGGCAGGTGTGAGAGCTCGCCTTAGCTCTGATGTGAACCAACTCACCTTGAAACAAAAGTCTCAGGTTGCTTGAAGACTATGCTAGTGCTGCTAACTTGCGATAGGAGTACAGAATATGCAGCCGACCAAAGACAGGAAGTGAAACACAGCAGAACCTGATGCAAGCTCTGGCCATTTTTTAGGTAAAAAAATGTCTGAAAAAGAATCCAAAGAATCAAGAGTTAAATGAAACATTCAAACTGTGAAAAGGTGCAGTTTGTTGATTACATATAAAGTCAGAGAACCGAATACTAGTACAAGGAATGGGTTTTCTTCTTCCTTATGGTAAATTTCTTCCTGGTAAGAGCTAGTTTTAGGTAATAGCGCTCCAAAGCTTTAACTGCTGTTTTAAATGTTTCTCAAAAGTGCAATGTGACAATATTTGGATGGACTTTTCATAAGTCAGTTATATTTATTTTTAGAAACGATTTAAGTTGAGTTTTGTGCTATTTATTCTTTTATTTTTCATTTTTCGGCATTGTTAAAGACAAACACTTTCTTTTTTCACTAAATGTAAGTATGAATGTAACAGTTAAGTTGCATGTTCAAAAAAGTTTAAATTTGTAAAAAAGTTGAAATTCTAACAATACGGTTTGAAACAAAACTTACGGAACATGTGACATCATGAGCACCCGTCAACACATGCAGTCTTCCCCCATTTCTCCTCTGGGATGTTTATGTAAAATGAACATAGGCTGAGATATTCACACTTCTTGTGGCTTCAGTGAAGCATGTAGGTGTGTTAAAGGCTCTTCCACTGTGCTGTGTTCAATGTCTTGGAAGGAGTCACTGTCGGACCAGTTGGGAGCTGCAGCTATCAGCCATTTAAGTCTGACTGTTATGTCTTTTCTCACTGCCACACTGACTGAGGGAAAGATGGTGCAGCAGCTTTGTCCATAGAAAGTCTTAGAACTTGAAGGGTAAAGATACGTGTTTGTCATAAGGATTTGTATTGAACTTCCATTGTTTTTTTTTTTTTTATTATTTGTGACTCCATAGTTTAATGTAACATGGATACAAACAAATACGATTTAGAAATTTAGGTCTTAAAATAAGTTTACTTTCCTTACTATGACTTCTTCACAAGTTCAAGAAAAACAGTGCTATGATGCACATACCCATAAGCACACACAGGATGGTGGCTCTGCCAGGCGGAAACATCCCAGTTGCTAATGTGCTTCAGCCAGCCAGGAGGCGGTGACCAGTGGAGCAGATAATCACATTATTCAAGTGAGACCTGAACAGCCTAGTGAGGCTCTAATACTGCGACTGCTGATGTTACAGATAACGCTACCTCTGAGCACTGCAAAATGTATACCCCTACATAAGATGTATGCATATATATATTATTATCAAGGAATAAAAATATAAAACAAAACATATTTTATGATTTTAAGCTTATTTCTAGTTGACAGCTGTAAAAAGAAATGCATTTTTTAAATAGTTTTCATCGCATTTGATTCAATTGTTTTTATGAAGTCTTTTTGTATTTGCTGCAATGTGGGTATGAAGGTACTTGTGTGTCTCTTAAGGAGATAAATCACACACAACTCTCCAGTTTCCTCTTTAAGTGACACAGCTTTGCACATCTCTTTATCTGTAATCTCCAATTTGTTTTCCTTTATAGCCTTTTTAGTACAAAATGCATCCTTTATCCAGTCTCTATAGATTTAAGCTATTCTTGGTTAGGTGACACCCACTAATGCAGCTGTTGAACAGGAATATCTGATCTCCGACAAGAAAAAGGAAAGAAAATGCCCTCAGAGGACAGATTTTCTATTCTGTGGCACAGATACAGTTTCTTATTATCACAGGCCTTTTGGGTTTTTGTTATTAAGACCAAAGAGTTCGCAGTGGATGCCTTTGAGAAACAGAAGAGGAGCAAAAACAAAACCACATTTTGAAACCCAGGGGTCATAGGAAAATGCACAACTTTAAAAAGAAAGTCTTCACACCTGTGTAAAAGCATCTTCAGCAGGAACGTTAATGTCTGGTTGGAAAACACCAGCCTTTTAGGTCTTTGAAGGGTGATCATCCCATCTATAAAATTAGACCACCTTCTATAATCTGCAGGACATCAAACTGCCAATAAGAAACACTGGCGGCGCGGCTCTGAGGGGTGTAATCAGTGATTGTTATCAGTCGCTCGGAAAACCGTCTTTTCCATACTTCAGGATGACGATGTCATCTGCTGACGATCAAATTAGGAAAAGCAGATTTTTTGGCCCTCAGCCGGTCAGAGACCGACTCCCTAACCAAGATGTGTTGTCAAACAGTTCTTTTTTTTTTCTATTCATTTGTCGTCCGAAGTCATAAACTCAAACTTCTCTAGTTTCTAGAAAAGTTATATAGATTGTATAGATTTCTAATGAGATCTATATAAATCTTTGGACCTGATTCTATATTTTTTATCATAAACTTTGGGTTTATGGTTGGTATGTAAAGACTTATTGGTAACTGTAGAGTACTCGGGAGGGGTATTTTATTTAATTTCACAAATGCATTAACAATTTCAAATTCTGCTTGAAATTTAAATGTGGAAGTGTTATTGTCCCTTTAACAAAGTAAAAAAAAATCAAATTACTTCCTGTTGGTACTTCACAGACATTTGTTGCTTTATTAAGTTGCCTTATCCAGCAGAATATCTGTAAACTAAAGTGTTTGTGTTGCTTGTGGGCACTAAGGAGGTATTTTAACCCTTCTGTCAGCATCCTGCACAGTGATGGATGTAATAGATATACATTAAAAAATTACCTATTTAACAAACAGTTATGAATCATATTTACTTAAGAGATAAATAAAAAATAAGTCTAATGTATGACTTTACCACTAGATGCCACTCTATCCCCCATAAAGCAGCTACACAAATAATGAATATTTTGTAGTTTTAAAATCCCTGTTAAAAGTAATGTTTGTGCACACCCTTGTAGGATGATGCATTCTATAATCACATGTAAATTTGGGATTCCTTTTTTTCTGGTACACCCACTGACCTGAGATTTTGCTCCTCTACTCCTTTAATTCTGGAGAGCATATTTAAATGAGGATTTAACTACATTTGTTGAACATGAAGTGGTCGGAGTGACAAATGGCCTTTTACGTTTATGCTTATAAAAGAGAGACGGCAAGCTACAAATCAAGTGGCTAAACATTTATCTGCTTTAGAACAAAATGGAATGGGTGGAACAATGAATGTCAACACGCATCTTGTTGATTAAAATGATCCCATTGGCTGAGGAAGATGTGAGACAAAAGATACATAAAGAAGAGGATGTATAAAAAACGTTGCAATAACCACAAAAAAAAAACCTGACAGTGACGTATTATTTAAAAAAATGGGGCGAGTGTAGTAGGAAAAGTGAGAGAAGTGAGGAAAGTGGTATGGAGAGGTCTGAGGATCAAATCTTGTTAACACTGTGCCGTGACCTTGGCCAGCAGCTGACTCCAGCGATCATCTCCAGGTCACAGCCATCCAGCCACTCTGTTTAATTGACATGTCATGGTTGCACACCCAGATTCAAGAGCAAACACCAGTTTTAATAAAATGCAGTTTACAATTCACGCATTTTTGGAAAAAGAAACCAAAGAACTGATAAACAAGCTCTTCGTTATTTTGACTTGGTTTAGTTAGGTTTAAAAATAAAGTGACTATTCAAAACCAAGGTTATCTCTGGGTGCTGCACAAAAAAGTACAGTAAAAATATAAAACTGGACAAATTTTTTTAAAAATCATGAGTTTTTCCAACTGCTATTTCTAAAATATTTTGCACTGTTATAGTCCATTCCATTTCACAAAGTCCTATGTGAAGGCCAACCATTTGGTCAGCTTTCTTTCTAAAAGTAATATAGCAGGTTTTCCCAATTGCTAAAACACCAAGTGCTATTGTCCAAACCAGCCAAACCAGTAGAAACATATTTCTACTTCTTGCCCCGTTAAAGTCTTTATTTCATTAGGCTAGGGCAGTCAATGTGCCTTCTACGGTGGTGAGACTGCAAACCTCGAATGTGTGGAAACTGATTATTGACACATCACAATTAAAAACATTTCAAAAAGTCCGTACCAAGAGTTAATACACATTATTTACCATTAGTGTTTTACATGCTTCTGAAGATATTACGACCTTCACCGCTGCTTGATTCTTGTATAATAATGTATTCCTGCTGCAGCTCACCAACTGTGACGTAACTTTCTTATTAGAACGATGGAAATTTCAGAATAAAAGTAGTGCAACTTCTGCTGTAGGTCAAACATCCGTTGCAGGTATTCTTCCGTTTTGTGTTATGTTTTTTTTCATGACAAATGTGACAAATTGTGGTGTGTTGTGTTGGAAATTTAAAGTGTTATGACCCTTCTGGGCCACCATAACAAACTATAGTAGTTTTGATCACAGAAACAAATATGTTCTTCTCTTATTTGGCCTTCCAGACTCTGAAGGTCAAGTTGCCACAGGTTGTTGCTACAGATTTACAAATCAGATTTACAAATACATCTTTAGAAAATTAATCATCTTTCCATTTTTAACCTGTTGCCAGGATGATCTAAATTTTGCTGGTATTTAACATAGCTGAAAATCCGAATCATTTGCATTTGTTTATTTCCCATAATGCTCAGCGTGATTGTTTCTTTCATTTAGGCAGGAGGCTTTGAGAGGTGGGTTGAATTAGGCATAAGTTCCATTAATTCGTCCATTTTTTTCACTCTGACATTTTGTAGATTAGATAAAAAACGCATGCATTGTTATAATCTATAAAATGTGGTGTTATATGTTCATGATGACAACCACTAAATCCCACTTTGCCAATTGACTTGAACATATCTTGAAACATATTGTGCTCTGCGATTGATTGCGATCTGTTGCGTGTTGTTTAGTCGTGTAAAACACCTGTGTTGGTGAATGTTCTTCCTCATTCTCACTGTTACCTTCTTCATTTAGCAAAAGTAATTCTCAGACTTTTTAATATTATTTTTACCAAAAATCAAACATAAGCCCTGTGATTATATCTACTGTACATGTCCTCTGTAAGCCACATGGTGCATTGAAAGTGATTAGTAGTTTTTTTAAAATAAAGCTTAAACAGCTGTCAAATAAGAAGACATCATGTGATTAACAGTAAACATGTGCCATTAGTTATTGCCAAGATAGCAGGAAATTACATCACAGTAAGCTGCGCCGACCTCCAAAGGTTGCTCAGATTCCCACGTCTGGGCTTGGTCATCATTTACAGCATCATCAGTACAGCTGTAGCGTGTGTAATGTTTCACAGTAAGAATAACAACACGATGTGTCAGAAGGAGCCAGCGGCAGAACCTGGATGGTTCAGGAAAGAGTTTGTTATTGACGACCTCGGTGTGAGTCAGGCTCTGCGCATGACCCCGTGCGTCTCAGATCAGAGTCTGCGGTTACGATGTCTGGAAACAGAACTTCTTTGATGGCCAGAGAGATTTACAAGGATGCTTTACTTATCGCACCTACGGGGGCAAGCAGGCAGGGGAGGGGGACAAGGTCTTTCATGGAGTACGGCACAATTTATACCTCGCCGGGGTCCTGAGAAAGCATCTTCCCACTCAAGAGGGGAAGGATCAGAGAGGAAAAGCCATGAATGTTTTTTTTTATTTATTTTTCAAAGGGAAAAAATATCCTGCCGCTGTTGTTCAATTAAAACTTTCTCTGGGAGCAAAAGACCAACTTGAAAAAAAACGATGAATTAAGCTTATTTAGGAGTTTACTTTGTTTAGAAATATTTGTATGCACTTTTCTATTACAGTAGAGTTTATATTCTTTGAATATCTAAACATATTTTACAATTAACCCCTTGACGCCTACATTTATTTTTAGCTTTGAAAAATGCTTACGTTTTTGCTTTTAAGTAGATGTTAAATTAATGTAATTTTGGAGCTGAAGTGTTTTGATATTTGTATCAATAGGAGTTAAAGCGGTCATTCAGAAATTGGTCTGATTATTTATGAAGTGTATGCCATAATTTCCGTTTTTAGTAAGAAATTGCCCTAAATATAGATTTTTCTTGTCACTTTTGACTGTCCATTTGCACATTTTATTTCAGAACTGGTAGATGTTGATAAATGCGCCTTTGTTTTCTGATGACTGTTGGTGGTATATGTCTAACCCCTGACCCTGCAGTTTCTCCTCTCTGCTACCTAATCTCTAATGTCTTCCCAGCTTCAGGCTAATTCATTACTTCCCCTTCCACTGCCCTGCCAGGGTCACATTAATGACATGCACCACACTGGACCATGTTATGGCCAAGGTCTGTGTTTGATCTTTGACGGATTGCTCTGCTGTCTGATTGTTTCTGAGAAGACAGCATCATGGTCAGGCAAAGGCAAACCCGTTTGTATATCACAAATGAAGAACTGTGCGCAAAATATTTACACATTTGTTTCTTTCTTTGTCACTGCAGCTGAAAAAGTAGGAAATCTGAAAGCACTGACAAAAAAAAGCGAATGAAAGCCTCGACAGAGCAGAGAGTGTGAGTTATGGTGTCATTGGGAGGACCTTTATCTATAAAGGAGTATTGGGGAGTTTGATGGAGGTCTTGGGAGTCTGAACTTGAATAAAGATGACAGACTGCAGCCGTTCAGTTGCAGAAAGTAAAAATTGTTTTGCATAGTAAAAAGCCGCACAAACGATAAAAACTGACCTGCATTTCATTACCATGCAGAGCAGACACGCTGTGAAACATCCTTGTTTTGATAAAGGAGATGATGTTATCTGAGGTAAGATAAGGTGTAATTGTTCGCAGACTTATACTAAGGTCAGTCAGTTATGTCTCATTTATTGGTATTTAAAATGATTTGCAAATGTGGCCCCCACATACATAGTTATTAAACACAGTCGTCTCAGAGTTCTGCCACTGTCTTTTTATGCACAGACATGACTTAATAAGCAATGAGATCACAACTAATTTGACAATTAATTTTCTGATGATCGTTTTTGTGCGTGTGTCATGTGTGGTGTTCCACCGCCACATGTATTCAGGTGATTTTTATCACATGAGAAATGTCTGAAGCTGATTCCTGATCAGCACTCAGGCCATAAAGTCAAAGTAATAAAAGCTTTTTCTTCATAAATTCTAAAAACTTAAATCAATGAAAGGTTTGAAAAAGTGTTTGGATTTGCCGTCACACTGTTCTCTATTTTTAGCTAAAAGGAAAAGAGCTACACATGCTGTTAAAAAAGGAATGCCTTTTTTATGGTGGCCTTTAGATTTAAATCACAGTATCAAATCACTTGACACAAAACATGTTTAAGATCACAAAGACAATTGAAAAAGCAAAACAAATAATAAAACAACAAAACAAAAGTGGTTTCTAGAAATTCAAAGAAAATGTTAAAACGAAGCACAATTAGAAACTGGAAAAGGAAGTAATTGTGGAACATCAGAAATCGTGTAATGATGACATTTGATTATTATTATTTTTTTTTTTATGTTTAAGTTATCTCAAATATGTCTTCAATTTCTGCATACTAATAAGTTTTGATGATTAGTACGGCGCATATCCAGTGTCAGTTTATGCTAAATAAATTATAGTTGAAATGATGCACAAACAGTAAGGGCTACACGGTGGTGCAGTGGTTAGCGCTTTAGCCTCACAGGGAGAAAGCCCAGCTGGGACCGTTCTGTGGGGAGTGTTCTCTCCGTGCGTGCTTGGGTTTTCTCCGGGCACTCAGGCTTCCTTCCACACTCCAAATACATGCGTCACAGGTTAATTGATATCTCTAAATTGTCCCAAGATGCAACTGTGAGTGTCTATGGCTGGCGATATGTCCAGGGTGAACACTGCCATCGCCCAACAGTAGCCAGGTTGGGCTCTGGAAACCCCATGACCTCAAAAAGGATACAACGGGTTAGGAAAATGGATGATGGACAAACTTCTTCATCCAATCAGTAATTGTCCATAGTACTTGTCTTTTCCAGTTCCTCCTTTTGTTTAATTTCATTATCATGTCACTTTGATTACTGGAAATGACTTTTGTTTTTCAAATTGTTTTTTTTCTTTTTCTTTTTACAGAAGTCAGAAAAAAGATATGTTTTAGTTTGTTTTTGTTATTCACCATTTTATTTTGATTTCTGAAAATGACTTATGTTTTCCAAAAATGTTTCTTTCGTTTTATTTTTTTGTAATTGTGTTTGGTCTCAGAAATTTTGCTTTGAATGTAATGTTTTTAATAATTTGTTTTTAAATGTTGTTGTGACCTTAAAAATTATTTTGTGTTAAGTTAATTGTTTGTGTGATTTGCACTTTAGGGCAACTTTTTAAATGAAGCTGATGGAAAACATTTGCTTCATGGAGGAAAAATGAACATTACATTGATGTAATGCAAGAAAAGAAAGCAATTTAGGTGCTTTTCCAGACTAAAAAACCTGTAAATCATCTTAAGACACCAGACATCATAAATATGTTTGCCAGAAAAGTCAGTAAAAAACTGAAATTCACAAAAGTTTAACATAAAAACAGATATTCAGTATTTTAGGCTCTTTAATTTATGTTTCAGGCCGACTGAAAGTCATAAAAGCACACGTATTGTAATTGTCTCAAAGTCAAAAAGCCTTGCAGTCAAAATTATTGGTATAATGCAATAAGCCTAGGTTAATGAAAACTGTTGGCATTATGTGATATAAAGTTTCACAATTTCTATAAATTTCTCCCGTGTTACGGTACATTGGCTGCCTTATGTGCCCTCTTTTGGGAAATCGCATCTTCCCTCACATCCAATTGATGTAGCTGTTGCTTACTCCATTCACACACAATTTTTCATGTGGTATTTCTTTCAGGCCGCTGCCAGAAGCCCTTGCTGTCCCTTCCATAACTCTTAAGCCCATGAAAGATTTTTAATTAAAATGAAGACAGCTGGCTGAACTGTGGAGATGTCACAAATAGTTTTTGCTCCCCGAGAAGCCCATCAACGTCTCCAGACATCAGATTGCAGGCAATTCCAGCTTTTTTGAAGAACTTGTTAATCACATTTTTGTCTTAACTCAATTATTAACAGCTGCAGATTGATGCATCCAAAGGTGGGCAGATAGTGAGAAACAGAGAATTCAATCGCTTTTCATCAACTTGCAGGTTGTCATGTGTCCTGTTTCTGTATTATATATTGATATGCTGGCGACCCCGTACATTTACTGTATTGGATTTTTTTATTACTCACCTTTGAGCTTGAGCTAAAGAATAACCACTGACCCCTCAAAATGAACAGTGGGGACACGGGTGTGTGTTTATACATATATGTGCATCAAAGTAGCCTTGCTTGATGTGGCTAGGGTGGGAAAGTGCGATGGGGGGGTGGTTCGGTTTGCACCTTGGGTTGAATGTGAAGCTGAAGAGTTGGAAGGTCATGTTCATAAATTGCTTCCAGTGTGCTAGGGCTTAATTGAAAAGGCTGGAAAAGGAAGGGACTCCTGATCTGTGGCCCCAGACCACTCCCTAAAGGCCTCCACGCCATCAATCATTCGACTGTTTGTCGGTCTTTCGTGGAGGTGAAAGAATGCAAATATTCTTTTATGTATCCACATTTTTGTGGGGAGTAATTAAAAGTTGAAAGTGTGTTTTAGAAAATCTTTCTGTGTGTCGTTCAATGCATTCACTGTGTTTCAACCCATGGCTTTGAATGCCAGTTGTCAAATATTCCCTGTAACCTTTCTGTCCTTTATATTATTTTGATGTACTCATAGGTGATTTTAGTTTAAGTTAGTCTTGTCTTCTGTTTTATGCCTTTAGGTTGACCTCAAGCAACATTTCTGAGTTCTGCCTCTTGTCAATTTGCACAACCTCTACTGCCCCCACAAGCAGCAGCTGTATTTGCTGGTATTTTTCATTCAACTGAAAATGGAGGCCAGTAAATATGGATTTTTTCCCCCACCCATAATTCAGAGTAATATGCAATTTTCAATTGAAAATTCAGGCTTTTGAGTGCCTTGTATGTGTTGAAAAAGAATGTAGCATGAGCCAATGGGCAAGCTAGCAATTTACCAAGGTTGGTCATGACATCCCCATCCCCTATCCGTTACTGATTGGAGAAATGGAAATTTGCAAAGATAATATTATCTAGTTTAAAAATCAGAAGAAAGACACTTCCTAATTATTCTTCAACAATTAAACTAAGACTCAGACTTTTAAAAAAAATCAGCGCTATCAAATGCATTTTTTGTTGGACATCTAATAATCACATTTTGCTGTCTACAGGCAAAAATAAATATATTTCTCACTATCTAAAACGACTTTTGACTGATTTTACCTGTCCAACACTGTCCAGTTAACTTTTGTTTTCTTCACCTGCTTGTTGCAGCTTCAATCTGTTGCATTCATACTTTTTTTTTTTTTTTTTGGTCACAGACTAGAGCCACAGTTAATCCTCAGATGGATGATTGGTGCTGAGTGAAGATTTTGTTTGTTGCAATCGGATTTCTACTATTTCTTTATACCAATAAGCCTCACATGCTGTATGACATTCTTTTGCATTTAACTGCATCTAATTTGTTATACAAATGTCAACAAGTAAAACTCAATTTTGATTCATTCATTGATGTTCTTTACAATAAGTTGTTTTTGATTGTTTATATATACTGACATGACAGTTCAACCAACTTTGAACAATTTTTCTTTTCTTTTCTTTTCTTTTCTTTTCTTTTCTTTTCTTTATGAATTATTTTAGAAAACTAGCCAAATTGGGCTGCACAGTGGCGCCGCGGTTAGCGCTCTTGTGTCACAGCAAGAAGGCCCCGGTTCTAGTCCTGGCGGGGACCCTTCTGTGTGGCGTTTGAACGTTCTGCCATTGTGGGTTTTCTCTGGGGACACCGGCTTCCTCCCACCATCCAAAGACATGCTTCATAGGTTAATTGGTGACTCTAACTGTCACTAGGTATGGGTGTCTGATTGTGGCTCTATAACAGACTGACAAACTGTTCAGGGTGTACCCTGCCTTCACCCAACAGTGGCCAGGTTAGGCTCCAGCAGCCCTGTGGCCCTGTAAGGGATAAAATGGGTTTAGAAAATAGATGTATGGAACTAGCCAAATAAAAAAAACATTGTTTGTCCAACAAAAGTTATAAACCTGTAATCTTCCAAAAAAAAGAAATTTTAAAACATGATGAGACTTGATTTATAAATATTGGGCAACAAGATAAAACACCTAATTTAAGGTAAAGCAAAGCTTGTTTTATACTTTTATTTTGAAAGGATATTTTTAAGGAACGCTACAAGAAAAGGTGTACTTTTGATCATTTGAAAATTTTTTTTACGTTTTTCATGTTAGCGTACGCTGATGGAGAATCTGTGTTCATCTGTTATGACTTAAAGTTCTAACTTTTTGATCCCTGCGTAAATACAGTATCTGTCTGAACCCACCTTCCACCTTACTGTGGTCTCACTGATAATCATCTGCCTCCATCAATCTTTCAGCTGCTGCTTGAGATAACCCCACTCCTGTGTTGACAAAGCAACGGCTCATTTATAAAGCCGAGGTCCCACCTTCTCAGCCCCTATGGACACTGAAATCTCTCCACCAAACAAAGCAATCATAAGCATGAATAGAGGTCTGCTGTGAAACTCTATCTAACGTGTCTTTACATTCTACACAGGTGACACATAGTCGCAGTCTTTTGAAGAGGAGCGCTGAGCCGAGTGGGCACTCGGCAAGAAAAAAGGGAATCTGTCATTTCACACTGGAAGGAAATTCAGCCTGGGCAACTATTGTCCTAAATAATAGGTAAGAGATGGTTAAACATATCATTTTGACACGCTGGGCGTAATGGCACAGACAGTTTTACTGCTGTTAGGGGTGGAAAGAAGGAAGGAAACTCTGTCTTAGGTTACACGCAGATCACAAAGAGATAAAGGTCGTCTATTTCCATTATTTATCAGATTTTTGTCTCTTTGCTTTCTGATTTCTTGGCTTTCAAGGAAACAGATGAAATAAGGTAAAGCAAATATTTCCCTTTCAACAATATATATGTATTTATGCACCACAACCTGCATTAAATTCTCAGCTTTTTTTTTTTTTTTTTTTTTTAATTATCTTCGGTAAGGTGAGGTAAAAAAAGTTTGTGTGTGTGTTTCACTCCCCAAACCTGAAGACACCTGCCTGGTAATGCTTGATTTGAGATCTAAGCCTAAGCCAAGGACAGGGAAGCAAAAACAAAGATATGGATCTTTGTTAGCTCTTCCTCAAAGGCAGCTGCAACACAGAATGTGACACAGCAGCAGATACCAAAACATAGATAACCTCCACCGTAATAGTCAATAGGTCATTGATTTAATAACAATCCTGACACTGAAGTCAATACAAACACTGTAATGTCTTATTTGAAGTTAAAGACCCACTCTTATAGAGAGCATGTTTTTGGTGTTTTTAACATGTTCTTACAGCATTTTTTTCTCAATATAGTGGATACTGGTGTATATTAAATAAATTATGCTTTAAACTGGGTTTAACTTTTTTTTTTTAATTAAAATTAAAAATGCAGTTTGAAAAACTTCAGCTATGACATAAGTGCTGCAGTCGGCAGGCCACAAGCTCCCTTCCCCGCTCCATTCTGATGCATCCACTTGCAGACAAACAGAGCCATGCGCATCTTAGTTTTCCTCATCTGTCCTTGTATCTGGCTGAAAATTGTACAGCTGGATAGCTCCAATTTTGTTTGTCATTTTTGCTGCATCAGTAATGGTAAGGTGGGGGTATGAAGTGCTGCAAGTCAGTGGGAGAGTGTAAACAAAGGGATGATGGGAAATGAGGACAGGCTTACTCCACGCCAACTGTCTTCTCCGTAGCTCAGAGGCAAATTTCTAATGAAAGACTGCTGTTCTGCAGAATCCATGTCCCAGAAATTAACACAGGTTTCTTGATTTTGGTTAAAAACAGCATATATCACAATTAAAAGACCACTTGCAACAATTTTGCAATAGATCAAAGGATGATCGGAGTGGGATTTTAAAGAAAAACATGTTTAAAGTCCTTCTTATTCCTAGTGAGTGTCAACAGTTAAAAGGGTATCCAGATTTTTTATATTTTTGGTTATAATTGTTGCCTGTCAATCCATTAAAAAATAATAATATCAATCACACTTTTGGATTGTGATCAATCACAATTAATCACAATATTTTATGAGTTTAATTGCATACAACATTATGCAGCTTTTGAACAAAAACAGGCCAGATAGAAAATGTTTCATTCATTTTTATTGTCTGAAATGTTTAAATGTATAAAGTGTTAACTCAGAAGTTTAATTTGTGTGCACAAAACACATCAACAGTAAAATTGTGTTTCTGCACTTTAAATGGTCTGGGCGAATACTCTATTCTGATTGGCTGCCGGGTGTTCCTGAAGAAGTTCCAGTCACAATGATCTATTTGTGCAGGCTTCTTCAAAACAAACTTTTCCTACATGATCTGGACAAAAACAAGTGATAAGAGGTGAACTTTCTCTCTAAACTGATGCTTTATTTAACCTATCATGACGATCAGCTTATATATCGCTTTCCTTTGTCGCTGCAGTTGTGGTCTGGCGGCTCAGCATTGACTTGTTACCGTGACAACGGGCCGCATTACACATCAAATAGTCCGCCTTTTGTGAAAAAGCGATCTAAACCTAAAAAATAACAAGAATAAAGTACTAAACGTGCATTGAATATTTCTTTCTTTTGAAAGTTACCATGGCATAAGTGTGATAGTTAGCGACGAAGTGTGCTTTTTTAGAAACTGACGCACCACTGAAGCCCGAAGCGGCAAAAGATGGTGCCTTCGCAAGTGTGATTAATTTAAGTTAACATATATTAACACTTTAATTTTTTTAATTAATCGCCTGCCGTCAACTTTGACAGCCCTAGTCATGTCAGTATTAAAGGGGATATTTATTTATAAGTTTTTATGCTAATTCTTTAAACGTTTTGTCATTAACTAAAACAGCAAAAGTCTTCATAAAGTTTTCATAAACATCTGTTTAATATGGCCAGAAAGAGAGATAAGGCCTCCGTATGTTCAAAGGCTTTCACACATTTCAGCCGTATCATCTCTCCCTTTCTTGTCACTGAGTAAGCCATCTGTTTTAAGACAATACATGCTGCGAGGAGAGCAGCTTAGGCAAATTTTATGATTCTGAGGTGTGAGGGCCACCCCTTCCCCCCCGACCCTCTCCGTGTGTGTCTTTACCCACTGTGTCCACCTGAAGTCCCAGGACAGCAGTTATGGAGGACGAATGCTCAGCTCTGCTCTGATGGCCACCTCTTCGTTAAGGTGCTACAGAAACAATCCCATTAAGTGGTGGATCGCCTTTCACACAGATTACTGAGCATCTGGCACTCCTATCGGAGGGGGGGGATGTCAGGCTGCCTCTGCTGGCACACATTTGCAGAATCACAGGAGTGTACAATCCAGTAGTGCTTAAATACTGGAGAATGAGCTGTGAGATAATGGTGCATAAACATCAGTATCATTCTGTGGCACACTTTTTGATGTTATGCTGTCCTCATACCGGGCATGTGACGTGTGTTCAAGAATGCGATAAATGGGCATTCTTGAACACGTTTTTAGTGTACGGTGTTCACACTGGACTGTCACTACCCGATTCTAGCACATGTCCTGTACTTGGAAGACACTTGGTTCAAAATGTCAAGGGGGTGCAAATCTCGCTTCAGGCTTTTTCTTTCATAACTCTATTTTGATATATGAAAGACTTGGTGTCATAGAATTCCAGCCGGGCACAAACTCCAATTATTATTTTCTCTTCCATGATCAATTTTCAATCGGTTGCCCCATCCATGTACAACAAAGGACGTGAACCGTACATCATTACCAAATTTGAGTCCCTGACTGGTCAAAGTTCAACGCATACTCAATTGTGCACGTTTTGTTTGTAGAGCCAGAGAACTGACCTAAAAATTTGTGTGAATGCAAGAGTGTTGAACACGGAAGCCTGAAACACTCATATGTGCGTTTACATAGACTTCTCATTGGTTGTGGTTGCTTGATAGCAGGCTGCAGAGGCTGGTATGAACATAGCTTCAGACCAATTTGGATAGCTCCTTATTTAATTTAGGCAAACGGTCCAAACCTCCTCGTTTATGCTTCATTTAAGAACTCTGACACCATCAGACTTGACAGCCCTACACTCAAACCAGCCTTTTTGTCTCCATGTCACATCCCAGTCTGGACTCTGACGTCGGTCACCTGTTTGTTCCCCCTGCTTCCTTTCTACAAGCCTGTATCTTTCACCACGCTGCTGACTCTCCATACAGCTCGGCTCGTCAGGACGGTGTTGTGTTCTGGTCTCTCCAGGGCTCGGGGGCCAAAGTGATGCCGCCTCACGTTAACCCCGGGTGAAAGGTGAGAACTCTGAGAAAGAGCGTTCAGGTCTGCTAGAGAAGACCTGCATGCTCTGTTCTGCATGCTTGAGTTTGGGAGAGGGGTGACATGAGGGTGGAGAGGGAAGAAGAAAGGTGAGTACAAAAATGAAAGAAAGGCAGGGATAAATAATAGACATCCGACTACAGACAGAGGCACAATATAAATGCTGAACAAAAGCAGCTTCACAAAACCAAAACACATTTCAAGTTCTGAGAATTTCTCAATAAAAAGATTTGCAACTTTCATACAATAATGATATATAACTGTAGGGGAGGATTCTGGTCAAAATGAAAAGCAGACCTCTCAAATTCAGTTCCAAGCAGATCATCTCAAATCTGGGATCTTCTGCAGCATTTTTGTTTCCCTTAAAAGAATATATATAATATACACCTATATATGTATATGTAACTAGTCTGTATTTGTAAAGCAGGGATACTTGATATTGTGGTGCATCCCATGTTTGTTGACCATGTTTCATTACTATAAGTGAGCTGTAATGATGAGGTGAAGGTGAACGTTTCTTGAAACTGTGTGATGTTCTCAGATGGTTTGGTCCAAACGAAGACGACATTTTATTACAGAATTCAGTCCGTTAGAACCATTGGAGTGTAAAAAGGATCCCGAAATATCTAAAACTGACCCCAAAGCCTCACTTCTAACAGATCCTACAGTCGTTCATTTGCGAGAAACCGTTTGCTCATGATTTTCCAACAATATGGACATGTCAGTAGAGCTGTTTGTTGTTCTATGGAAATACTGTTTCATCGCTATGTAAATGGAGAGTTAATGTTCAGTCCCTCCTAGTTTTAGTTTTTATTCATAATTTTCTTTGTTTTCTTTATTAGAAACACAGACACTTCATACATAATAAGTCTGGGGTAATACAGCAAGAGTGGCTGATCCAAGAAGTGGCACAACATAACTTACAGTAAATTACTTTACACTGCCATTGTAAATTCAAGTGGCGGTGAGACAGGTCAAGTTTCCCTGATATATCACGCTGTAGGCGCACCGTTAGCTTGTTATTTGACACTTGTCCTTTCTGTCTGTCATGCAATAATGGAGGATAGAGCAGCTTTTTTAGGTGGGGGTTGAATAAAGACCAAAGGATACCAACAAATAGAGAATAAAAATAAAAAGTTGCCACCATGTTTCATGTCTGTCTTCACAACAAAACAGATGCGCTTTAATTTATAGCCACTTTCTGTGATTGGAGGAGAAAGCTTGGAATCGATCTGGGACCTCTCTCTTTCACCTGTTAAGAGCTTTCCTTATAATTGGCTGCTGCTGCGGTGGCCACTGCCAAAACTACAGCCGCCGTTGTTACACAATAGTATGTTAAAGTATGTGTAAACTGTGCCTATTTTTCTTCTGCTATGACTATTGATTTTTAAATGAAGTATCAAAGAAAATCAATAATAATCAACAAATAGAAAGCAAGATGGTGTAGTGTCAGATCCTGGGGCAGAGCTTAATCAATTTAGGTGCCTGTCACAACATGGAGACAAAAGAGGAAAATAAAAAAAATATTGGAACCTGGTTTGAATGGGAAATGAAGATGAAGCAATTGTCTTTGGAGAAGAGTGAAAACGAGGAAGAGGAGTGCAGCTTAGTCAAGTCGGTCCTGTTTATGTCCTGGAAATAATGCCTGTTTTTCCCAGGACTGTGACAGAAGAGTCTCCCACAGTTTCAAGTGATTTTTTGTAAAAAGTTATATTACTTCAGGTGAAAGATTGAGTTTCACTAAAGCAAAAATCTTAGTGAATCTCTAAGTGAACCACATAGCCAGTCGGCTACCTGTCACTCCCTTTCCACACCTGGTCATCAGTCAGTGTCACACATCTTCTTAATTTCTACATACCTAAATACTGGTTGGTCCCACAGTGTTGTAACCAGACCATAAATAAGTCATTCATAAAATTGTAATAGAGGAAGACACCTTGACCATGAGCTTAACAATGGACCACTATCTTTTTCAAAAGTTTCCTCCAGCTTCTATTCACTGAAATGAACAACTTTTTTTCAACTTTTTATCGTCACTTGCAAGTTTGAGGGTTGCACATGCGGGTTGCAAATGGAGCTTCGCTTGCAAAACCGCTTCATGATTCATGCTCAAGTACTTGAACCTGCTATACTGAAAGAGATCAGGACAATTGGGTGTCTTGATTTCTTTTATTTTGACCATTTAGTTGGCACGACTTCTTCAGTAAAACTGTTTTATGAATATTTTTCTTATCCCCAGTTCTGTTGAAATGGAAAGTATCTTTTTTGCCATCTGCACCTGCAGCTCCTGCATAGAAACGGCTAACATGAATCACAGGGCAAAAATAAGCCGTTGGGTTTGCGTAATCAGACGCCTTTTTTGAACCCAGATCAATGCTATGAAAATCCTTTTGTAAGGGTATGTGTAATGTGGGCAAATAAACATTCTCAGTAGATAAAATCAAATTACAAAACAACCCTCATCTGGTAGTGACAAACATCGTACTAATCCTGAAGTCACTTCCTATAAAGTTGATGGTTTGATACCAAAGCACATCCTGACTGACTTTAAGTTGGTAAGAAGACCTTATTGCAGTTTTTACTCACAAATGGGGCAAAGATTTAGAAATGGACAGAATTTTTTCTTTTTACTGGAGAAATTTCTTCTCTGCTAATTTGCTGGTTTTGGCTTGTTTTTTTTTTTTTTAATTTTAAAAACCCACTGCAATCAAAACAATGTTGTTTTGAAACTGTTCTTTTGGCACTTTTCTCATGATGGAGGAGTTTTCTAAAGAAAATTAATGCTTCAAATTGCATTTCTGAGTACTTCCCTAACTTAAATCGTTGTGAATCAGAAGCAGCAAAAAATGCCATTGGAAAAAGCTTGTTTCTGTTGCATAGAAGCACAAATCACTGTTCCACAAGCTCCCTGCTGCGCTCCATTCCGATGCATCCATTTCTAGACAAACAGATCCACGCATGTCTTCATTTTCACTAATGTTAGGTGTTCCTGGGGGATGTAAGCCAATAGGAGAAAGTGTAAACAAAGGGAAAATAGGAAGTAAAGGCAGGCTCACTTTGTGCTAACTGTCCTGCCCACAACTCGAAACCAAAATTCTAATAAATTACTGCCGCTCTGCAGAAACGTTGTCCAAAAAATGTCACCGACTTTTTGATTTAGGCTAAAACCGCATAATCATAATTGGATGACCATTGAGAATGCTTTCACAACAGCTCAAATGTGATTGGTCTTCTATCTTCTCATTAAATCAAATTCAAATAAAATGATTTGATGTTAAATGACTAAGAGGCATTCATCTAATAAAACAAAACAAAACAACAACAAAAAAACCATTGCAGCAGATTGCTGCTCAGTTTTAAAATTTGGTTAACAGTGCAAGATATCAGCTCAATGTTTTCTTGAGACTGGAATCATTCTGGTCACTCCTGTTGAAGAGAAAGGATCTAAAAGCCCTCCAAAAGCTGCAGATCTTTCTGCTGGAGGTTCTGGTGCAGGAGTTACTTTGGTCAGTCGCCTGCTCAGCCCGTCTTCTCCACAGGTGTCAGTCAAACAATCTGGAATTTTTTTCACCGCAACTCAGTCTGTATATAAAAAGAGACGAAGAGGCTTTGCTCTGCCTATCAGTGCAATGTCTAAGTGTGGTTAGGTTTGTGCTTTTGAAGGTTTGAGCTGCAGTGTCCACCCCCACCTTCAAACCCACCAGCTACCCTGCCACCAGAACAGAGTGCTGTGCCAGGCTTCCCTCCAGGCCACAGCGCTGCAAAAGTGACAACATAAGGTCCATTCTGTTCCCTGTCACTCACAGCCCCAGGCCCACTGTTAAATGGAAAAGGCTTTTAGAGGCAGTAAATGGAGGGAGGGAGCGAGGTGGGTCACAGTGGACATTTCAATGACTGTGAGTGTCTGTTAGTGTGCATTCACATGTTTTTAGTGCCTCCGTGTGTGTATTTGCCTTGCACAGATGTGGTGTATGTTTATTTTATGTGTGTATCTGTCGCTTTAAAGAGCAGGCACAGCAGGGAGTTTGAGGAACCAGGTAGAAGTGTGGTTGGGGCTGGATTCTTCTTTAAATTGAGCATTTTGTGCACCTACATATAAAGCACAACACTGTGGTTTGACTTCATATTATTAATAACGTAAAGTCATCTGGCTTTAAGCTTTTACTATCGCTTTCTTTAAAATAAGAAGATTCATTAAAAGGAACTTCCCCAGTAATCATGCCGAAAATGTTTACTTTTACCCAAAATATTACTTTTATGTATAAAAAGCTGTTTCTAAAATACTTATTTTTAACCCAAGCACTGTCCTCATAAGTCTCAACAAGGAGGTGAAACGAAGGACGGTTTTGATTTATTAAATATCAGCTCTAATATTTATAACCACGACCTATTTAACTGGATCTGGATCTGGTATATTTATTTAGGCAACCAATCCTCAGTTAACCTTGATGAGTGGAAAGCTGTTGGTCAGGATACTGAATCATATACTCCTAATTGGTTGATCAGCCTACAAAGTTTGAAAAGCCAGATGACCCCAAAATCAGAAGCAACTATGACCAAAAATTTTATATTTCTACAAAGAAATGCAAAAACCCCTTCAAGTGTCTTAGACGGAAATGCTTCCAATGTACAATAATTATGTAAACATAGGTGTCAAACAGGTAAAAGGAAAAGGAAAATGACATAAATAAGTAGATAAATAAGGTTGAAAAATCAGACACACCACACAAAAAGCATGATAAACTTCACCTTCGAGTGTCATGCAGACAAAAGAAGGAAAACCGTAACCCCTTCATTATTTCCAGCTGTGAAATAAAAAAGGCACTTGTGTTTTTGCTTTTATGTAGAAGCTAAAGTAAGGTAAGTTTAGAGCAGAAACAGTTTAATGGATATTTGCATCAATAGGCGAGAAGGGGTTAAAAAGGGGTTACCTTTTATTGATTCTGAGAGTTAAAAAAGTGTGTTTAACAGGCACATATTTTGCTTTGTTTTAAGCATTTCCTTTGGGTTAAGGTCAAGTGTTGCTGCTGTGCATTCTCTGATGAAACCAAATGACAAACTAATTTGAAGAGTGATTTCCTTTGGTGGATTTTTATGTTGGTTGATTGCAGTTCAGCTTCCATCTACTGACACAAATAAAGCAGCAAACCACTGAGACAAAGCCTGAATGTTAAAAGCTGTTGTGATGTTTCCAGATCACAGAAGGTCTTTTATTTGCGCAAAAGTCGCACCATTATACCTAAAGATTTTTTTGGAAGAGTTTACTATTAGCAGTGTTAGGAAAACATTTTATGTACAACTTAGACTACAAATCAAACTATGCCAGTGTCTCTAAAGGATTTGTGTTTTATTCAACTTTTTCTGTGGTAAAATTATTTTTTTATTCTTTTAATTTAGTCAGATTTGGTTGCAAATATAAAAAGTTCTGCAGCCCTACCGTTCTGCTTTTAATAATGCTACAAAATTTCAACTTAATTAGTAAAATGAAATGAAACAAAGAAATTAGTAAGAACAATATTTACTTTCAATATTTAGTGTCTCACAAACCACCACAACATTTCTTAACTCAACCAGACAGGAGTGATGGATTGACTGATGAGTTGTTGGGGGTGACTGTGATGATAGTCAGCTGACGGCTCTCTCCTGTCACCACCGAGGCGGAGCGAGAGGACGGCTGGCGCTGGCCCAGTCTAAACAGGAGTCAGCTCTCACTGTCTGAACAAGCTCGTTACAAGAATTTATGGAGAAACAGAGATTCAGATTTGACTGCTCATTCTTTCTGCTGCATTCATTGCTGCTGTTTCCAAGGCACGTCGTGTTTTTCTCTTTCTGAAGTTTAAAACAGTTTACACTCCAGTCTGTCAGCAGTTTCACATTATAGTGAAGCATTTATTTTGTGGTTTTCTGTTATTAGAAGTAGAAAGCACACCTTAATTGACTCTCCTCATATTGCATTGGATGGTATGTTGGAATTAGAGTGAACAGCCTAATAGATGACTGTGTGAAACCGGTCTGATGTTTCCAACCCGCTCGCAGACACACTATCTTCCTCCTGGGCCGTGGGCTGATCCGCATTGTGAAAGTCCCACACTTCTCGCTCCTGCTCTTGTGTGTGTGTGCGTGTGCATGCATGTGTGTGCGTGTGAGAGAGAGCGATGGCAGAGACAAACCATCTGCTTGGCTGGATTTGGGTGTGCTTGATTTTCTCTCTGTCTCTGTGGCTGCCCTGCAGATGTTTTGGTTGTTTTTAACGCTGCTTTGTTTTTGATTTTCCCTCATCTGTTTAGAACTGGAGGGATTACCTCTCCTCCACTATGAGACATTTGAAGAAGTGTAAGTTAAGACCTTGTGTGATGCCCTTTCAATAAAAACTGACGAGTATTTCCAAATATATGATGTCAGCTTTTAAACCATTGTTTGCTGTGGCACAAAAAAATGAAGGTTTTCTTTATTATTATTATTTTAAATCAAATCAACTTTACATTAAAATAAGTTTTGAGTGCAAGTTGAAATAAAATAAATATTTTTTGAATTAAGCTTATTATATGCTCAAGGAATTGGTGACATAAGATATTTGATCTGAATCTGGACTAATTCTGATATTTTGCCTTAAACAGGATATTAAACATGTATTGTCTCCAATACCTGTACAAAAATAGTAAAAAGAATTAAACCATGTTACACTTAACTCCTTTTTAGAAGAAACTGGCAACTTCAAGTGGCAGTATGTGCTGCTAATGTGAGAAAAAGTCCATCAGTGAAAAAAAAGTTTGTCAGGAATACAAAGCGTTAAGAGAAACGTCCAACAAACATTTTTCTGCAAATATTCTGTACGTTTTCATTATATGTCAATGTTGCAGTGACAACTCGTTGAGCAACACAGCAAAAGCATCCTCAATCAAATGTGTTTTTAAGCAAAAATGTGTATTCCTTGTAAAACTTTTACCATGTTTTCTTGTAAAAATAAGATTTCTGGGATTTCATGTGAAGCACAAAACACATTTCTGATGTTCTGTCACATGTATGTAACCATAGGTTCTTATGGGCTAAGGTATTGAAGCAAAATGATTTAAATGTGCAAAGGGAATGCTTTTGTGCACAGGTCTCATATAGACTTTGGATAACGGAGATACAACCAGCTGCTTAAACATTACACAGATCATAAACATCCATGTCTAAAAAGGTTGTAATTGAAACTTGGGAGTTTCTCTAAATTCTCGCAGTTTCTCCAAACTTCAGCCATCTGTTCTATGCCATCTGTCATTCAAGGAAATGAGTTTGACTGAAAGAATCTCCAGGAATCCATTGAATCCAGTTTATCTTCCTTAAAGGCTCTTTACCACAGTGTTAGTGGGATCTTAGTCTTATCTGCTGTTGCCCAGGCGGGGTTATCAGTCCTGGCCTCCCTCAGACACAAGGACCTCGGGCCTCACACAGACTGTTGGAAAGAGGAGATTTTGGTGTTTTGAGTGCTTTTTCTTGAGATGGTATGTTCCTGGAATGATCAAACAACTCCTACAAAATAAGCACATTCACATGTAGCATTGCAACATGAATCAGTTTCCATCTCTTCTATTTAACATCGGCGTCAACCAGGTTTGTTTTCATTGAAATTTCTCCTACAGTAACTTGGCTCCATCCAGCCATGCAAGTACAAATTAGTCAATTGTTATTCTTGTCAAGTAGGGGTAATAAGTCCACACTTGCTCCATGTGTTTTGAGTTGGCCTGAGTGGTGAGAGGAGCGTTTAGTGTTGACTCTCCTGGTGAAAAGTGGCCTTGATCCATCTCTGCGTGGTCACTTCCAGGTCAGGCTGTAGGCAGAGTCAGTGCCGGGCGTGGGGGGGGGGAAGCAGGATATCAGAGACATGCCAAATAAACAAACCTGTCAGGCATTGCATGGCCCTCTGACCTCTTCTGTCCCATCTGTTTTCTTATCTACACCACTGCTAATACTGAGAACAAGTGACACCTCTCTGGCGAGCACTGACTGTTTTCCTTCCACTTATCCACAGCAGATATGGACTTGGTAAGGAATACCGTTTGGTGAAGTTAGGAGAGAAAATTTTGCTTTTTGGAAAAATAAGCAAACGTCACTGACTTAGACATTTTTTAAATAATAATTTAATATGCAGCTTAAATGTGATTTCTCATTTTTCAGGTTTACTTAAGTGGTATTTATTTGGTAAAACTCAGTGGTATTGAAATTATGATTATTTTTAAGAAAAATCCAAAAACCTCTGTCAGTTTTTAGGACTTCGTTTCTGCAGAGCGGCAGGAGTTCCTTCGAAATTTGCCTCTGAGTTGTGGGGGGGAATGTTGGTGCAGAACAACTTCGTCCCCTCTCCCCATAGTAAAATGTTCCACACAGAGGGGCAGAGTATATAGGTTGTTGATGGTGCCAATCATTAAAGGGGACAGGAGAAGAAGCCTTTTGCTTCATCCCTCTTGGGACCCAAGATTGCAGGGCGGAGCAAAGAGACAAATTCACAACAGGAGCAAAAATACAAGAGGCGGAGTTTCCATGCTTGTGACGGACGTTGTAGTAGTGGTGGCCGTGGAGATGTGGGGAGAGCTCTAACAAGCTGTCACCCTGTAGGACAGTCTGCTCCAGTAAATCACATCTGCCAGTGGGCACAAGGGCCAAGCCTGAGGGCTGTAGAGTCAAAGGTCAGAGCGCAGCGCCGCAGAACACCCAGATCACATATCAAGCCTAGTCAATAAAGCGGCTGCTGTCACTGTTACAGACACCCAATGTACTGTTCCTTTTTCGATAGACTCCACAATAGAATGACGTCCATGTGATTTACAGTATATGCATCTCTCTTTTCACTCCGATGAGCTCTGGATCCAATTTCAAAATAAAATCTGGATACCAGATAAAGTTCTCTAACGACATTTAAGACTTCAACTTTTACAACACTCTTTTTATCATTATTTTTATTTATGTATTAACTTATTTGTTATATTTGTGCAGAAGTTGTTTAAAAAAATACTAAAGTGTAAAACAAAAAAACATTGTGGCTCAATTTTGTATTTTAAAGTCTAAGAATTCTTGAAACAGGACAAATGTGTATCAACAATGATTCATTGTTTTTTTTCTCAACTGAATTTATATAGAGAATTTTCAAACTGTCATTTTAACTATAGATTAAGGGTTTTTTTATGTATTTAATCTCCTACATCAAATTTTCAGAGAGGGTAGGAGTATGTAAGGCAATATTAAAGGTTACAAAAGCATAGCAAATACAAAATGTGGTTAAATATGACATTTTTCATCAGCGTCTTTGTTTATTTCTTGGTTGATCAAAGCTTGTTTTATTTACCTCTGAGCTGCCACAGACACATGGCAGCAGAGGGTTCACAGAACTGCAGTGTGCATAATAATCCTGGCAGAAAAATGCGTGCATGTTTGCAAAGTCTAGGGAGAGCGGTTGCCATTTCACTTGTCACAAAAATAGGGTGATGTTGAGAGAAAAGTAAAAGTTGACTCCATACCAAAGTGCAATAATTCCAGTCTCCCACTGTGCATATGCAACTCTGACAAAACCGTCAAACAGTGCTCGCTGTTCTCCTAACTCAGTGTATCTCATTTCCTGGAGACACTTTCATTTCAGTTTTTTTTAAAGATTATCTGATCTTTTCCTCCATTTTTGTAGAAAGGTCCAAGGAATGCAGTCAGCATGCCTTATCCTCCAACCCCTCACAACCACGGCCCACCCGGCCTCTCCCACCCTCCCCTGTTTTTCCCCTCTACAAGTTTGGCAAAGCCCATGACCTCCCAGTGCAGCTCCCTTGGTGACCCATAATGGTTTATTTTGTGTCAAATCGCATTTTAGTTTCACTCTGCTCAGATTTCCAGGACAAATTCTGCAGTTGTGCAACTCAAGCCTGTCATGAGCTCACATGTTTACAATGCCTGCATGCCATTGTTTGTGACACCTTTCAAATAAGAGGTAGCCAAGACGGACAGTGTTTACAGGATGCTGCAAGCTGCCGCGGATGGTGGTTGTTAGTTGTGTCCACTGGGATGGTGTTTGGAGGCTAATTTGATGCTTTTTGAGCATACCCCTGCCTCCTGTCTGCACCTCGGGGGTGCCTGCTTTGACGCCTCATGGTCACCCCATGCATTGCGCATAATCCTTTTGAAAGCATTGGCATAATGGATGGTTGCCTTCTGCTTCATACCCAAACGACACTCACTTTTTTTTTTGTTATAAATCAAAAAGTTTTCCTTTACTGATTCCAGAATGCATTATTTGACCCTGAATTTTAACCCCTCAATGCCTGAATTTATTTCCCACAATGAAAAACAAAATTCCACTTTTCCGCCTTAAAATGACAGCAATCAAACAAGGCGCTGAATATTAAAAACTCAGAAGCATTAAAAGCAACAATTACGAGGTTAAAACAATTAAAGGTTAAAAGCATAAGTTGGTGCCTCCTTCAACTTCAGTGACTCTTTGCTTCAACTTCTTTTGGTCCTCCGCTGCTTGTGGATCACTTAAAGATGACTGACGGCTAAAATAAAAATGTAACAGTGGTATCCAAAGTGACATTTAAAACTTTTAATCAAAAGTAAAACTGTTGAAATGAGTAAACATCAGGTTCTCCACATGCAGAAAAGACACTTTGTGTTCTATAAATTTAAATGAGATCTAAAAAAAGAAACTTTCCAAGTACGTTTTGTAAGATGTTGTTTCCATTCTGGTTGCAATTTGGTAACTCCACCCCATGTAGTGAGATACTTTTGTTGACTTTGATAAAGGTGCGAGCCTTTCATAATCTTTAACTGTTGATGTGTATATTTTGGTTGAACCTATTTGCCCAAGAACATTTATTATGAATTTGAGGTGAATAAATTCATAGTTCGTAACAGTTGAATGGAACATTTCAGGGCAGATGTGGAATGGGAACTTGTTTAGAAATGCCAAAAATGTGTGTAAAGATTTTCCTTTTTTCATCACAGTGTGTTTTCCTAGTGTGCAGCAAGCCACAACTCCTTCTGCTAGCTGTTCTCCATCTGTTGATGAGACCTTCAAGTAGGATAGTCTTCTTGACCTCCTCCTTCATCCTTTGCTCTCACGTTTCTTGGTCCTCTTTCTTCTCTTACTCTCCTACAGCCCCCTCTAGGTCCTCCACCTTCAATGTCAGCTAATTAGTGTGTGTTTGGTGGGGGGGTCACAGTAAAAAGACCTCATCTGGCCCACCCACTAGCCTCACCCCACCTTTTTTAGAGCCTTTATTTTTAACTATTAGCCCAGCTTTGGTCTTTTGATTACTGCCAGGAACACTGGGACACAAAGAGCTAATCTCAGGGTATAACAGGCTGAGCTGTGTCACTCACCTTTGGGATGCTGCTTTTCCCATCCCACCCTGCCTACGGCTGTTGTTTGTCTTTGGTCTGCTGCTCAAGAACAACCCTCTAATCGAGTTGCTGATCACCAAGGCAAATGGTTGTCTGAATCCTTCCTTTGTATTTCAGTGAAGAGAGGATAGTCTGATGAAAAATCTAGCAGTGTCTCAGGCTGTCTGAGGTCCAAATTAGTTTGTGAATAAAAAAGCTATGATAAAATGTTAGTTGCTTCTTTTTCTTTAACTTTTTCCTGCTTTTCTTCCTACCTAATAAACCTGACTTTTTCAATGATGTTGATCACATTTGACACCATGGAGAAATTGAATCCATTTGTTTTGTTTTCTAAGTCAAATCTCATCACCTGCCAATAAGAAATAAGACTAAAATCTAACATTTTATTATGTTTTTATACATTTTCCTGTCAAATTCCCTTGACCGATGATGACAAATCCATTGTGCTGATTAGATGTCCTGCCAGCCCATTCAGGAAATTGTCAGTTTCATGGTTTGTTGTGTCCTTTTTCAAATAGTATCCTGAACTTACTCTGTAAATCATTGAAATGTGAATTTTATTTTAAAAAATTGCTCAATCTTTTTTACTGTTTTCTCCTAAATATGTCCAGAGATGAAAATTGTTGAAACAAAAAGTTGGACTGATTTATATATAGGTATGTATACAAGTCTATATGACTGATGTGCTTTAAGAGTGACAAATATCCACACAAAGTGTAAGCTGACACTCGCGTATATACAGAGAAATGCCTTAGAGAGGCGCGCAGGAGGCTGCTGCAGACTGCAAACATTCGCCATCTGTGCATTTTTCAAAAAGCTTTTTTTAGACAGATTAAAGTATAAAAATATGCAAATCCAAATAATATTCCTTAATTTAAATATTTGTAGGAATGTGATTTAATGTCAAAATACTACACCTTCTCTACATCCTGGATTAAACTGATCTTTCCCTTTTTGACCTGCTTTTCCTTTAACTTTCCTGTGCGGGTTTCAGCTCCCGACTTTTGTGAGCATGTGCGGAAGCTTATGCTGGTATGCTGTGTGTTTGCCTTCAAACCTTTATGTGTGGCTCTGCGTGGAAGAGGAATGAAATGTGTGTTGGCTGTTGAGATTAAGCAGGAATAGTTCAGGATCGCTTTGCTCCACAGAGGAGGATTGAGAGACGGAAAGAAGGGGAGAAGGGGAGCATGAGAGGGCGGCGAAAGAAAGGTGGAGAATGTGGCCAGATGAGGGTGGGCGGGGGGTAAATCTTTGCTCCCTGAGAATAATTTGATCCCTTGACTTGGCTGGCTGTTCTTGACTGTGTCTTGTTCTGTTCGTCGCTGAACAATGCAGTCGGAGTAACGTTACAGGTCGGAGGGGAACACTGATTCTCCAGACAGGTACTCACTGCCCTACAACCTCACTCACAAACACACACACACATGCGCGCACACACACACAGCCCTGCTCCAGGTCTTTTTTCTCAAGCTAACATTCACTCTTGGATGGTCTTTCCTTCCCCTTCTCTCCTTCTCCCCTGTTCTTATTGTATTTCTCTCCTTTTCTCACCCCTCGGTCTCCTGTGGACTCAAGAGACAGGTAGTTCACTCTGACCCTACCTCCAACTCTGCCACCCATCCACTCCCTTTTTTCTTACACAGCCCCATGTGCATTCCTTTGTAGCGCTTCAGTTTTAAGCACCAGAGGCCTGACCCCTCTAAACACTCCATTCATAACGCATTGTTCGCCCTGTGCCTTTGTTTAATGCCCTGACCCTTGTCAGACCTTTTCACAAGAGGGTTGCACAATGTCTGTTTGTTTAAACCGTTCCCCCAAAACCCATATAGCATGTCCTAGCGAAAAACATTTTTCTGCAAAAGATTTACCCCTTTTTTTCTTTGCATTGAGTAAAATTATTCCTACTATAGTAACCCTCCATCCAAGCATGAATGATGCCATTAAAGAAAACAATTATTGTCAATATGAAAATGGTGTTTTTAACAAGTTCTTGTAGCACTCCGTACATTCTGCGCATATTGCACAGGTGAAAATTGGCCACGTGAATATATGTGGAAGAAGGGAGAAAACTAGCTAACTCTGAACCGATCAAAGAATTTTGAACAGCTTAAAACCAAATTTACATAGAGACCTGTCGGCTGAAACCCTCAACAGGTATCTGCGCACATCACTGAATGACATACAATCACGAACACTTATGAATTTTGTACAGTATATCACAGATGTATCACGAAAGACCAACAATACATACGTGGACAATGCACAAATTGTATGTAGCAGTAATGTAATGTAGCAGCAGTATGTAAAGGAAAATGTTTGTAGCAGACTTCTTGGAAAGACGGATAAATTTGCCTTCTGAAACTCATTCTATCACTTTAATCTGGTTGACAATTAGGTTCAAACTGTTAATCTGAGTTGTTATTACCTTTGTGGGGTAAATAAAGTGAGTAACTTAAGCGAATAGGATAATTAGCTTTTACTCGAGATATTTCCAGTTATGTCTCCACCCAAAACATTCCACTGGCATAAGTATGAAATACTTGTAACATTTCCTTGGCTTCTTCTCCCTTGCTATGAATTCAGGATCCACGAGACTTGAAGAGAAACGCAGTCTCAGCATTTTCCTCTTACTAACACATGCCCCTTTCTCATTAAGACAGAAAAAGGTCAGTGACATAAAAAAATATTTGAGGACCTTTCATTTGATTAGGACACATTTTGCAAGTAATAAATGATGCTGCAAGAGTGTAGTAATTTCTTCATGTGTTTCACACAAATAAGAAAAGACCAAACTTCATTCAGTTGTGCTGA
Organism: Oryzias celebensis; assembly: GCA_014656515.1. Classification (NCBI taxonomy): domain Eukaryota; kingdom Metazoa; phylum Chordata; class Actinopteri; order Beloniformes; family Adrianichthyidae; genus Oryzias; species Oryzias celebensis. Next base: position 10,390,714 of record BNCR01000003.1, read on the forward strand.
GCTATTCGAAATAATTTAATAATAATACAAATATTATATATAATAATTATCTAATAATTAATTCATTTAGTGGTAGAATGCTAACTGAACTTATAACATCAAGGGAAGGTATTTCAACCAGATAAAAAGTAATGATTCTGACTTTGCGAAATGTGGGATCTTTGTCTCTAAGGTTCCATTTTAACAAGTTTTTTTTCTTCTGAAGATGGGAGGAAATACAAATGAATTCCTCATTTATTTCCTGTTTTTTAATCACTTTTTTTATTTTAAATTGCTCACACTGCTTTGAAGCTTTAAAGCAGATATGTTTTTTCTTTTGTCAGGATTAAAGTTTGGAATTCCTACCAGAAAGTTCTGAAAAGTTGTTCACATAAACTCATACATACCAGTAAGAAATATTTTTGAATTAGAAACTTGAGGAATGTGTCATGTGTGGTTACTGTTTATGTGGTAACAGGCGGTAACGGCCATCTGCATTGTCTTTTTTTTTTTTGTCTTTTTTTCTTTAAGATGTGATATGGGGGCAGAAATTGAAAAAAAAAAAAAAGTTTAATTTTCCTCACTGCTCTTTTCCAGTTATGAAGATGTGTGGATTTATGTTGTGTATTGAATATGTTAATGTTATGTGTTACTCTTTTTTTAAGGGAACAAATAAACAACAAAATGAGTGGAATCTGTGAGGAAGACTTTCAAAATAAGTCAAACTCAGCAGTTGCAGCCAATGTAGAATGAGACTTTGAGTTTCTCTTTATATTCATGCTCAGTTAAGAATTTGGAACTCCTTCAGATTTCCAACCACAAATAAACTTTGGTGCGGATAATAAATTGTCTAATTTATAATTTATTTGTGATCCCAATCCATTAAGGAGGCTCAGCCTATGTCTGTTTAAAATACACCATATAGAGAATCACTGACAAATAGCTTCACAGTCTGACGCAATACAGTTGGACCGCTTCAATTCGACCAAAGTAACTATTGTTAAATACATAAACAAATGTACCCTGATTGGATATCTGGATACATTGATAAATGAGTGGTTGGATGTCTAATGTGAATTAATAAGATGTAAAAATTGAATTCAAATGCAACTTTAAAAATGCATGACACTCCATTGACATAATAACTTTCCTCTTTTTCATAAAATTGCTTTTATTTTTATGTCATGTGGTGGAAATAAAATTAGTTCCTTAAATAAATTGAGTCTTTTAGGTTTATAGCAACAAATACATTTTCCTATTTTCCAATCTCCTGTTTTTTTCCTCTCTTTAAGTTTAGAAAGTCCATTAGTATCATTTATCATTAACCTCTGATTCTGAATCTGTGTGGCCATGTTACTTTTTTCTTTCTACAAAAACACTATCATTTCCCAGCGCTAAGAGCCTTTAATGGACTGGAATGGGCACTCTGAGGCTCATTAGCATTAGCCGGTTTCCTACTTGCCGTTAATGGAGAAATGCTCTTAATATTTATACTGCTTTTACTGAGAGAGACGATCAATATCATAATCTACACGATTGTGGAATATGAAGCATGGTATTTTTGTTTGCATTAGGCAGGAAGTATTGGTTCGAGCTGCAAAGCAAGAAAACACTTTGATACGGGTGTGGTGGCGGTTCACAAGGGAAGGAATGAATCGTAATGCAATAGGAAGTGCGGTAAAGTGATTTTGTTTATGTATTTGAGGAACACGTTAATGAGTCAGCAAAACTGCTGGGTTCAGTTTTGAAAGTTTTTTAGCTATGTCCGTCTTTTATGCTTTTTAATTCATTTTTTAATATATAATTTTAGGTTTTTGTACACAGACCGAAAAATATCTAAATACACAGAAACCGTAAAACAATCCACAGTGGGTAATGAGTTCCTTACAGCTGAAAAATGTGGCTTCTATTGATGAAATCACAAAAAGTTTGATTTTGAAGTGTTTTTACTAAAGTATGAACATGCTGAAATGATTGATTGTTAAATTCACACATATGTGGGAAAAAAAACAAAAACTTGACCTTCATGCAGAAATTGAAATGTATCTGATTTTCAGCATCTATAATTTCAAAAAGTGTATTGAAAATGTTTTGAAGATTAGCGGTGCTAAATGACAATGAGAAGTCAAATATTGCTGAAAATTGCAAACTAAAAGGCTAACTTTCAAAAATACCTAACAAAATGTGAGGAACCAACAACTTATAATAATTTGGAAACATTCAAAGCAAAATCATTAAACTATACTTAAAAAAAATGCCAACTAAATCCTCAGCTTGACTAAAACAACTGAAAAGCGTCTGTTGAAAGAAAAGTTTAAATAAACTTGAAAGTTAACAAGCTGTGGAAAAGTCAAATACCATTGACATTACTAAAAAGAAGAATTTATGCTGAAAAAAAAGTCAGGAAAGATTAAATGTATTATATTAAGCAATTTTGAAATAAACTAAATGATTAATCTTAGGAAAGTCAAAAGACCTTTGTTTCATAAAAAAAATTGTCTTAGTTTTGCAAGACAAATAATCTTATAAAGAACGGTTTACAATGCCAAAATAATCATAGTGTAGGAAAACATGTCTTAGTGACTACAATTTTTGTCTTAAAATACAATTTTTTTTGTCAGGACCATTTATCTTATGTCACTGGCAGATTTTTTTCTTAATTCAAATAAAATGTTTCAAATGTTAAGAATTTTGTACTTGTTTCTAGGCTGCCTGTTTTTGCCGTGCGGTAACTGTTAAAAGCATCAAGAATAAAGCATTTTACCTTAAAAGGAATTGAATGTAAATGTAGATTGTGTAACACAGCTGGATAACTTATTACAGGTTCAGAAAAATCCTCTGTTAAAAGAACAAATCTTGCTGTGTAAATTGAGACAAACTGTTTTAAGTGTTTTTCCAAAGTAGTAGATTCATGTGTTTCATTGTCAGACATTCTGTGAACCTGAGCATTCGTCGCTGCTAAACCATTGAAGTTCTCTTTGGATACAAGTGTTCATTAACACTGTCTGCAGAGCCTTTTTAACCCTGTAAAGCCCATTTTGTCAAATAACTGACAGAAAATTGAAATTCTTTGGAATAAGGATTGCTTTTAACCATTTGATCAAATCCAAACCAAAAATTTGCAAAATCATTTATTTTATTAGATAGAGCTAGTATTATTTATGGTAATTTAAGTGGTTTGCTTAGTTTTTGCTCGGAACAATGTTTGATTAATATTCAAAAGTTTTGACAAGAGTGTTCAGGAAGAAAGCACCGTATTTACTCACTGTCTCAAAATTGATCCTTATTTTTAACATGGTGTTACTGAATTATAAAGAATTCATTATCTACAAATCTTTTAATACAATAAGTAGTTATTTAAAAATAGAGAAATAATGGATGAGTTCTTTTTCACCATGAAGTTTTGAAAATTAGCTAAACTTTAAGATTTCATTGAAGCAGCCATTGTTATATAAGCAGGAAAAACACTTCTACTGCCCCTAGTGGAATGGTGTTGTACTGCAGGGCATAAAACATGGACAAAGTTCTGTACAGTGGTTTTAAGGAAAATTTGGATCATGCAAATGAAGTAGGGGTCTTAGAAATATGGTTGTATTTTATATGGCTAAAAAACACGATTATGTTCTGTTCTGCTCTTTCTTTCTGCTCTGGATTTTGAGACACTGATAACACAGTCAAAACAGAAAACACATGCATTATTATTCTAGCTTTCAAGCAGATCAGTGAAAAAATAAATTTTCCATTGGAATTCATCAAGAGTTTATTAGTATCTGATCTTAAACTTGTACAAAATATAGAATGGCAGTAAAAATCCCCTTTACAACAATCCCACTGGTAGAAAACAGTCCAACAAGTTTTGAGCTTGTCTTGCTTTTACCCTCTATTGAAGACAAAAACAGATGTACAACTTTTCTTTTATTGTGACAAGGTAATCAAATAATCACTTAGCATTCATGTATTTCCTGTCTTTGGTTTTCACTACTAACTCTCAAGAGTGTGAGATAAGTGTGTGTGGGGGGGGGGGGGTTCTTTGCTCTTTTAAGTGTGTGAAAATGTCTTTGAATGATGTGTGAGAGATTATTCCTCTTCTGTTATCATCACCAGTCAAGAGAATTCTGAGCCAAGCAAGGAGAATCAAGGAAAATATTTCTCTAATAATGCCTGCAATCACTCTTGGGCCAAAACAACGGGATTAATATTTTTGAAATAGCTGTAAGAGATGCAGTTTCTTGCTGGCACAATTTTTTTATACTATTTATATACTGTAATGATGCATTCATACAAGTTTACAGAGCTAGTTATATGCTCTTGGTATTTTTCTTTTTCATTTTTAAAGCCTAAACCAAACCCTTTTCCAAAACTTTAACAAAAGCTAAAAAGGTCATTTATTTGCATTAAAAGTTTTCTTTGGTCTCCAATAAATTTAATGGTCACCACAAAGTTTGTGTTGATACCAGTAAAGCTTCTGACGTGGTTAGAAATATAATCTCTGTCACACGCACGAGAAAGACCAGGAAGCTGTAAAAACCCATAACAGCCACGGTGGTCCGCGAAGATCTATGTCAATCAGGGTTTGGTTTTGCTGTAATGGCCCACAAAAGCCACATCACTGTTACAAATGAGGCAGAAGATTTCTTCTGTTTTGGTGTTTTCACTTTTTTTAAACATGTTTAAAAGGTTTTCTTAGAAGAGAAATCATGATTGAAGTTTTTTTATTCAATCGCCTTATTTTTATACTGCCCACCGTTTTTCTTTTCACTCACTGCCCCTTACAGCTCCACCAAACAGCCTGAATCCTGAATTCATCAATGTCAGATGTGTGTCAGACGCATGAGGATCATCTCTATGCTTTTAATCCTTGTTATTGTAAGGACGCCATTTCTGAGCAACGAACCTTACATGCCACTTACCAGGACTGTGGGTAACAATCAGCACGGAGAGGCCTTGTTTTCTTTTTGGGAGGAGATCTTTATTATTTTCTTTCCTCAACCGAACCACCTCTTGGTTATTTTTTTTTTCTACATATCCAAAAATATGAGGCCTAAAAGCATCAACCCAAAAGACAGAATGAGTCAGAGAATTAAATATTTTGTAGCTTTTGCTTTTTTTTGTCGGGTCATCATGTGTCTCAGCAGACACTGCAGAAACAGTTTCTTATGATGGAAGAAAGCAGACTCGACCTGAAGGTCGCCGGAGCAGAGGGAGAGGGGTAAACAGTGGCTGAAGCCCGTCCAGAATCCGTGTGAAGTCCAGAATGTAAAGGAAAAAACCAGATATAGATGTGTAGCTGTGGGGACTGTTTCCACGGATCTTTGAGGAGCTGTCCAGGTCACCGGTGCTGAAGTAACCTCCCAAGTTGACCGATAAGCCTTTAGGCAATCATAATGAACAGTTTTAGGTCTTCCATGAGGACGACTTAAATTCAAGAGGGAATATGTGAGGCCTTCGGTCTCAGAAGAGAGAACCTTGTAGGGTCTTGACCATGCAGTTTGGTTCAAATTTTTTGCTCAGTGTTGTGGGATCATTTATCCAAACCAAATCTCCCACCTATTAAGGTGTGAAATTTACATTTTTATTGAAAGAGTACTCTCATTTGAGTCTTTGATCCTCATGATGTGAGAGAACTGCCTGAAAAACGTCAAGTTGATTTGCAAGTTCCAAGTCGTGATTCTGGAGGGTTTATGACACCAGAGGTGTGGAAAGAGTCACACCGGCAGGAAGTTGTGGTTCCTGACCCATGAGCAAGATTATAAGGAGAATGTCCGATGCTGGAATGTGGAGTTGCATTAAAGGAGAGCACTACTGCTGGCAAATAGTGATCCAGTTCACCAACGTTTGCATGAAAAAGTCTGGACAGTTGATCTTTAAGAGTCCTAGTGAAGCGTTCCCGCTAACACGACCAGCACTGTAATGACCAGAGCAGAGGTTACCATGAAGAATGCTCAGTGTCTCAGTAACCAGTAAAGAAGGAAAAAGCACCTGCTTAAACCGGCTTCCCTGGTGCAACATGATCCTCTCTACAAAATAGGTTGTGAACTAGAGAAAGTGCAACAAAGTTTACGTTGTAATCGCACTTTAATGTGTCAAAGACACTGTCTTTGACTTCATTTCACCCATTCGTACAACTCTGAAATAACTGGGTTCTGAAGTTGTTGTCGGGTCATGAGTAACATCCAGTTTCCATAAACTAAGGAGTGGATGATGATCAGTGATAAATGTGAATGGATTACAGTTCCAGTAGTGTCTGAGGTGTCTGACAGACCAGACAATTACCCAAAATATATCATATGTAGACCACTTTTTTCAGTCCAGGTCAGAACATGACTGGCATAGGCTATGACCCTTTCTTTTCCACACTGAACTTAGGAAAGCACTGCACCAACAGGCAAGTTTGACACTTCTGTACTGAGAACAATGGCTGATTAAAATCTGGGAACGTCATTATTGGAGGGGAAATAAGAGCATATTTTAAAGTGTGAAATGCAGCTTGGCACTCTTCTGTCCATTCAAATGTCCCCTGTTTTGTGTAAGTCTATGAAGAGGAAGAGCAATGAAGCCCACTTTCACTTTCACTACATTCCACTTGCCAGGGCTGTGGGTAGGAAACAGCACAGGGAGGCCTTCTTTTTTTTTTTTTGGGAAGACATCTTTATTATTTTCTTCAAGAATAACACAAGTTCCTCAACCGGACCAGCTCTTTGTTCTTTTTGTTTTCTACAAATCCCTTAAAACCGTAACCACTGCAACCTTTTAAATTGAAATGTACAGTACTAAATAAAATCCCATCTTACATTATGTCTGTAACTTCAGCACCCCTGCGCTCGGATCATATTGATGATTTCCCCTCAAATCAGCTCTTCTTCATTGTCTTTTGGCTGCTCCCTTTATTGGTCGCCACAGTGAGTCTGTCGTTATCTGACCATCTGTATCCTCCTCATTTATACCAACCACCCTCATGTCCTCCTTCACCACATCCATGATACTTCCTATTTGGCTTTCCACTCTGGCTCTAGGATAGCTTGTGTCAAGCCACTGACCAAAATGACAGTGAATCCAAAAATTGCATATGGATAAAAAGGCTAGAGGGAGGGGTTATTTGCTCTCTAAAAGCAAATCTTATTAACTTTTAGACATAGTTTTATGCTGATTTTTTTATGGTAAAAATAGTCATAAATAAATAAAAATTATAGATCCAAGTAGTTTTGGAAGCAGAATGCACATCTCTCTCCCTGCACTGAGGTGAGTGTAGTTTTAAAGGAAGAAGCTGTTCTCATCCACATAAATATCCAGCTCCTGAGCATGCTGCCAGAATATGCATGTAATGTGCAGATGGACAGTCTCCAAGACATTGACTCTAAACGTTCCTAATAAAAAAAGAACACATATTATAGGCATTTTCCATCTCACTGCGTGCCTTCGTTTAAAGTTTCCCTCTTGTATTCTCCATCCCTCAGAGACGCTCATGCTCCCAGACGCATGCTACTTAAATGACTGGGGATTTCCTCCACTGAGTTTTGTCTGACAGTTTCTGCAGAATCCAGTAGGTGCTGCTGGAGAGCAGCGGAGTCGTCCATGTGTGACGTTTGTTCCTTCAATCTGGGCTCAGCACCAACCTGCTGTCAGCAGACCAAAGCATGACTCACCAAGTCTGCAGGGGACACTACCAGACAAACCCACAGCATCACAAAGTGCCTGTTCACACCTGTGACTGCTTTTTCAAAGTACATGTAATCCTGCTTCATCTATCATGTACAACATTTGGATTTCTTGCTACACTTGAATCGCTTATTAAACAAAAAATTCATCATGCTTCTAAATATAAATGTGGACACTTCCCTTTACAATTGGTGACTTATTTTTAAGTGGTGAAAATGAATAAAGATTTGTCCTACAACCACATGACATCAAGCTACAGAAGTACCTTCAGAATTGTTTTGCGTAAAGCAGACTTTATTTCATTTTCAGCTTTTAGGACAAATAATTATGCGCTTTTTTCTGCCTTCCCTTTGAATGTTGTCCTCATCTTTACAATATTAAAATCCCACTTTGATCATCTTTTACTCTTTTTAAACTGCATGTGTCTTTAAACTGTTCCCAGTGGTCTTTTAATGATGATTATGCCATTTTCAGTCAAAAAAAAAAAAAAAAACAAACAAACAAAAACAGTGTCCTTTTCTAGGACAAAGTTTCTGCAGAGCGGCACCAGTTCATTAGAAATTCGCCTCTGAGGTGTCGGCGGAACTGTTGGCCAGGACTAAGCCTGCCCCTATTTCCCATCATCGATCTGTTCATCCGCTTTCCCACTGGCTTACAGCCCCTCACATCCCCAAACCCAGCGTTAGTGGTGAAAGAAAAACGGCGAGCACTATTGGAGCTATCCATCCGTACAGTTTGGAGCCAGATGCTAGTTCAGAGGAGGAAAATGAAGACATTTGTCTGCAAGTGGATGCATTGGAATGGAACAGATTGTAGATTGAAGCACACGGTCACAGGTACAAGTTTTTTTCATTGTAGTTGGTCTTTAATTAAACCTGAAAGCTGCATAATTTTAGGTGTTATTTGTTCCACTCAACCAAACAATTTCGTAATCCGCTGTCTACTTTCAGAGCTCCAAATGTAATGCTACAATTAAACCTCAGCAATAATGAGATAACTTATGCAACACTTTATAATAGTTTTATGAAAGATGCGAAAAAGCCTTGAAAAAAAATTGATCAGCTCATTAGTGCTTTTGAGTCCTTTTCTGATCTCCTAATCCACCTACTCATTTATTTTTTCACAGGGGTGTCCACCTTGAACTCAGGGATGTGAACGGGAGGTGTGCACCCCTGAACAAACTAATCCACAGTGATCCCTCTCCACATGTGGGATTTTTTTTTTTTTTGTCTTTTACTTTAACTGAAGTTTTACTGCTTGAATTTACTGTGACTCTTTGAAACAGGCTTGATTTCAGTATCTACACTCACCGAAGGGCCCTGGGAGCGTCTGCAAATGCTTTGAGATCTGAACTGATGGCCAGCGAACACTTTTATGAGGAAGTTAGGGCATTGTCTGAACTAAAAATTGTCATTTGTGGCTCCTTTAATCCTCTTTTGTCCCCTCCCCCAGATAAACCATCTGTTCTGGAATTTCAACTGGAAGTAAATCAAACCGTAAAAAAGATTTTTGGAAGAACGTTTCAGTCCGGATCCAGAGAACCGCTCAACTGTTTGTCAAAACATTTTCAATGAAAAGTTTGACTTCAGTTTTTAGATGATTACATAAAGCTAGTATCATCATCCATATGGGATATTTCTAAACACACCAACAACTTCTTTTTATTACAGTCGAAATAAAAACGTCAACTGTTTGATCGTACAAATCTTTACACTGCAAAAAGAGGCAGCCTAAAAATAGAAAAAGAAACCTAATCTTAAGAGGAAAATCACTAGAAACTAGTAAAATTATCCATCCATGCAGCAAGTAATTATTACTTAACAAGAAATCCTTTACTAAGATTTCAAAATCTAGAAACAAACATTTAAAAAAGCTAACTGTTGGATATAATTACTTCAAATTAAATATTATACAGCCAAAAACCTTTTTTTGTGTTAGTTCTAAGCAAATGGTTTGTATTTTTTGAGTTTTTACCCACCTAATTGTAGGTACATAAAAAGTAGGTTCTTATTTTTTTATACTAGCTCTTAATGAATCAAAACATTCTCAAGTGTGTGGATTTTGGGAAAAGCTTGAAAATAAAGGTGTACAGCACATAAAAAAAACTTCAAACCTGGGCAAACATAGTGAATGTCTAAAAACAAGGTTTTAAATCTTTGCAAGTATCAAACAGCTTGGATCATGCATGAGAGAGGTGTGTCCATCACATACCTGCCTCTACAGTTCTGTGTCACGTACATTAAAGATGAATACCAAAGTTCTTCTTTGCCAGGTGGGTGCCGGTGGACCAGCAGCCTCTGACAAGGTTAAGCTGTTTAGAGAAGGTGAAGCGATTACACAGCTTATTATCTACATCTTTCTTTCTTTCTCTCTCTGTCCCCTCTCCGTGCACCCCACCCCCAACCTGGCCACATGGGGCCGCTCCGAAATTTAATACCATGTCTACAACAAGATAAGGCTCTCTTACGGACAGATTAACAATATGCCCATTGTTTGCTCCCCTGGTGCAGTCTTGAAACAGGCAAATACAGGCAGCCGAGGCACTAAAGCCCAGGAGTCGGGTTGTCGGGAGTTAACTCTTGCATAAAGAAAGACAAACGTTGCAAAACAGAGAAAAAGTTCAATGGAAGAAAATGGAAGGAAACGGTCTGGCAGGAAGAAGGAAGGCAATGACAGAAGAGAGACAGGCAAACAGTGGTGTTGGTGGGGGGTAGAAATGAGGAGAAGACGTTTGAGAGGGAGAGGCAGGAATTCAGCAGATAGTCTGGCGGTACTGGGTCAAGCACAGCATATTTCCCCCGTAACAAGAGACCAGGGCAGGCATGTCAGCGGCCAAATTGCCCCTCAAACCCACTGACAAGAACTGTCAGCAGAGAAGGGAGAGAGACTCTTGCTGGCCTCCTCTCATGCCAGAGTTAATCACAAGCAATTACAGAGAGGAGGAGCAATCAAAAGGCCGTGATGGTGCAGCGCTGAATGTGTGGCCTGCAGTACTCGGGTGTCATAAGCTGCAGTGACAAACCAACCTTCATTTAAAGCTTAAAAAAACAGAGTAGAGTATTTCAACCTTGCCTTGGATTGAAAGTTAAATTGAAGGACAGGTATGCAGGTAAGACGACTTCCACCCGTGTGTCTGTGTGTTGAGGAGTAGTAGGATTACATTGGTGGAGATTCAGAGGTGATGAGGCTTTAAATCAGAGGGGTCCCCAAAATACCCCGGGGTCCTAAGCACCTGGTGTCAGATCATGTCAGAGGGCACGACGCCAAAAAATTCCAAGCTGAGCTGTGAATGAGAACGAGTGATGAAAATGAAGCAACACAGATGGATCCAGAAATAAGGAGACACTTTTTTGGGTGAAGGTTTACACAACATATGAGCATCTTGGGATGATTCTGAAAGATTATTGCAGATCTTTACATTTTTAGCACCTAATAAAAAAGAAAAACGGAAATAAAGTATTTGAAGTGGCCAATGCACTTTACTTAGATTAAAGTTTTGTCTGAAATTGAATTTGATTCTTTAAATGCAACAAATGAATGCAGCACGTTTTCACATGTACAATAACCACAAATACTTTTGAAGAATCGTATTCATAAAACATGTCAAGTTTAGGCAAAGTTTTACAAAAAAGGACCTCATTAAATGTGTGTGAATCAGAAGTTAAACTAAAGAGTTATTTTGAACTCAGATCTGGGATCTAAATCAATCTTTGACAAAAATCAAACTTTGCAGTTTGTTCAGACCTAAATATTTCATTTAGCGGATGATTAATATGTAAGGCGTATTGTAAGTCTGTGTGTTTGTGTTGCATCCTTGAGGAACGGCGTATGTGCACTTCTGCTCTTGTTGCAGACCGTTTATATTCACATGGTGACGGTTGACAGCTGCTTTTTTCCTTTAATAAGATTAGACTAAAGAAATTAGTTGTGCGCTCTTTAATCTGCAATTTAACAGAGGGGGCCACCTGGGGCCAGCCTTATCCCATCCACTCTGAATGGCTAATCAGAGAGGGTTTGATTCACACAGGGACACAGACAGCACTTCGCTGCTCGCAGATCCGTCCCCTCTGCAACAAAATAAATGGATCATTCCCTGAAGGAAAGCCTGATTAAATTCTTGTTTAACGGTGTGTATTTTTATTTCTGTCAGAAGTAAAATAGTTCTAGAAAATAAATATTCCAATGCAGAGTGAGCTATTCTGGCATTGTTTATCTCTGTATTTAAACCGTTCTAACAACGTCCTGGAATAGCACCACTGAAATATGAGATACGTTTCAGCTGCACTTGGATGTTTGCATTGCCATGCTGTGTCGTGCATTCTGTACAGGAAATCAAAGGCCTCCCGTTGTGGAAACTCCCACTGGAGGTTTCCTAATGCACCTCTGTTTTCTGATCTTTATTAAGCAGCGCCTGTGTGTGAGGATTTGTTTTATCTGTTCTTCGATAATCCTAATAACTTGTTACTATTTTATACATCGATGATCTTTTTCTCTTGTATCATTAAGGTAAAAAAGATTCATGTAAAGATTTGTTGGCCAGTTTATCTTTTGGCCCCCAGATTCATTGGGTTTAAAGTCTCATTTTGATCACTTTTTGATCTATTGTCAAAGCGTTCCCAGTAGACTTTTATCTATGAATATGTCATTTTTAGGCAAGAATAAAAAACCTTGTGTTGTTTTCAAGGACATAGTTTCTGCAGAGCGGCAGTGGTTTGTTAGAAATCCACCTCTGTGTTGGTCCTTTCGGTGTGGAGTAAGTCCATCCCGTTTCCCATAATCCATCTGTTTACAGATGGATTCTGGAAAAGATGATGATAAAATACAATTCAGTCCACACTTCAAACTGCTGGTTAATGTGGTTTGGGGAGATGTCTCAGGTTGGTTTGGTGAAATCACCTCTGGCACAATTGTACAAGTGGGTCTTGTGGATCTACAAGTTTACTGGGCAAAGCCATCAGTAAGCCTGAGTCTTGGGCTGCTGCCCAGAAAGCACAGTTTGGAGGGAGTCTCACCTTACCAATGTGCATCGGCTGAAAGGCTGCAGTATTATCACTGCTCAGCACTTTCCCTTTCACCCCTTTTTCCTCTGCCTTCTCCTTCTCTTTCTCCACTCATCTTCTCAAACCTGTTCTGCCCCAATGGTAACTTTACTTCTCCTCTCCTCCTTACTGTTTTATCACATGCTCAGCAATCACTTACACTCCAACTTGGGAGATTGGCATCAGCAGGCTGTGATGTGAGCAGACATGTCACTTCATCTCATGCTTTTGGCTGTGCGCCTTCGAAATTAGTTGTGACAGTTTCTTATTACATTGTTTACTTGTCTGAAAGAGGAAGCAGCTGTACTAAACCTACATTCAAATCAGTTTGATCTGGATTCTAAAGCTGAAGCATTACGCAGAATATTTGTAAGTTTGTATGATGTTTATCCACTGAAGATTGACTTAAGAATGTGGACCAGATGGAGCGTCCTAACATGAATGCAGCCTTGTTTATGAAATGGGAAAAACACAAGTTGCCTTTAAAATAGCACAAAGGTGGCTTTTTGATATGAACTTCTGTTTCAGGTTAAAAGCTGCACATGCTCTGGTATGAGAGACCTTTTGATGCTTTTGGAGATGTGGATTATTACAGAAAAATAAGGTAAAAGGATGTGACTCATCATCTGATATTTGCAAATTTTGCTGCAAAACCACATTAATTATCACTCTGGTTTATTGCTGATTTCTAATCAAATTAAAGTAAAGGAAAAAAAATATTTCTGATTGTGTTGTTTAATTGGATTAACAATTTAAAAGTTGATAATCATCATTGAAGGGAGATTACAAATGAACAGAATGCATCCACGCTAGCTCCCAGAAGGAAAATGGTGATGGGAATTCCCCTTTCTCTCTGTTTCTTATCTCTACACCCAGGTCATAAGGTCAGACAGATTAGATAGTCAGTAACATGACAGAATTTGGCAAGTGAGTAAAACAGGTTCCTTACAACTGTCTGCCACTTCCTCACCCATCACAGCTCTCTCCATCTGCTAGAGACACAATTGAGCCTTCAAGTGTTAGACATTATTTATAAACCCATTTAAATGTGTATTGTACTTGTGTTTTTCAGAAACCAAAAAACGAATTTACAAGTATTCCTGCATCACAGGCTGGATTTCTTTGCTTAGTTTGAACCATTTTTATGTGTTCTGGTTTGTTTTAGGTTGAGCAGTCACGCAGGTCATTTTCACCTATTAAAGATTCCTGTGATCTTTGTACTTATAATAAGCTAACATTGATGTTACATCCCCTGGCAGAGTCTTTACCAGAATAAACAAATTCTTCTCTCAAAAGATTAAAATCTATGAATGAACAAAAGGTCTTTGTTTTCCGCCTGTGAGCTCCACTCTTTAAAAGCTCATTTTGTTCTCTTAAATATTTATTCAATTATTTGCTCTTTAAGCCACTGTGTATTAACAATGCAAGTGAAGAGTTCCTCCTTTGCTGCTGGTGACCTGCCAGAGAGCAGCGTGTTTGCAGAGATCTCCAGAGCCAGGCAATTAGTTAATTGAAAAGTTATGTACTTGGCGTAAATAATTGAATACAGGGTTTGAAGAATTAGAATAGCATTCAGTGGCATAAATGAATTCTTCACAGGAGCGCAGGTGCAAAGCAGAGACACCACTTTTTTTCTGTATATTTTTCTCTTTTTTTTTTTTTTTAGTCACCATAAATTGCCAAGAATTTCAGACCAAAATGGAATAATGAAAACATATCCTAGATTAGTTCACATTGTAGATGGATATTCTATATAATTACCTAGGAAGAGCTGTTTTAACAAAACATGCCATAAGAGACATGGCATTGATGTGATCTTTAGTTTAGACGAAAAAAAAAATTAAATTAGTCGCAATTTCACACAAACAAAAATCAAAATAAGTAAACAACAAAGACCTAACAGGTCATTCACTGACATGCAGCTCATATGATTTTTTATTGTTGGGAAATTAAAATCAAATGTTTGGCTGTTGCCATCCTAGATTTCAGTTACCAGTTAGGCGACTGTAGTGAAAGCATTTTACTCTTAAATGCACAATGTGTTCTGTTTTGGCTTTCAGAAAGACAAAGAGGTTTGAATTATATGCTGTAACCACAAAAAAGCATTTGAAAAATTACAACAATCAGATGTTCATGTTCATTCTGTCACTTTCAAGCATAGGGTTGTAAAGTCTCTTATACTCAGGTGCAGGTTCTCTTTAAAATAAAGTCCACCTTTTGTCCGATATACACTAATATGAAAAGTTTGGAATATTTGGCTTCCATGGAGAAGAAGGATCAAGGTTTGTCCAAAAGACAGAAAACCTGTGCAGCTGATTTTAATTTGACCCCTTCTAAATGTTTGACTGCAAATGTCAAACTTTGTAACAGGACTTTTGTTCTCTAACAAAGTGATAAGCCACAAGAATACTCAAATGTTTGAACCATAAACAAACGTTTTTTGTGGAAATTCATGAATTACCAAACATAGAGTCCACCTGTGAACTTTTAAAGCTGTTATTGTTACTTAAACATGGCGTATGACAACTTTTAGAGATTGGACCATTTTTGTTGGGTGATGTTTATCTTTGCGGTTGACGCTCATCTATTTCTATAAACCTGCTTATTCCTTATTGGGGTGGTGGGGTTCCTGGAGCCTATCCTAGCTACTAGTGGATGAAGGCAGGGTACATTCTCTGGGCTTGTTACCTTCAAAAAACTAAGATTGGGTAACTACTTGCCTGAATGCTCTAAATGCATGCATTATCACTGTTTCAAAACTTTTGACAGTTTTTCAAACTTTCAGCTAACTTTTTGGTAGGAAATATTTCACTCTTTAAGTAACTCGCTTCTGCTTTTTCTTCTTCTGGTTGTTTTTTTTTTTCATTTTTCTATTTCCTCACCTTTATTTAGCGTCAGAGACACATTGTGACCAATGTGCTCGTTTGCAGTTCATCCTTGTTAGCTTTCTTGATTAGCCTCAGTGTTCACCCGAGTTTATCTGAACGGCGTGAACATGACCTGTAGGTCTTCCTTACACCCTCCTGCAAACACTTCTCACTTCCTACAATTTGGCACCCGACCAGAAAGCATCTGTCACTGTGACTCCTTGTGGCCAACTTTACCCCTGAGCTGATTAATAATATAGAGATGTGCTATTATTCATGGTACAATGCTGTGGGATTCTCTCTGAGACTAACCATCGCTGAGAGCATGCTAAATGCTGCCAAGTTCTTTTCCCTCAAATGTATGGAAAAATAAATACTTTTTTTTCTTTTGTTTTTCAAACTTGTTTTTTTTAACATCTTCTAACCATTATTTTGACAGTTGTCAGTGCCGGTTAGGAAAACTGCAGGTCCAACATATAGATTGTTACAGACTTGGGAACATTACCAGTTCCAGCTGTGGATTATCAAACACTCCAGAACCTATGAATAAACTCCCAATCTTATTTTTCCCTTTAAGTTCTTTTTTTTCTTTCAGCGGGCCTCTTTGAGAGTGGAGACAGATGAATCAGCCATGCTAGGCTCTGGCTGTTTTGACGAAACTGATCACTTACCACACAAGCATGAGCCAAATATTAGGTGTTAGCCAGCATGGTGAAGTGCTGTGTTGGCCTCATGCCCAATTCAAACTGGCTGAGGCTGGAATTAGACCACAGCGTGGATCCACTGGCTGAGCTATATTTACAGAGCATTTAGATGCTGACAGTCCATGCAGACAAGAAGCTGAACGGATTATACAGACAAATGTGTGACTGATGGAGTTAAAAATTATTAAACATACTTTGAATTGTGCCCACTTTTTATGGCTCCTGGTAGGAAGAAAGAACTAAATGAGCTGGCACAGTTACGCTTTGATAACACAAAACATAGCATTAAATCATCTATTATGTACAACCCCTTTGTCCTATGAATCACAAATGTTGCTGGAGCCTTTGCATTGCAGTTTGTCCTCTATGTATAAATATTTTACAGTAAATTGATCGCATCAGAATGGAGCAGAGCAGAGAGACTTTGGCCTGCCCACTTCACTTGCTCAAACAGCATTTTTCATGATTCATCCCGATTTGAATAAAGCCACAGAAATGCCATTTTAATCGTAATTTTCGTTACATATGTCTTCGATCATAAGAAAAGTGATCCAAGAACATGTTAAAAACCCCAAACACAATTGTCATTGGAGTAGGTCTTTAACAAATATAATTTATTAATGCACAATATTATATAATATAATCTATAAGAGCATTCTGGGCTTTCTCTTGCATAATCACTTGTGTGGCAAATTTGAAACTTTATTTATTTAATTATTTAATACTTTATCTAACATTCACTACCATTATCCATACATTAAATATAATATATTTCTGGGCAATACTTTGTAGCATCACAAAACGTGTCATTTGACTCCCTGTCTGTGTGTATACAGGAAAGTGTTGTCGTTGTGCAGAAAGTCTGTTGTAACTGCGAGTAAATCTATCCTGGACCGTTAGGCGCAAAGACTGACAAACCAACAATAGATGCCTTAGTGCAGCCATTTAGAGGAAAAATGTCATAACAATAAGGCTAAGTCTTTGTGACATGTGACACACCAAGTAAGGAGGCTGTGAGTGGTTTGAGACTGTAATTACTGGTATATGTAAAGTCTGCACTGAGTGACAGCTCTGACAAAGATGTGAAAGAGTAGGATTGTCCTGGAGACTGTGGAAGCTCAAAAGAGGCTGTTTTAAATGCTCTTAGCGGCAGAGATTGACCAGCGCTTGGCCTCCAGAGCTGACTGGGAGAATTTTGACACACTGGGAGGTCTGGTGATGGACAGCTCTCTCTGTGGGATGTCCCTTTAAGAAAAGTGGTCGGCCGTCCCTCAGGGGGCAGCATACCTGAGCCACTCAGACAAGGTGAGACAAATACCTGCATTTGCTCCTCATACAGCAGAGAACTGGTGCAATTTGACAAAGCTGGGGACAGGGTAATAGGGCAATTACCAGTGATTTGTACTGGAGAAGGTGAAGGGGCAATGTTTTTTTTGACTTTTCACTGCTGGATAAATTTGTAATATTCTAACAATGCTTTGCTGTAGCACACAAAAGCCCTGGATGTTCACCATCTTGTTTCTCTATATTTTGCAGCAACACCATCAAACCTTAATTACAAAATAAAAAAACAAAACAAAACAAAGAAATAACAACTTTCAGTCAATGTATAACAAAATGCTAATGCATACAGAAATGTATAAAGCTGCTGTCTCCTCTAAAAAAACACTGAATTAGGTCAAAAAATAAACATAATGGCAGAACAGAAATATTGTCGGATTGCAAAATATTTAGAATATTTTCATTTTTTTCCCCAAATGTATTTATTCTTCAGGGGCAGACTTACCACTAGGCAAAGATAGGCAATTGCCTGGGGGCCATAACACCTTGAGGGTGGTAGGAGCTGAACTCTTAAAAAAAACATCTAAAATAATGTTCATGTCCATTTTTATTTAACTTTGTCAATAAAAAAAACCTCAAATAATTGAAATCGCAAAGGACTACTCATGTGACTACTCTTCTCTCCACCCCCCCCCCACCCCCCGGTCCCTCTCCGTCCCTCTTCCGCTATGGAAAATCAACATCAAGTTATGGTGCAGGGAGAAACTCTTTGAAGAGATTTTAAAGAGGTAGCTTAGATATCCGAGCAGTGAAAATGATATTTTTGTTTCTACATCTTATAGTAAAACCAAACAAAATAAAGAAAATAAAACAGGAGACCCTCATAAGTTCATACAAGAAAGTGAGTGGGTATCAAATAACTTCATTCAATAAATTAAATGGGTTTTTTAACATATAAATGTGATATCAGTTTTTAGATGTTTATCATATATTTGGATTCTTGTCATTGATGAGGTCTCAAGGTGGATCAGTGAAGAAGTTATTTGACAAACATTTTACGCTTAAGGTAAGGATTTAAAAAAAGAAAGATTCTTACAACCGCTAAAGAGGGCCCATGTTACTGTGCCCCCAAACTGCTAAGTCCAACACTGTTGTTCTATATTCAGATTCTGAAACAGTAGCAGCCACAGGCTCGTTAATTAAAAAATGAAAAGAAAATCCTAAATGTTCAAGACTAATTTATGCTTTAATTTTCAAACCTCTCTTCACGTTCTTGATGAATTCTGCTAAAAAAAAGTTATGACAATTTGTCACATATACACAACTTTTAGTTGGGGACACAATTATGCTGTAATTTGCAAAGCCACACAATTGTGGTGAGTGGTAAAGTGTAGCTGTTTGAATAAATTAAGAGAACATGATTGCTGTTACTGCTGTGTCTTGTCCTCAAACGCTGGACCACAGTTTAACTCGTAACACAACTTTGAGACTGATTCCTGTCAGCTTCAGGGTCAGCTCCTCCTGCATCTTGCTGCCAGCCCTCATGTCAACTCCAGCTGCTGGGCTCTAATAACAGCCAGCTGTTTGATCGGCCACTCACTTGTCACTAAATATGTGTGAGAAACACGCTGCTTGTTCCCTCACTCATCCCACAGCCTCACCACCACCACTGCTTGCACAGTAGCCAGAAAATGCAATCTGTGCCAAGAGGCCAGAGAGGAGAGCAGAGACCTCTTTCATTTCACTTTAACTTAGTATTGAATCATTCTGACCTGGTTTATATCTATCCTTAAAGTGCTACTTTTGCACAGGGGCACACTTGTCTTTAATACTGCTTCAAAGGAGTCCATCAAGGTGCACCCTGTGGCCTCTAGGAGAGGTAATGGTGTCTTTTTAGTGCCATTTGACTGCCCTTACCCCCCGATGTCCAAGAAACGCATTGATTTTAGTAAGAGGAGGTGGAAAGATGGTGTTCCTTCTTTTCTTTGGTTGTCAGAAAACCAAAGTGCAGTGAAGGAGCCCTAGAAGACATGCTCAACATTCAAATGTCAGCATCCAGCCATCACTGCAGCTATGCGCCCTTCTCACTGTCAACACTGCAAAAGTAAAGGATGTACAGACATCCGTCCTGTGTCAAATGTTACAAAATGAAAGAGACTCGCTCATGGTGTTTATGCATCTTACTAATGTAGGACCAAAGTGGTGAAAATTTGCTGTAAAAATGTTTGCTGACTCATTAAAGTAAGTGAAAGGAGTTTAAGTTGCAGAGCTCTGGGAGATCAGACAGGTTTGTGTTTGTTTGCATACCTGCTGGAAATGCACTTGATGTTTATTGAGTTGAACCAGGAAGCCAACTACATAATCAAAGATAATTGAGTTAAATCAAATCCCTTTTTCAGCGTGTTTCGCTCTCTGCTTTCATTTGAGCACAAGGATTTATTTTCAGGATACGACACCTCAACTATCAGCATTTTCTTTTCAACAAACTGTCCAGTCTGTTTCGTTGAGCGATCAGTCAAATTTGCTGTTTTTATCAATTTGTTTATTATAGATTATAAAATTGACAACCAAAATCCTTTTTTTTTTTAATGAAGATGTTTTAAGATGATTAAGATTAAGATGTTTTTCATACACCCTTTATTGAAATCCACAAAAAAAGCAACATGTTTTTTCGTGAGATATGGATAGTGTCAGTTATAATATGTTGTGTAATTTGCTCACAACAATGTAAGTTCAAGTTACAAAAATATGGACATGAATTTTCAGGGAAAAAAGCAGCTTATTTACCCAAAACTGTCTCAAATTTGATGAACACATTTTTTTCATGGTGTAACTGTATTATAAAGTATGAATTATCAACACATTTAGCATTTTTCAGTACAGCAAGTATTTACAAAAATTGCAATAGATGTAACATGTCACCATTAAGTTTTATAAACAGCAAAATGTTTTCCCGCCTAAAGTATTTCTGAGATTTCAATGGAGCAGCCATTTTGAGCAGGAAAAGCCCTCCTGCTGCCCCTAGTGGAATGATAATGCACTACACAGCAGAAAACATGAACCAAGTAATATTATTGGGTTTAATAGGAACGTTTAGATCATTCTAATGAAATACGGGTCTCAGAATTGCGTGTATTAACTATGATACAAATGGGTTTATAGATTATTTAAATCTTAAATTGTTTAAGATTTTTTTCTGTCCTTTTCTAATTTGCTAATTTCTTACCTGTAAAAACCATCTGAATGCTATATACTCATTTGTAGGCCAAGCTTGATGTGTTATGAAGAGAAAAAGTCTTGTTGAACCTGTAGGTAGTCGGTAAAAAAGATGTTTCCCTTGCTAGAATATCATGGTTGACCTCTGGCCCCTGGACATCCATCACTAGGACAGATAAGACAAAGCCAAGACATGGTCTTGTTGCATCAGTCGAGCTGCTGTTTTTCAAGCATGAACATAAGTAATGTGAGAAGTCAAAGAATGCATTTGTCTCATATTTGGTTTAGATTCTTTCACAGAAGCTCTTCGTAAAAAGTTGTAAACTCATTCTCATGAGTATATAAAGTCTTACTTTGCTGTGTTTTCCTCCCATGCCTTCTGCTATGATTCAGGTTTGACTCCATGCATCTGTCAGACTGTTGTAATTTCCTGCAACCAAGGCGGAGAACAGAGTTCGTCATGGTGAAAACAATAAACACTTACATGTTAGTACAGCTGGATTTTGGAAAAATCAAGCAACACATAAAAGCAAACAAAATAAAGTTGACTAAATTGCACAGCGCCCAGATATGACTCTATGTGACGCAGTTTAGCACAAGCTCTGCTTCCAAAAAGCTGAGGCGTTTTCTAAAATCTGCTAAAACTTGACGTCAGTTACATGTTGATTTTTTTTTTTTTTTTTTTTTTTTTTTTTTTATAAAGACCTCATGTGTGTCCTCAATTACCTATTCAAATGACATAAACAACATGGCTTATTAAACAAAAACATGTTGCGTGTACTAAGCCACAATGTTGTAAATGTTGCGTAATTAATTTTGGCAACATTGAATTAAAATAATGAAAAAATAATAATATAGAAACTGTTAAAACCTGAAGGACACAAGAGTTTCTTCCTAAATCAACAACAGAGACAATTTTACTGATCAAAGTCTTTCATAGTATAGTAGATCTTTTTTTTTTGTCTAAGGTTGTTTCCGATGAACAGGTCATTCAAGAATTCAGCTCGATTAATGCTAACCAGTGAAAAACACTTCATGGTGGTTTAAATCTCTGATTCAGTGTTGGGAACAATTGAACTAAATATTTGAAATGTTTGTATTTCCAAATAATAAATAAACATTTGTTTGTTAAAATTATTTTCGGTAACCCAATGTATCAAGTGGAGAACGAAAACAGCAAAAAATATATATATATTTTGAGATTAGTCCAGTCTATTGTGACTGAGTGAGAATGGTGGTTCTTTATCACAATTCTACTCATGTGAAATACAAGTATATTACAGCAAGAATACTCTTAGAGTACATTCTCTTTTCAAAAAGTTACTCAAGAGACCCAAACCCCAGACAAGCAACAGATAATGGACGGATGGGGTTTTTTGAGCAAATGTCACTGAGTAGATGTTCTCAACAGAGCACGACAGATGTGATGCTGAGCAGCAATGTGGACAGACTTTCCCTGACATATGACTCTTTCTGATACAGTAGTTACAACCACAAACAGACTTCTTTCCAAAAGCATTGTTACATCTAATAAATGGGACTGACAGGTACGCTGAGAAAATACTGATTAGAAATGTAACATTTAATTGAATGCATGAAGAACCCCATAACGTAAAATCCCCAACTGTCTCTTTGTTTCTGTAATTAAAAAACCTTTTCATGTTAAGTATACTAACTATAAAGCATTGTCGTGAAACCATTTTGTTTTTTTCATATCCAATGCTCATGTCAGCATTCAGTTTTTTCGCCAGCAAGAAAGGATATTTCTAAACAGCTTTTTAAAATGTCAACTTTGTTAATAAAGCTTTAAAACTCAAAATGCTAAGCCACTAAAGACCAACCCCTATATAAAGCAAGTCCAATATGAACATTTTAAACTGCAGTTTTGATTAACTGAACATTAACTTGTTGTTTGGAGTTGTACGAGTGCTTGATGCAATTCCTCATGGATGTTGTGTTTCAGCTCATCAGCCACACACTCCAAGACATTCTTTACGACTAATCAGGCTTATGTAGTTGGTTGTGAAAAAAGGGATTTTCCAAATGACCTGCAATTTTTAAAAAAGAAATGTGATTAAGTTTAGATAAAAATTTATGTTTTTTTTTATTGCACATAAGTCTGTATTCCCATGTAGAGCTTCCATCTATTCTTCTGGCTCTGCACTAACATTTCTGCAACTTTGCTTCTAGAAACTTGACCTGCAGGAATAACACATTTTAACTCAATGTAGTATTTTAGGAATTTTTGAAGTTCATTTTATTTCATTGAAGTTCATTTTGAAGTTCAATTTTCATGAAGGAAAATTTTGATAATTCAGCGAGCCGTACAGCCAGGGAGCAGCCAAGACGTTAGCGTGCAGCTTTCAAAATAAGACCTCACAAAGACCCTTGTGAATCAGGCGAAATATTTTTTAAAAAGTGTATTTAAACGTTCATTTACTTTTAGACGTACATGAGAAAATTAAAAACACGATTCGTTTTTCTATAGAAGTTTATAAATAGATAATCAAATAAGGACTTTTTTCTCCATTTTGATGTTAATATGAAAAAACGAATGACTCACAGTGCCAACCTTTTTCGGTTTCGTTGTTTCATTGGTTTTGTTCGTAGTGTTTCGTTTTTTCAACATTTTATTTTGTTTTCTCAAATGTTTTCATTTTTTAACAATTTATTTTGTTTTCAAAAATATTTTTCATTTTTTAATGTTTACATTTTGTTTTCAAGAAAATAGATTTATTTGCTTTTTTTTGTCGTTTTTGTTTACATTTTGGGTTTGATAATTTAGTTGTTTTTCTGTTTTTTATTGTAACGCTGTTTCTTTGTTTGCTTTGTTTTTTTAATTTTTGTTGTTTTCTTTAAAACATTTGTTGAATTGATTTGAACTTCAGGGCCACCGTAGTTTAATCGGTGAAAACATTTTTATTCATGTTCACTGTGGGATAAATCAATTCACACACTTTAGAATTTTTTGTTTTCAAGATACATTAAATAGTTTTCTTGTTGTTTTTTTCCACTTTCAGAGCCACCTGGTATTTTTTTACTAACATTTTTCTACTTCTTGTAATAAACTTTGTCTTTATTTGGAAGTTGTGAGTTTAATGACCATTTGCAAACAGGAGAAACAATATCAACATAAAAAAATCTTGAATATCCACAAGTGACAAATTGGTTTGAAGTATTTCAACAAGTGCACTATAAAGGGTTCATCACTAAACTGAAATAAATTGACTGAAGTAAACAAACTAAACATAAAGTGCCTTCTTTATGCTACATTTAGGTATGGCTTACATTCAGGTAATTGCAGATAATGCACTGAAAAGAGGGTGTCCAATGTAAACAAGGACCCCTCTCCCCTGCGCACATTCACAGTGAATGTATTGGTAAAAGACGACGAGATAGCAGACAAGCTATCAGACCTGTTAATGTGTCAGTTTAGATGTTGCTACATCCTCACTCAAGCTTACTCCCACTTTAATCTACTGTGCTTCTGACCTACTGCTGTTCTGTCATGCTGACATGTTTAGCAAATACTGTCTGGCCAGGATAGGACACACTGCGGTGTTACAGAGGTGTTGTTGTCTGTCTGCACGGAGAGTGATGGATTATGGAGGATTCAACCATCTTCAGACTTCTTCAAACTTCAAACACGCCTGCACATTTCTTCCCTCTAAGTAAACGTCGCTTGTACACAGAGACATCGCTACAATGCAAATAATGTTCTTTGTAAAAGACACAAAGTGATTTATTTTTGTTGTCCCTTCCGTTTTTTTTTTTTTTTTTTCTCTCCAGTGACTTCCGCTGGCAGTAACACCAGATAGACTGTCTGAACAGCACCCTTCAATCACTGAACACAAAAGCAACAAAACACGCCTCTGTAAATATTTCATTGCCTTCAGCCCCCCGTCCAGTCCTGCTGCTTGCTGTCTGCTGGTCCTCAGAGTGACCCATTGTGTGTCCCATGGCAGACGGTTTTGTTTTGTGCTGCTGGACATGGCGGGTCTGTTGTGGGAAGGCAGCAGTGCCTGCATGCGTGCAGCAGCGGAGGACTGGATTTAGGCTGATGTTTCTGTGAGGTTGCCAGGCACGCTCTGCTGCCCTGGCACGGGACACACAGTTTACATCGCTTAATTTTGCTTACTGCTGAGGGAACTCTGGATGCAGTTCGGGCCACTTTCTGGGGTTAAAGAGGGTAAATCAGGAGAATAAAAATAAAACATTAATAGTGATGTAATAAATTTATATTTAATTAACTTTGTCTTGTCCTTCTACACTGAATAAAAGCTGGCATTTGTCTGTAGTCATAGTTTGACATATTTTGAAGAATACACATTTAAAATGAATTGAGAATATTTTATTTTTAAATGGTTTCTTTTTTTCTCCCTGCCTGTTTTTGTGCCTCCCTGCATTGGTCTTTAGGGAACACTTTCCAATAAGAATAATGTCCCCCCTGTGTACAGCCACCATTCAACAATTTACGGGCAGATTACAGATTCTAATAAAATTTTTGCAACCTAATTAAAGAATCTGCTCCCCATTTTATGGTAGTTCAGGTTCCCTCCACCACTTCTGTCCAATCTAATTATTCTGATGTACATAATTAGCATGAGCTGGCCATTGTTCGCTTCATTTGCATATTTTATTGAATAATTGAATGAGAGTGGCTGATGATTAAATTAGGGTGAATGACAGATGATTCAGTTCGCGGTGAGGAAAAGTTAACAGAATGAGCAGACTGGGAATACGACATGTACCTTTTGAATATTTATACGTCCCATTGAGGTTCTCCCCCAACAGAAGCACTCTGCTAATTTAAAAAATGTGCAGCTCTGCAGCGCCTAAACTCAGCCGATTCCAGATCACAGGATGGCGTTTCCTCTTCTTTGACTGAATGAAGAGGGACAGTGTAAATGTTTGGTACGTTGGAGACACTTTTTTTGTGAGTTTTGAGCCTCCATCAACGAGGCAACACATTTACACACTGATAAGACAAATGAGAGTAGTGTGGGGAAATTCATTTCCAGGCACTTCAAATGTAAACACAGACTTCTGGTGCCTGCCTGCCTGCCATGTTATAGACAGGCTCGACCAGGAGGTCCCTGTGGAAAAAAAAAACCTGCAAAACATGTCTTAAATCTATTTGAAATTGAAAAGGGAGCTAACTCCTTTATCTCGTGTCACGACTCAAAAGTCAATAATTAGAGATTTATGATTCTCCTTAAAGTTTGGCTAAGTTTGGAGAATTCCCTTTCCTGCTCATTAGTTTAACGTCTTCATTTGTTGAATTGCTTTGACATGAGGAAAAGTTGTTTTTTTAAATTTTTTTTCTAAATTGGAAACCTGGATCCATCCTAGTCCCTGGAATTTTTCCATACGGGGTCCAGGCAGGATAAATGTTTAGAAGGAATATTTGGAACAGCTTTAGCCTTTCACATGCTAATGTAAGCACTGGCGGCACAAGAAAGCTGGCCTGACCCAGGGGCCACACGGTGACACAGTCGGCTGATTCAGTGCCGGCAGACTTGGCTTTGTTTATGTGTGTCCGCATGAGAAATAATGCATGTCATAAAAAGGAGAACTTTGAAGGGGAACCACTATCCTTGGATGATGAATGCCCCCCCTGCTCTTCGGATGTAAATAACTCCCCCCAACAACGCAAAAGCCATCTCAGGAGTGACTTACACACCATCATCTCCACAACATCAGGAAGTGTTTCTCCCCTGGTGTTCCTCACATGTTGAATCATCCTCTCCGAGATCCGTCAGATGGCATCACTTCATCCCTTTTTTTTCCTCTATGTTGCTGAACTTACCAGTCCATGAAAAGCAGCAAGTTAATGTGTTTACTTTTGTGCTGAATCACAGAGTCAACAGGTAAGGTATAAAGCACGCTCCGCTGGCTTACTTCAAGATTGTCCATTTTCAAGCACTATTTTGTGACACATGTAACCTGTGTTTGTCTTTGTGTCCTGCATACCTTGTAAAAATCTCCTCTGTTCTCTGTGTTATAGTTCAAATCAGTACACAAAATGTCGTCTCATTGTCTGGTCAGAGTCATTTCGGAGGACAGAGGAATTTACACAGTCTCGAGGTCTGTCAGTAGGTGGTATAGGAAACTGTAAAGATAAGCTTCCACAGCGGCTTCCTTTTTACAAACACATCGGCATCTCTCAGATCACCCAGATACAGCTGTGCCCTCGCTCTTATCAGAAACCTGACCGTGCCCACTTCCAGCTTCTGTCGGAGCGATGCGTAGCTCAGATCACAGAGAAAAAGATGTGCAGGGTGTCGACACCAGATCCTGAACTTGCAGCTTTCATCATTGATGTGTTTCTTTATTGACCCCACAAGGGTTTGTGTTTACAAATTTACCTTTCAAAGTCAGCTGTTTTTCATACAAAATGTTCAGAAATGTACACGTCTTAGTACATTATATCTTAGTTCTGATGTTTCAGCTATCAGAACATTGATCAGTGCAAATGGTGTGCATTTATGTAGCACTTGTCTAGTTCAGTTACCAAAGTGCTTTCACGCATCGTATTATGTTCTCCCACACTTTTTAGATTATTCCGCCTTTTTTTTTTGCAGTAAAACTACACAGCAGGCGCCAACTACATCAGAGGCATTCAGGCTCTAACAAAAAAAAAATATATAGATATATAGACACATTTAAACCAGAAATCAATCGCAGGACCAACAGATTGATAGATGACCGTTTAATTTACAGCAGTGTTTTCCTTATTCTTGTTTTTTGTGTGAGCGACAAGGATCATAACTGTTTGTGGAGCTCTTAAAACCTTTGATACTGAGGAGTAAAATGTTAAAAAAAAAAAAGTTAAATGCATCAAGCTCAAAAACTACAGAACATCAACAATAAAGAGACGGACAGATTGGTGGATAAGCTGGGAAAATACATCATCCTAAAAACCCCCAAAGATAATACATTTAAAATAATTATATAATCAGAGAATGATGGTAAATAGTAGACCGGTCAAGCCAGAAAATGCAGCATTAATATTGCTAAAGAGTCATTATCTCCTCATCATATATCATGGAAAGTCTATTTTAGCCAAACATCCAACCCTCCATCACAGCAGCAGTTTTTCTACAGTAGCCTTACGGTGTCGCTACAGGAAAAGTCAAGAGGATCTAGAGTTTACACTTTCACATGACTTCGATTCATCAGAGAGTTTGCAGAAAACATTTTCAGATTTCTGTTGCAGTTATGAACACTTTTCATTCAACGTTTTCAAATTTTAGCTGTTTGTAAAAATGTTTCTTCAGAGATTTCTGATCAGAACTTCAACAAACTGATACGTCACTTGGTAAAAAAAAAAAAAAAAAAAAAAAAAAAAACAATAACCACTCGTCTGGATGCTCTCAGAGCTCCTATCCCTGGAATTTCTTTTATTGAAAACTGCATGGAGCCTTTTAGTACAAACCAGTTGAGCTACCGAAAAAAAAGTCTTCGAGCTGCAGAGAGTGGGCCTCTGCTCGAGATCAAACCCTGCAGGCCTGCCCATCTATCTGCTTTAACTTCTTCTCCTGCAGGGAACATTGGATGAAGGACAATTTGCTTGTATGTTTAGTGGTGTGGCACTGGCTGGAGGAGGGTCATGTGAGCTGGCCCAGTGATTTGTTACTCGCTTGGAGATTGTGTTCATGTGAGGAAGCATGTGGGTGTGTACAGTGTACAAGCACGTTTATCTTTGCCAGTGTTTCACCGTGGGTGTGTGTGTTGGGGCTGAGTTGACACATTGTGTGCACAGTTCCAGGTGCTCGCTCCAGCACAGACATCGGTTGTTTTACCCCTCTGTTTGCCACAAACACTTAAATCGCGATGACAATGCAGCCACAGTTTCTCAAAAGGAGATGTCTTTTCCACAATTGGCCTTTTTTCAATCTTCTTTTTTTCTAACTGAAAGATTTCTAATGTGAAATTTCATGGAATCGAGATTTACAAAAGCTTTGCTGAGTCCTCATTATATATTTTGGCAGCCAAAGGAATGGTTGACTTATCCTGTATCGCTTCACACACACAAATCACCAGCCAAATGCTACTGTGAGCTTTCCCAGATCTCACACACACACAAATGAATGGCAATGAAGGCAAAAACGTAAACCATGAAGCTGTTTCATTTTTCCAGGGAAAATTAGATCGAAAGGCGTCTTCCAGCTCAAGTTTTTAGAATTTCAAATCTTACACACATAAAAAACGAATCTTTCTTTTGTATTAGAAACATTTAGTTTTTTTCCACAGCATGCATGACCCAAGAATCTCTCACTTTCATCTCACGAGAAGGGCCACAAATGTCTGATATCAAGTCCCGTGTTTATTTATTTCATTGTCTGCGTTTCTTTTAAACGTTGCCCAGTTCCTGAGAAAATGAGATTCGGTTTCCTCTAATCCTCGAGAACAAAAAGAGGTCCCTGGTTTAATTTTAACTGTCGTCCCAAACATCTTGCGACTGCTTTCATTTCATCAGTCCGAGACCTCTTTGAACGCTGCTGTAGAACACTGTCCTGAAGGGTTTCACCCTCAGATGATAAAAATGTGAATTATTGGTTTGTTTATCATGCTCTTAAAAGCTAAAGTGCATTATTAAACAGAGAGCACATTAAAGGGGGAGTATTGTTAAAAGTGTTTTAAAAATCTTGTAAATCCCCGTAATTTATGCCACTGAGGTCAAAGAGGTTTGCCCTGGTCTCCTGGTTTTAATTTGCTTTAGGCTCTGAGGTCCATACCTGTGATGCTCCCCTGTTTCCCAGAAGCATTCTGACCATTGCAGCCACTCAAGAAAGGGCAACAGGAGCCTGACAGTAGGAGCAGCAAGTGAGCGCCTGTTGGGAACTAAATTAAGATATCTGGATAAAAGAGGGAAATCTGTTTGACCATCTGCTGGTGGCGATGTACATCTGAGTGACATTTTGTCTTTATTTAAGTGGATGATACCTTCCATAGCCATTAGTCTTCACATACTGTAGCTGATAGAAACAGCTGCAGGAGGGAATTTATATCTTATAAACATTGGGTTTTTATTTAATTGGATTCCTTGTGGGCTGAAAGCTACAGGAGCATAAGAGCAAATTCATGAAAGAAATTTAACTTTTAAAAATTGTATGCAACAAAAGTCCATACTATTCTTGGAAAAAGATTTTTGCCTTTCTGAAAAAAATTCAAGTCGAAGAGTCCAACGTCCCTCTGCATTCGCTGAAGCTTGTGATGAGAGTCTGTCTGAGACCAGAACCCAGCACCGGCCTCAGGGGACACTCTGGCTGAGGCAACAATGGGTCAGAGCTCCTTCTTTGTGCACTTGCCCTCCTTAATCAAACTAGCCAAAGGAGTGATTGGATTTTAATACTGCCGGGCCCACCGTAATGGTGTGATGGACGGGGGACTGGTGAATCGGAGCAAAATGTCAGCCCTTGGTGGCCTCCATTAATGATATTGCTTCATTTCTTAAAGTGGCAGGAATGTCTTGAGAAAAGCGGATCACTGCAGTTGGTAGACGAAGCTCCCCCATAAAAAATTTTATTAGCCTTTTTTTCTTTTGTATACATCTGTTCAGTTCTTTTTGAACTAGTCATTTTTTTTGTTCAAAGTGGTTGTCTGCATGAAGTTCTTTTCCCTGCAACTATGCAGTTACAGAGTGTTAAAAGTCTGCTGCTTAATGCATGAATTACATATCTGTCAGCTCGTTCACAGTCAGATCTGCAGGTCTGGTAGAAGTTTCTTTCAGTCGTTATTTACTTGGATCTTCATCCTCTTGACCTCATTAAGCATTGTCTGTCCCCTCATCATTTTTTTTTTTATATTTTGATATTCACCATAAAAAAGTTCTTTACAATCTTTTTGTCCACTTCTGTGCTGAAAGCTGTTCAATCTCACTAGCTGGAAACAGCTCTCATCATCAATATTTGATTTCTTCTCAGATGTATTCTGTTTTGTATCCCGTTTTCTCACCTGAAGTCTTCACTCCGATCATCTTTGGATCTGTTGTAGAAGTGTTCCCAGTGGTCTTTGAATTAGGATTTATACAGTTTTCGGGCAAAATAAAAACAAAACCTGAGTTGTGGGCGAGACTGTTGGCAGTGAGTAAGCCTGCCCCATTTCCCGTCATCTATTTGTTTACACTCTGACTTACTGGCCACTTATAACCCCAACCTCATATTACTGGTGCAGCAAAAGTGCCGAGAACTATCAGAGCTATCCAGCTTTATAGTTTTGATCCAGATTCCTGCTCAGATGAGGAAAACAAAGACGTGCATGGATCTATTTATCTGCAAGTAGATGCAGAGCAATGTGCTTGTGGCCCGCCGATTGTACATTCTATGTTACTGCTAAAAGCTTTTTCCTACTACATTTTTGTCTGCTTCTGATTCACAACAATCTGAGTAAAGAAATACTCAGAAATCACAGTTTTAAACTTAATTTTCTTTCTATATGTCCTTCACAAGAAAAAGAAGCCATAAGCTATTTAAAAAAAACTGGAAACATGATATTCATGGGTTTTTACAACGATTCAAACGTGTGCAATATAAAGATCTGCTACTTTTATTTTTTATTTACATGATCAGATATTTAGTTTTTTTTTTTTTTTAGTTTAACCTCTTCATGCCTGATTTTATTTCCAATTATCTAAAAAAATATTTTTCTAAACGCTAAATTCATGCTAAATTAAGTGCAGTCCTGGATTGAAGGCTATGCTGATAATTTGTGACATACGACGTGAAGGCGTTAAAAAAAAGCATCCGAACAACTGCCTCTGAGGTCTTTTTTATTGTAAGCAATTTCCTTTCTTAATTATGAATTTTGGACTCAAAAACTGTGTAGTTTCTTTTAAATGCTTTCTGCACTGATTCTTTTTTTTTCTGTATCTGTCTGATATTATGCCGTACTGAACTTTCCCATAACTTCTGCTTTCATGAGGAGCTGAAGTGATCTTTCATTAACAGAACCTAAAGGGTTTTTTCTCATTTATTTCTGACCTAAACATTTACTTTTCTTCATGCTTTCCTTATGAATTTGATGTGTTGTCTGAGCTTGTTTTTTATACAAAACAACAGGGTGCAAAACCTGCTTCTTTATCTACTAAAGTAATGTTTTAAGTTTTCCTCTTATGTCTAATTTTCAATGGATGAAGAGGTTTCAATGGTACAAGCAGACTGTGAGTTTGTGGAGTCGAGCTGGTATTGAGAAATGACTTGTTTTCATTTTATTCAGGTTCAAATTGTGTCAGCTTGAACTTGAAAGGATGACTCACTGTTTTTTGTCTTTTATTTTAACGATATTTGAGTGACATTTAGAGCTCTGTGCTGTTCTGTTTGCTGTAATTAGGTTTTCCCCTTGTTCCGTTCTTGCTGAAGATAAGGAAGTTTAACTGGAACTTGGTACTAAATTTACAACACAGTGACTTCCAAAAACCATTCTTGAACTCCTGAACTGACGCTGACATGACCCTGATGAACGCCAGAGAGTCTCCTCCAAACCTTTAGATGCTGTTTATCATTCGCGTGACTCACAGTTGCTGAATCATTATTTGAATCCATTGACATGTGTTTGTCTTCCTCTTTCAGTTAATAACAGTTTGGTCTTGTCAGAGGGGGCGGCAGGAACAGGTGAATCTCCTTTGTGTTTTATAGCACGTCATAGAAAAGTGGGGGGGGTGGCTCCAACCTTCCCCTTCTCCTCCTAATGGGCGTTGGTGTGTTGTTTTTGCAGCAGATTTATGCGTGGGTGGGGCGCTTTGATTTACAGAGCCCTGACACTGTCTCAGCGGCGGGTAGACGAGTTGATGGGGACTCTCTGTGTGTTCCAGGTGAGCCTGAGGTCTTCTCATCTCCACACACAGCCTGAGCTATTGTCATAGCTTCCTCTGGGTATGGATCAAAATGTCTCACTGCATGCACACTGTTCTTGTTGTGTAATACTGGCAAACTGTTGATGCAATTTTCTACCTGCAAGTTCACCAAAGGTGCAAAGATCTCTGCAGCCATGCATGATAAAAACAAAAAAATTCTACCTTAAAAACAACAAAAAACATGACTGAAAATGTCATCACACACAGCACACGAAAGCAAAATTATTTGAACTTATGCTGCCTCTAAAAAGCCTTTTACCCTTTTGGCCTTGGTGCTTTTAAAAATTTAAAGGATAATATGTGGATATTTACTCATTGTGTCAGTTTCCCGTAAAAGCAGCATTCAGTCTCCAGGATCAATAGTGCACAAGTAGCAGAGCAGCACACCCAGATGTTGACACTGCTCTTTCATTATCACCTATTATTGTAACCTGCAGGAAGCATGTTGAAATTCTTGTCACCAAAAGCTTAATTGGTTTGTTCACACAATAGATGAATTGGTTCTTAAATTTCTCATTAAAACACCTGATAAAATGTGTCAAACCTGCTGTGTAAAAGCTGAAGACAGAATAACAGTTTGTGCATTAACTTTTTTTTTTAAAGATGAGAGATTTGTATTTATGTTGAGTTGTTTTCAGATGAGTTACCAGCTTTTTTTCTCTTATAGATTGCAGCCAGCGAGAATAAAAATGATTCCTTTTTTGAAGATTTTTTGCAAGCGAGACCACTGGCTCGCTCATTGTGTGTCCACACTTTATCTGACCCCACTTCACCCAGCCCCCTTTTTTCTTTTTCTCTTTTCCAGAAAAGAAAAAGCTCGCAGTTCAGACTCTGCATTAAGTCAGCTTGTCAGAACTCTTCCCTTGGGAGTTTTGGACTTAAAGTTTGTCCCGGCTGTTCCTCTGCTGGTGGCCTCTGTCGAAAGAGCAAGGTCAGAGCAAAGCGGAGTGTTGAAACTTTCACAGAGACTCACTGAATTCCCTTTTTCTTTATGACCAACAATAGCCTAAACAAAAAATGAATAAAAAGTAGGTTCATATGTTGTTGAGATAATCCTCAAAAATTCCTCAAAAAAATAAACAAATACAAAAGAATAATAGTTAAGACAGTGGTTTGCAATGAAGATTTTTATATATTTGTTTTCTTTTTTTAATCAATAAAGTTAAGAATGTGTATTAAAACTAGAGTATGCAGGCCAATGCATGCTTTGTTAGTGTAAATATCTATATTTTTTCTGATGATTTTTTTTGCTATTTTGGTTTTTACAGTTTATTGATTTATAACATTTTTTAAATATTAGTAGAGATTATACTTTAAGGCTATTTGTAATTTAAACAAAACATGTAAAAATGTATAATAATAGTATTAGTATTAATACCAGAATAAGACATTATAAATAATGGATACAATAATTGTAATATTATTTATGCCAATACACACTAATTATTATAATTAATTTTGAACATTTTCTTTATGTTACATTTTATTGAATAGTCTAAAATTGAATTTGCTAGTTTTTGCCCACGATACAGTCTTATATTTATTGCCTACTCGTCGTTTTTTTTTATTATTATTATTAAATTTAATCCTTTTACTCGTTTTTTTCCTTTAAAAGGGGTTAAAAAATAATAATAATAAAAAGGCCAGAGAAGAAATGAGAAAAAAGTCACTTCCGACGGAAAACGTAAAAACGTGAAATCCATGTCATTTTTATCAAATATTTTTTTTAGCTTAGAATTTCTAATAATATCAGTTTACCAAAAAAATGTAAAAAGCAAGATTTTTAAATCATTCAAAAAAATGAAAGACTAGCATTTAGAATCATATCACCAATTTACCCAGAATCTTTAAAACAAGCTAAAATGATCCAAAGAAAATGTTCGCAGGTCTGCGTAAAACTTCGTGACTGATCTGCGCCTCCCGTGGATGATCTAATTACGCCCACCCCTCCACCAATTAGAGAATTAGCCGACACCTTTAAATGGACTCGCCTCTTAATCATTAATGATACGGTGTCATTCCCTCTGACAGCCTCTAGTTGCATTGTGGGAACACGACACGTGCAGACTCGTTTTCGTCGGCGCGGTGACACAAGTCGGAATTAATCACGAGGGGGCGTGCGTGGGGGGGTAATTGTCGCTTTGTTTCTGCTCAGATGCGTTTAGCAGCTTTTCCCGCTTTGTGTCAGTGCGCCGCGCGCTCACGAGCTGAGGGGAAATAAAGCCATGCGCGTTCCGAATGTAGTGATGAAATGAACGCACGCGCGTCGCGTGGGGAGGTGTGTGTGTCATCGGCCTGTGGTCTGCAAGTGGAAATATCTAAAGTGGGACATTTTAAACGAGAATTGAAGGGAAAATACATTTTAATGTTATTTTATAGACTTTGTAAATGCATTTTTATATTAAAATGTCGTAGATTTTTAACTTTATTTACTTATTGTTAAAATGTTAGTTTGCTTTGGAATTCTATAAGATTTTCTGCAGAGAAGAATTAACAGGCTCTGCATTCTTGCCTGTAAACTCCATTGTTATTCTTCTTATCTGCACTATCTTAATCTGCGCGCGTTGTTCGCTTATCTTATTTGAAATAGCTCAATTACAAATCTATTATCTGCCTTTTGTCAATCAAGATTCTCGTTAAAACTGCGGTGGAGCTCCGCGAACCAAAACATTTTTTTAAGTAATAAACGTTTTTGTTTGTGGTAAACGCATAAAAAAAATCTTAGATGTGGAAACTCTTTTTCTTTCTTTTTTTTTTATTATCATTATTAAATACACTCACCTGTAATATAATATATTATATATATTTTATAATATATTACCTGGAAGTTGCTGCTCTTAGTTAGAAAAATATATATATATAAATATATTCATGCATCAATTGTATACATGATATATATAGATATATATATATATATCTATATATATATATATCTATATATATATATATATATATATATATATATATATATATATATATATACTATCAACAAGGTGTTTATATACTATCAACATGCAACAAAATAAAAAAAAAAATAAAGAATTCAATTCAACAGTCATCGGGCCTCTTGAGCACGGACCGCATCCCGACAGTTTGGAGAATGAAAATAAACTAAGGAGGAGAAGTGACTCTCTATTATGAGCTGCTCCCTGTTCCCCCCAGTTCTGGGTCTTTTTTGGCGTTGGGTGTGTGTGTGTGTGTGTGTCTAAGGTGGGGGTGTTTAGTTTGTTGTGGCTTCAGTCAGTGTATCGTTTGCAGGTGATGCCAGGACCAGATAAGAGGTCGCCGATCCCTTTGCGCGCTGTCTGGACCAGCTTGGCTCGACCAGAGGAACTGGACTAAGCACAATTTACAGCAGATTTTTGCCCCCAAGATAGTAAATGACCACTAGCCGACTCCTGAAGGGAAAACACCGCGAGATGGAGCGGGGTGATAAGGCAGCACAGCCTGTGGGCTCCGGGTCAGCTTTAAGGGTTCAACGTGACAGACTTGTTAGGCGCGCCAGAAATGCGCGCTTGCAGGACTTGTTTTTTTTTAGGAGTGGAGAAAATCATCCAACAAACAAGCCATTTTTTTTCTAACATGAGATGCACTGACCCATTTTCTCCTTTTTTGGAGAAAACATGTTTTATTGTGAATAAAAGAAAAAAAATTGACTAGTTTTGCAAAACAATAAAATAAAATATTGCGCCAGCGCAATCACCGTCCACGAAGACAGCAGTATTTTCCTCTTTTTTATTTTGTCAGTTAATATTCCTTTAACGAATTGCTTTCCTAAGAATAAATAATATAACAATAATTTAACTTTTTGTTCAAGGAGTTCAAACAACCTGCATATCCCGCTTCAAAGATAAAGTATTTTACAACACCAATACTTTGCAGATTATCATGCTCTGACCTTAAGACAAAACGCAGTAAATGTATCAAAAATGTTCTCATATTGAAGAAACAAGACACAGGATGAGCACACTGAAAATGCAGAGTCCGTCTGCATCCATGAAAATGGTCCCAAATGTTTCAGAGGCCTCTTCTCTTTTCCTTCCTGTTTTTTTTTCTTTTTTTTTTTTTTTTAAGTATATCCATTTGGAGATCCTCTGTACATCTTCATTCATGCATCAATTGTTCTGCTTAGCGTTTGTTATCAAGATCTCAAAAAAGCGACAAAAAAGCAAAGTCAATGGTTGCTCTGTTGGTTCCTTTTCCATTAGAAGGCAAAAAAAACTCCTCTCTGGTTTGAGGCCACGTGATGAGCTGGTCGCATGCAGGGATGGGATCATGCTGCAAACTGTCCTTGCAGGAGGTGGTGGTGGTGGTCATCTTAGTGTTGGTGGTGAAGTGAAGGGGAGAGTGGGGTAGTTGTGGGTCTTGCATGTGTTTCACGTCTCCACCGGGCTGGGAACCATACTGTTGGGGGTGTCCGGCAACTGAGAAGACAAGGAAGTCACATCGCTGCCAGATGAGTTCCCAAGAGAACCTGATTCAGAGAAGGATACCTGAAGATGGAAAGAGAACAATATCACTTTAGGGATGGATGGATGGATGGACGGATGGATGGACGGATGGATGGAAGGAACACGTACCAGTTGCTGAAAGGCTGGCTGGTCCAGGTCACTCTGTAGGGCGAAGTCACTCAGGGCTTTCCATGGAGGC
The DNA here is from genome assembly GCA_014656515.1 of Oryzias celebensis. NCBI lineage: Eukaryota > Metazoa > Chordata > Actinopteri > Beloniformes > Adrianichthyidae > Oryzias > Oryzias celebensis. The sequence goes on from BNCR01000003.1 coordinate 10,427,963, forward strand.
TGGTAGGTCTGAACCTCCACTGGGTTTCCCTGCACCGTGCTCTCATGCCGAATGGGACTTCCAGCGACTAGAGGGGTCCCTGTGAGGCCTTGCAGGTTCTGGAAGGGGGGAGGTTTTTTTTTTTTTTTTTTTTTTTTTGGGGGGGGGTTACGGGTTAAAAAAAAGTCAAGATAACAAGAAAAAAAACATTTTTCCAGGCATAAGTGTTCTCTTTTATTTGTACCTAAAGCAAAGTTTGTCTTTGGGGAAAACAGTCTGACTTGAGGTTCTCCAAAAACAATTAAGATAATTATTTTTAAGAAGGTTTGCGGATCATCTTTTTTTATCTTAAAGATCACAACTCTGAAACCAAAGCAGTGGATTCATTATTCATTGGAACTTAAGTTTGAATACATTTTAGCAACAAAGCAACAAAGGCTGCACTGCTTTACAATAAAAGCCGATTTTAATAAATTATTACCAGAAACAAATTCCAACTCTCACCCAAAATATAATTAAAAAATAATGAATAATAATAATAATCAGTCAGGTGTGGGTGCTTTGAGGATTTGAAGTCGTCAAACTTACGAAGATGCTTACAGTCTTATCACTGTGCTGCTGCTGCTGGAGCTGCTTCATCAGGATGGATTTCTTCTTATCCTTGCAGCGCTTGTTCTGGAACCAGACCCGGATGACTCTGGGGCTCAGGCCGGTCATTTCCACCAACTGCTCCTTCATCAGCGCGTCCGGCCGCGGGTTCGCGTTGTAGCAGGTCCGCAACGTGTGCAGCTGCTTCTCGTTCAGCACCGTCCTTACGCGCGTCGTCTTCTCTGACTGCTTGTGAACGTGGTTCCGATGCGGGGCCTGCCGCACCGTCACTGGGTCTGCTGAGGACGGGCAGACACAGAGGCTTCATCAGAAACTGTTTTCACCCTTAGGGCCCGAAATCACAACCTGCTGCTGTGCTGCGTATTTGGACATTTACGCACAGCTGTCGGGTTGATCCAACTAGAAATAAATATGACATTTTTAGAGACAAAACTTTGAACGTGTATTTCTTTTAAAATCTGTAAATTTAGAAAACAACTTTTGTTTAATTCTATCAGAAAATTTAAAGTTATGAAAAATACAGACGAGGAACAATTATCTTTAGTCCTATGCGCTTGCGATTGAACGTCAACATCCCCAAAACATTTATATTTTAATACGCCACATCATTTCCTCCTGGAGCACAAGTCTGCGCCTGAGCTGTGCAGCTTCAGCCAACTTTTCCAAAGCAGGGAGGTTGTTTCTTTTTCTCATGATGACTCCCAAACAAACACAGAAAAGCAGACATACACACACCTCCGCAACCGCAACACAAACACCAGATTATTTAGATAATGCCTCAAAAGCGGATGTCCTCAGACATTCCATATTATTAAAATACAGTTAAGCCCCATTGTTTTCTACTTTTTAAAATGATGGATCTGACCTGCCATGTGCAGCGGTCTGTTGGAGTGGATGTGTCCGGGACTGATGGGGCTCCCCGCGGAGCTCCTCTCCAGCAGCATGCTGTGGTCCGCCCGGCACAGCAGATCCCCTTCCTGCAGGGAGAACTCGTCTCCCGGCAGCAGCTGCCTGCTGCACATCGAGCACCGAAAGCACTCGATGTGATAGACGTTATCCCGCGCCCGCATCACCAAGTCACTGCTGCTGAAGCCCAGGTTGCATTTTGCACATTTTATCCCAAAGAGCCTGCAGAAAGGACAGCAATCAGCAAGAACTGCTGGGGAGGGAACCGTAGAAAGATGTTCTTTTTAAGATAGCTTTCATTTTAAATATGATTTATTCCAGGAAAATGCAACTTTGTTTTAAAGATATTTTTAAAACTTTTTAGGCTTGGTGGAAAAAGTCGTACATTTTCCCCTGTATTTTCACCCGTTTAAAATCCTTTTTTTTTTTTTTTTACTTTTTTTTAAATTAAAAGGCTTTTTTTACATTGGCATGTGGTGGAATTATCCTTTTTTTAAGGGGAGGGGGTACCAAAAAGTCGTACCTTACATAATCTCTTTTGCAATAAGTTTTTCCGTCCCGGACAAAGCAAGTGCAGGTCTCATCCAAGTACTGGCTGCACTCTGCGCACTTCAGGCAGGCTGCATGCCACTCCAGGTCGGGAGACACTCTGAGTATGTACTGGTCATGGATCTGGCTTCCACATCCGACACACATCGCGAATCCTGGCTTCTCTGCAAAAGAACGCACAGCCCCGTCATCTCCGGCACCACAACTGGGTTTTCTCCCCTCATTTTTCCTCTTCTTTTTACAAACTAAACGTGCGCGCTGTTGTGTAACAGTTGGTGGCATGGATGAAGCAGAACTTAAATGTTATCAAAGCTGATCCAAAAGTACAGAGCCGTGGGAAGAAATGCAAAAAAAAAAAAAAAAAAATCGATGCGTCACGGACAGCAGCCGCTGCGGCGCACGGAGCCGCGTACTTACTTTTGGAATGATCCCCCATATCATCCAAGAAAGAAGAGCTGAAAATAATATCCACCATACAGGAAGGATTACGGTGATTCTTGGTAGATGCGGAAAAGATGTGAGGAGGTGACTGGCCCTTCGGCTGCCTCCCAGATAACTTGTCTCTCCGGACAGGAGGGGGCCGAAGAGGCTACCAGGGTCCCAAACGCTGCTGGGTTGACGTCATGACGTCAACAGCGGACTCTCCAATCGTCCCACCGCACCTCTCCACCTCTACTCCACCTCTCCGCCGGCTCACAGAAAGAAGGAAATGTTCACAACAGCGTGGAAAACAGTGGATTATTTCAATATGTTTACTATGACAATATGAATAAACAAAGCAACACAATCAGCAATGTCTGTTTACGCAATCAAGCAAGAACTGATTTAAAAAAAATATATAACTGCAGTTGCACAATGGCAAAGTAACTTTTGAATAATTTTGAATAAGGCCTTTTTTAAAGTGTGTTTTGATATTTGTTGTTTATTCTGAAACATACAAATTTATTTCTGGATGGAACATTTATGAGTTTATATATATCTATACATATATATCTATATATAGATATATCTATATATAGATATATATGCATGAAAGTTGTTCTTCATCTTTATCTGAAATGTTTTTTTAACAATAACGTGATTACTTTGTTGCCTGTTATTGGTTTAAGCTGTTTTAAGCGAATGCAGCGCCATCTCCTGGAAGGAAAGCTGAACTACAGGAAAAGGAATGCAGCACTTTTGATCTCCTCCATGTTGAGATGCAGAATCCTGATTCAAAACACAACTGAAAGGTTATCAGATGCATTTTCCCAAGAAAAGCTACAAGACACATAGTTTTTTTCTTCGTGTTGTCCCTCTACGTGTCAGTGGAATAATGTGACTGTTTTACTCACTGTTTTCATTAAAAAAAAAAGAATCATGCTTTTGTAACTTGTCTTTTTATGATAAAATTTGAACCAACCAGCAGTTCAGTACTTTTATTGCTCTCACTTTTTAATTTTCCCTATCACAACTATTGATACTTGCATCAGATAGAAGATTTTCAGGAGCAAAATAACTAGACATGCGTTAAATACTTTTTTTTTCACTAATACTAATTTTTTTAAAGAAGTTTTGTGGTCAGATTGAGATTAAATTCTGTGGTCTAGCCAAATATATGGTTTCCGTTGAGGCAAAAAAATAAACAGATTATTAAAGCTTTAATAGCAAATAGCATTTTAGAAAACAACAGCCTTTCTGATGAGGTGAATATCTTCTGCTTGTTTTTTCACAAGAATGATACTAAATGTTTTGGTTCATAGCAGGGGTGGGCAAACTGCAGCCCATATGCTTGCGGCCTATTAAACTATTTAATTTGGTCCACCAAGAAATTACACTGATAATCTTTATTAATGTTTTATTTTTCCTCTATTCCTGTCTCCCCATGGTGCACTACAAAAACATTTACATTTCTTTTGGTGCAGAACATTGTTCTGCATCCATGTGATGTTGAACGATTTCTTTTTTATTAACGTTTATGTGTTTCCTGAGTCGGACATTTTTCCTATAGCATTCCAACACCACATTAACACAGCAGTCCACTGTTTGGGTTTTTCCCTGAGGGTCATCAACCCAGTGGTGCAATTGGCACTAAGAGGATGTATATGTACATTTACAATCAAATGTTTTCTTTTTAAATACAAAGAAAATGAGGATTTCTTTCTGTTTTCTTTTCTGTGGAACATTAATAGAAAAGAAAACAGTAAGTTTGGTGAGTATTTGTGAAAGTAATATTCTCTTTGAGAAAGTTTTCACTTTGAGGCACTTGAGGTGAGCAGATGCGGACTGTCATTTGCTGTATACGTTTTTTCACACATTGGGTCAACCGTGTCGTCAGTTTTAACAAATCTAGTATCACTTCTTGATAGGTATTACTCTCAGTGCCAAACAGGTGGACCAAAAAAAAGAAAAACGCTTCAGCTTAGTCAATGGAGAAGCTTTTGTTTCTTACTCTACTGTAGACATTCATCATCATCTAATTATATGTTGTCAAATTCTAATGCACACTCACCTCAGCTTGTATCAAAAAGCTGTTACAGGACCGTTTCTGTTTTAAAAGAATCATATCAATAGAATAAAAAGACTAAGAGTGCAGAACCGATTAAAAAGTGAATACATTCTTAACATTTACATGTGTAATAAATCCTAATTAAGATGATTTGTGACCCAAATCACAAAAGCTTTGATTAGTCAGAGATAAGAAAAACAAACCTAATCATCTAATAATATGTTTTTAACCCCAACATGTGCCCAAGGCCAAAATTGTAATCACTGCTTAATAAGGAATTTGAATCATAGACTTGTTAATGATGTTTAAGGATGTTTCCAAAATGTAGTCAATCACTGGTTCAGAGATGCTTAGTATGGTTATCATGAAGTCCAACATTTATTTACATTATGTTTTGTTTTTAGCTAAATCTAAACTAAAAACTATCTTTGAAAATGTGCTTCAAAATGTTCTTATTTTTACTATCATCTAAAATTAAATCCAGTTTTTTGAAACTTAGTGTATTTTAAATGATTTTTTTTGTTTGTTTTACTGTCATGGCCATTACATTACACTCAAATGCACAGCTTTTTGGTTTTATGACATGCCTCTGCAGTACAAAAAAAGAGAAAAAAAACAGGAAAAAAAAATCACATCCACATGCAACCAAAGTCACACTGAGAGGGGAACCATGTTGCAGATTTATAATTCATAATTCTTCAGAGTTAATTCAGTATTCACATGATAATTAGTATTAATTTTTGATCGGTGCCTCAGGGCAGCCCTGCATTGTTGGGCAGGAGAACCTCGATACCTTATTATTGTAAGTGTCAGCAGCCTGTCTTATTTTACAAATCTGCACCTTGTATTTTATTATCAGCTGCTCTCATCAACGCAGTGAAAGCATTTTGTATGTCTTAAAATGAGGGGAAGTCCACAGGTTTGCACGAGTCACAATAATTATATGACTATATTTAGGATCAGCACACTGACAGACTTCAAATGTAACATTTACTGTATATAACTAATGCAGAAAATAGAATTTTCTCTCACATTAGTGCATTCATGACTTTGAATAAGTAAATTTGACATGTTTTTGTAATACTTTTCAAGTAAGATTATTTAACTTGTTAAAATGATTATTGTGTTGTGATTTGTGTTGTTGTTCAGCTGTTCAGATTCAGGCTCTTCTCTGAGAGGCCAGCTGATGAACTTGTCATGATCTGCTTGTTTTGTGATGCACTCGTGTTCTCACACCTGTGGGAAGCTTTTCAGTGTGAAGGAAGAGGTTTCAGCATCACTTTGGGGTATTTTCTCAACAGGACAGCAGGTGCACGACTCCCTGACCAGCGCCCTCCACCAGCTGTGAGTGTGTGTCTCCTTAAGCATGTCGAGACCAAACAGCAGCCAGCCAGACTTGTGGGAAAACTGGCCAAGCTTGGCAAATCTACTGGTGGATTTGGTGAATCAAAAGCTGCCATTTGCCACCTCATTCTGCAGCTTTGAAAAGCTGTTTGAGTGCAGCTGGATGCCAAGAGTAAAGAGTCTCCTTTATTTATTTTTTCTCCAGGCCTTCTGGATTGACAGAGCCTTTCATACTGTATTATTCGTCTTGGCTTTTAACTCCAGGAGAACTGTGTTCACAAATTGATGCTCTGCTCCTTTGGGGCTGTAGCTGCAACATTAAATTGTACTGAAATATTCATATGAGTGCATTTAGCTGAGAGCAATTGATGTGCGACTCCCCAGAGGCCAGATGGAAATGTTTCAGGGGCCCAGCATGCATTGGCAGACACCCTGAGCTCTGGTCAAGTCAGTGATTGGGGTTTGGCCACTAGATTGGGCTAAACTGAGAGTACTAGGTCAGAAAGGCATTGACCAGAGATTAGCGTTGATAATCTGGTGCTGCATACAGGAGTTCTGAGCAAAGCAATTAAAGCAATTAAAAGAGCCATTTTTAATCATAACAATAATTTACACCAATAAGAAATTATAATAATGTGCAGTTCACATTGTAAATTTTCAACCTCAGTAAAAATATGCACCAAACAAACGTTTTATTAACTCTGAAGTAAATTATTTTTCTATTGAAATGAAAAATTATACATTCAAGTGCTCGTTTTAAGTGAATCTGATCAGACTACTTGTGTGTAACATCAAACATAACTTTCAGAAGGTTGTAAAAATGTTCAGACTTTGCTTTGAGGACATTCGTTTACTTCCATCAGCCCTCTTGTGGTCAATCATGCATGGCCACCAAAAGACAACCATTCTGGTAATTTGGAAGTTCAGCACATCCTTTCATGAAGCAACGTAATGTTTTAGATCCCAGTAGACATTCATCTGTGTCCTTCTGTTTGTCACATGACTCATTACCATACATCTCCTTCTGATTGATTATGCGGGAGCAGCATAGTATGAAATTATGTTGTTCTCTTTCTTTTTTTTTTTTTTTGTAAAATCTTATCTTAGAATTTGCCTTATTTATTTTCATAGTTTACAACAAACTGGTAAATAATTTACCTGACGCCCCCTTAGGACTGCAGTGATTTAGTTTGGCCACTTAGTGGATTTTGTTCTCAGTTCTTTCGTCTCATCGGGTGACCCACTTTTACTTGAAGAAAAACAAGCATCTGAAGGGCCTCAGACCAAAATGGTTTAATGGAGAAAAAAAAAAATCTTCCGTAGCCATGACAACAGTCTCTTGAGTGGATTTCTTCCACCAGGCGAACTGCTGGATCCAGAGCACTTAAGATGTATGTTTCAAAAAAGAAAACCTGAGAAGCTTTTTAAAAAATGATGTATAATTTATTTGTATTTTTCTCCTGCTTCAGAGGCTCTGTGGAGCTTCCTGCGTGGGACACGTTCTCAATCTTCAGGCTCCAGCAAAAAACTTGATGGTATTTCCCGTATCAGTTTGTTCTGAGGGAGACTTTTGCACCCCGCTGCCTGGTGCCACCGAGCTGGTTTCAAATTCTCTGTCATATACCTGGAAAGATACCCCAGTCAGAGGTGTCTTAAACAGGAATAGGCAAATATTTTTCTATGTTTCACCCATAAACTAACATAAAACCCTTAAAATATCAGTTACGTTAGTGTGAGTTTGCTTTTTAAAAACATATATATTATATTATATATATGATATGTATTATTGAAGATGTCTTCATGCTGTAGGTTTAACATTATTAAAATATCTGTTATGTAAGTAAAAGCACCAAAAAAGCAATCTATTAATCTCCTAAAAAAACAAAGAAAATATGTAGTTTTTGTTTGGACACTTGTGCTGCTGTATGATGGAGCAGAATGAATTCACATTTAACAAACAAATAAAAGCATATTTTTACTCATTTAATTGTTATTACTTCTAAAATATTGCATATTCTACATAAATAGGATCTTCTGGGAAAAACTCTAAACATTTGCAGAAAAGAAAACATGTTACTTTTGTGGAAAGTTTTCTATTTTCTAGTTTCACCTTGAAAAATGTGTCCCATCCACTTTGAAAGAGATAATGTTTCTGCCACAAAATCACATGTTTCTACTTTTGAGTATTGTTAGGTGCATGAAAAAACATTTCTTAGAACAGTAATGTGTGTGTGTGTTGGAGGGACAGTGGTCCATGACTCACCAATAGATGTTTTTACAAAGAATATTATGTAGAAGCAATATATTTGGTATTAAGTAAATCCGAATGATTTTAATCTCACATTTGAGATAAGCAATTGTAATAAAAATGACATAACTTTTTGACTTTTTTCTTATTCACTTTTTTTCTAAAGTAAGCATTTTATTTCTATTGTAATTTATGAGACCTTTTTTTAGATTCCAGGGCAGCTTTAATGTCTTTTCTTTCTCAAAAAAGGTATTTATGATATTAGTATTTTTGTCGTGCTTTTTTCCAGTGGGTTTGCATACCATCCATAAATTTGTAGATTTTACATCTCATTCAAAAGAAACCCATTCGAAAATAAAAACTAATTTCAGTTTTGCTTGTAGTGTATTTTGATTGTCGTCATTTAAAATGTTCAGCTAATGCATAACCTAGTTCCAGTTGAGTCATTGCAGGAGCAGATATAAGAGAATGTTCCACAAAGGTCCAGGTTGGCAAAACAAAACATGCAAACATAAGACTTTACCAGTCTCTGCAGAGCTGAAATACAAACAGACCCTACAGATCTGTGGCAAATAGATGTGAACAGAATTGCTACAGGAGATGCATATTGTAAATCCCAGTTCAGGTAGTCTTTAAAGTCAATAACATGTAAGAAGATTAAGATTTAAAGAAAGTAACTTGAATACACAAGAGGATAAACTTTGTTGTTCAACAAAACTTTGGTATTTGCTGGAAGTAACTAAAAAATGTCAGTTACACCTCTAGAACTTATATGTCGACCTCGGTTAGGTGGAATCCCAGAATGAGAGAGACAGTAAACAGGAAATTAATGATATTTTTGAGAATTTTCAAGTTTAAATTTGAAGTTTAATGCTGTTAAACTCCTTCTTTACTATCCTTACTGTAATAGAACATAAAAATAGAAAATTAATAAATTTGGAATTACAATAACTTGTTAATATGACAAATGTAGGTTTTAAATTATTCACGTGTATAATTGGGTTTTTCTCTTATCCCAAATGAACTCTGTTTCAAACCTCTTAGATGTGAGTTTTCTAGAGATTTTAACACTTCAAGCCTTCAAAAAAGGGGAAAAAAACAGTGCCACAGATGCATCATGACCTGTGAAGGAGTTTTTGTAACGTTGATGGTCCTCACAGAAAGGTATGACACCATTACTAAACAAACAATTCTTATTTTTGGCTATGTATGAACTGGAACTACAAAACTAGCATTCCTATAAAGATTCATAAGAGCATTTAGCTCTTATTTTTGTACAACAAAACTTTTAGCAGGTGTAATTTTTGTAGAAATGTGCAGTTTTTAAATAAGTGAGGGTAAAAAGTTTCCTATTGTGGAATCGGTTTCCCTTTGCTAACGAAAACAATGATCATGTAATGTTAATAAAGTTAAAGTGACTCCCTCTGTGCCATTATTAAATAATTACTATTATTAAGAGTCTAATGGTCACTGTTCTACAGTCATCTTCTTGTGTGTGTGACAGAGATGGTTTCACTGGAGAGGTCCCAAAAGTAATTTACCTCTTAGCGTGTCTCTTAAAGATCTGCCCAGCGTCCCGGCCTGTCAAAATTCAACACTGCACCCAGACTGACTGGTATGATCTGTTCTCAGAGTATGAATCATTTAGCCAGTAGTTAGGAAGGAAATTAATGCAGTCTCCACTTTTACACAGCGCTTGTTTGGAGATTTTATTTCCTCACAGATTTAGCTTTCACACAGTACACATGGTGAATCTGGGAACTGAACCATGTGAGTCGTCTCTTCTTTCCATGGCTGGTTGGACTGAAGGGGGTTCAGAATAGAGGCACTACACCTCCACTTAAGACATTAATTCAATGGCAGCTGTGACAGATAGAGGTCGAGCCAGAATTTGGCACTCATTTTCAAAAAGGATTCCTTTGTGAGTGTCAAGAGCCAAGCATTTCATAATTTATTTACTTGTGCCATGGCGTGCAATGGGCCTTCTGTCTGAGTAAAGAAGATGAATGTGAGAGCGTAAGGAAAACCTGTTAGGTTGCAGAACCAACTTATTGTGCTTGTCTGCTGTTATCATTAAAAGATTAGTCAAGTTTGTTTCATTATTTCTGGCCCAATCTTTTCCTCTTTCAATACTATTACTTAAGATATCACTCTATACATAGAATGACGTCAAAAATGATCCATGAACATTATCTTAAAGGAGCCTTAATTCTTTCCATAAACAACTGAACAGTAAATCTGATCCCATTTAATGATGTATAATTGAGTTTTTGCTGCCTTAAACACTTACTAATTGATTAATCAAGTGTAAAAGTAATTAAAAAAATGTTAAAACCAATTCATAGAAATGGGATTGGTTTGCTTTTAAACTCTGGTTTTTTCACCTTCAAAATGAAAAAATAAAGTTTTTTTTATGCAACTTTTAATCACACCTGGCAAAAAACAATCAACATCATTCTCACCTTAAAGTTTTGTTACTGAAACTGAAAATGCTTTATAAATGTATACTGTCAAGAAAATGAAATAACAGAAAATAGAAAGAAGAGAAGTTTTGATTCCTTAGGAAAAAAATGTTTGAGAAATTACGCTGAGGATAAAAAAATGTCCTAAATATTTGAGCATAAAGACGAAAGTTCAGCTATGACAAGTATTAACTATTTAACATTCTTGATAAACATTTGACAAGCAGCAAAATGGTACACTCTAAATTAATGATACCGGAGGGTAATAGAGGAAACAAATCTCCCTCCGACAGTGGCTTCACCAATTAGTGGTTGTTGTGACAGCTTTCCTGTTAATGACTTTAAATAATTCACAGTTATTAGAAGTGCATACAGATGAAGAGACAATGCAAATCTGAACGAACCAATCAAGCCCTAAATCCCATAAAATGATATTTCAACAGAAATCATCAGTCTAGGAGCCGTTAGGGAAATACCAAGTTTTATTTTTGCTGTTTTTATTCAAATAACTCCTGTATTTGGCAACAACTCTCTCCATATCAAGTTTACAAAATAGTCTGTAAACATTAAAGTGCAAAGAATTTGCTCACCTGTTTATGGCACGTTTCTTTAAAGGTTCATGCTACAAGCACTCGTGTGAGGAGTTCCCTTCTCGTTTCATCCAAACAAGCACTAATACTATTATTCCAAAACACAAAATGCCACTCAGCAGGTTGTTTTCATAATCCATAGTTTCAAATGGGTAACAGGAAGGCAAAGGTTTAAAAAATTGGCTGTTTGAATTGTAAGTCCTGCCTTATACCCTGTGGCTGTTTGAACAAAGAACAGCATAAGTCAGTTTAACATTGAAATACAAAAGGAAAAGAAAGAAAATACAAATGCATTAGAAAACGCCCCCTTACCTGCCTGAAGTGTGTTCAGCATCTGTGTTTTTGTTCCACTTGGGCTTAATTGGCCCTTTGCTGGTTTTGATTCTTAAGTTCAGTGCATTGCTGACCTCAAAGTTCAAAGAATTCCTGATGAAGGCTGTGTCCACCAACACATCACGCTGATGCTTCAGCCTTTTGTTTTTGTGCTATGTCAGGGATTTCTGATTTGAAACACCATTGTGGTAGACTGCGTTAGAAGAATTTTCACTCCTACTTACCTCTGAACACAGTCAATGAAGGTACTTTAGTGTTAGCTGGAAGCTACGGCTCAAGCTTGCTCTAAACTGGCTAATTACACAGCAATGAAAAAAAAGAAATCCCCATTCTCAGATCCTCTGCAGTCCTTCTCATGAAGCTTGACCTCACGAGGGAGCAAATAAACGCCAAACAAAACCGCATTTATAAAAGAATAAAAGCTTCTGTGTAAATGGGGGCTTATGTGCAACTTATGTGTCAGGCGTGTGTCCCAGGTGTGAGTCCGCTGGGCCCAGCAGCCGGTACTTCTCCTCCAGAGACGGCTCAGTGGTGCTGCCCTGCAGGTGGATTAGTGGCTTGGTTTGCAGCAGAACACACCCTTGGTTCCTGCGATTGAAGATGTTTATTCTGTTGTCCAACTCAGGGCTGGCATTTTCGGAACCAGTGGGACTGGGAAGCTTAAGGTTGACGGGGTTTACTGCCAGGCCTTTTTGAGCAAGGCAAGAGTCCTCAGAAAGAGAGGAAAGTAGCTCCTGCACCACTGCCGTGGGGTCCCTGCAGGGGTCCGAGCCTGAGAAGGAAGGAGGGCAGCAGCGATGGGAGGTGTAGCTCAGACTGAGGTCCTGAGCGGCGCTGCAGTCCGTCGTTGATGAGCCCGGAGTCTGGCTGATCACGCTAAGAGGGCGGGCTGTCAGGCTGCCACTGGAGCGGGATGCGCTGCTAGAGGATTCATTCACAGCACTGCCCACCCGCTCCATGGCAAGCATGGCATTCGACTGGACGGGGTTAGTACTGGTGGGGAGGTGGATGTCTATCAGAGCAGTGGTGATGACCCGGGCCCCCAAACCAGACACTCCCACATCTAGAGACAAAAATACAAATTTACATCAATTATGGAAAAACACTTACTTGTCAATCAACAACCATAAAAATGAAATGAAACAAGAAAAAATACAAATTTAAAGGCCATTACGGGCGACATTTTTTAAAAATTATTGTGATGTGCAGCAAAAACACACTCTAAACTGCAAACTAGTGTATTTGACACTTGCAAAGATTTAAAACCTTGTTTTTTGACATTCAAAATACTTTACCAAGTCTTACATGGTTTTAACTTCTCCTTGCTCTCCACCTTTCCAAGCTTTTTTTGTATTATTGGTACTATTGTTTTGATCCACCTGTCTGTTCCCCCCTTTAGGGGTCACCACGGCGAATCTGCTTTCTCCGATTCACACAGTTGAGTTGCAGAGAGTATTACTTCCTGACATAACCCTGTATTTCATTTGAAGGGTCTATCTGAAGGGTCTAGCCAAAGGCCCCACACTGGATTAAACTCACTGCACTCGCTGGGAAACGAATGCAGATTTATCAAAATAATTCATACTATAGAAAAACGTGACATAAGACTCACAAAACCTCAAATTGTACTGTAATTTTTGGTTCAATTTTAAGGATGTTATTTTAAAGTTGAATAAATGTGATAGTTTAAAATATATAAAGACTGATTAAGCTTGGCCAACCAGTACTATGGTTATATTCACATTCTGTTCTAAAATGAGTCATTTCCACTTATTACACTTTGACACTGTAATCAAAAGAAACTACAGTTTAGGTACATAAAACTGACAAACTACACACTATTTAAAACTAGTGTTAAGTAAAAATTGTTTGCTGCAAGAACAGTGTATGCTTTATGTCAAATAATTATTATAAAGGATGTTCTTCCACAATAAAAAAAATTTGACTTTGGCCTTTTTTTTTAATGATAAAGGAATTTATAAAAGACACTTACCACTGCTTGCCTCACTGTAATACTGACTGATGTAGTTGTTCATGTCGTCGCGCACAACTGGATCTAAGTTACAGATGTTCACTATTAATTCTTTGAAAGATTTTTGTAAAACAACATCAGAATGCACATGAATTTATGCTTTTTAAGATCATTCTTTGTTTTTGTTGTCTTATAGGTTAAATGCATTTCTACATTAACTTTAGCTCATTTTCAAGAATCACAGCACAAACTTGTTCCAATGAAATACGTCTCTTGTGTTTTACAAGAAAGTATTGACAGAAAGGACTTGAGCCTCAGGCCACAATTGCTTTAAAGGCAAGTGATCATACACTGGCAGTAACGCTGCACATTAGCCGCACCTTATTGCACCGGAAATAAAGGGGAACGGGGTGGGTGCGGGTGAGAGGGACTGGAGCTCTTTGTTGTGGCTCTGGACTTGGTGTGCTTGGAGGGTGACTGTGATCTGCTGTGCTCTTCTGCTCGCTTGATTGGACTTAAGCTCACTGTCCGCTGGCTGATTGTGAGCCCAGAGTACCCTGAGTGCTTGCCGCTCTCTCGTGGGACAAGGCAGCAGACTCTGATGGGTAATTTCATTTATTTTTCAGACTAAAATATTAATCCCTGAGCCACCCCTAGAGAGGAAGCATTGCACTCACTAAAACAAGGCTGAGACAATCACTCCACAATTAATAACACATGAGATGTAAGGTGGGGGGGATGTCCAGCATGTAGAAGAGGCGCCCTCCTCTATCTGTGTCACCGAACTTACCGAGCCGTCACCTCACTGAGGAGGACAGATGACATGCCAAGGTCCTTTCAGTTCAACTCTAAATTGTACATTTATTTATTTAAAGCATCAACCAAAACAACAAACAGGAGTACAACAATAAACACAACGTTTGCAGTTTGTTAACGCATTGTAATCATGTTTCTGCATGGTATCACGCTTGCAGATGTGAGCACAGCAGCAGACTCTTGGACTGACATTCATTTGTTAACGTCGTCCTGTTTCTGCTTGCAGAAATTTGCCAAAAATGATGGAAGACTAAGTTGGACGTTCACATTGTCATCCGGCTGTCACAGAAAGTCGCGCTTCTAAAGAGCGCTTCTTTTGCAGAAGTCCCTGATAGTTGGATGGCACCCTGCAGGCCCCAACAACTGAAATATTGAGGAGTACCAATGAATTCGACTTGTCTCACACCCTGTGGTCTAGTGCTCATCCCAGTGACAGTGTTTCTGTAAAAAGCCTCACTTGTTTTGGTGATCCAGATTTCCCACCATGCCCTTGGGGTGTTTTGTGGCCACCGTGGCGCCTCATGGTGCCCTATTGTGGTTTCCAGGTGGAGAACAGATGTTGACAGGAGCCCACTTTTTCTAAACATGGCCCAATGCACAGAGCACTCTGTACCTGAAAGAGGCTGAGTGGCTTGGGTAAGGTGGGCCGGGCTCACCGCGAGCGGGTCAGTGAAACAGATGGTCGGGGCTTGACTGAAGCCCGCACAGGCTGATGTGGTGTCAGAGAACATGCATGTTTTCTCCAGGATTCATCATATCCTAAAAGCTTTTTTGCCCCCACATTGATCCCCAGAGCGCCTGCGGTCAGATGGGCGTTGAGTGTGAGCGTGGAGGGGCTAAGAGCCTGGCCCCAAAGATGCCGCAGGGTTACTGCTCCAGATTAACTGTACACTGCTATGGCATCCCGCTCACCTGACGTCACCCTGTCTGTGACTTTTCCTTCCACGTGACTGCATGACTGCTTCATACTGCAACCTCTGCTGCTTTCCCAAGCAGAGTTTGCATCAATCAAATGACTATAATTCCAATCTCTTACTAATAGTTTTGAAATCACATCCCACCTGCACTGACATGCGGCTCCCTGGGATTCCTCTGACCACCCTCGTCGTCAGACTCCCCCGGCGTCAAACCTTCTACGACATGAAAGCTCCGGCCTTGTTTGCCCCACACGTGGTGGATCTGCATTGCTGCTTCCCGCTCTGCAGCCAGGTCCAGGTCTTGCTGGGCCAGATGTGCTCTCAGCTGTCTGATCTCAAACTGCAGAGCAAACATTTTAACAAAGAAACCAAAAACAGAAAGAGGGAGGGTCAGGGGCACGAATGATTGGATCAAATCATTTAAAAAGACGATTAATTACATAGACAATGTGACAGGAGAGGAGGAAGCCAATCAGAAACAATTAAATAAAAAAAGACAAAAGAGAGCAACTGTGGTCAGACCTAAAAAAACAGATAATGACACAAAAAATCAAAAGCATTGGGAAAAACTGGTAAATGAGTAAACGTAAACTGAATCCTGACAGTAATTAATCTCAGAACAACTTGAATTTAGGCTGGAAATTCAGATATGCAGCATTTTTGGTATTTCATCAACAAAATCAGTATATGATGCCTTTGAGAGTATGTGCTCTTCTCTGTCCAACTGTGATTTTACCAGAAGACAAGATTGTTTTTGAGGTTTTGCTGCCCTCCTCTGGTTAAAAACAATGACAGCCTCAAATGAACAGATGCAAAAATAAAGATCAGATCATTAGATCCTTCAAACACAATTAGGACAAAGTATAAATGGTTCTTAAATCAGTAGGTAGTGGGTAAAAAACGATGTAGTAGCCTCAGGTACAGTATAACATAACACTTTTACTCCTTGAAAGAACAAAGTACCCTTAAAAAAGGTACTTTAGTGACTTTTTGGTCTTTTTGGTGTCATTTGAGGGAAATCTGAAATATTTTGATTATTCTGCTTGTGACAGAAAGACCAAAATACAGATATTCATCAATAAAATAGCTGTAAAGACCAAAATAGTCACCAGAAGAGAATAAAGTTTTCCTCAAATGTGATTATGTTACATTAAGTGCATTTTGGTACATTTTTTTTACCATAAAACTACCTAAAATTCAGTTTTTCCGCTCAGAGTAATCATAGAAAGAGTATTGTTAATTCCATGATGTTGACATGTACATATTGTATATCACAATCTCACAAATGATCCAAGCTGGCTGGGATACTAAATTCTGTGGGTGCTCTAGGACTCACAGCCTGCTCCTGACAGATCTGAGTGAGGCGTTCCAGCTGCTCTTCTCTAACAGCTTTGGTCTTCTCACACTGCTGGATCTCCAATTCCATCTCAACTTTCACCTGCAGTACATACGCTAAAACACAAAGAAGTAATAAAAGCATCAAAAAAAAGTGAGGAGACTATAGCACACAGTGTTTCAGCAGAGAAATCCAAAATGAGTTCTGCATATGAGGTCAGCGGAGATAAGAAGAAAAAAAGAACCCTTACCGTCAATGATTCTCTTGACTCTCCAAATGCGTAAGGTGATGATGAGGCTGATGGCGTCCCACGGACTGCTGGGCCCATTGGCCACTGTAGAGGCCACCATTGGGGCCAGAGACAGCACTATGACAGCACCATCAAACACCTGAGGGTGTCATGAAAACAAGAGAACACAATGAATCGGAACTAACTAAACTAATCGGAACTAGAAGCTAAACCGATATACAAATACATTTCATAAGATCATAAAATGGAATTTCCTGATTTTTTTACACTTTCTCATATTTAAAGAATCTGATGAACGTTACAGATCTCATATTTTTTAGTGAGACACCTTGCAGAATCCCTGGTTAGCAAAGATTTTTTTCTCCCCACTAACTGCATGCTGTGGTCTTCTTAATATAAACCTTTTTAACGTTGAAGTTATTTTGTGCTGACAAAGCCATCACTTTTTAAAATGACTGAATATTAATGACATTTTCTTCTTAATATTTCATGAATCATTTATACATATTATACAGTTTTCTATTCCAGTCTGTTTTGGTGAACTACAATCTAAAAACCAGCAATGAGCTCTAATTTTATGTTAATTTTGATAATGGTTTTTGTTTAATCTTAATATTGATTAAAAAGTTTTATAAAGTACATCTCTAAAAAATATTAAATCAGAAACTGAAAAAGGTTCATACCAACACAAATCAATGAGATATGAAGACAGACTATTTTCACAAACTTTTGTGGCATCACCAGCACCAACCTCAACTTTATTCTCTATGTAGTCCCAGATCCCGAGCACTACAATTCTGAAGACTGTCTAAAGGACACAGAGACAAAAAAAAAAACCTGTAAAATAGATAAACGGTGGAGCATCTCTTTTCATTCAATTGTGCATTCATCTCAAATGATCCTAAAAAACAACAACTTTAGAACAGAAACAAAGCATGTGACTACTAACAGTGGACTCTTAATACTTGAATGTTTTGCCTTGGGTGAAAATCCAAAAAGTGATACTAACAGATTAAATGTTGATTAGAAATTGATCCCCAAATATTAATGAAAATATATACCACCTAGGAGGAACCACTCAAAGTTGAGGTGAAGGATGACCCCAATAAGATAAAAGGAACCAGAAAACTAAGATGAAACTACATTGAAATAAAGGGAGCTAGTTGGAAGGTACTGCCGATGAAGCAAATCATTTATCTTTATCTGCAAAACTAACTGAGACAGCGTGAGGACATGAGGCTGCGTGATCTGACGGTGCCGGGTCAGCACAGTGCAGTGAATTATTGATGATGTGACAAAGCAGCAACGCTGGCTGAATTAATCCTGAATTATATCGAGATCTAAACTCATCTTGGATTTAGGGAAATGCAGGAACATTTACTGGATATGGACTTTATGCTGGAGTTGACAGAAACTTATTTTGAAACAAAAAAAAAGAGTTGCAGTAGAACAATTCAGCAGTTTTGCCTCTTGACTGGAGGAGAAAGACCAAAGATTTCTGGAGATTATCAGATTATCAGAGCTCTTTGTGGAGACGTTTCCTCTGTGAGGCGAGTGGGTGAGGAAAACGGACAGATCACATCACTGTAACCTCATCCCCAACTGCTCATTAGGCTGAGTTTTAATTATTGTTCCTGCTGCTCACTGCTAATTCATGTTTAGTGAAGGAAATTAAAGCCGAGGCCAGCAGGTTAATTACTTTGCATTAAAGCGGTTGACTGTGGGTCAAATCAAATCTTGTTCTATTTTTTAATTTCATGTATCAAAACTGATTTAAATGAAATGTAAAAAATGAAACATGAAAATGTTGATAGTCATGAATAAGGTAGAAATATCAATATACAAGGTTTACCTCTGAAAAGAAGAGTGACAGGATGATAAGGCTGATCCAGTGGATAATGCTGGCAAATTGGAAAGCATTAGAAACTGTGGAGAGAAATTAAAGAAAACATTAATTTAGGAAAGGTTTAATAAAAACAACTTTTTGTAGAAACAATTTTAAAATCAATGACTCATTCAGAGAAATAATATCCGATTTGTAGATATTTTGGGATTAAAAAGACATTAAAAATGATCTTAACGGGGAGTTAAAGGGGGTAATCTTTTTAAAGGAGCCCTTGAAGTCCACAAATCAGAAGATTCCTTGAGTCTCCAATTTCATCTATAATTTGCTTAGCACATTTTTATTACAGATTAATGTGATTGTAATGGATGCTTTCAAACGGTTGAACTTCCAGCTAATAGCTAGTTTTTACATAACGGTAGCATTTTTAGTACATAAACAGGGATGCTCAGAAAATGCTTGAGCCAGTGTCTTTCTATGCTGCCGTTACACAATAGTTGCACAAACTTCTGTTTGGACAGAAAGCATCTGCTATTCATGCCCTGGGTTGTGCAGCACAAGCACAAATGTCACCCGAGTGAGTGAAAATTCGGAGGTCAGCTGTTTGAGATCCTCTGTGACAACTTTGAGAGGACTTTCTTATAAATATAAAAACACTTTTTAAATGACTGTCACAGCTTAAATAGATATCGCCCCATGAGAAGAAGATAAAAAAAAATCCAAATCATTTACATTGTAAAAGCTTGGTGTCTATAAGCAGCTCCAAAGAGAGGAAAAGCACCACCAGGATGACGCAGGCTACCAGAACACAGTTGAAGCCAGCGCTGAGCAGACAGACCTGCCACAGAGCCACTCGACGTCCACAGCACGGCTTTAGCCAGTTGGACCTTTGAGAGAGTGAAGAACAAACATGAGTTTCAGCATTAAAAAATCTTATTAAAATAATGTTTGACTGTAAAATAAAAGATAAAAATAATTATCAGATGGAAAAAAAAGTTTTGACACTTTAATTTGGTAATTGAAAATTTAAAAAAATGTTTGAATATTTAGTATGTCAAAATATATTTATGTAATAAAGTATTTTTTTATATTTATATAAAATTGCTCTTGCTTTTTGATCTCCCATTGTAACAAACGTGTAGTGCCAAAAATGACCAGCAGAGGGAGACATAGTTAACACTTTTGAAAGGTGACCCTTCCCTGGATCCAGTCATAGAATGGGGCTGATATCTGTGTAAAGGGAGGTCAAGGGATGCACTGACATAGAGAAACAGGGACTCTTTGTAAGACAGTGGTTTGACCATCAGCTGCCTGACTGGAATATTGATGTTTCCTTTTCATGTGGCAATCAAAGGAGTTACTATGGATGATGCTGCTTGGACATTGGAACTTAGCTTTTATAAAAAAAAGAATTAAAAAGTAAAATATGATGTAAAATAAAGGTAGAAAAACAGGTCACATTTATTTAAAGTTGTAGTATCCGTTTTTTGTTGAGGAGACAGTAGTAGGTCAACATTTGCTACAGATCTGTAGAAAACAGCAAGAATGCAGCGTTAAGTCGACTTAAGTATGGCAAGTCAGCCAAATGCTATTTTGAAAAATTGAGGTGGTGATAAAGATCAGCAACTACAAAGGCTGACAGCCGGCACTGACAGAAACAATGCCTCTCCCCAGTTCTCCAGCTGGAATGGAAAGTTGGCTCTGCCACTGTTCCCCTCTCTCCATGTACTGGCATGAAGGAGGCAGACTTTGGCAGAATGCTTCCCTCCTCTGATCGTGTTTTCGTTCCTTGCCGCTAATATGTGCAACAATGGTGGCTAAAAGACTGCATTTTTTTCAGTGATTTTACAACCGATTTACTCTCACCAGGTGGTAATTTAAAGGACATGTTTGTAGCTTCAAGACAGAAATAATGCTATGGTTTAAGACATGCAAATTAAAAAGTCATGAACTTTGCAACAACTGCAAATTTCTATTGGAAAAGAAACATCAGGGGGAAATCAGGGAAATGATCAAATTAAAAGTTCCCTGATTAGTTTATTGTTAATTTTAAAGTTTTTCTTTAAATGTTTTTAATTGTTTTATTATGCATTTGTAATCTAATTGAAGATGTTTTTATGGCATCTTTGAGGTCCTGCGAGCACCAAAGCTAAGATAACCCAACCACTAAAACTCAAATACTGTCACATTTTTGAGCACATTGATGGACTTCTCTCACATTTTAGATTTACTGATAGTCAAAAAGAGTTTCTGCACATATGTTGCTCTCGGAAAAGTAGCAAGCAGTGTATTCATACAAGATGTATCACAGGTGAACTATTTTGTCATATTATTTATTTATTTATAGCAAAAAAAATGTTAAAGCACCGAAAACAAGGAATTGGGTTTATAAACGCCCTTTCACTTTGATTTGTTTTTTTTCATGAAATCAAAAACTAAAAGCACATATGGCCACATAGGATGCACGCTGGTTTGAAGAGCATAAATGTGTGGTATTACAATGGCAGGTGGGTCATTAAATTACACTTATGCGAAAAAACTTCCAGTTTAAAAGCAATAACTCCTTTCACGCTCTCTTACACACACAGTGTGGTCTTGTTTTCCTTCTTATCTAGTCTCCCTACAACACTAGTCTCTTGTATAGCAAGTTTTTGTGACCTATAATAAAAGTGTGTCACTCAATTCTGTTGGGTCCTTATGTCAGACTCCAAGCTTAAACAAACACTGGAAATGCTGAACTCCACACAGTAGTGACTCAACGCTGCAACAAAAGTGTCTCAGGGGTTTCTTTTTTTTTACGTGTCACCTCCTCAGTGTTGCATATTTGCTCAGTCAGTGGAAAAGCCCACATGTGTCTTTTTTTCATTTGCTTCACATGTGTCCCTCCCTATTATTTGGGTGAGCAGAGGCAAAATTCCCCACAATGACTGTCAGTGACAGCTGGACAAAGGAAACTGCCGAAGAAGAAACTATTTCTTTCTGGGCTCGTTTTCCCTAAAACATATCCTCCTATGGTAACATGTTTGAGCAGCCATAAGGAAAATGTCTCTAAGAGAACCATTTGTTCGGGTCTTGCCTGGAAAAAACCACAACTATGTAAACAAAGCATGGCTAATCTAATAAAGGCATAGCCATGCTGATAGCAATCATCCCCTTGGCTTTGATTGGGGTGGCACAAGTGTTCAAGCTCCAGATGGTGTGCAGTCTGCTTTTCCAGAGTCTTGGAGAGACAATTATCATCATCACACAAAGTATGTACTAGACCCCTGTTTAGAATAAATTGGGTCTGGTAACGTTTATCTTATTTCTGAGGATGCTCAAAGTGCACTAATGTGAGTATTTGTCTAAGAACCTTTTAAGAAAATGTCAAATATTTTAAAAAGTTCAGATTTCTGAATTGAAAATATACTTTATATAGCTTATTTGAGACGTAGAAAACATACTGGGCGGTCCACAAGCTCTCATGGATGGGGAGGGGCAGGAGGCTGCTCTGCTCCAATGGTCTCGCTCACAACTCAGAGGTGAATTTCTAATCAACTACTGCCGCTCTGCAGAAACTATGTCCCAGAAAACAACACGTTTTTTGATTTTGGCAAAAAATGACATGATTATAATCAAAAGACCACACGTTTAAAATAGATCAAATGATGGGTGGGTGTTTAAATAGGTAAAAAAGCATTCAGACTCTCCTTCGAAAACAAAAATGTTGACTATTTTGTTGTATTCCAGAGAAATCTTCAGATGCCTAAGATTTTTAACAGTCAAATTTGATTGAAAAACTTTTGAACAGAAAACAAAAAGCTGTGAATCACAAAGAAGAGAAACTGTAGCTGTCTGGTTCGTGAACTCTGGTTTGGGTTTTGTCAGCTGTGTTGTGATTTTTGATCATGTTCTGTTTTTTGCTCTCAGCCTATTTAAGTGTCTAGTTTTCAGTTAATCCTGGTTAGGTCATCTGCTTTGTTTTGTCGCTCCTTTATCTCTGTGGGTTTCAGTTTATTTATGAAATGTTTTAAGTTTTTGTTACACGCCTCGTCTCCTCCAACACCAGTTCCTGACAGTAGCTGCGATTGATGACCAAACACCATAAAACTAACCAATCGCATAACTGTGTGAGAAAAACTACCTGGGTATTTGCCTAATTTCTGCAAACAGATGCCAAAATGTAACCCCATTAGCAGAAATACAGCTTCACACCATTGAAACATAACTGATATTTCAGTTTTTGTTTGTTTAGTCCTTTTTTTCCCTCTTTTTATTGACACAATTCATACTGTCAAATCATTTTTTCACATGATACTTGAAAAACCTATAGGTACATGTAAATGAGTGAAAAATCTTAAGTAACAATATTTTTCTGCAAGTCAGCAAACATAAAAACAAGTAAATGTGGATTCAAAGTTTTCTGATGGTGTAAAGATCCAGACTTAATTCTTGGGGGGAAAGCCTCTGTGTTTTTGTTTACTTGAATTTGTTCCCTTGTTAGAACAATTAGTGACATAAACACTAAGTTCCAGAGAGCAGGGAGACATTTGAATCATTTCAACGGTTTTCATCGAAAGCAGTGCAGTTTCTAGACTCCTGGATAAGTTCAAGCTAGGGTTAAGGTTAAAGTCCCACTTCGATCATCTTCTGATCGTTTGCAGAAGTGTTCCCAGTGGTCTTTTAATTATGATTGTGCTGTTTTTAGGCAAAAAAAATATCATTTTCTAAGTCATAGTTTCTGCAGAGCGGCAGTAGTTCACTCAAAATTTGCCTCTGAGTTGTGGGCGGGACTGTTGTCGCGGAGCAACCCCATTTCACCCATAACTGAGCTAGATAGCTCAGTTATGGGTGAAGCTACAAATGGATACATAAGAATGGAGTGGAGCATGGAGATTGTAGCCCATTGTTGTTGCCTCTATGTCACACCTACAAGCTTTTTCCAATGGCATTTTTCATCTGCTCCTGATTCACAACAATTTATAGAAAAAACATACTTAGAAATTCAGTTTTATTCTTAATTTTCTTTGCGCATGTCCTCCATTGAGAAAAATGCAATAAAACATGTTGAAAAGACCTAAATCGTGCTTTTCAATGAAGACAGTTTTTAAATCTTGGATAAAACTATTATGAAGTCAATGAAATTCCTAATAAAAGAAAGCTGTGTGTGTGTCCTTTCTTTATGTCATGCCAAAACTAGCCGCACCCAGAGGCGACGCGGCCAGACATGGCTGGTGACACATGCAGCATTTTAATGAGTCTTAATAAAGCAACACAACACTAACGAATGTTGTTTCAGAGCCTCTCGGTCTTGACAGTCTGATAGAGGTTCCTAGTCTGAGCAATGTCAACTGAAACGATCAAATCTGCTTCAGAGTACATGGACAAGCTGCTTGCTTTTGAAGCCCCTTTTGCTTTGCAAGTTTCCAGAGTATTTGACCAAATTCAGCTGGAACTGAGTCATTGTTTTGATCACATTGCACAATAAAATAAGGATTTCTCTGACCTCTCTAGCTCAATCACTTCATCTACCTCTTGCTCTTTTTTTTTTGTCTTTGTGACGCCACTGTACACTTGACTGGTTTATTATGCTTCCTGTTGGGGAGATTGAGTGTGGCTTGCCAGGGAAACACAGGAAGCTGATTGCGGGTAAGTCAATGGAATTGATCAATACCAATAGTTTTAAGTGAGCTACAAAACAGTGGAAACTCTCAGCCTCATCTGAAAGTCTCAATAGACAGAGAACAGGTGGAATCAGATGAGAAAATGTTTGGTTTGTTTAAAACAGACAAAATAAAATAACTTTCTGACCTAATTGTGGACATTTTAGATCAATAATGTAAAATCATGATGCAGATATTTCATTTAGAGTACTAATATATCAATAGGTTTTTAATTAAAGTAAGCAGGAATAAAAGAAATGCATTACATCAATCATGATAAATAGATTTTTCAGATTATCCTACGATCACTGTGGAAAAATGTAGGAACACATGTTATCAAGAAAAATAGAGGCAAGATTTACTTGCATTTTTGTAGCTTTAGAGGGCATTTAAGGTCTAAATGACTAAAAAAAACCACACTGCAGTCAAAAATAAAATAGACTGTTTCCCCTTCTTTGCCTTTGTAGCTAAAATAGACTTGTCTGTCGTAGACGTGGTTAATTTGAATAAAGCTGTGAGTGCTACTGGGAATAACAAGCATACTGTACGGCAAAGGATTTGTAGAACAGTTCCCAGCTAAACCTCAATCACACTCTGGATTATGTCTTGTTTGGTGTAATGGACTTGGGCAACAGCTGTCTTACGTTTTATTTTTACTCCAAACTGAAGCCTTTTTCGCTTTGACTTGAGTTCTATTTTTGCTGCGATCACCTGAGGTGCTTTGAAATGGGTGATGACAGCTATTCCTCGGATGAGAGGTGCGACTGTGAATGCAGACGTTAAGTGAGATCATCTCCACACCTTTTTTTTTTTAAATGCTAAGATTTAAAAAAAAAAAAAATCCCAGCGGATGAAGCAAAAATCTATCCACAGCAGAGCACAAGCAGAGAAAGAGCAAATACTTTTTTCATTAAAGTGAGAACACCTTTTTAAACTTAAACAAAATTGAGGGTTGTAAATACTTATAATGTTTAGATCTTATATATTATAGGTGACATTCTGACTCTACATTCAGGATTTCTTCTGCTTTTCATGATGTTCACACATGGGATCCAAAAAGTAAGATAAAAACTTTGAGAATGAGACAGCAGTTTAAGTGAGTGCTCTGAAAAATTCACACTACAAAGACTTCTGCAGTACTAAATGTTCATAAGCATCTTCCAGTTTCACTGAGTTGCTTCCTTGTGATTACCCAATTTTTCTATCAAGGAGAAGTTCAATTGACCTGAATAATAGTGTGAACAATGAAGATGCGACTAGGATGTGTATGAACTCTTCACAGTTTTAAAGACACTAATCTACAAAAATATTCTGATTTATGGCAAAAAAAACTTTTATTTCAGAAGGACCAATTTGCATTTTTTGAATTTGTTCATTTATACTGGCTTGTTTTGTCTGTTTAAGATTTCTATGCATGCCAGAAACTTGTACTACTGTCAACTGCAGTACTACACTATAAACAAGTTGTTTTTTTCTGTACAAATTTAAAAAAGAAATCCAAAGGAGGAACAAAACCACCTGCAAAGAATTGTAAGTCAGCTCGTCAAGAAAATCCTCCTTGTTCTGTGTTTATGTTCTTTTATACTCTCCCCAGGTCCTCTGCACTTTTCAAATTGGCATTAAAACAAAAAAAAGTTTTAAAAAAAGTGGAAAATACAAAAAAACAAAAAATTAAATAACTAAAACAGGAAAAATGTGTTACTTTTTTACAACAAGTTAATAAAATACAGGTAAGACCGCTACATTGTGTTGCCTCCCAAAAGCAATGATGTCTCCCAAAGATTCCATATTTTGGAATCCAAACCCAACCCCTTGATGGAAACCAGGCGTTTAAAGGGGATATCACCTAAGCATAGAATACATGCCGAGTTTCCCTGATTCTCCCACATGGCATTTAGTCAATTTGACATTTCAATGACTCCTCATTACTAGAACAAACACATCACTGATTACAGCAAATCATCAAAAAAGAAGTTGACCCAGAAGCATTAACATCATAGACTCCAAAATCAACAAAAGAGGAAAAACTATTTTGAATTTTCAATTAATCTCAAATAATAATGAGAACACTTGAAAAATTGATTTTTTAAATACTGTTTATTGGTCTAAGTTTCTAAAATTTCAACTTTTTCTTACCTCAATGTGGAAGGCATACATTGTTGACTCAGATAACTACAAAAGCTAATTTTTTTATACTGTGGTGTTTAAACAGACACCATCATGTTTAGCTCAGATCTCTTCTGTGCTATTTTTTCTGTTGGTGACAAAAATCAACTGGAGTTTGGATTCTGATGAAGAAGACGTCATGACTAGGTATGTTGTTTCTAACTTTGAACAAAGAGAAGGCAAACACTTTTAAATTCTGACTGTTCATCACTAGTTTCTCTTTTAAAAATAAAATCTCATCTTATAAGGAACTTTGTTGGTAATTCCACTTTTATTGTTAACTATTACACTATAAAAACAGGTCCCTAAGAAATAAGTTTAAAATATTACCCCATTGGGCAGATTTTCTCTTAATAAGCAAAAAAATATGGGCTTACCAAGAATTCTCAATATGTGGGGCTGGCACCTTCTCACAGTTAAAATATAGTGTTCGAGCGCTGACTGACCTCGCAGCCTGTTTGCATGTCCTCCTGTGCATGTGTGTGCTTTCTTAGAGCAATCCAACGTCCTTCTACAGCCCAACAGCGCAGACTGATGGATGGACACGTAAGCATTTAACTTCCACACTATGTGGGCCAGCAGCTGCCCCTGAGGCAGAAGAATTAAGGAGCCTGGGAGATAACAGGAAGGTTGGTCACCCCCTCAGCACAGAACCAGACGGCTTCCTTTGCTCTCTAATTAAATAAGAACAAATTACCTCAACTGGTTGAAAGCCTGCTGAGCAAACCTAATTCTACACAGAAATGAAGAGTAAAATGTCAGCTTTGCTCTCCTCTTCCTCCCATTAAGTTTAGGATGTGAAGTGAATCCACAATGCATCCTTCCAAGATGACCCATAAACATTCTATAAAGCTTTTTATTACTATTTTAATATCAATATTACCACAAAATCCAAATAGATTTGGAAAAAAGCTGGATTTTCTTTTCCCCAAATTGGAAACCGTTGGCTTGAAGCTGGAGGGTGGAAAAGTGTAGCAGCATTTGTATTTTCCTCTCTTCCCCTCTTGCTCACTACAGAATTAGATGAACCATCTGGTGTTGGTACCTAACCACAGATTTCTTACACATTTGGAGCAGCCATATCAGTAACATATGCTTCTGTCTCAGCGTCTGGCAACCACACGCCGATCACTGAGATGGGAGGTGACATCACTCCACTGCTCAGGTGCTCACTTGTAATTGCATTCTGGGGGTTCGAGTGGTCTGCTGGGCCAGTCTGGCAACTTCAATCTTACTATTTTTATACAGCCAAAAAATATTGAGTATTTTTTTTTTTTTAACTTGATGTTAAGCATTCACATTTGCTCTCTGAGCTGCATATTCAACACTACGGAATCTTTTCCTAAACTTTTTAGTTGCTTCTCAGAAGGGTTGGAATTGGTTTATTTCATGCAATCAAAACAAAAAGACTAAAAAAAATTTTAAAAAAAGACAAACCAAAGTTAAGTAAAGCATAATAGGCTATGAAGATTTCGGAAATAACAGTATGTACTTACGGAATTTCTAAGTACATCTCTGTCATTTGATTTATTTATACTTATTGATTTTCAATTGCCTAAAACTGTGTTGGAAAATTAAAAGTAATGAATTAAAAGTTAAGTACTGGCTATTGATAAATTATTATACTTTATATTATACTTCTTCTGACAAACTTAATATTTAGTGGTCTCATTGTGTCTTATTCTGTATGAAAAAACCTAATGTGATTAAAGAGTAATAACTGAATTATTTACAAGAGACTGTGGATGTTTGTTAATGTATTGTGCAATCAATTTCATTACTAATTATTTTACATTTCAGTTGTTTGTCTTGTTTAGTTTTATAATTGCTTTTATTGCTCAAAATAAACCATTTCTAAATCCAAACGCAAGTCCAAGTTTACTTCCTCCCATTCCCTTTCAAGCAATGGATCAAAAGCATAAACATGACAGGGGAGGGAATATAGAAGTTCACTTTCTCCCGTTCCTCTTCAAGTTATTAATTAAACTCATTTTGACCAACGTATTCACTTAATGGTTTCAATGGGTCATGCTCTGTATGTATAGGGGCTTGTATGTCTATTTATGATTAAGAGTAATCATATGCATATTTTTCAATCAGGTTGTGACTTATTATCACATATATATATATATATATATATATATATATATATATATATATATATATATATACATTCATCCACATCCACATGTAAATGATGTCATAATTATTCTTCATCATAAATAGAGATATTTGCATTTATGTATACAAGAAATGACATGAATCTTTTTGTGAATTACGAGTGTAATTTACTTTATTTATGTTACTCTCTACTTGTTCAGCTGACAGACTAGTAGCATAAGCTTAATAAAGTGTAAGAGAATTTATTTAAAGTTAATTTTAAGTTTAACTAATAATTAATAAATAAACTTTTACTACTTTTTTGTTTGACCTATGCCAAAAATGTGACTAAAGTTTGATTAGTTTTTAGAAAACTGTATTAAAAGGTGGTCAAAATAACTTCATTATGACATTCAGCTTTTTTTAGAGAGATGAACCAAAAAAACAAAAAGATTGCCCAACCCTTAAAACCCAAAAATAAAATCAATCTTAAAGAAGTGAGCAAACAAAATAAAAAGAGTCTGATACGTAGGTAGGGGGAGCAGGCAGCTATAAAAGTGCTGAACACAAGCTGATGCCACCCTGGTCCTTCCAGCATCTTTCTCAGACAGGAAGATGGATGGGCCCAACTCTAAAAATAAATATACTCCACTTACCATGGCGCCAAAACCGCTAACACTGCAACTGCCCCCTGAAGCTAGGTAGAACCACCACCTCCCACAAAACGTTGCCCACGTTCATCCTGACTGGAACACAGAGTTGGGCAACAGGGTGCTGATGACCTGTTTGCCAATCTTCATCTTTGCCTATGTGAACCATAACTGTGGTGAAGGTGTCTCCTGTCAGTGTTCAAGAGGACCAACTTGTTTTGTCATTTTATATAATTACAACACTGTCAGGTCAGTTTTGAGGATGAAAAATGTGATAAATATATATGTCCAAATGAGGGCTAAATACCAAAAAGATGAGAGGTTGAGTTTGTTGTAAAAAAAAAAAGAAAGAAACCGACAGGTTATAAGAAGAATGAAGCAAAACAGAAAACAAGTAGAAAAATGGTGAAAGAGAAGAAAACAAAAATGTGCATTGCCATCAATGAGAGCGCACTATTGTTCCTAATATGGTGTGACAGCCCAGTATAAACTGGAATATGAAGTGAAGCATGATTACCGAGGATTAGATAACAACCACTATGCTGTGCAGAGAGAAGGCTTTTCAGGCGTGGCCTTGTTTCCTGACTCTCTTTCTGGGTGCATGACTGCGTTGTGTTTCTGTTCATGCATAAAGACATATATGCGTTCAGAGGGGAGAAAAAGAGCAAAAGGACCAGGGGTTGTGAGTGAGTGGCTGCGAAGCGGCTGTGCAAAGCGAGGGCAGCGCACTACAGGAGAAGTAGCATTAAGGTCAGCTCCACCTTCACTTTTCTACATCCTGTGATAAGTGAACACGCCTGACAGCAGGTGCTTCATCACACAGTGGCAGCTTGACAGAGACGCCTTTTCTCTTGATTAATTCAGCCTGCTTCCCTTCTGCTAACATGCTGCATAGTCAAACAATTATGAGACAAAGCTCTATTGAATTATCTCCTTCTCTCAGCATATGTAGACATGTGGTACGGTGTTCTTAGCTTGAACATCAACTAAATATAAGCACAGGCTGGTGCACAAAATGTGCACAGAACTTAGTCTTTAAAAGATGATGCAGTTGGATTTTGGCATATTTTTCCATTAGCGTCCCCCTTTTCACTTGGAAGGAGTGAGTGGACAATCTTCAGCAACACATCCTCACACTGGTAGTGAAAAAACACAGGCAATTCCAGCAGTAAATTCTCATTATTCTGATAAAAAATCTCTACATTTCTCATGAAAGTCTGTCCCGATGATATAGTATTTCGGAAAGTCAATGAGCCAGTTAATGCATGTTTTATTTTTTTACTATTTACATTTTACGAACCAACTCAGACGCTGACAGGACAGTGCACGTACGCGGTCATGACTCGACAAAGTCAACTCTCAGGTAGATGAAGCCAAAAAGCTGATCCTGGAAAACTGTCAAGACAAAAAGAGACCGCTGCAAAACATGATGATGGTGCACAGGACCAGTGATCGTGAATGCCATTGGGCTGTTTGATAGGAAGATCAATACAATGTAAGAAGGAGGCACAAGCACAATCACAGAAAGCCCAGCTGTGCTGAAATCCACATATTGAACTACAGCTGAGTCCTGCAGAGCTGCAGGCTGTAGAGTGCATCTGGGAAGTGTAGGAGCAATTACTCGTTTATAGGTATTAGGCTTGTTTTTGCTTTGCAGATGATCACAACAAAGTCACATGGACTTACAACTGACAAAAACTGATTGGCATACTTTTCTAATCTGACACATTAGCAAAAATATCACTTTTTCTAATCAATTTTAAACAGGAGCAAGCTCAGCTATACGAAACGTCCAAATGTCTCTTTGCAGGGACAATATTTTAGAGACCCAACCATGTTTTTGGTGTTTTTAACATTTTCTTGTGGCATTTTTTCTGATGATGGAGGACACATAGAAAGAAAAGGAAGATTAAAATTGCATTTCTGAGTATGTCTTTAATCAAATTGTGCTAAATCAGGAGCAGACAAAAAATGTTTTTGAATAAAGACTGTGCTGGTGATGTAGGTGCTACGATTGGAGTTTTGAAGTGCTGTACAAATCAAGCTCCATGCCTTCTTTCGTTCATTCCTTTAAAACTATAGGGCTAAGGGGCTGTAAGCTAGTGGAAAAAAATGGAAACAAAGGAATGATGGGAAGTCAGGGCAGGCTTACTCTGCGCCAACAGTCCTGTTGAAATACTGCTGCTTTGCAGAAACTATATCCTAGAAAATGACCAGTTTATTTTACTTTAGCTAAAAACTGCATAATCATAACTAAAAAGCTAAAAAGATCAAATGATGACCAGAGTGGGACTTCAATAGCCATGTATGAACTAAAAGTTGAATAGATGAAATCTGTGGTTAGGTACCATCTATTTTAGATGAAAACCGCCCACTCTACTATAAAATAAAGCCAAATGTAAAAAAAAAAACAGTTGAGGTTTTAATAAGATGCTATTTGGAATTTTTTATTGTATTTTTTATTCATCTGTTTTCTAAACTTGCTATATCCCTTCCGAGGTCATGGGGTTGCTGGAGCCTGTACTGTAGGGAAAAAACGAGGTACACCCTTGACGGATCGTCAGTCCGTCGTAAGGCACACAATCACTCCCACACATAGTCACACATGCACACCTAGAGACACTTTAGAGTAGCCAATTAACCTATGAATCATGTTTTGGGCTGTGTGAGGAAGCCAGAGTGCCCGGGAAAAATCCACACATGAACGGGGAAAATGAAAACTCCACATAGAAAGGTCCCAGCTGGATTTGAACCAGAGCCGTCTTGCTGTGAGACAAGAGCGCTAATCACTTTCCCACCGTGCAGCCCTGTTGCATCTTTACAAGCACATTTTAATAGCAGGCATTGTTGGCATCAGAATCGTAAGATGATTTTTCAACATTTGTTTTTATGAAAAAGTATGACAGTGTGTGCATCTCTGTGCCCATGGATTCTTCTTTTTAATGACAAATGCTGAAGGTAAAACTGTATCTGAAGTTATTCAGATAGTTCTGTTACCGATTCTTTGAACATTCTTTGTCTTAAAATCTGTATTTCACTCAAGTGGAAGGTAATCTTAATTTGCAACACAAGCCTTACGGTAGTGTCACTAAAGCTTACATGTTTGATCAATAACTCTTCTTAGCTCTTCTAACGAGCATCTTTAAGATTTTCTGCAGAGCAACGCAAAACGTCCCAGCTGTCTGCAGGTTTCTCCTGAGCACTGTCACAGCCCCGGACAGAATGATCTGTGACGTTCGCTTTGCATCAGTCAGGTAAAGCATTGACTTTCCATCAGCAGAGACTGAAGGATGGACACCTCTGCTATTGAGCTGTATGTTTAGATAAGGCAGGCAAGAATGAATTGCATGCAAGTGCTGCCACCTCCCCTGAAGTCTGATGCTTTAGTCAGTTAATTACCTCTGGGCAAAGATGACAAGCTTTGAATTCTAATTCAGTGAAGTAAGTCATCCTAATCTAAACCAGGGATGTTCTAACTTGCTGCAAAGAGGGCCAGATTTGGTGAGGTAAAAATGTTTGAGGGCCAACCATGTAGACATCTTAATATGTTTTTACCAAGATTCATTCCAAGTTAGCTTGTCGTCGTTAGCATGTCTTGTCTGTTTCTTGATGTTGAACTCGTTGAAAACAGCCATAGTCTGAACTTTGTTCATGTTTCACAGTATGACAATCTCCACTTGTCCTGGAAGCGGTGGCCCTCACTGTCAACTTCATCCATTCATCCATGCATTTTCATAACCCGTTTCATTCCTTACAGGAACCTAACCTATCCTACTGTTGGGCGCCGGCAAGGTCACTGTAACTTTTCTTTTTAATTCACAGTTGACATTTCAGAAATGAGCTAGAAAGTGTCACAAATGTATCGCACAACTGTGTTTCCACAAGTTTACAACAATTTACAATTTAGCCAACCACAATCAAGAAATTGTAAACACAATTTTTACAAAATGCTGGGGGCCGCATATTATGGATTTTTATGACAGGACTGGTGGAAATGTGAACGAGGGCTGTATTTGGCACACGGGCCAGACTTTGTACATGTCTGATATAAGCATATTTTTAGACATTGTATATTAATGCTTGTTATTTACTATCGTTAGAATGGATTTAGGCTGTTTTCTGACACAGTGTAACTGAAAGTAAACAGCATCAAATAAACTCAAAATGCACTTGTGAATTTAACACATAACTGCTGGCTCCTTTACAATATAAAGCAATGCGTTGCCTAAAATTTCTCACCAGGCTAAGAAACTATACATTGATATATTAACATTAGTTAAGTATCATGTCACAAACCTGAAAGAAACTGAAATCTCAAATTGAGAAATTCCACTCACCCTTCCCTGTTTTCATCTTCATCTGCATTGGAGAGCAGTTGTGAACCCGCCAACGAGAGGTCCAGAGCAGCCAGGGGTAGGTCTCTGTAGCCAAAGCTCACCAGCTGGACCGGAGGAGCTAAGCACTGGTTCTCATCATCCACCGGCTGAGAGATGATCTCCAGGTCTGACAGACCTGCCTGCTCCACTTCCCTAGTCAGATGCCAACACACCATAACGGGCAAACAAAAGAGACAGAACACACTGTTGATATTTAAAAAAAAATGCAAATACCAGCAAAGTAGATTTAAAACGGACACAAAAATTATTGCAATATTCTGGTGTCACCAGAGCTGATACTGCACAGAGATCAAGAAAAAGTTAAACAATTGCAAAAGGGAAAAGAATACTCTAATTATTAGGCCCAGTAATTTCAATAAAAACACCTTTGTATCAACAGTGCTGGCTTTGGAAGTAAACCCAGACAACCACTCAGCACCAGGAAAATGAAACGCCCACCGTCCTCTATTGTAGAAGGCCAAAAAGGTTTAGTGTTGTACTCTGACCACTGTCCACCATCAAACCATTTGCAAGGCAAAAGCAAAATCACCCCAAAAAAACATGATTTAACTCAACAGAAGAAGAAATTGTGTAACGGCATAATTTATGTCAATACCTGAGTGCGAAAATTCAAACGCAATCTGCAATTGGTTGAACTGCAAGCTTTGGAGGAACTTTTGAGAGAATATATTCACCAAAATGTTACGACTCTTAATGCCTTGGATTTATTTGTGTCCATCACGATAGATTCAGCTTTGTGTATTTTCAAACTACATCTTTGAATTATCTTTTGTTAAAACAAACTTAAAGTCCTGCCTTAGTATCTTTCAATATTAAATGTTAAAATATGTTTTGTGCTCAATTCAGCCTCATTCTTCACTTTGTCATTTGTAATGTTTAAAATGCGTCTAAAGTCTAAAGATAGTGCACTTTAATTTGGATTGTTTTGTGATACTTTCTTTGTTCTTGGATGTTCTTCAAGTCACAGCAGGTTAAGGTTGTCAATTACCCACAGCTGTCTTGAATTGCGTTTACGATTGTCAGCGTCTGGTTTTTCATGTCGTCTGCTTTTTTGGTTGGGTTTAATTTTCTCCAAGTTCTTGAATCAATTTATTAAAGATCCTCTTCAATTTAAAAAAAGATATTTTTGGAGTTTTCAACATGCTCTTGTTGCAGTTTACTCCTTTATAAAAGAATTTAAGATTAAAACTGAGTTTTAGAGTATTCCTGTATTCAAATTATGTTGGATCAGCCTCAGATGAAAACCTTTATTTATTGGTTTAACAATCTACCAGACTGGATCACCTAACGTTGTCTTTAATTGGATTCAATTTATGTTTAATAAGTATTTCTTCTAGGTTAGCTTTGCAATAAAGACGAGCGGACAAAAATGCATGCACTTTCTGCTGTCTTCACTGTAGAAGCAAACATTTACTTTTAACCGGCCAGAATCATCAACCATCTGAACACACCACGGCCGCCCAGTTGGAAGCCAGCAGCATGTAGCCCCGTGTGCCCACAAGCCCCATTTGTACAAAAGCTGGGCCATCTTAGCAGCTCGTGGAGGTGGAAACAAATGCTGAGTGCATCTGCAGACTGACTGCGTGCGCCCTGTGGTGTGTATTTTTAGACCAGAGCAGATGCTGGTGTATCATGTCTGCTGTGACGTCATTGCTTCTCCCTTTGTCAGCTGAGTGGATCCCCAGTCTCCTTCAAATGTCAAAGAGAGTCAGGAACAAGGTGGACGAGGAGGAGAAACTAGAGGAGAAGGGGGGATATCAAAGGTTATGCAAGAATGAAAGATGACGGTGGAAGCAAAAGGGAACAAGAAAGCAGATGAGACAGACGGGAGGAGCACCAAAATTAAGAAGGCATATGGAAATTCAAAGTGGACATAACACATTAAATGAGAGGAAGAATAAACAGAGGAGAGTGAAAAAATAGGGGAGAGACAAAAAAAATGTTCATAGCTGATCTGTCGGTGAGGAAAAGCTCAAAACACAGACTGATGGAAAAATGGCAAACAGTTAATTATATTTGTTCAAATAATCCACTTTATATTTCGATTGTTTTTGGTGGGGGGGACGCTGTGACACATTGGGAGATTTATAAAACAAAACCATGGTGATCTATGTGACACCTGACAGATATTAAAAGACTCGCTCCAGTGAAAATCCTGTTTTTTGGTGTTTTAAACATGATGATGGAGGACATAAATAAAAGAAAATCAAAGTTAAAATAGCATTTCAGAATGTTTGTACATTCAAATTATTGCGAATCAGGAGCATAAAAAAATAC
This sequence comes from Oryzias celebensis, assembly GCA_014656515.1. Lineage (NCBI taxonomy): Eukaryota > Metazoa > Chordata > Actinopteri > Beloniformes > Adrianichthyidae > Oryzias > Oryzias celebensis. Next base: position 10,463,837 of record BNCR01000003.1, read on the forward strand.
CATTTGAAAAAGCTTGTAGATGTGAAAAAGAACCTACAACAGCAAGACATTGCCTCCTTGAACAGCTCGGTTCTGATGGATCCACTTGTAGACGACCAGATCCATGTATCAATGTGCGTCTTTGTTTTCTTCGTCTGAGCTGGCATCTGGCTCAAAATTGTACAGCTGGATAGCTCTAATCTTGTTCCCCATTTTTGTTGCACTGATGATGTTAGTTTGGGGAGGTGAGGGGCCTTGAGCAAGCAGGACAAAGGATGATGGGAAATGAGGGTGGGCTTACTGAGCACCATGTTCCCAGCCACAACTCAGAGGTGAATTTTTGACAAACAACTGCAGAAAATATGTTTTATAAAATTATACAGGTTTTCTATTTTGCCTAAAAACAGCAAAATTGAAAACCACTTGGATTGCTTTTACAATTGATCAAAAGATGGTGAGAGTTGGAATAAAGTAAACTACAAACATTCACATATCATGACCACGGCTGTGATTTTCAGACACAGACAGAAAAAGTGCTCAGAAAAGTTCTGGAGTGACTGAAGAAAGCCTGATAGTGTCCATACTGATGGGAAGTAAGGAAACCATGTGATAGGAATGTAAAAAATGTAAAATGAAACATTTAGCTTTTTTGGCTTCACTATCACACTCTTACCGCTCATTTTTGAGTCTCCAAACACACAGAACACAAAATAATTGTGCAGTACTATTGCTATCAATGACCTTACATAATCAGATATGTTCAATGATTCAACTAATTCGCTGATTTTCACTTTTTTATAATTATATTAAATTTTATATGCAGTTGGGCTGCAATAATTCATTCATTCTCCTCTCTATTGACTTATATTAATCCAGATGTAATGTAATAAAACAGTAAATCCTGCTTAAACGTGTTTAACACAAAGTAAACATACTGGCATGCAGTAGGGATGCAACCACTGACTTTCCCCATGACCGAGAATTGTGTCATCCTCACATATTAGAATTACACAATTACAAATATTCTGAACTGCTGTTGAAAATTATATGCTAATACACATTTCTCCTAAATGTGCCGCCACACTCATCACCCAAAACTCTGTTTACAAGAAAACAACACCATTTTACAGCCTTACTTTTACCCATCTAAGTTTGCTTCTGTCTGAGGGAAAACCCTGGTGAAGGACAACCTGATGTTGTGTTTTCTGAGTTATTTAATGTTCTATTTTAGACAGACTTCTTACAATAGACTAGTAAAGAAAAACTTAATCTAAATGTGTATGTTTTATCCAGACAGGCGTTTATACAAGTGCTTTTTTAAACTCAAGTTGTTTTATTGTCATAGTTTATCAAACTAAACATCTAAAATCATAAAGGAAGAAATGAAGAATATTAAAATTAGGTCATTTCCAGTTATTTTTGTTTTTAATTGAACACTATTGCTGTTACTATATTCCATTCCACAAATATGTTGGGTTTTTTTTTTTATTGTGCATGGACAGGCTGAGCCACCTCTCATCCACAGACCAGCTGCAGGTTTGGCTCTTGTCCCAAACAGTCAAAATTCAACACATAACTATTTATGATAGACACAAGCTGTCTGAAGCCTGCTAGACCAGAGCCAGCAGTGATGGCACGACGGCTCTGCCAGGATGACAATTACAGTACCAGGAAAAGGCAATATAAAGGGATGAAGTTGGAGGACTTTTTAGGGAAGCTGTCATAACTAAAACAATTAATAACTTTTTTAATCATCTTGTACATTATTGCATTTGATTTTATGAAAACAACTTGTGCAGACGTTTGCAGAAAATAAATATGTCCCGTGAAAACCTCTACTCTACTGCTCTCTTATGTAATAGAACTTGCCATAGAGTGTTAATATGTCACACAGGATGAATATGTCACCTTGTCTGCATTATTACTGTGCCAAAACGATGGGATTATAAAGCCAACTTTCTATCAGAGCTGTTAAATGCTACAATTAAAAGTTATGTGAAACCCCTTTTTAAGGACATTGTGTTACATTAAATTCTACTTTGTGATCATGTTGAACATTGCAGTGTCCAATCTGTTTTGTGCACTAAATACAAATGCATTTGGGTTCAATTTATACAAAAACTGACCTTTCTGAATGCTTGTATCTAACAGAAACAGCCAATTGAAAAACTCTAAAATAGTCTTTCACGGAAAGACTAACAGGAAGTGGAACTACAGAAGAGACGCCATGGGACAGAAGTGATATTCAGGGGGGCAGGTTTCCCTGAGGGTGGGAGATAAAATTAAATGGTGGGTTGTACTGTTGAGAGCCAGGTAGAAAAGGTCATTATGTGACAACACTTGCTCAAGGGATTTCACTGACCAAAACAGAAGGTCATGTAAGTAACTGGGGGGCAGCTGTGCCAAACAATGTTCCTCCTCTGACAAGATGCCTGGCTCAGGAAGCTCCCGACTAACTGATAACTTGCAAGAATGCATGGGACCAGAAAAGAAAGGTAATTTGTTGGTTTGGAAAATGTTTTTCCTTCAAACAGCATGTACAACAGCAATCATGATGGGACTGGTGTGATAATGAGAAGAGGCAAGGATGATATGATCCCAAATGGAGAATAGTTTGGTTGGTTTGAATCAAGTCACAAGAATTTTAAAAGTTTCAAACCAGCACTTATGTTGAAATTAAGAAAAGCAGTCATTCTATTACAAGTTTTCAACTTCAACTACTTTTGAAACTCAAATATATTGTGCTTTGATTTTCTTTTAACTTTGATCATCTAAACATGAACTAAATATAGTTTATCAGCATTTTCAAACCTGCAGCACAACAAAAAAAATCATCATGTTGTGCAGCAAAAATAATAAATCTTATCTCAAAAACATGAGAAAAACTTTTTACAAGAGCAACCCACTTTTGTAAGATGAGGTTAAGTGGCGTGCCTGACAAGAGTACAAGGCCTCAAACTTGGCCCTTAAACTGATAAGACAAAGCAGATGTTCACTTCTCCCACCAGCTGGCAGGAGGAACTCTGCAGAAGCTGAATATCCCCCTGTATTAACACAACAGAGCCATCTTTTTAAGACCAGAAAAGTCCAATGAAAACTTTTCAAACTTCAACTTTTGTCATTTAAGACAACAACACATATAACCAAGGGGGGTGAAAGTGCATCAACATTTTGTTAATCAGTCTAATTATTAGTTTCATATGTGGGCACATTATTTAAGAAACAAACATTTTAATTTATTCATTGTCTTTTTTCTGGCTTTACCATTTAGGCCCAACATTATTGCAAACTTCCAGAAACTGAGAACAGGTTTGTTCTGCAGTGGGCTGATACATTTTCTTGTAAAAATGGTTACAGAGTTCAAAAAGCTGGAATAGTTTCACCTGAATAAGGAGATTCACCCAAAAAAAATAGCCGTTTCAGGTGAAACTGTTGTACTTAAAGAAATGACAAAATTTACACTAGAAAAGAAAATCATATTCCCTCAACAAATTGAATATGCAGCAACTGTCGGCTATAACTTCCTCAGGTGTTCTCTGAGAAAACCAAACCAGATTTTTTTCTATTATTTCTGGCAGGTGGACATTAATGAATTCTGCTGAGCTCACCAATATTTTCACAGATTAGTTTATGATGAACTGGCGGACTGCACAGTGAACAGCTTTTGCGCCGGTGTGACAAGCGAGCGTCTTATCTGACCTTTTCTGATGCGAGCAGGGAAAGACACGGGAGGCACAGACACTCTTGTGGAGCAGAAGTGAAACAGCAGAGGTTTGTTTTTAGAACAGAGAGGTCCATTGACCTTTTTACACCATCTCAAAATCAAGTTTTGTTCTCATTTCTACTGAAGCATGAGTAAAATAATTTTTCTAATGTGCAACCTTAAAAAAGGAACACTTGCTTCTCAATCTTAGACTAAAGATTTCACAAAGTGTAAATTATCTGCCCCAATCTGGACAAATATGTGGGTTCAGCTGTTTTTAGAGGAGAAAAATCCCAATTAAAAACTTTAAATGAGACACAAACACTAAAAAACGACACGTCTTATTTTTGATGTCCTTTAAAAACAGGGAGTCATTATTTATAAGAAATTTAATCAAAACCTTTATCTGAAAGTTTGAAGATATATGAGGCATTAAAGTAAAAAGAAATGAACTCTCTAAAGAAGAGCTAGTCCTTATGGCATCAGGATATTGGGACACTTGTGGACAGTATTTATTCCCAAAAGGCAGAAAAACACCATATGCTCATCAATTTTCACTCTAAAAGAAAAAAAAAAAACGTATATCTCTCACTAGTGTGCAGAAAAAAACTGTATGAGTAGGATTGTGCCGAGAAAGATGAATGATCACACCCAGCTCAGAGGAACCAGCTCAGTCCAACGGCTCCCTGCATATTTGCACATGAGTATGTTATTCTATAAAGCTCAAATCAGGTGACAATCTATTTTTGTCCAGTAGTGTTTATGCATCAATACAAAAAAAGCTCCAAATAATGCACAAATAAAACATCAGAAAAATAATAATTAATAGAGCTTAATAAATTACAGTTCGGTATTTGTAACTTTTGTTTTGACCAAACATTAGAAATTAAACTGCAGGTTAACACTGAAACCAAAGATGTGTTCAAATACTCCAGGAAAAAGAAGACGTTGATTCTTATTAATCTAAAAAAAAAAAAGGTCACCGGAGCTTTTTGAAATAATTTAAAATCCATACATTCAAAACAATTGAGCCAAAGTGGGAAACTTTATTGACAGCAGCCAATTTTCCTCATATTTGAAGTAAATTAAACACAAATATTTCTGTATGATCAAAAAAATGCCTAAAAACAATAGATTAAAACATACAAACAGGGTTTGTTTAATAAGGGGTTATACATTGAAAGATTATTTTTTTAAAAAGTTGTTTAAAAAAGAACATTGCAGCCTAACTTCATTCTACAAAGTTGTTTTTGAACAAACATCAAAAGGACATTAAATTGACACTGTTCGACAGCTAAAGCTCAACTGGAAACAGGTCATGGAGAGGACAATGATCATAGCAAAACATCTACAAGAAAAAGATTGAAAGACATTAGTCAGGTTCAGACATGCACCTGAAAAAAGTGTGGATCTTCACAAAGGCTACACATAAATAACCAAATATATGAGAACTTTTTTAAAAATTGAGATCTTGTTGATGAAATCTAACTCCAGCTTCTTCCTACTGTCCATAAACATGCCCCGTGAATTGATTGCTCTAAATTGTCCCTAGGTGTGAATATGTGGGTGTACAACCTGTCCAGGGTGCACCCTGCCTTCACCCAATAGCTGGGTAAGGCTCTAGCAGCCCCATGACCCCACAATCGATCAAACGGGTTCAAAAAATAGATGGATTGATTATTTCACATTCTTAAAAGCTTCTTTACCTTAAAAACAATTGTCCAACCCTATTGATCTGGATGCAACAATTTATAATTTAATGTTTGTTTTAATTGAGCTAATTAAGTGTAATTTGATGTAAATGCCAAAGTTACAATCTGATGAAATTAACATTTGTTTTTTTAATTATAAAAAGAAAGATTTTTAACTAGTATTTTGTTGAAATAAAATCAATACTCATGTTTCAGTTTCGTCCTGTTTGTGTTGTTCACTAGTGGGAGTCACTCTGCAGAACTGGTGTTCTCATAAAAGCCCATATGGAGGAACAATTTGGGGCCATTCATCTAGGTCAGGGAAATGGATGCAGCTAACATGAGATAAACTTCCACTATACAACAACATCAGAACAAGTATTCTTACAAAAAGCATCCATAATGAATATTTTTACTTGGCATCATTTTAGGAGATTTAAAGGCTAGAAGTAATCAGTGCTTGTAAGTGCTGAACAAATGCTCTACAGTCAGAGCGATGCAGGTGTGTTTGCATGAATTTGCATGTTCATTCAGACAGATGAGGGTCAGCGACACCTCAATGGGAACTGTGTCTGCATGAGTAAATGTCGGTATTGTGCAAAAGAGAAGACTGCGTGACTGCAGAAGAGATTAAATGTCTGAGAAAGAGTGGTAAGCTGGGAATAAAAGTAACAAAAGGAAGTCAGAGAAATCCAAAACAATGACATATATTGTAATATGCATAAAGTGTTCATATTTTTTTTATTAATGTAGAAGCAAATAGGAGTTCGGTGGTGGAAGATTGGGAGCTGTGTGGCAAACATGGTGTGTAAACTACTTACTCAGCATTTGCCATGATGATGATGGGTGTTGAAGATGAAAGTGTGGTGAAGCTGCTCCACACAAGATCTTCACGCACTTCTGCTCGTTTTAAAGCTGCAGTTCACCTTCCAACCCGAGTAACACCGCTTTCATGGTGAACCTGAGAAAACACTCATTGCAACTTAGAGAGCCAAATTTCATACTCTAAATATCTGCAATGGTGTATCTTTTAATGAAAAGAATAGGTGTTAAGAACAAACAAAAAAAAACGTGTCTTTTTGTTTCAGTTTGGACTAATTTTTCTGTATCTTTGAAAATTTTAGAATATCACCAGCCAAGAAAACCTCATTTCCATCAGCTATTTGCATCTTTGACCAAAACGTTTTTTTTAAGTCTAATATAATTAAAGAAATACAAAAATAAGAGAAAATGTAAGCAAATTCTACTTTGAACTCAAACAGGATTTTTTTAGTGTCTTTACCCATAAAGCTTTGGCTGTGCGTGATTTCAGCTCTCTGCAGAGCTGAACTTCCCACGCTCTTAGTGTCAGTAATAATAGCTACCTTTTTAAAAGTACTCTGGTTTACTTGAAGACACTTGAAAGGTGCGTGTGCATAACCTGAGAGCTCCTTTCTTGAGTGAATTTAAAAGGACTTACCTGTGTGAGACGTCCATTGTTTGGGGGTAACCGTGCCCCACGTTGCCCCCTCGCTGACAGCGATGTGTCCCTCCGTGGGGATGAGAGTGAGTGAGGCAGCGGCGGCTGCAGCAGTGCTTTTCCCCGCTGCTGCGTCGCGCTGCGAGGATTTCAGAGAAAACCCGAGGAGAGGCTGCAGCTCAAACGCAAAGAGCATCGTCCCCCGGCATGTTAGCCTTTAAGAGCTATCCGAGCGATCGAGCTAGGGCCGTGATGGCTAGGTGAGGAGGGGGGAGGTTTGTTTGATCCAGATGCAGAACCGGGTCCCGCTCCCCCCAGCCCAGGGTTTCCCCCCAGCGTGCGCAGCGGGGGATCCCGCCGAAGGAGCTGTCCAGGTGCTGAAACGAGCCCGACGAAGACTATCGAATCCCCTCCGCGGCGAGGAGCGGCCGACAAATTCATCCAGAAGCAGCCAAAACATTGACGTGCCAGTAACGGAGACTGACAGTAGCCTGTAAACCGTGTGACATTTGCATCGTTCCGGTCACGACATAGCAGTCTTAAACCATGGGATGGATGAGCACGCGCATTTGAGAGATGAATGTGTTCAGATCCAGGTCCAGCGGATTCCTGCCACAGATGGATTTGTGAGCTTCACGCCTGGAAAATCGTTCCTCTCCGTGTCCTGTTTTTTTTTTTTTTTTTACTGCTTTTCCAAAATAAAAGACACTATGGGAATATAAACTGCCTTCACGGCAATTGGCTTAACCATTTGTCATTCACTAGGATTAACCAGTCGATGGTTAAAGCCCATATCAATCAGTTTGAAGCTCTATCCCGTTTTTAAAAACAAGTGTGAACGTGGGTTGCTGACGGGAGCAATTGGCTGAGGATTCAAAGTACGTGAAAAACAGAAAAACACGCATCTGCGTTAATGTTCACAACCCCGCGCGCCTGCGGGTGTGGAGAGGACGGATTCCGGGGAGGGGGCTGGACGGAACACTCATAAAAGACTCAAAAATCATAAGTTCATAGAAAAGCAGGACTTTTGGATATTTAAAAAGAAAACTAAAAAACTAATAAATGTAAACTGTACACGAAAACACCAAGAATGTTTTTTTAAATGGGGGAAACTAATTTTTTACAGAGATGCAATTTTTCTTTAATAAAAAGTGAAAGGCCTTGTTAGGATTTCCTCCGACAAAAGAATTTCCTAATAGCACCAAAAAACAATTACTAGTAAATTGGCAAATTACAATAAAAATTGTTGTGTATTTGTGTTAAGATAAAGGCTATTTGACATACACACACAATCTAGACATGAAGCTAATTAAGAACACCTTTTTTTAAATAACTGAGTTATTTTTTGAAAATTTGAAAAAAAAGTCAAAGTAATTAAAAAAAATCCCTAAGTTTTCTGAACCAAGCATGTTTATTAGGATCAGCAACATGATAAACAAGCCCAAGCATTTATAAATATAAGCAGCAAATTATAATCACAATCTGGAATGTGGAAGGAACAGTGGAACATTTTCACCTGCAACCCTGCAGCCTAAGCCATGAATTATGATAGGTTTGCGTGACATATTTCATTGGGACCATAAATGTGTTTAATATACATACCCCATTGATTTGTTTCCATGGAGCTGGGGCCTATCCCAGCTGTCAAACATTACTTGATACATTTTTTATAGTTTATCTACCCTGACCCCTCCCCTAAAGGGTATAAAATGGAAAACTGTTTAATGTAAGAGATGCATATAATTACCCTGATACTCATTTCTTTTACTTACATTAAAAGTGCCTTTGCTGAATCAATAACCTTTACACATGCTTGAAAAATATACTCACCTTTAAAGAAAGGGGAGTCATGTCAATGCACACTGAATGTCAGATACATTTGTAAAAAACAAAAATTATCTAACGGTATTTTACACTCTAGAATGTCTTCAGGAAATTCAAAAGGGAAGCTCTCAGCTTTAAAGGTTTGATATCCTCCATTATTATTACTATTATGTAAAAAGACGGCGATGCTCTTTAACTTTCTGTTGCAAACAGAACAAATTCTTTCAACTTTAAACTGATCTATCAATCACTACAAAGCAGTCAGCCCAGATGGACCAGGGTCATGACCGTAGTGTACTCGTGCTGAAGGGTGTCCATGTCTGTGTCGCAAAGCGTGTAATCATCTTTAATGATACGGTCGCAACCAATCTCGCCATTGCCGAAGAGGCCAAAGAGTGGCGTGTTGGGGAAGACCTTGCGAAAAGCATCTGCCTCCACGTTAGGCTGGTTGTTGTAGTAGTTTTGGCCTCTCCCAACACAAGCAAACATGAACCCCAGGGTGTTTTTCTGTGGAATCCTGGCTGCGCTTAAACGCCGGATGGCGGCTTCCGCTGCTTTTGCACTGCTTACATCTTGGTCCAGAAGCACAGATGCCCCCTGGACTTTAGGGCCACTCAGGGCCAGTCCCACTGCACCAAATGCACCTTCACTGCAGCTACAGAGTGAGAGATGGTGGAAAATATGGGCAAATAAAAGCAATTAGTTACTTATCAGCAACTATTCATCTTTTTCAAATTATTAGTTTGCAACTCACCAGTGTCTGGGAGGAGCAAACACACCTTCCACAATCCCTCCTGCGATTAGAGCCTTAGTCTTTGCCAGCGGCTCCAGAACTTGATTTAGGAACCGTGCTCCTCCAGTTTTATAAGCCTCATAGAAAAATATCAGCACTACACGCAGCTCTGAGTTATCAACTAATCCTGGAAGTCAAGTCAACAGAAAGACATGTATTACAAGAACACAGAAGAGTTGGTGGAAGCATAGCCTTTTTCAGAGACTAACCTGCTTCTTTCAGGGCTGTTGGGGAGATTGTCCTCTTACAAAAATGAAAGGGCTTGATGTGGACGCCCTCAGTGCCGGGAAACATGACTGCAAAGCCAGCCTCTCCATCTTGGTACTCCTGAGGAGAGCTGGAGCAAGAGCCAGTAGGAGTCACTGAAGAAAACCAACCACAAATTACATATGAGGGGGAAGTATGGTAGCTGATTCTCACAGCCTCTTTAGAATTATTAATATTCACATTTGAAGTAAAAACTTTTAAAACTTCCCAAATGAGGAAAAAAAACACACAAAAGTAAGAACTGCCACAAAGATCAACATCTTGAAAAAATGGAAGAACAGAAACATCCCTTTATTTGTGGCTTTACACACTATTTTACTACTATCAGTTATCTACTTTCTCACATTTAGATGCGAAACACTAAGATCTGAGTTGTTTCACTACCATTATTCTGCTTTGGTCTCAAATTTCAAGAGGTTAGTCATATTACAAACCAATACTAATGATGAGAAGGAAAATTATCCTAGGAATTACCATAATTGTCCTTAAACCAGATACCAGCAGAAAAAAAACTCAAGTCTCACTCCGATCATCTTTGAGTTATTTCGAAAGTGATCTTTCAATAATAATTATGACGCTTTTAGCCCCAAATCTGTGGGGTTTACTAGGACATAGTTTCTGCAGAGCGGCAGTAGTTATTTAAAGGTTGCCCTGCAAGTTATGTGAGGGACCGTTGGTGCGGAGCAACCCTGTACCCCTTTTCTGTTGCAGAGAAAATGGGCCAGCCCGGCGCATTTTCCTCATCAAGTATAACATACTTTTTTTAACAGCTTTTGTTTTTGTCTGCTCCTGGTTTACAACAGCCACGATAATTTGAATTTAAAAAAACAACTCAGTAATACTATTTTAGACCTAGTTTTATTTATATATGTCTTCAAGCATCAGAAAAATGCCACAAGTAAATATTAAAAACACAAAAAAATGTGATTTTCATTAAAGTGGGTCTTTAAATGAATAATTCTTTATATTAAATTCAAACTAAAAACACCAGAATCACAGTTGAGACAAATTTTAGAATCCAGTTGGAATTTGTTGGTGGATGACAAACAGGCGGCTACAGCTGCTGTAACAGCTCTTTCTGCACGAGCTGCACGGTAACAGCAGCAGAAGACAAACGAGATCCATAAAAGGACAACTCAGCGCTCCTCATGTGACTTTACTACCAGAAATTAATGAGATAATCAAGCCCTCTCTCAGTTTAGGAGATGGATGCGCCGTGATGCAAATGAGAAAGCATGGTGCTGCAGAGCCATAAATACACATGGTCAGAGGGCAGCTTCATTCACCCACACCATCATTTGATTTACAATTGACAGTTTAACTGATCCCTCAAAGAGTTCATGCCTTATTTAATTTATAGGATAAATAAACTGTTCAATACTCTCCTTCTAATACATTGAAAATGTAGAAGCCAAACGAAACTAAAGCCGTAATTTCATTCATTTTCACCGTGCATTCTCCGTTAACCGCAGCTCACTAAGGAATATGAAGAAACATGTACAGTCAAAGATCTTTCATTTTTTAATTTCAAAGTAAAGAAGCTGAACCAATATGGGTACAAAAATATTCAATATGGCCATCATCACCCTATTGGAATGTCTGCTGATCGATGAAATATATCCAGCTGTAATTGATGAGACTCATGTGGCTTTGAAATCTGGCCTTTGGGTGCAGCTGTTTACAAAATACAACAGCAGCAACAAGCCATGAATCAGTGATTTGCAATAAGAAAATGCAAAGATAATCAATGCTTTATTAAGCACTGCTTCACCTGTTGTAATGGATGAGCTGCCCCTGTTACTCCCTGACCCTTATTCGATTAAGCGTTTAATTTAGCTGAATAAGCTGAGCGCAGTGACCCAGCAGTGAACTCTGGCTGCAATATCACAAATGTGACAGTTATCACAAACAGCCATTAACGGTGACAGACGAGGAGAGCCTGAAAAGTCACCATCTAGAGGAAAGGGAGCACAGCTGATGGAAAGTCACTTCTCTGGTGAGTTGTGATTAGAAGGAGAAAAAGGGAGGGCAGCACCACACTCACTAGGTAATTTATCAATGTAAAAGGCAGAGAGATGCCAGCCGCCAGCAATACAGAGGATGAATGCATGCTCTTGTCAGGGGATGGGGCAACTATTCCTCTTAGAAAGGCTCGAAAATCAAAGTTTTCTTTTCCAGTGCTACACAGGACAGAAGGTGAACACATTTACACATGTGGACAAAATTGTCCCATGAACTGCGACTGAGACCAAGCTTTCAAATGCAGGCCAGCACAACTCTCTCTAGAATCTTTTGATAGTCTTTGGATTTCATTGTACCCTGCACAGATTCAAGACACCCTGTGCCAGATGCATCAAAGCAGCCCTAGAACATAACAGAGCCTCCTCTTTGTTTAACAATAGGGACCGTTTTTTTGTGAACATAGAGCTGATGTGACTTTCCTAAAAGTTCAATTTTTGTCTCATCTGTGCATAGAACATGCTCCATTTGAATTTGAATTTTGAGTTTGAATTTTGACAGCAAGAATAGAGGCTGGAGCAGGTTTTTAAAAAAGTAGAAATTAAAAAGCTGCAGTTTTTTCAAAGCAGATCTGCTATATTTTTACATCGTGCAACAATATAAAGCTTCATGACATGAGTGGTCTCCCTGTAGTAACAACGACACATTGTGTCGAAATTTAACCATCACTTCTGTGAATTTCTCTTTCAATAGTTTGCAACAGTAGAATCACCTTTGGCGCTTTCCCTAAATGCCCAACTTTTATGATACAATGTCAAAGCTTCAAAAATTTGAGTAATTTTGCTCAAATTAGTAAAACCCTAAAGTTATACTAAGGAGTGTTGTTGGAATTACTTTTCATTTTGAGCAGTATTAATAGTGCATTCATTGCATGTCTCCAAATACATCAGAAATTTTTGATTTATTGGTTATTTAATCCCATATTAGGAAGTTTTGACCATAAATTCTTGCACATTGAAGAATGGTGATTTACTCAGACTTCTCATTTGCATTCATTTATGTTCCCTCTTCTCTTTGTACACTGTAACTTCATTGTCTTCATTTTAAGTGTTGACTCTAAGTCGTCGACTCTACTGTTTTTTTTTTATCACATTCATCAGCCACTTTTGATAGCTCAGCTTTAACAACAATAAAAGACAAAACAAAAAGAGAAAAGTTCAGTAACTTTTTTCCGTTGATTTTAGCTCATTGACATCATATTTTATTTGGACCACCTAGTTTCCAAAACCGCGGGCTGGGAAGAACAAAAAACTCTTTTAAGTTAAAGGATTTTAACTAATTTAAACTGACAGTTCTCTTGTTGTATGCATTTTTACATAAATTTGAGATGTTCTTTGCTTGACGTCTTTTCAGTGAAAATGTCATTTTAAAAAGACCATTCATTACAGGAAGTAGTGTTTTGACATGTTTCATAAAACCAACAAGTTTAACACAAAAAATAGTGTCATTTACTGCTGTCTTTGTTTTGTTAACTTACATTCTTAAATTGACTCCTAGTAAATAAAAAAACAGGACAACTTTTTTTTACAACTGTCCTCTGATGAGGTGGAGAAAATGTAGGAATTTAAGAAGAACTAGAACAAAAATACTTACAGACTATGCCAGGTGTAGTAATACCGAGGATGTCACAGCATTGTGGGAAAAGCAGGTTCAGCTCCTCAGCTGTGTCTGGACTTTGGCGACTTCTTTTTGCTTCAGTCAAAAAAAAAAAAAAAAAACATTTGCAAGAAAGCGACATTAGTATCTGAAAAATCTACCTAAAATATATTCCAATATGTGGATCCTTAACCACAAAATCTGCATATACTTCACTTCATATTTTTGTTTTGCACAAGTGGCCTGAAATTTTAAGATTACAAGTATTACCGCAGCAACTTTTTCCCACATGACTTTTAATGTATTTAAGAATGTATGACCTTAATGAACCAGGTGCTACTATTAAAACCCATATTTGAACCCTCTTTTTGTACAAAAATCTTCTATCAGGAATCTGTTGACTGTACATAAAAACTAGAAAGGAGGAATCCACAAGTCATGAAAAATCTCAAAACATAACATTATATTTTTAGAAATTGATATATTCAACAGAAACTCTAATAATATGAATTTAGTATGTGTTCTTCAGTTTCAATGATCTAAATGTAAATATTTTAAAAACTGTTTCAGTTATAATATTTGGACATTTGCTCAATGATTATTAACTGAGCAAATGAAAAATTGTGGTACTTTAACTGAAACAAATTATTTAAGACCTAATTATCAAATAATGATGGATGGAAGACAGGAAGTGCTGTCTTTCTCTAATTATATCGGTTTCTTACAGCTTCAGCTGTTTTAAATAGATTTTCTGACTCAAAAAAGGAGCCTGAACAATCAAAGTGCAAGAAATACATTAAAGTAAAAAGTGGCTACAATAAAACTACAAAAAAATCTTTGTTGTTCATCAAACACAAGAAATAGAAAAATGTCATCAAGATCCCTTTCAGAAAATTCAGAACTATAAAGATTCTGGGGAAAAACGTACATTTTTTCAATGTGTAAAAAATAGAAATGAACAAACAGAACGCACAATACCAACCTTTGTTTTGTCTGTAGCAATAAACTTGCCCGCTGAATGTAGCAGAATCCACCATAGCCAGAACTGTTTTTGGCAGGAGAAAGATTTTCTGAGAATGAGAAGAAGCAAAATTCCAGTTGACTGAAAGTCAATATTGTAATTTCAGTCACATTGTCAATGTAAATTAAAGCCGCAGAGCTGGGAGTAATGCATTACAAAACAATGAATTACTGTAATTTACTTACTTTCATCAGTAACAAAGTAACATCCCAAAATAAAGCTCAAATTTCAGTAATTAAATTGTAATTACTCAACTACAGAAATCTTCATTACTTCTTTGTTCGCATTTGGGTGCAGCGAAACCATAGATGACTAATAAAACATATTAATTTGTGTAAACACTTGGCTCTGACATTGTACCTTGGTTAAATGAAACACAAAAAACAGTTACTGACAAATGCACGCCAATGCTAAGTTGGATGGTTAAAGTAAGATGAAGAGAGCAGAAATATGGACAAAGACAAGTTTCTAGGAGAATTCAGCAATTGGAGATATTCAAATTATTTCCAATATGTTGAAAAGAAAGGAAACAGCATTTCAGTTAAGTGCAGTGATGTCCTGGAGATGAACTTCTTTCTTCTTTTAAGAGTAGTGAATTACTTTCTATATTGAGGAATAGGTAAAGTAATTTAATTGTTATCTCATTCAGTAAAAGTAATCAACTGCTCCTTAAAAGTAACTTACCCAACACGGAATATGCATCTTTTTAACATAGCATTTACATAATTCCTTTTAATTAACTTGTTTAATTGGCTTTTAAGAACTTTATGATTTTAATGGTTTACTATTTTTACAATTATTATTTTGACAATCATACTTAAATTCTCTATTTTAAAGGGGGAGTGCCCTTTTTGTACATATTGTTTAATGGTTGGTTTGTTTGTTTTCTCTCTAACTTGTTGTGTTCAAAGTGTGTGGTGTTGTAAAGCAGAAACCAGTTCCAGTCAATTTGGGTGACTTAGACTTACCTCCACCTCTTCGGACAGGGTGCTGCAGAGGGAGTGAGCCTCTGTGGTGGAAGGTCCACAGACCGACACCCATGCCAGCGGCTGCTGAGTCCTGAGGACTCTGCGAGCGCAGTTCCTCCACAGCCTGCACACACTAAGAGCAACAACAAACCAGTCATCCACCTGATCCCCGAAAAGGAAAAACACGGAAGGAGTTCGCTTCTCTGATTGAACTTTCAACAAAATACCATTTAGTACACCAAGTAGATAAAACTGTTTTATAAAGAAAGATAATAATGATGAAACTCTTCTTTTAAAGTAAAGTATCCATTAAAAAGCGAGTTATTGGGAGGAAAAAAATCAGTTTCACTTTCATTCGACGGCTAACATATTTAGCAAGATTGTTAGCTTAGCATAAATATTTTTTCTTTACCTCGCAATCCGGAACAGCGATTTTGTTGGTACAAAAGTCAATATTCTCTCAACCACTTCAGCAACATTGCTAAGTACATATGCAGCCTTACTGTCGTGTAAAGGCTCGTTTAACTCTTGGTTTTCAGTCATGTTTCACTCTCATATGGTTGGATTTCCAGCTGCTCTCGGCTAACTTTTACTTGAGCATTTCCAACAGTTAAATCTGCACAAATACTACAGTGCCATCTGTGGCGTGGAGAGGTACTGCAGGTGGACTTTATTGAACTTGGTCACTTGTTGAGCTCTCAGTATCATTGAGAATATACATTCTACTGTTTTTATGTACTTTTGTTTTTAAAAACACTTAAAACTATGAAACCTTTTTTCCATGTGTCTTTATTGATAATACAATTCCAGGAAATGACATGAAAACATTAACTGTACCACAAAGGAATAGATCATTCTGAAAAACAAGCACCAATGTGACAGTGCAAACTGACAGTGACATTGCAACATAAATAAAAAAAAAATCTTGTCATATAGTTACAACAGTATTTATGGCTTTATTTGAATGATAATGTGCAACATGATTCCAGCAAAAAAGTGCAAATTGCCAAAAGTAAACATGTAAACTAATTAACACAAAGAAAAGTTCAACTTGACAGAAACATGCAAACTCTGTATTTGAGTTGCACTTTTTCTTGCTACTTGCTGTAGAGCAGGGGTGGGGAACCTGAGACCTCAAGGACCTGGGTGTCTTGTAAGTTTTTCCAGGTATCCATGCTCCATTCATAGCTGGATGCCTGGATCAGGTGTGACCTGCTGTTTAGAACATGCTGGAGCAGGGCATTCTGGGAAAACAAGCAGGAATGCAGCCTCTCGGTTCCCACCCCTGACGTAGAGCCCGTGTATTCACAATGCCCAAACCTGAAAAAACTAAACCACCCCCTAATATTATCTGTAGTAGCTGTTCACGGGAACCAGTCACATTGAGACCATCTGAAAGAATGCAGGGAGTGAACAATATTGGTCTTTACATTGGTCAAATATAGGTATTATCATTAGCTAGATCCAGCATCCTGCTTTATGGAGTGGCCTTTGATGCCACCACAGACATTTCAGATTTCCAGTTCTGGTGATTATTCTGGAGGCATTTAATCCAGCCAATCAGGCGCAGCCAAGTCATTTATCCGAAAAATGAGCAAGGCAGAGGCTCCAGAGGACCGGAGCTGGAAAACACTGGCTTAGACCTTATGCCACTGTTGTGTCTTAGTTAACAGCAAGTGACATCAAAGATTAGCAAACAAATGATGTAGAGAATATTTTTAATCATCCTATCTAGTTACAAAATAGTAATCTATCATCAAATTCATAACGGGGAAGGCAAAACTACAACTACGTTTTTTTTTAAAGTAGACCAAATTGGAAATATTAGTTATGAAGGGTTAAGATTACAATAGCTGTTACAGTTTAGTCCTGCATGTAAACAGGATTTGGTAGTTTCCCTTTCATGTGGAGTTTGAACTTCACGTTCTTCCAGTTCATGGATCACAAACAAAAGCAGAACCCAAACAAATAGGGAAAAATTGTCCTAGTCAACTCCAAAAGAACTTTTTTTTACTTTACCATCATAACCCAGACAATGCACAGAGACTTGAGTGGTAAATATTTGATACGTTTCCTGATTATTTTGCTACACGTAGATCTCACTAAACTCTCCTCCCTTAAAAAGAAGGCAGTAAGTTGGATCTGTTGTACAGTCAAGTGTGCTACCAGAGTTCTCGGTGAACATTTCACATTCAGACACATTTAAAGAGATTTATAAAGTATGAGATAGCTCGTATATTTGTAATTTAATTGGTCAATGGAAACATGGCAGCCCGATCTTCATGCTTTAACTGTGACACTTTCATATTCCCAAAGGCTTCTCATTTTAAACCAGAGAAAGATGGGAAGTTTGTAGCCTCTGCTTTCCATGTCATTTTTAAGTCACTGAACATAATCCCCTCTT